>CM060920.1:688771262-689990012 GCA_030737875.1 Allium sativum | reverse complement strand
CTGGTGGGGGTTAGGTTAGAAACACTTAACCAACTTAGCATGTTGGCTAGAGATAGAAAACCTAGTAACGGGGGACCCTTTTCAGCAGTAACCCTAAAAGGTGTATCATGATACCCTGAAACTAGGCAGGGTGGGGCACGATTACTGGGCTGATTGTAAGAGGTCAAAGCGACGGCGGTGGTGTAGCAGTGTAGGTTCTAACGGAGTGCGGGCGTGCACACACTCCGGCGTAGAAAAATAAGGCACTGGACACCAGTAGCATACCTGTGCACTCTAAGGTTGTGTCGGGTTGCCACTATGGGACTTGATACACCCCATGGTGGGACCAGCATAGGTAACTACAGACATCGGGGGCCGTAAGACACATGTAACTATGCGAGTAGGAGCCGATCATCATTGAATGGATCACATCACCCTGATTATGGGGTGCCAATTGGAAACTAGTTTATATGGGTTCAGAGATTAACATGGGGTACGATAGTATATTCGACCCTAGACAACTTAACCAAGTCATAATGCATGCCCACTTCTTGTTTATACTTATCGTACCCAGTTCTTTATTCACAGACAAAGTAGTACTAGACTTACTCAGGCTTTATGTCTGACTCTATTTTTCTTTCGTCTTCTTTCTTCCGTTCCCCCCCCCAAGGTCCTCAGGGAGGGAACACAGCAGCTTGACCGACCTCAAACATCCAGCTTGAAGAAGAGAAATGTATTGCTTGGACTTTCCTGTTTTGAACTATGGCTTTGGACAATCCACTATGGGGACTTTTGCAGTTATCTATGTTTTATTTATGCTTCTTTAAATCATGTACTCAAGACAGATTATGAAGAGTTATGCTATGTTTTTGGAAAGGATGTTGTTGTAACACGTATTTGACTTTTATGAAATAAAAGTTTGTTGTTCTTCCGCTGTTTACAAATATGTGTTCTTATATCTGTCTTGTATATCTGTGACTTGTACTTATAAACCTCCACCAAAATTAGGGCATTCCCTTTGAGAGTGACCCTAACGGAGGTGGGGTGTTTCACTAATCCTCTTTGTTGAGTAAATGCCCAAGTTCACACAAGCAATATTTAATTTGTTTGGATGCTAATTCGCTATTATTTGCATCTAAATGTTAAACTTGCCTAAAAATAGGTATTTAGTAGATGTAAAGTTATGGAATTTTTTTATTTTGTGCATTTTGGTGATTTTATGCTCTATGTATGGATAACAACATTTTGGCTTTTGTTTTCTTTTGTTGGGGTGAGCCATATTTGACATGTTGTATTTTTTCCAGATCGATCCATGTAAAGGAGATGCTACTAAATTTTCCATGGATTTTGAGAAATTTGAAAAGAAATATAATATGATATGCTAAGTAAAATTATCTTTTAACTAAGGATCTATATCGTTTATTTTCCATCATCCAATTGTTTGGAAAATAAATGTACAACCTAAGTGCTTGGCTTAGCTACATCGATCCTGGTTTTAATTGTGGTTGTACTAAGGGATAAGAATATTAGCTCCATGCCAAATTTCAAGTCTAACTCCTTTGTTATAATTACATTCAATAGTTGTTGTTGAGACGGTTAAATGAGGATTTCTCACTTATACGGGAGCATTGGTTTGTGTTGTTCAGTCCTGGAGGATTTCGAGGACACGATCCTTTAATGAGAGGAAAATGTAACGATCTGCATGTTAATGATTGGGTATTTAAATATTTTCTTTAAATATTAATCATTAACTAATTAATTGATGCTTCCAAAATGGGATTTTTTTTCTCAAATGACCAAATCAGGACTCGAGCCCAGTTCCATTAAGTCTGAATTATTCGTTACATGAATAATAAGTGTATGAATCGCTATATTTCGAGTATGGACCAATTATTAATAAAATCGGTCTCGAAGCACACACCAGTTATGGATTTGGGAGCACTATGACAAATTGCAATGAAACCCATATTTTTGGAATCGCATTAATGAGCTGCTGCATGTCGTCAAGTTTCATTGCGATCAGGTGTACGGTTTGATCGTGCATAAATAAAAAACATATCAATTTCTGTAAGAATCATTAATTCTATAATTCAGGCTTTTGAGGCTAAGTTCTGTATACAATTGAATTTGGTCTCGAAACAAGTTTCATTGTCCTCGGAAGGCATTTTCCATACATGACGATAGACGATATGCTTCGCCGAGAGATTGTAAGTTTAGGCCTTATTTGTGAATTAATAAGTGTAATTATCCCAAAGAAAACATTTTGATTGGCAAATCCACTATTTACTCTTCTCTTCAATACTGGGTTACTATAGCTACCAAAAGTGGTTGTTTCCCATTCAAAATTAGGGTTTGGTATTGCGTGAACTACGGTTGATGAGAGACGGAGAGGAGGCCCTCATCGTCTTAAGCATCAAGAAGCACACTGGCGCCAGGGAATTTAGGAGGTCTGAGCTCCTTAGTTGACATACGATAATTGCCTGTTATGGCCTGTACCAGACATCGCGTATTAGAGGATGAGGCCAAGTTGCCTCTTATGGGTGCCATTGCAGAGAGAACACGATGAGGAGTCTATCACTACAACAAAACAGTCTTTTTACAATGGGTAATTCCTGTTGTAATATGTGTTTCAGAACGGGAAATATTCTGGTTGTAATAGGACATGTTGTAATAGGTAGGATTTAACAATGGGCATTATAGGTTGTAATATCTCTTTTTACAAGGATCATCAACCGTTGCAATAGAGTATAGTACAACGCTCAAAGCCAGTTGTAATAGGTGCATATTACAACTATTTTCCCCTGTTGTTAAAAAGGATGCCAAATTTTAAAAAATTAAATCATTGACGCAACATTATACAGATTGTTCTTGCAATTTCTAAAAAAACAAAACAAATTATATGTTCACATCATTTATAATGTAGCACATTTACATTCCTCGTGACATACAATAAACTAGTAATTAAATAGATTTAATGAATGCTTGACAATTGCGGTTATCAGTATTTTTATGAATACAAGCAAAAAGAAATAATATCTTCTCAATAGCCATGGATCACCTTAGCTTCTTGTATTTATGTTTAGGAACATCAATCTGCAGCTCATTTGTTTGAAGTTTTCCTTTTTAGTCGTAGTCCCTTTTCCCTTAGGATTTGCTTACTTTAAGAATACAAACACATAAACACAATTATTATCAGCGTGTTTATCCTTGTCTTCTCCTCTAGAACAATGATTTCCTATTTATTTGTTCAAAAATTTTATCTTCGGCCTTAGTCTCCTTTCCCTAGTCCTTTGTAATTTTCGGTGCATTCATTTGATTATGAACTGCTAGATGCATAAAAATATTGCCAATATTATCTACAATAGGTACTGGTGGTGCAATATGTCTAATAACAACAGATATACGAGTGAAATAAAAGTGGCCTAAATTAACAAGGTAATCAAAGAACTGTTAGCTAATGATAATTTTGATATTACCAGACTTCACCATTTGAAGAAAGGCGCCAAAACTATTTGCTTCCTTTACTACACTCTATCAACTGAGAATTCTCATTTTTGTACAAATGTGTAGCACCCCATATAATTAAACAAGAAAGAAATGTTTAAGAGGAGTCTAATAGGTATTTAAAAATACATTTGCATAGCAAATATTTCTTTTGCTCATGTCCTATTCTTATTTCTCAGAGTAAGGGAGGTAATAAATTTACAAAGAGTACTTTTATCATTTTCAGGTGTACGTACCTTAACATACCTTAGGCCCATAAAAAAAAATCACTGACCAAACACCGGCAAATGTGTGATTATAAATTTCAACTTTGTGGAGGTTTGTATCAAATAATTTTGTAGATACCATGCAAGATTTGAACCAAACCATTTTTGTGTTCAATGCAAGGACATCAGAATGCTAGTTGAAATAAATATTCAAAGGAATACAAATTTCAAAACCAAATGGCATATAAAAGGGATGGTGTACCCTAGTTAACCCAAAATTATAAATTTTTGGAAAATAAGATAAAATCATTGCTACCTATAACATTTTCTTGTGTATGCACAAGAAGCAAACCCATAAGATGCAACTTAAATTCTTTCATCATATTTTATGAGAATTGAAAATAATCTAACCTTTGCATCATGTGACATCTCATTAAGTACCTCAACATTATCAATTAAAACCAATCCTTTGATATAACTGCAATTCCATTGTCGATATTAAAAAGCTTGGTCTTAAATCGAATGATTTATCATCCATGTGATTATTGCATAAGCTGTTGAAAGCTTGATTTTATGATCACCTGCACTTTTAGCTTAACCTACAAAAAATAATAATCTAACATACATGTTCTAACTTGCATGGTATTTAGAAATATGACAAGTACATGAGGAGCATTCTGAAACAATTCACTTTATTAAACAAGATAAAATCATTGTGGTAGTCACACGAACATGAGGAGCATTCTGAAACAATTTTCTTTATCTAAGTAAAATGTTTCAATCTTCTACTGCATTACATAACAGTTTGGAAACCATATGAGCCAAATTCGAGTATCATTTAGAATAATTTACTTTATTTAAGGCAAAAATTATCATCTTTCATGAAGTTTGAAGACCATATATCAAACATATGCAGATAACGTTCAAATTAAATAATAAATTTAAAACTCAAATAGATCTTTGTAAATACCTTTAAAAAATTAAACAAGACATCATAACCTTTAAAAGAGAAAAAAAAATTCAATCAATTAGAAGAACAACTATATAATTCAGTCATAATTTATGAATCGGTGGATGATCGAAAATTCTTGAAATCGAATTGGAAAGGAAACCGAAAAGTAAGGATTAATTACACCCTAATTTGAAATTGAAATTACACGAACGAATGTTCGGAAAATCAAATACTAGAAGAAAATAGAACTATGTTACCCAAAAGTAATAAAAAAGGCAGAAATCAAATCTTCACCAGCATCCTGATTGAGATCAGAAGACATATTTTTTGTATAGGGAAATATAAAAGTTGTAAGGCTGAGAGATCTGAACTAATTTCCTTTAGCGTGAGGAGAAATGAGAAAAAGAGTGATGATAAGAATGGTAGATTGAAATCTGAGAAATAAGAAAAAGCGAGATGGTAAGAATGGTAGATTGAAATCTGAACCACTAGGTTAATGATTTAATCTAACAGCTGAGGACCTGAGGTAACAAATATGCAGATTGTGATGGATACGTGAAAACATAAGGTTAAAGCGAAATTTTGGTTTTGTAACCCAAGCAAAACTTGAGTTTGGAGCAAAAAAGAAAATTTGAATGGCCCACCACATAACTTTCTATAATAAATATTCAAAAAGTTCAAAATAAGGTCACATTCCCATTCAATACTTTTTTGTTTAGGTACAACCAAAATTATAGTTAATTATTTACGTAATTTAATAGATAAAATTGGTGTCATTGACCATTTTATATAAGCAAAACATCTTAATATTTATTATTACTTTCACTATTTTTTTATATCAAAATTTTACTTTAACTATTATTATTTAATTATCATTCAATTAATCAACATTTATTATAAATTTTACAATTAATTATTACTTACTTTATTCAAAATAAATTATTAATTAGATATTTAGTATTAATTTATTTATTATTGATTGCTAATTTAATAACTAAATATTGATTATTAATTAATTATACTTGTTAGTATTATTACCAAGTATTAATCACTTATTAAATATTAAATATTATGATTAAATACCAGATTTTAAATATTAATTACTACTTAATTACCAATATTAAATATTAAATAATTATTAACTATATATAATAATTAGTGCTTATTTATTAATAATCATCAATTATTATAAGATAAATGATTAATATAATATTATTAATTATTAATAAATAACATAATATTTTAAATGATTTGTAATTAGTAATATAATATTGTAGTTAATAATTAGTAACATATAATATTAACATAATATTAAGGTGGATACCCCGTGCCAAAGACTTCCATACTCAAGCGCCAGGACTTCCTAAATTAGTCTCCCATTCTAGTACTGTTCTCATGGATTTTCGGGCTCAGGGAGTGGTTAGTTAGCGCGCACAGCCTTTCCCTCACATTGTGAAGAGGCCGTGGCTCAAACCTGAGCGCTCCAGATTACCAGCCGGTAACCTTACTGTTGCGCCAGGCACAATATTATTAATGATTAATTATTACATAATAAAAAATAATCAATATTAATTTTAATAAAATATTGTAATTATTAATCATTGATTGTCGTGGTAACCTACATTTATTACAATGGAAGTTTTATGATCATTGTAAATAATGCTTTCATTTTATGGTCATGTAAAATTGGCATATATTACAATAGACATTACTCACACCTATTACAACGAGCATTACCTCTTGTAAAATAGACATCTATTACAATGGGCATTTTGTGACCGTTGTGAAATAGACAACTGTTACAAGGGGTATTTTGTGAATGTTGTAAAATTGATATCTATTACAGTTTGCCTAAAATGACCGTTATAACAACATTCTATTACAATGTGCAGTCCTTGCCCATTGTAAAAAGCAGTGGTAGGCATAAATCACATCGCAATGCGGAAACTGCCCACATCGGACTACAAAAACGGTGCGGAAAACATGACCGGATTCTCTCTCTAAAGCAAATAGCCCAAGCCGAACTAACTCGTAACGATGCAGTTTGGTTGTTGTTTGAACTGTTGACCAAACTGTATTAAACCGAACTGAACCGCATACCTATACCGATAATGTTATGTTAAAAGTTTAACAAATTCCTATCTAACTTTTTATTTTAACAAGGGTTGCCAACTAGACCAAACCCAATGGACCCGAACTCAACCATCGGGTCTCACTTTTAGGCAGATCGGATTTTGTCGGGTTTGAACTATACATTTCAAAATTTTGGACCTGACCTGTGCTTCGGTTCGGGTCAGGTTGGGTCAGTTTAGGTTCGATTGAATAATAACACTAAAAACACGTATATTTAAATGCTTTTTGGTTGGGTATTTTGGGTCAGGTTAATGCGGGTCGGGTTTGATTGGGTCTTAATTGTATTTTACATCACTTAGACCTAACCCTTGACTCATCGGATTCGGTTCGGCTTCGGGTCTTTTGGATCGTTTCTTTCCAGGTTTTCGGTTCTCGTTTCTAATTGCCAGCCCTAATTTTAACGATATATATTCTATTTTCAGTGTACATTGTAGTTATACTAATAACGATCATTATCACAAAGGAATTTTTTCTTATAGTTTGAGTATATTAGTTTCCACGTCATTTTCTTGGATAATGCTAATTATAATCTTATTTGAGTTATCTTACTTAATGTCCATACACTGATAAACGTTGATGTTTGGTTAATGTATTAAAACAATTTCACTTTTCATTAATTGTGAAATTGAATTATTCATATTGTTAAAAACCAAGCTTTTAATTCAGGATAACACTATGTGTTTTAATCTTCAAGGGACATAACGTCATACAACTGATAGTTGATTGCTGATGGAAGTAATTCCCTAATTTCATATTTAATACGGGTTCAAACCGGACCGAACAAAATCGAACCGTACTACACCAAAATCGAACCGTACTACACTAAAATCGAACCAAAACCAAACCGTTTTAACGGTTAATATAATGTTTTGTACTTTTGATCAACCGTTTTATGCGGTGCGAAAGCAGTTTGGGATTTAAACCGTACTAGACCGAACCGCGCCCACCCCTAGTAAAAAGAGCGTTGTACAGGACATCTATTACAACATTTTATCAATGACCATTGTAATAGCTCTCTATTACAACAGGAAGCTAATGCTCCTGGTAAACAAGACGTTGTAATAGGGTATTTTTGTCGTAGTGCATAACAACCAATGGATCTTCGTTTCACCAAGAAACAAAGTTGAGATCATGATTTGAAAATCATGGCTATATGGGTTTGGGCATTTTCTTGAAGGCACACGCTACAATAGTGTGCAAGAGGGGAAGGAAGATAATTAAAGGTAGTTAGTGAGTTTATTTGATTATTGCATTAGCTATTTAATGATTTAAATAACCCGATAACTTATATATTATATATCTTTTGCATACAAGGACAGATTTTGGCATTGTATTTTCCCTTGGACTCGTACTGACGACCTCTACGTTTTAGAGTTGATTTGGGTTGATTTCGGTAAGGTGAGTGACATTATCTCTCATTGATCTATGTTTGTTTGTATAATATAAATTTGATGTTTTAAACTGATTTCTAATTATCAGACAAAATATTTAGGATCGTTGAACCTAATAAATAATTAATAAAACAATTAGTGATTAAGTAGTTTAACCATGATTATCACATTTTACCCAGATGCATGTTATTGTGCATGTTATTTATCCGTTTATGCGTTATTACGCGCTATTTTAACCATATTGTTAGAAATATGTTATTTGGACATTTATTTCACTTTGATTGCTATAGATAAGTTCTATATAATTTATTGTTCTTATTATTGATGCTAGTTTAGAAATTTGTATGACTACTGATTACATGGTCGAATTGTTCGTTTGATTTAACTTAAAACATCGTTCGTGGGAGATCTAATATTAGGAAATCTCGTTCGTTAGAGTTTAATGTGCTTATCGATCAAATGCACCCATTGGTGTATACTGACTAGATGCACAAAAATGATAGACTCGAACGGATGAGATATATTCTTGAAGGAGCTTTAGAGCATATGGTTGGATTCGGCGATGGAACAGTATTGGAGTTTGAGGTAGATTTGAAGATGGAGTAACAATGGAGCTTAGTGGTCGATCTAAAGACGGAGGATGGACTTGATGACAAGATGGATTTTATGACAAATGTTAGATGTTTTCCTTGGATGCAAATCTTACTGTTTTTTGTTAAATAGACAATCTGAGTAGTCGTTGTCAATCACCATGAAGTGGTCGATATTAATTACTATTACTATTGGTCAGTATGGACAATTTGACATAGATGATGGTGCAATTTCGAAGAGTAGGATATGATAGCCATTTGATAGTGGATTCGTATGGCAGCTCTTCGATCAAAGGCTTAGTATGACGTAAGGATGTGGTTCTTCGACGCACTGACTCGTTGTCCAATGATGGTAATTCCAGGGTGGGAAGCAGTGGCTTTGACAGTGGACAGAGACATTCCAGAATGCAGAGTAGTTGTAATAACTAGGAAATCTGGGCCAGTTTAAAATTTTTATTTTGGCAATTTTAGCTAATTTTGAACATTTAAAATGAATTATTTTAAATAATAACAACGAGAAATTTATTTTGAATAGAATTCGAATGTATATATTATGTACATCGTCGTTAGAATATAAATAATTATATCTAATTATAAAAGGAATTGAAAATGGCGTGGTAGTTCGATAATTCGATTTCAAACTTCAAATGAATGTATCAGGTGCAAAACAAACCGGATTTTAGTGAAACCAAAAATAATGGGATCTAATTGATGATATCTTTCCAACGAATCCGAAAAATCAAAATTTCATAGCGGGGATCAAAAGATATGTCCAGTAGAAAATTCTGAATAGTCGCTATGGAATTCAGGCCCTTAAAATAGACATTTTGCAAACGACCTCGGAATTCGACGAAACCACTTTTGTTGGATCCGTGATGTCGAGTTATTGCTAGATTCCAAATTTCATAATTTTCTGAATCAATATGTGAGCGTGGCGCAGTTAAACGCGTTTGACCAGTTTCAGTTGAATTTAATCGATTGGAAAATGGCCATTTTTCAAACGGTCTCAGAATTCGACAAAACTAGTTTTATTAGGACCATATCGTCAATATGAAGCTAGAAAATATTTTTCTGGAATTTTTAAAGTTCGTATGTGACCCCGGTAAATTGAAATGCGCGTTCAAATTCAATATATAGAGTTATATGTTGATTTTGATGAAAACTGATCGAAACGAGCGAATCAGCTTATGATACATATCCCATTGGGTTCGAAATGGGAGTAATTAGCTATGGATGACAGGCGGTGGGCCTCGTTTAGAGGTCATATGTAAAAGTCAACTTTTTGGGATTAAATAATTAAAATAATAAAAAAGTAAAAACTCTTCCTCTCCTCCCCTTAAATCCCTCTTCCCCCCTTTCCACGTTCAATTCAATTGGAGAAAAGAAAAAATAAAGAGAAGAAAAGGGGCGACGGGGGGGAGGGAATCCACCGCCGCCGCCACTACATCGCCCCCCCAAGCAACGCGCCGCGCCACCGAAGGCAAGAGCCCCCTCCTCTGCTTCCTCCTCCCACACGCGAGGACCCCCGACCAACGAGGAACGCGCCGCGCCCTAGCCTGGGACCCACCTGCGCGCCACATCGACGATGCCCCCCCACTAGCCCCTCTCGATCCGCTCCTCCCTCTCCACTTGATGCACCACCGCGATCCTTGACCGCCAACCCTAGTCCATCCCCGAACTCCAACACCGCCGTGCAACGACTCCACTTCGACTGTACACCCCAAAAAATCCCTCTGGTACGTTTTTATTTATTTCTATTTTCTTAAATTTACAATTTAAAATCAATTTCCTTTTCTTTAAAAAAAAAGGGTTAAAATATGGTTCTCATTAATAAGAACATAGAAAAGTAAAAGCTATGATTTTTAGTGATAAAGATTGCATTTTTAAATATAATAGCATGTAAAGTAATTCGATTTTTTTTTATATAATAGCGAGGAAAGAATATATTTTATTCCTAGGAAAAAATTGGTATTTTGAAAGATAAAAAGATCGTATTTTGAAAGGCACAAAGGTCATATTTTTAAAGGTGAAAGGATCATATTTTTAATGTAGAAAAGGTGAAATTTTTAAATATGAAAAGAAGAGATTTTCAAAAGTGAAACAAGAAGTGATTTTTGAATGAAGTAAAAACTAGATTTTTATTTATCTAAAGTATAGGGTTTTTACTGACATGAAAGAGAGGATTTTTATTTAGGTGGCGAATAAAAGGTGTGATTTTTAACATTGTAAAGATTCGATTTTTAGTGGTATAAAAATAGAATTTTTATCTATATAGTAGTGGTATAAAAATAGAATTTTTATCTATATAGTAGTGGTATAAAAATAGAATTTTTATCTATATAGTAGCGGTATAAAAATAGAATTTTTATCTATATAGTAGCAAAGTAAAAATAGAATTTTTATCTATATAGTAGCAAAGTAAAAATAGAATTTTTATCTATATAATAGCGATGTAAAAATTCGATTTTTATATATTGAATAGCAAAGTAAAAATTCGATTTTTATATATTGAATAGCGAAGTAAAAATTCGATTTTTATATATTGAATAGCGAAGTAAAAATTCGATTTTTATATATTTAATAGCGAAGTAAAAAGTCGATTTTTACATATGTAGAGAATACGGGCAACGAAGATGACAAAAAGGCGACAACGATGAAGATTTTTATAAATGAAGTGTCGTGAAGTGGGGATAGCTTTTGTGAGAACTTCTCGCCTTTTAAAATCTCTTTTTCTAGTTATATATATATATATATATATATATATATACTAGGATGCAGACGGTGCTTAGTAGCACCTGACACCCGTCATCAACAGACCATGGATGGTTTGTTTGTTTGGTTGATGTGTTGTGAAAATTTGTTTGTGTTGTTGATGTGAAATCGATAACAAAATGTAGATGGTTGAAATAAATTAGTTATCGTTAAAAATATAAGTTTTTAACGCGAATATGAATATAGTGAATGTTAGTAAATAAATATTTTATCGTTAAAAATATAAATTTTAACATGAAAGTGAATAAATAAATATTTATAAACAAATCGGCCGATTTGTTTATATACACTGATTTGACTGATATTGATTGGGTCGATAAATTTTACACATCGTCCAACTGCACAAATAAAATCTGTGTTTGATTGTTTGAAACCCCACACGGGTATTGGGATAAAATACGGCATACACTAATCCTAATAATTAATTGTATGTCGATCGATGGATCGACAAGCTGTTATAAGCGTTAGATATCTATATTTGATGCTTATACAGTGTAGTGCACTTTGGATGATGGTTGATTATTTATCGTTGCTATTATATACATGTGTTGTATGGAATCCATATAATTAACTTTGTATGGTGATTGATTGGGCCTCATTCCAATTTAGAAGATAAAGAATATTATAAAATAAAGGTTCATGTGTTGACTGTACTCATCCGTTGAGATTAGTCATGTGTTGAACGGAATATTTTAACAATAAAATTTACATCTTTATCATATATAAAATTAGAAACTAATCGGAAAATAGATAAGATGAGTGGTCTCCTGGATATTGATCTGATGTTGGTTTCGGCCTTCGGGGTTAATATTCAGGGAATCGTTCTCTTACTAATTTGCGATTAGAGTCTAATTTGAAATCAAACGATAGATACCATAATTTTTATAAAATATATTAAATAACAAAGATAGTCACACGTGGACAGTACTCATTCGTTGAGATTAGTCGTGTGTTGACAAAAATATAGAATCATGTATTGAAAGAAATATAAATTCATTTGTTGAATGGAATAACGAAGTTAGTGAAAAATATAAAGCCGTGTTGATTAGAGATGCGCCATTTTGACGCGAATGATATTTATATCGATTATATTCGTTTTTAAATTTGATTTGAATTGAATTTGAATAGAATAGAAAATGAATTGAATTTGAATAGAATAGAAAATGAATTGAATTTGAACAGAATAGAAAATGAATTGAATTTGAATAGAAAATGAATTGAATTTGAATTGAATAGAAAATGAATTGAATTTGAATAGAATAGAATTTGATTTGAATTGAAAAGGAAAACGAATTTGATTTGAATTGAATAGGAAAACAAATTTGATTTGAATTGAAAAGAAAACGAATTCGAATTGAATTGAAAAGAAAACGAATTCGAATTGAATTGAATTGAAAAAAAAATGAATTCGAATCAAATTAAAATCGATTTGAATTGAAATCAAATAGAAATGAAAGTAAAAAGGATTTTTAATAGAAAATTCAATTTTGATTTGAATTTGAAATAAAGGTTGAAATTGTTTTTGAAACGAATTCAAAACTATTTATAAAATTCATTTTAAATAGTAATCGATGAAATATATATTATATATATTATATATATAATATATATAATATAATGGCCTGAATAGAATGCGACGCGCCGCGGCAGTTCGCGAATTTCGACCATTGACTTCGAACGGACATTACGGGAGATCCGACCGTCGGATTCTCCTAAAACCGGAACCGTTGGGTTCGTATCGAAAAGAGCTTTCTAAAGACTGTTAGAAATTTAAAATCTAACGGTTGGATTTGGAGATACGTCTAAATCAAATTTGGAAAAGGTTGCTGTAAGTGCAGTTCGATGGCCATTGATGGAAATCGACTGTACGGGCCTTGATAAAATTATTAAAAATAGTAATAATTTGTGTAAAATCATAAGAAATGATTTGGAAAAAATTGGGATGAAAAACTCTATATTTGAAAAGATAAAAATAGATTTTTATCGAAATAAACTAGTTTTGAACTAAAATTAAAACCCATTTATTTTAAAATAAATAAATTGGATGTGAAATGGGTTGTAAATAGAATTGATTTGTGGGTTTATCGTGAAGGGTGTTTTGAACGACACTTGTTCTTTAACCCGATAAATAAATAGAATGTGATTTGGGTTTGTCGTGAACTGTGTTTTAAACGACATTAGTTCTTTAACCCAGTTAAGGGAGTTTTAATGAATCTGCAATTAGATTGAAAGGTGAATTGATAATTTAAATTATCAAAATTGGCAAATGAGCGAGAATGGAGTATCACCAGTTTTGCTCCAAAACGATAGTCAAATCTTTAATTGGATTTGAACGTGAAATGGTAATTAATTTTACCGATAACACCGTGGTGTTAGATATGGAGTATTACCAGTTTTGCTTCATGAGATGAATAGGTTGGGATTGAGAAATAAAATAAATATTTACTTCGGTGTGGTTCGCTAATCTCGACTAGTTTGGAAAACCATATTTTGGTTCGATATGACATCCAATGGAAGATTAAAGAATAAATTTTAAAGAATTTATCTTTGATAAAATTAATGGGAACCTTTCCCTAAGAATTGAAATTTAGAAACTAGCTGTAGGTTAGTTAAGAAGGATGGTTTCCTGGGTATTGATCTGATGTTGGTTTCGGCCTTCAGGGTTAATATTTGGGGAATTGCTCTCTTACTAATTTATGGTTAGTGACTAATGAATTGGAATGAGGCGTATATTGTGTTTGTGTAACATTTGTTTTTAATATACGCGGGTTGTTCGGAAAGGCCGGGTTTATACCCATTTTGAATAATCGATTCGACGATAAGTCGAAGATGATGACGGTGGTCGAAGACCAGAAGTCTTCACATCGTTTGGATAATCACTGATGATCCTGATTGGGCTGTACACCCAAGAGGATGGAAATAGTTGGTCGTCGTCCAGACGTACTTGGAGATCGATGGATATGCGAGGAAAGTGCCTCCGGTTTCGTTCAGACCCAGAGCGAACTTGTAAATGGATTGTGTGTCTGACATTGGATTTTATTCTATGTTGATTGATCTCTATTAAATATACATCTGTTTGGCGGCGGAGAATTTATTCTTTTGCTTAACGCCCTTCTCTGAGACGTACGAGCTCAGAGGTTGTATATCTATGGACATCAGTCGCATGGCATGAATTGCCAGTGTGGCATGCCTAAGTGGCAATTGATCAAGGCTTCTGTTGAAAAGCAAAGTCTTGTGGTTGATGATCAAAGCACGGCCAACGTGGCAGCTTTGTGTATAGCGTGGATTCGCGAGCCTGACACCTCGGTATGAGTCAAAAATGGGATACGGACCGTTGGGAGAACACGACGTTTCTTTCTAGCTTTGGTGGTGTCAGTGACTTACCAGCCCTGACATTTATATACTTTTCACCTTTGTGGTTGTTGGAATGAGGCGCCTCGATTATAGGTCTGTAAGGACCAGGAAACGTGTGTTCAGGAATAACTAATCCTTAAACGTAAGAGAGGACCGGCCCAACCGATCCAAGCGGCTGCCCATAGTGTGTAGTCCTGAGCATTTGCTAGAGTGTCTCGAAGCGGAGAGGAGCTTGCCCCTTGCCTCGACTCATGACGGAAATCCAATTTCCAATACGTGATATTGCGGTTTTAATTGTAGAACTAGTATGGCGACATGATATATGGTACCCATGCCGTCTATGATTGATATTTATGATTGAAATTGTTTTGACACTATACACTTATAATAGTATCAAATGATTTGTTTTAAACGTACCAAGCATGTTTGGCTATTATAAGGGAAAACCCTATCCTCCGGCTTGCGTTGCATTGTGTGATGGGACCTGGGTCTTATAATAGCTGCATTTTTCGAAAAAGCATTGCGTTGTTTATTCTATGCACTGGTATTCTTGGGAGGAAACCCGTTCCGTGTTATATGGCGTGGTCCCTTGAATTACTCTCTTTTAAAGTAAAGCTTTAAATAACTGTTTTAGTTCTCACACTAGTCACATGACTGACCTGGAGTTTATTGTTTTAACCTAAACTCTGGGTGCCCCTATTTTCGACACGGGCAGCTAGTAGTTTTGGTTTTGCAGATTTATATTCATAGGATCATGATTTACAGTTGGGACGATGCTCGGAAAGCTCTGTATCCGTGCATTACTTTCAGTTGTGTTTTATATTATTTTCCGCTGCTATGTAATTTATTGTAATCTCTGATATATATCGAATGTAATTTATTCAATTATACTCTGTATATTCTTGTATCTGACGGAATTGCTGTAATAACAATGAAATGTTCTTCCGTCTGCGTTCATTTGTGTGTTGTTCTCAAAGTATCTGCACTTTCCTTCACGGGGAAGTTACAGGTTCTCACAGTGGTATCAGAGCTTTGGTTTACAGAGCTCGAGAACAAGACATATTAGAACCATATGAAAGAATTCATCAAATATTGGATTAGTAATATCCAATTAGAATTACTCGTTAGAGATAGGGTCAGTAGTATCCTAGAACGAGTGTGAAGAGTATATTTTTCAAATGAAAACAATTTTGTTTTGAAAATTTAAACCATTTTATACGTATTTGAATATTTATTTATTTTGAATTTGGACAATCCAATATATAAAGGTTTTGCATATACGCGTCATGAACGTATATTCGAAGTTTTAATATACTGGATAGATATAGAATCACATCCTAGATACCCAGAGATGGTTCTGATGATTGATATATCATCATCAGAATTTGTGTTCGTGTTTCGAAGGTGTGATATCTATATATTTCCATTAGACTGGTGTGAGAACCAAAACTTATATAGATAAATTTATGGTTGTGTATTGGCATCAAAAACATGATTTTTGTATATGTATCAAAATTATGAATTTGAAACGTTAATCCACTAATTGATTGATGTTAGTGTTGTTTGTTTATTTGTTTGATAATTTTGAACCATTTAGCCTAATTGTATCAAATATTGAATTGTATTGGAAATTGGTCGCATTTGCTTGCATATACATGTACTTACATTGAACAGGTCATAGCAAGGAGGCTAGAGCAGAGAATAAAATTTGTTTGCCCGACAAATAGGTACATGTTTACTATAATTTACTGTTTTGTTTGGGTGATGATGATGATTTTATGAGCCTATTGGCTAGCCGCTTGGCTTTTTCTTTTTCTTTTTGAGATCAAAAGGCATGTATGGCAATTTCGGGATTTTCCCGTGGCTCCCGGTGCAGGGGAGGTTATGGCGAAATTTTTCGAAAATTTAGGGTGTTAGCCAAATTTTTGAAAATTTTAAAAGTTTTTAGAAACTGAAAAGTTGAAGAACTTAAGCCGTAATCAAAATATTGAAAGTTGAGTTGATTAGTTAAACAACTTTCGGCTTCGTTCCTTTTCGGGGACGAAAAGTTTTAAGTGGGGGAGATTGTAATAACCCGGAAATCTGGGCCAGTTTAAAATTTTTATTTTGGCAATTTTAGCGCATTTTGAACATTTAAAATGAATTATTTTAAATAATAACAACGAGAAATTTATTTTGAATAGAATTCGAACGTATATATTATATACATCATCGTTAGAATATAAATAATTATATATAATTATAAAAGGAATTGAAAATGGCGCGATAGTTCGATAATTCGATTTCAAACTTCAAATGAATGTACCGGGTGCAAAACAAACCGGATTTTAGTGAAAATAAAAATAATGGGATCTAATTGATGATATCTTTCCAATGAATCTGAAAAATCAAAATTTCATAGCGGGGATCAAAAGATATGTCCAGTTGAAAATTCTGAATAGTCGCTATGGAATTCAGGCCCTTAAAAATAGAAATTTGCAAATGACCTCGGAATTCGACGAAACCACTTTTGTTTGATCCGTGATGTCGAGTTATTGCTAGATTCCAAATTTCATAATTTTCTGAATCAATATGTGAGCGTGGCGCAGTTAAACGCGTTTGACCAGTTTTAGTTGAATTTAATCGACTGGAAAATGGCCATTTTTCAAACGGTCTCAGAATTCGACGAAACTAGTTTTATTAGGACCGTATCGTCAATACGAAGCTAGAAAATATTTTTCTGGAATTTTTAATGTTCGTATGTGACCCCGGTAAATTGAAATGCGCGTTCAAATTCAATATATAGAGTTATATGTTGATTTTGACGAAAACTGATCGAAACGAGAGAATCAGCTTACGATACATATCCCATTGGGCTCGAAATGGGGGTAATTAGCTATAGGCGACAGGCGGTTGGCCTCGTTTAGAGGTCATATGTAAAAGTTAACTTTTTGGGATTAAATAATTAAAATAATAAAAACTCTTCCTCTCCTCCCCTTAAATCCCTCTGGCCCCCCCTTTTCCACGTTCAATTCGATTGGAGAAAAGAAAAAAGAAAAAGAGAAGAAAAGGGGCGACGGGGGGGGGGGGGGGGGGGAGGGAGGGAATCCACCGCCGCCGCCACTACATCGCCCCCCCAAGCAATGCGCCGCGTCACCGAAGGCAAGAGCCCCCTCCTCTGCTTCCTCCTCCCACACGCGAGGACCCCCGACCAACGAGGAACGCGCCGCGCCCTAGCCTGGGACCCACCTGCGCGCCACGTCGACGATGCCCCCCACTAGCCCCTCTCGATCCCCTCCTCACTCTCCACTTGAAGCACCACCGCGAGCCTTGACCGCCAACCCTAGTCCACCTCCGAACTCCAACACCACCGTGCGACGACTCCACTTCGACTGTACACCCCAAAAAATCCCTCTGGTACGTTTTTATTTATTTCTATTTTCTTAAATTTACAATTTAAAATCAGTTTCCTTTTCTTAAAAAAAAAATGGTTAGAATATGGTTCTCATAAATAAGAACATAGAAAAATAAAAGCTATGATTTTTAGTGATAAAGATTGCATTTTTAAATATAATAGCATGTAAAGTAATTCGATTTTTTTTATATAATAGCGAGGAAAGAATATATTTTATTCCTAGGAAAAAAATTGGTATTTTGAAAGATAAAAAGATCGTATTTTGAAAGGCACAAAGATCATATTTTTAAAGGTGAAAGAATCATATTTTTAATGTAGAAAAGGTGAAATTTTTAAATATGAAAAGAAGAGATTTTCAAAAGTGAAACAAGAAGTGATTTTTGAATGAAGTAAAAACTAGATTTTTATTTATCTAAAGTATAGGGTTTTTACTGACATGAAAGAGAGGATTTTTATTTAGGTGGCGAATAAAAGGTGTGAATTTTAACATTGTAAAGATTCGATTTTTAATGGTATAAAAATAGAATTTTTATCTATATAGTAGCGGTATAAAAATAGAATTTTTATCTATATAGTAGCGGTATAAAAATAGAATTTTTATCTATATAGTAGCGGTATAAAAATAGAATTTTTATCTATATAGTAGCAGTATAAAAATAGAATTTTTATCTATATAGTAGCGGTATAAAAATAGAATTTTTATCTATATAGTAACAAAGTAAAAATAGAATTTTTATCTATATAGTAGCAAAGTAAAAATAGAATTTTTATCTATATAATAGCGAAGTAAAAATTCGATTTTTATATATTGAATAGCGAAGTAAAAATTCGATTTTTATATATTGAATAGCGAAGTAAAAATTCGATTTTTATATATTGAATAGCGAAGTAAAAATTCGATTTTTATATATTGAATAGCGAAGTAAAAATTCGATTTTTATATATTGAATAGCGAAGTAAAAACTCTATTTTTACATATGTAGAGAATACGGGCAACGAAGATGACAAAAAGGCGAGAACAATGAAGATTTTTATAAATGAAGTGTCGTGAAGTTGGGATAGCTTTTGTGAGAACTTCTCACCTTTTAAAATCTCTTTTTCTAGTTATATATATATATATATATATATATATATATACTAGGATGCAGACGGTGCTTAGTAGCACCTGACACCCGTCATCAACAGACCATGGATGACTTGTTTGTTTGGTTGATGTGTTGTGAAAATTTGTTTGTGTTGTTGATGTGAAATCGATAATAAAATGTAGATGGTTGAAATAAATTAGTTATCGTTAAAAATATAAGTTTTTAATGCGAATATGAATATAGTGAATGTTAGTAAATAAATATTTTATCGTTAAAAATATAATTTTTAACGTGAAAGTAAATAAATAAATATTTATAAACAAATCGGCCGATTTGTTTATATACACTGATTTGACTGATATTGATTGGGTCGATAAATTTTACACATCGTCCAACTGCACAAATAAAATCTGTGTTTGATTGTTTGAAACCCCACATGGGTATTGGGATAAAATACGGCATACACTAATCCCAATAATTAGTTGTATGTCGATCGATGGATCGACAGGCTGTTATAAGCGTTAGTTATCTATATTTGATGCTTATACAGTGTAGTGCACTTTGGATGATGGTTGATTATTTATCGTTGCTATTATATACATGTGTTATATGGAATCCATAATGGTGATTGATTGGGCCTCATTCCAATTTAGAAGATAAATAATATTATAAAATAAAGGTTCATGTGTTCACTGTACTCATCCGTTGAGATTAGTCATGTGTTGAACGGAATATTTTAACAATAAAATTTACATCTTTATCGTATATAAAATTAGAAACTAATTGGAAAATAGATAAGATGAGTGGTCTCCTGGATATTGATCTGATGTTGGTTTCGGCCTTCGGGGTTAATATTCAGGGAATCGTTCTCTTACTAATTTGCGATTAGAGTCTAATTTGAAATCAAACGATAGATACCATAATTTTTATAAAATATATTAAATAACAAAGATAGTCACACGTGGACAGTACTCATTCGTTGAGATTAGTCGTGTGTTGAAAAAAAAAATCATGTATTGAAGGAAATATAAATTCATTTGTTGAATGGAATAACGAAGTTAGTGAAAAATATAAAGCCGTGTTGATTAGAGATGCGCCATTTTGACGCGAACGATATTTATATCGATTATTTTCGTTTTTAAATTTGATTTGAATTGAATTTGAATAGAATAGAAAATGAATTGAATTTGAATATAATAGAAAATGAATTGAATTTGAACAGAATAGAAAATGAATTGAATTTGAATAGAAAATGAATTGAATTTGAATTGAATAGAAAATGAATTGAATTTGAATAGAATAGAATTTGATTTGAATTGAATAGGAAAACGAATTTGATTTGAATTGAATAGGAAAACGAATTTGATTTGAATTGAAAAGAAAACGAATTCGAATTGAATTGAAAAGAAAACGAATTCGAATTGAATTGAATTTAAAAGAAAATGAATTCGAATCGAATTAAAATCGATTTGAATTGAAATCAAATAGAAATGAAAGTAAAAAGGATTTATAATAGAAAATTCAATTTTGATTTGAATTTGAAATAAAGGTAGAAATTGATTTTGAAACGAATTCAAAACTATTTATAAAATTCGTTTTAAATAGTATTCGATGAAATATATATTATATATATTATATATAATATAATGGCCTGAATAGAATGCGCCGCGCCGCGTCAGTTCGCGAATTTCGACCATTGACTTCGAACGGACATTACGGGAGATCCGACCGTCGGATTGTAACGACCCGCATTCTACGCATCGAAGGATCGTAGAATATTTATTTCTTTTACATACGAAGTCGTATGGTCATGTAACTTTGGGAGACGATTTTTGGGGTCATTTCCCATGTTCATGATTTTTGTCGATATTTAAATGATCGTTTTGCCCCTAGTTGGTACTGTTTTGGCCATAACTTTTGACTGGAAAGGAATTTTGACCTGAAACCCCTTCAATTGGATTCGAATGATGGTTTCTCTTTCCGTAGAGTGGTTACATTAGCCAAACGGACTTACCGTTTGGGAGATATGGCTGAAACAAGGTTTAGAAGGTGAAAAACAGCTAATCGGGCTTAACCGGGTGATTAGCAACTAGGCCCAATGGGAGATTTCGGGATTTGGGGTATTTAAGGGCTGATAGGGTTAGGATTTCGGTTTTAGACTCATTTTCCCAGCCGCCACTTACCTCCTTCAAGCTCTAGAAATGGCCTCCACCTTCTAATTTCATCCCAAATCGTCTCTAATCACTTTCTAATCGAAGATTAAGCAAAACTACATCAAATCAAGGAAGGGTAGCACCAAATCAGAGAGAGAGCTGCTGGAACACATAGGGATTGGATCCAAATCAGAGATTATTTCAGATCTAAAGTTTTTTTGTGGCTAAGGTGAGTGATTTGCATAGTTCCTCACTAATTATGGCTAATTATGGTAATTAGCGAAGATTAGCGAAATTATGGCTCAGAAAAATCTAGAAAAATTCCCAAAATTCTAAAACATCATTTTATGCCTCTGATATGAATTTGGGTTAATTTCGACTAATTTTGCAAATCCCGGAATTTGGGGGATTAAGGGGTGATTAGTGATAATTAGCGAATTTATGCATGTTAAAAATCTGGAAAAAATATTCAGAAATTATGAAATATTGTTTTAGGCCTCTGTTAGAAAATTTGGCTAATTTGGATAAGTTTTGCTAATCCTATCGTTAGATTTGCTTAAACATGCTTAAGAGGGAAATATGGATTTTTGGGTATGTTTGATCTGTTTTGACATATCATATTGTTGTTTTGCTGTTTGTGGATGTTTATACATGTTGCTATGACTGTATGATGTGCTTTGTGACTGATTTCAATAGTTAGAATGGTCGAAAACGCCGTCGAGAGGCGTGTAAACTGTCGTTGGAAGTTGACCCGGATCGGATTGCTTATTCCTCCTACTATCCGACCCGATCGTGGTTAGACCCACGAGACGAATCGATGCAGCGCCGTGCCCAAACTGAAGTACTTCGATTCGGATCGCGAATGAGTGCTACGACCCGATCCGCGTGGAGATGGAACCCGATCCGATGCACCCACGATCCACGAGTCGCGATCCGAAGCTGGTCACGATCCGACCTGAAGATGAAGCCACGAACCGACGCCAAGGAGCATGGAGCACGATCCGAAGGGGGTCCACGATCCGATCGACCACGACTAGATGAGGCCGATCCGATCCAATGAAGAATGTTGAAGGCCGATCCAATCCAATTCGATGGTGATGAACAATAACCCGAGATGCAAAGGTAGTCCAAATGGAAGTTAGAGCTCAGGATCCCGGAACCAGTTGGGAACCAATGAGGTCACTTCATGGTTGGGCTTTGCTGCGGGACGTGTGCAAAGGGGTTGTCGGTATTCATAACTTTGGTCCACCACTGAGAGATGGATAGTGGGCTTGTAGTGATAGTTACACGGGATTGGATTCCGTCATGGCCCAAAGGATGAGAGGACCAAGGTAGTGGGTATCGTATGCTTTACGCACTGAGTGAGAGATGTGAGGATGCTTGCTATGTTTGATTGTTTGACATCACTATGACATGCACACCCCCACCCCCGTTATCTTTACACCATTTGAAAGGGCACCTTAGAGTGTTGTACAGTATGTAGTGCTAACTCTTTGGTTGCAGGTCCAGGTTCAGGTATGATTGGATTATACCTGTTATTATTCTGTTTAGATGCTTATCGCTCATATCAGGCTTTATGTCTGACCCAGAGTTTTATGTCTCTTCTTATTACTCTGGGTGCTCACACGAGCAGACTAGAGACAGGTTGTGGTTAGCTGGTGATGCGCGAGTAGCTGATTCGGAGGCGAGCAGGAGGCTTCCACGTATGATCTATAGATATTCTCCCTGTGTCGTTGGTGGTCACTACTTGGGCATTAGTAGTGTACCTCCTTTATCTTGCTTTTGTTTTGAGACAGTTTGAAAAGTTGTAATAAGCTATATTTTGGATTTCCGCTGCTATGATGCTCAGTTCTGGTTTTTAGCTTATGCACTATCTCTTCTGTTTTATGTCAAGTGTGTTATTATTATATTTTGTTCTATGTGCTGTGAGACATATTACAGGTTCCTTGTTAGTTCATTTCCTTCTTCCCTTTCCTCCTGACGACCCGTTCCGTGCTAACTGGACATGTGTACAACGCACTTTTGGAGTAAATGTCGGTTGGTGCGGGGCGGGCCGTCACACTTGGTATCAGAGCTCTAGGTTGCGTAGTTAGCCTAGGGAAAGGCACTAGGGAGAGTTAGTACGTATATGAGAGCGCGTATTTGTGATTACTTTGGTTTTCAAAAGCTATGTATATATACTATTGGTAGTATAAAGATGAAGTCGTACTGCACTAGCACCACTATGGGGTCGTTAATCGTTTCCCCTTTTACAGATTAACGATGAGCCGATATCCTAGAGGTGCTGGTAGAGGGACCAACCATGGGAATGCTCCTGACATGAGGACAATGTTCACTAACTTCATGAGAGACATGCTTAGAGATGTTCAGGGAGCAGTTCCCAATCCCGGAAATGGTGGTGGTCCAGTAGTGCAGGCGCCTAGGGTCGATTTCGCCAAGTTGAGCAAGGATTACACTAACCTTGGTGGGAAGCCGTTCCACGGAACAGAGTCGGCCACAGATGTTCAGGATTGGTTGGATAGCTGTGATCGTATCTTCGACGACTTGGGTCTTGAGGATGCGACGAAGAGAAGGCTAGCGTCTCGTCAGCTGCAAGGGCGAGCGATGAATTGGTGGAATGCCATTAGAACAGCTACTCCAGAAGATCAAGTTACTTGGAATCAGTTTAAGACTCGCTTTTGTGATAAGTTTATTCCAACTGCTCATAAATCGGAATTGTTCAGGGAGTTCTTGGAGCTTAAGCAGAACGGTAGAGCAGTCTCGGAGTATATCGCTGAATTCGACACTTTATCGAAATATGGATGGTCCCTTATCGATACAGTCGAAAAGAAGAACGAGAAGTTCATAACTGGCTTGGATGGGTACTTGGGGGAAAGACTTATAAACCATATCGATGAGACGTTCGAGTCTATTGTAGGAAAGGCATTAAGGTCAGAGAGCCTTTTCCCTAAGTCGAAGACTGAGGTTGCTACAGCATCTGCAGAGGAGCCAAAGCCGCAAGCAGGCGGTGAAGGCAAGAAGAATTCTCAGAACAAGAGGAAGCAGAACCCGACCAAGGATGGTCAGAGTAAGAAAAACAAGAAAGATGGCGAATGCTTTAGTTGTGGCCAGAAGGGCCATTACGCCAGAGATTGTCGAGAAAAGCCTGCGGAAAGGAAGTGCTTTAACTGCGGCCAGGCGGGACATCACAAGGATGATTGCCCACAACCTCCTAGGGAGAAGCAGATTGTGAAAGCGTATGCTATCAACGCTGTTCCTTCTTCGTCAAATGCCCCAACTGCGGCGCAGAAGGAAAAAGGTGTCGTTATTCGAGGTATGCTTTCTATTTAAGATGTTTTGATCAGGTTTTGTTTGACAAACCTGAGTTAGTCGATAGACCTTTAGTAGTGACGAACCCGATTGGTGGTTCGACTAGTTTTGGCATGATTTGTTAATGTGGTCTTATCGAGTCATGGATGTATGTTTCCTTGTGATTGCTTTGTTTTGGGCTTTACTGGGTTTAGCATTATTTTGGGGAGTCGATCTACTCCAAAGGAATAGGGTGGTATTAGGTACCTACCTAGTAATGGCGATAGTAACTGGAGTTAAGGAAGCAAAGAAGTTATTGTTGTAATAAGTTCTAGTTGTCTCTGGGAGGCAAATGAGTACTCCAGTGTTAGATTGTTTTGCTAGTATCACCTCACGTGGATTGTCCGAACTCGGAGGAGATGTTCCTTGGGTGCTTGTCTGATATTGGTTTAGGCCTTTGGGGCTTGTGCTTGGGGAATGTCGAGTTTGACTAGGATGGTTTGCGTGAGGGATAAGTAGACGTTGCGATTTTCAGTGGATGATATCTTGGTTCACTCGAGGAGTGACGGGCAGACGGAACATGATAAGGCTGTTCAATGGTATAGACTGCCTAGGGTTGGACTCGATAGGGTTATGAGATTGCTCGAGTGAGACTCGAGAAAGATGCAAAGTAATGGATTGTTTAGGACCCTATGTTGATGTTCTCTATTGTATAGTAGAATTTTGAAGGAATATGATGTGTTCGTTGATCATGGATGATACAACGAAGAATAGGGCGATTCAAGTTGGACTTGAACTCGTAAAAGAAAATAGGTGTTCGTTGATCTTGGAGATGCAACGAATAGGGAGACGACTCACGTTGGACTAGAGTTTGTCGGTACTCAAGACTGGGTCTGAGTTATAGAGTGACTCGAGTTGGACTCAAGAAGGCTGCAAGGAATTGGATTCAGCTCGAGTTGGACTCGAGAGGGCAGCAAGATAATGGATAGACTTGGGTTGGACTCAAGTATTTTAGGAGGACTAAAAGCAGGGGTATCTGGGGACGCCCGTTACCTTGGATCCGTTGGACGTGATCTAGTTATCCTTGAAGGATAAACGTACGTTGGATGTACGGTAGTCCGATTGGAGGCTGGGCTTCCATTAGTTTAATTATCCTTGGAGGATAAACGTACGTTGGACGTACGGTAGTCCGAAGGGAGGCGGGGCTTCCATTGGCCTGGGATTGGTTGGACCAGTCAAGTAGGCATCGGTGTATGTATGGAGGCTGGGCTTCCATTAGTTATTGATGTTGGTTGGACCAGACAGATTGGAATCGAGATATTGGGATTGGTTAGACCAATCATGTAGGTTTCGATGTGTTTATGACTTTAGCAGGTGATAGATAGGATTTGTTTGATGGATGTTATGGTTGCTATGTTTGTTCCTATCTTTCTTCTCTTGAGTAGACTATCACCTGTAGGGTTCCAGCGATGGGGAACAAAGTGATTGTAGTAGGACTATGAGCCAGTGCAGTAGAGTCGTCATGACTCGAGCGGCAAAGTGGACATAGTAAAGGATTAGTAAGGCTATGAGCCTGTGCAGTGGAGTTGTTATGACTTCATGGGGCAGAGTGGACATAGCAAAGGACTAGTGACTATGGATCAGTGCAGTGGAGTCGCCATGACTCCATGGGGCAGAGTGATCATAGTAAAGGATGTGGGTGCAGTACTAGTTGCATTGAGTAGGAGACATGCCAGTTTAGGGGTTTTGTTTCTAGGATGGAAGCAACTAGAGTATGTCACAGGATATGATTTCAGACCCAAGACTGAATTGGATTCAGAAACGCTAGTAAGCTTGACGATTAGATCGATTTTGATTGAGTGGATTGTTTCCAGTTAGAAGGACGATCCTAATCTATTAGGAACCATCTCTAGGGTAGAGATGGGTATCGATGGAAAGAGAATGATCAGGTAAGGATTTGATCGAGAAGGGTGGCTTCGAAAGAATAAGGGACTAGTTGTACCCAACGTAGATGAACTGAGATGTGAAGTGCTTAGAGCATATCATCACTCGAAATTGACTATACATCCCAGTGGTAACAAGATGTATTGAGACATAGCGCAGATCTACTACTGGGAAGGGATAAAGATAGGCAGATGGCTTATCTCGGTAAGAAACGAAGAGATTTGGAATTCTTCGTTAACGACTTGGTATTCGTCGAGATCTCTCCATAAAGAATGTGATTCGGATTGGTTGGAGAGGTAGGTTAGCACCAAGATTTGTTGGCCCATTCCCAGTCCTCGAGCAAGTTGGGAATTTGGCGTATGAGGTAGAGCTACCTGACAAGATGGCGGGAGTTCACAACGTATTTCATGTTTCCCAGTTAAGGAAATTCGTGCATGACCCCGGTGTGGCTATTTCACCTGATCAGTTGGATAACATCGAAGTTGAACTCGAGGCGGTTGGGAACCGCAAGTCTATGCATATTGTTGGGAACGATACGAAGCAGCTTCGAAGGAAGGCGGTGAAACTGGTCAAAGTCCAGTGGGGTGAGAATGAAAAAGACTGTACTTGGAAAACAGAGGAGGATATAAGGAAGAAGTATTCAGAACTCTTTGCCTAGTAAGGTTTTGGTAGTGATAGTTTCTTCCCTTGTTAGTAAACCGCATGCTAGGATAGACTTGTTTTACATGTTGATTGTTGTTTTATGGTTGATAGGCATGCGGAACCCTTTGTGTGTTTTGGTTAGGGAATTTCGGGGGTGAAATTTCTTAAGGGGGGAAGAGTGTAACGACCCGCATTATACGCATCGAAGGATCGTAGAATATTTATTTCTTTTACATACGAAGTCGTATGGTCATGTAACTTTGGGAGACGATTTTTGGGGTCATTTCCCATGTTCATGATTTTTGTCGATTTTTAAATGACCGTTTTGCCCCTAGTTGGTACTGTTTTGGCCATAACGTTTGACTGGAAAGGAATTTTGACTTGAAACCACTTCCATTGGATTCGAATGATGGTTTCTCTTTCCGTAGAGTGGTTACATTAGCCAAACGGACTTACCGTTTGGGAGATATGGCTGAAACAAGGTTTAGAAGATGAAAAACAGCTAATCGGGCTTAACCGGGTGATTAGCAACTAGGCCCAATGGGAGATTTCGGGATTTGGGGTATTTAAGGGCTGATAGGGTTAGGATTTCGGTTTTAGACTCATTTTCCCAGCCGCCACTTACCTCCTTCAAGCTCTAGCAATGGCCTCCACCTTCTAATTTCATCCCAAATCGTCTCTAATCACTTTCTAATCGAAGATTAAGCAAAACTACATCAAATCAAGGAAGGGTAGCACCAAATCAGAGAGAGAGCTGCTGGAACACATAGGGATTGGATCCAAATCAGAGATTATTTCAGATCTAAAGTTTGTTTGTGGCTAAGGTGAGTGATTTGCATAGTTCCTCACTAATTATGGCTAATTATGGTAATTAGCGAAGATTAGCGAAATTATGGCTCAGAAAAATCTAGAAAAATTCCCAAAATTCTAAAACATCATTTTATGCCTCTGATATGAATTTGGGTTAATTTCGACTAATTTTGCAAATCCCGGAATTTGGGGGATTAAGGGGTGATTAGTGATAATTAGCGAATTTATGCATGTAAAAAATCTGGAAAAAATATTCAGAAATTATGAAATATTGTTTTAGGCCTCTGTTAGAAAATTTGGCTAATTTGGATAAGTTTTGCTAATCCTATCGTTAGATTTGCTTAAACATGCTTAAGAGGGAAATATGGATTTTTGGGTATGTTTGATCCGTTTTGACATATCATATTGTTGTTTTGCTGTTTGTGGATGTTTATACATGTTGCTATGACTGTATGATGTGCTTTGTGACTGATTTCAATAGTTAGAATGGTCGAAAACGCCGTCGAGAGGCGTGTAAACCGTCGCTGGAAGTTGACCCGGATCAGATCGCTTATTCCTCCTACGATCCGACCCGATCGTGGTTAGACCCACGAGACGAATCGATGCAGCGCCGTGCCCAAACTGAAGTACTTCGATCCGGATCCCGAATGAGCGCTACGACCCGATCCATGTGGAGATGGAACCCGATCCGATGCACCCACGATCCACGAGTCGCGATCCGAAGCTGGTCACGATCCGACCTGAAGATGAAGCCACGAACCGACGCCAAGGAGCATGGAGCACGATCCGAAGGGGGTCCACGATCCGATCGACCACGACCAGATGAGGCCGATCCGATCCGATGAAGAATGTTGAAGGCCGATCCGATCCAACTCGATGGTGATGACCGATAACCCGAGATGCAAAGGTAGTCCAAATGGAAGTTAGAGCTCAGGATCCCGGAACCAGTTGGGAACCAATGAGGTCACTTCATGGTTGGGCTTTGCTGCGGGACGTGTGCAAAGGGGTTGTCGGTATTCATAACTTTGGTCCACCACTGAGAGATGGATAGTGGGCTTGTAGTGATAGTTACACGGGATTGGATTCCGTCATGGCCCAAAGGATTAGAGGACCAAGGTAGTGGGTATCGTATGCTTTACGCACTGAGTGCGAGATGTGAGGATGCTTGCTATGTTTGATTGTTTGACATAACTATGACATGCACACCCCCACCCCCGTTATCTTTACACCATTTGAAAGGGCACCTTAGAGTGTTGTACAGTATGTAGTGCTAACTCTTTGGTTGCAGGTCCAGGTTCAGGTATGATTGGATTATACCTGTTATTATTCTGTTTAGATGCTTATCGCTCATACCAGGCTTTATGTCTGACCCAGAGTTTTATGTCTCTTCTTATTACTCTGGGTGCTCACACGAGCAGACTAGAGACAGGTTGTGGTTAGCTGGTGATGCGCGAGTAGCTGATTCGGAGGCGAGCATGAGGCTTCCACGTATGATCTATAGATATTCTCCCTGTGTCGTTGGTGGTCACTACTTGGGCATTAGTAGTGTACCTCCTTTATCTTGCTTTTGTTTTGAGACA
Organism: Allium sativum; assembly: GCA_030737875.1. Taxonomy (NCBI): domain Eukaryota; kingdom Viridiplantae; phylum Streptophyta; class Magnoliopsida; order Asparagales; family Amaryllidaceae; genus Allium; species Allium sativum. The sequence goes on along the minus strand of CM060920.1, from coordinate 689,960,235 downwards.
GTTTGAAAAGTTGTAATAAGCTATATTTTGGATTTCCGCTGCTATGATGCTCAGTTCTGGTTTTTAGCTTATGCACTGTCTCTTCTGTTTTATGTCCAGTATGTTATTATTATATTTTGTTCTATGCGCTGTGAGACATATTACAGGTTCCTTGTTAGTTCATTTCCTTCTTCCCTTTCCTCCTGACGACCCGTTCCGTGCTAACTGGACATGTGTACAGCGCACTTTTGGAGTAAATGTCGGTTGGTGCGGGGCGGGCCGTCACACGGATTCTCCTAAAACCAGAACCGTTGGGTTCGTATCGAAAAGAGCTTTCTAAAGACTATTAGAAATTTAAAATCTAACGGTTGGATTTGGAGATACATCCAAATCAAATTTGGAAAAGGTCGTTGTAGGTGCAGTTCGATGGCCGTTGATGGAAATCGACTGTACGGGCCTTGATAAAATTATTAAAAATAGTAATAATTTGTGTAAAATCATAAGAAATGATTTGGGAAAAATTGGGATGAAAAACTCCATATTTGAAAAGATAAAAATAGTTTTTTATCAAAATAAACTAGTTTTGAACTAATATTAAAACCCATTTATTTTAAAATAAATAAATTGGATGTGAAATGGGTTGTAAATAGAATTGATTTGTGGGTTTATCGTGAAGGGTGTTTTGAACGAAACTTGTTCTTTAAACTGATAAATAAATAGAATGTGATTTGGGTTTGTCGTGAACTGTGTTTTAAACGACATTAGTTCTTTAACCCAGTTAAGGGAATTTTAATGAATCTGCAATTAGATTGAAAGGTGAATTGATAATTTAAATTATCAAAATTAGCAAATGAGCGAGAATGGAGTATCACCAGTTTTTCTCCAAAACGATAGTCAAATCTTTAATTGGATTTGAACGTGAAATGGTAATTAATTTTACCGATAACACCGTGGTGTTAGATATAGAGTATTACCGGTTTTGCTTCATGGGATGAATAGGTTGGGATTAGGAAATAAAATAAATAATTACTTCGGTGTGGTTCGCTAATCTCGACTAGTTTGGAAAACCATATTTTGGTTTGATATGACATCCAATGGAAGATTAAAGAATAAATTTTAAAGAATTTATCTTTGATAAAATTAATGGGAACCTTTCCCTAAGAATTGAAATTTAGAAACTAGCTGTAGGTTAGTTAAGAAGGATGGTTTCCTGGGTATTGATCTGATGTTGGTTTCGGCCTTCAGGGTTAATATTTGGGGAATTGCTCTCTTACTGATTTACGGTTAGTGACTAATGAATTGGAATGAGGCGTATGTTGTGTTTGTGTAACATTTGTTTTTAATATACGCGGGTTGTTCGGAAAGGCCGGGTTTATACCCATTCTGAATTATCGATTCGACGATAAGTCGAAGATGATGACGGTGGTCGAAGACCGGAAGTCTTCACATCGTTTGGATAATCACTGATGATCCTGATTGGGCTGTACACCCAAGAGGATGGAAATAGTTGGTGGTCGTCCAGACGTACTTGGAGATCGATGGATATGCGAGGAAAGTGCCTCTGGTTTCATTCAGACCCGGAATGAACTTGTAAATGGATTGTGTGTCTAACATTGGATTTTATTCTATGTTGATTGATCTCTATTAAATATACATCTGTTTGGCGGTGGAGAATTTATTCTTTTGCTTAACGCCCTTCTCTGAGACGTACGAGCTTAGAGGTTATATATCGATGGACATCAGTCTCATGGCATGAATTGCCAGTGTGGCATGCCTAAGTGGCAATTGATCAAGGCTTCTTTTGAAAAGCAAAGTCTTGTGGTTGATGATCAAAGCACGGCCTACATGGCAGCTTTGTGTATAGCGTGGATTCGCGAGCCTCACACCTCGGTATGAGTCAAAAACGGGATACGGACCGTTGGGAGAACACGACGTTTCTTTCTAGCTTTGGTGGTGTCAGTGACTTACCAGCCCTGACATTTATATACTTTTCACCTTTGTGGTTGTTGGAATGAGGCGCCTCGATTATAGGTCTGTAAGGACCGGGAAACGTGTGTTCAGGAATAACTAATCCTCAAACGTAAGAGAGGACCGGCCCAACCGATCCAAGTGGCTGCCCAGAGTGTGTAGTCCTGAGCATTTGCTAGAGTGTCTCGAAGCGGAGAGGAGCTTGCCCCTTGCCTCGACTCATGACGGAGATCCAATTTCCAATACGTGATATTGCGGTTTTAATTGTAGAACTAGTATGGCGACATGATATATGGTACCCATGCCGTCTATGATTGATATTTATGATTGAAATTGTTTTGACACTATACACTTATAATAGTATCAAATGATTTGTTTTAAACGTACCAAGCATGTTTGGCTATTATAAGGGAAAACCCTATCCTCCGGCTTGCGTTGCATTGTGTGATGGGACCTGGGTCTTATAATAGCTGTATTTTTCGAAAAAGCATTGCGTTGTTTATTCTATGCATTGGTATTCTTGGGAGGAAACCCGTTCCGTGTTATACGGCGTGGTCCCTTGAATTACTCTCTTTTAAAGTAAAGCTTTAATTAATTGTTTTAGTTCTCACACCAGTCACATGACTGACCTGAAGTTTATTGTTTTAACCTAAACTCTGGGTGCCCCTATTTTCGACACGGGCAGCTAGTAGTTTTGGTTTTGCAGATTTATATTCACAGGATCCTGATTTACAGCTGGGATGATGCTCGGAAAGATCTGTATCCGTGCATTACTTTCAGTTGTGTTTTATATTATTTTCCGCTGCTATGTAATTTATTGTAATCTCTGATATGTACCGAATGTAATTTATTCAATTATACTCTGTATATTCTTGTATCTGATGGAATTGTTGTAATAGCAATGAAATGTTCTTCCGTCTGCGTTCATTTGTGTGTTGTTCTCAAAGTATCCGCTCTTTCCTTCACGGGGAGGTTACGGGTTCTCACAGTAGTGATGATGGATCGAGAGAAGGCTACTAAAGAGGTCTAATCAATCGATAACATTTAAGGTATTTCCATATTTTGGAGTCATTCTCTCTTTAATATATTCCTAAAAGTACTATCCCCACTTACGTTGAATCAGAGTAGGAAAAAAATTAACTATATATTTTTTAAATGAAACTCGCTTCATCCATCCTTTCATAATATGGTTACAACTATTTTTGTAGTTAAAATTTATAGGTCTAGGTGAAAATTCAAAATAAGCATGTACATATAGATAGTATGGTTTTTCAAACACTTTTCATAAATAACAAATATGCCATCCATTTGTATACTTTCCGTTGCTGATTGGGCAATCTAATATCAACCTTAACAACTTGCCTCCAAGTGAAACTAAGTTTCGATTTAGAAAAGGCCCATTGAAACTTAAACTCATACCAAAACTGGTTGTTGATAGGTAAAAATAAAGAACAAAAAGCTATTTATTTATTCTTTTATACATTATAGTGAATGAAATGAATTATAATAACAAAAATAATAACCATTTCGTTTAAAATAAAATGTCATAAAAATGTACATAAATTATTACATTATTTATATTCAAATATACATATCTTTTGAATGGGTATAATTGAAAATATCATGAACAAATAAATAGTAATTGTCGTAAGCTAAATCGTATTCAATCATCATCATTAACTCCATCTAACCTGTGTTTTAATGTGGAGGGGGTCAAAATATCAAATCTCGATGAATAAAAACCATAAGCCTTTTTTATTTTAGTACTTGGGTAGTATATTTAAGAAAATAAGATTATATCTTGCAATAAACAAAGTGAAAACATTTAATTCTTCATATAGCTATAAGAGGCAGATTTTTACCATTTAAAACCTCAATAAAGGTAGATCCTTCATCATTTCAGAAGTTGGTTTTCTAACCTATAATCCTAGCCAATAAATATTTATGCATGTGAGAGATAATATCTAGTCACTTACCCCTTCTAAAGGAATTGAACTGACTTTGATCATTTAAGACCTTGATAGAGGTAGGCTCCACATGTCCTATTCCTCAGGCGGACCTTCCAGATTACTATCTAGCCGATAATGCAAAAAATTCTTCATGCCACTTAATACTTCTTTTAGACGAGTCCTCAATCAATCACGCAATAACTAATAGCAGCGAACCGTATCGGGAATATGTTCCTATCGTAAATTTTACCATTTAATACTTCGAGTGAGGAAGACCTTTAAACAACTATTTAATACCTTCATCATCCCTCAAAGCGGGTCGGTTACCTTATGAGCTATAACACTGCGACATCTCATATTAGTATGACCAATCGTAGTAACTGGCTACTAGATTAGCTACATAGATTTACTCTTCAGAATTAGAAATAATCGCTGCGTTCTCATGTTAATTATCATATAAGAGATATTCCTATAATGGTCATAATTCCTAATCCGTTGTATATATATGCCACTCACCTCAATGATCAAATTAATTTCTAATAAGTAATTTTCCTTATTATGTAGTACGTAGGTTTCCTCCTAAATTGAACAGTCAATCAGTTATCTTCCTTATGAGGGAACTTAGTTTGAATTCCTAATCTAATACGTAATTAAGAATATGTGCATCAGTAATACACATAAATATGCTCTTAATTTAAAGATTCTAGTGTATGTAATTTATGCTTATGCTTGTGCTAAATGTTAATTCTTCCACTGACCATAATTATCCAAAAATAATGCAAGTCTTTCTTTTATTCCAAAATAATGAACAACATCCAATTTTCTAACAACTAAACTCTGGAATTTCAATACTCCTTATATAAAGGATTAACAAAGACTGGCATATGACAACCTTAAAAAAAATTACATTAACTATTTGAACTTATAATTCAGAGATATAAATGTTAGAACCACTATTTAATTTCTATTCAACACCTCCTAAATTTAGTGAAATATTAAGGGTTTTGTGTGGAATAAAATGCAAACTACAAATAAAACCGCATTTTTCACTTAACTCCTTAATAATGGAGTTCAAGTGGAAGAGGAATCAAAGAAAACTTGAAATACAAGGAAATGCAAAACCCTATAGTTCCAACGAAAACAAATGCAATTAGAATTAAAATTTATAAAATAAGTATTAACGTTCCATACATAGGAATTTCGAGGTACTTATTATTGTTTTGTTTGTGTAATATCAAAGTTTCTATGGTGTATTCAAATTCATAGAAATCTACTATTCAATAATTAAAGATAAGACAACCGAGGCTTCTACTCATATATTGTCCTTAGTCTTCTATGTAATGACCAACCTTTTTGACCGCTTCAAGTCGGTAATTAAACCTACTTAAACCGGTCGAAACACAAACTGTTATTTAACTTACGGGTTTAAATAGAATCATACACAGAATCACATAATACAATCACTTACAACAGAATAAAAAATTGAGTTTACATAGAATTTTATGTACACAGCAGAAGGAAAAATATACATTAATATATTTACTGAAAATTCGCGAAATTTAAGCGGACCAAAAGCGGACGTCTTCGCGTGTCTCTAACTTCGATAGTGTCAAGATATATGTAAACAGAACAGTAGTAGATGGCAAACCAAAATGGCACAGTGTCAAGTGAAGTGTTCAGACATGTTTCAAACTATGTAAACCAAAGCACTCACAAGCATAAATATGCATACTTAGGTTTTTTCTATGCTGCCGGAACGTAATAACAAGGCAAAGACATTTTTTTTTTGCTATAGATTGATGGGTAGGAAGGGCATAAGCACTTGCGTACACTAACATGACCATCAAATGAACAAAAGAAGAAAAGATGCATAGAAAATGGCAGCATGGAAAAAATAGCAACAAGGTGGCATATAAAAGTGAACAAAAATTTCATGTATGGACAAGGCTTGGCATTTTCATATTTGCTGTTTGCTACAGCACATGAGTTTATCCTCTTCTCCTCAAACAATAACAATAGCAAAAGCAAGCTGTTATTTTCTTTCTTATGTTATTATACATATGATCCTAAGCACTTAAAACTATAACATCCTTTTGTATATACTCAAAGTTTTGTTTAACATCATAATATTTTATTACTAGTAGCCCTTCCAATCCACATAATTTACATCGTATGTCATATGAAAGCAAATAAGGCATGCACAAGCTCAGGATCAACGGAGCAAGTGGCAAGGCCCACAGCCGGTACCAAGAGAACCAATAGCAAAAATCAACAGCCAAAAAAACTTAATTGCAAATCACCATATGATATTTACTTATTATACTTAGTTTAAATGGGAGTGAATATACTTGTACTTGAATAAGAAAATTTGTGAGCAAATACTCACTTTAGAACAACGGTGAATAAATGCAGGCGATGGTGGCTTACTGTTGGTCGGAGGAGAGGCGAAGGAACATCGGAGCGAAGTTGCGGTCTCAAATCAGGAGCGGAGCAGCCTGGAAGCAGATGTACAGGGTTCCACACTTCAAGGCTTCAATGTTTTGAATTATTATTTTTAGACAAAAAGGGGTTTCTGACCTTTTGAGAAGAAGAGGAGCAAGGCACCTTTTTGTCGGTTACTATTTCCTGAATGAAGGTAAAAGGCTACAGGTGTTATAAATACAAGGCTGAATTTTTTTTAAAGACATGCGAAGAGGTCCTTCCCTTAATTTAGGCAGTTTCAAAAAAAAAAAAAAAATCAATGCACGTCCGATTCACAAGGATGGAAAACGAAAAATATGCAAGGAAACAACTTAAATGTAACATGCATGTTTGGTTGGAGAAGAAACCATGGAAAAGTTGTACATGCACGCAATGTAATAAAGTGGATGGAACGTTAGTTGGAAAATATAAGAGGAATTGTGGCATTTACAAGCAAATGGTGACAAAACAAGGAAATACATAGGAAAGAAAAAGGCATTTGGAATAATGAAATTGCATGAAAGAATTGAGTCATCCAACCTTTTTTTTTCATAATAAGTGATAAGATTTGAACTGGAAATGGAATGATGAAAATGTTGCAAAGTTTTCAATGCATGCATGCATAAGAAATGTGATAAACACATGCAAGTTTTGGCAATTGGAAAAATTAAAGAGGACGTTGCATGCGGGCATGCTTTGGAAGGAATAAACATGGCATTTGGAAAATGGACAAAGGCATGACATGAACATACATGCAAGGTTTTCTATTTATGTGTCAATTAACTAAGCCTTGGAATAAATAAATAAATATACGAATGGTTTAGAAAAATAAAATCATGGGTTTTACAGGCCCAAAATGCCTAGAAAAATAGCGGGATCCGAATAGGGATATATCAAACTCAAATAGCTCTGTTTCAAAAATGAACTGAGAAAGCCTTTTCTCAATTTCAGCGCGAATCGGACACCGAAACTTATAAATAAATATATTGCGTTAATCAGCGCGATGAGACGGGCGCAATGATATATAATTTGCAGTGTCATAATGCTCCGTTCAAAAACGCATTACAGACCCCTTTAAACGTAAAATTCAGATCGGAAAACAATTAAACGAAGGTCAAAACGTCCAATTTTCGCAAAACAATTTCACTGTTGGATTCGTGACAGCAAATAGAATACTTTTCATGTTTATCCGAACTAGTTTCAGAGAGATTTTAAAATCGCTAAATTTTAAACTGTTATGCGTAGTTATGCACTGAAAATTGCGCGACCGACAAACATTCAAATTTTTCAACAAAATTTTCACAACTGCTACATCTCACTGTACTCATTTCAAATTCCAAATTCCCGTTATGAGAGATTATTGAATATTTTCAAAATAAATATATCGATATAAATTGGATTTTAAATCGTTAAAAATAGCGGGTTGTTACAAAAACTAAGTCAAACGAAGTGACTAAAATTTGACGTTTTCAATATAAAATTATTTAATCACTTCTAAAGGAAAATAACAAATTTCAAACATCAATATTTCATTATAAATCAATTTCATGATTTAAACCAATACGTTCTAAGTTACGTTTATTATTTAATGCATATTTTAAAGCCATTTCTAAATACACGGGTTGTTAAAGTCTCCCCACTAAGAACTTTTCGTCCTCGAAAAGGAGATACTGTAAAAAAAAGCTTATTGAAGCAACCCGAACTTCCCCGTGAAGGAAAGCTCGGATTGAGTTGAGAACACGACAAATCAGAATACAAACAGAAGAATATTTCATTGCTTATTACAATAATTCCATCAGAATACAAGAATATAACAAAGTATGAATGAATAAAATACATTTGATAAATATCAGAGGTTTAAATTACATTTAAATACATAGCAGTGGAAAAATAATACATAACACAACTAAAAAAAATACATAGATACAAAGCTTTCTGAATATCACTTCAGCTATAAACCAGGATCCTGTGAATATAATATCTGCAGAACCCAACTACTAGTTGCCCATGTGAAAAGTAGGGGCACCAGAGTTTAGGTCAAAACAATAAACTCCAGGTCAGTCATGTGACTGGTGTGAGAACTAAAACAGTTATTAATCTTTATTTTAAAGTTAGGTGAATCAAGGGACCACGCCATATAACATGGAACGGGTTTCCCCCAAGAATACCAGTGCATAAAACAAATAGCGCAATGCTAAATAAAGAACAATGAAGCTATTATAAGACTCAGGTTCCATCACACAATGCAATGCAAGCCAGAGGATAGAGTTTTACCTTATAATAGCCAAATAATGCTTGACACGCGAAATTTAATCTTTTATTATTACTATAAGTGAAGAAATCAACTTCAAATATAAATGTATCAATCATAGGCGGCATGAGCGCCCCATCCCACTATGTCTCCATATATAGGATTACAATTAAAACCAAAATGTCGTATTAGAAGTTGGATTTCCATCATGAACCAAGGCAAGGGATCGTCCATACCGCTTAGAGACAATCCAACCTACCATGTCTCAGGACAAGTACTTTGTCAAGCCCTTAGGAACCACAGAGCCGGTCCACATTTTAAGTGGATTAAAAATCTCTGAACAATACGTCTCCCTGCCCTATGGGACGTAAACTGGTCATATATGGACCAAACCATCCATCGGCATCGTAGTGACCGATATAACCGAGGCGCCTCGCTTTCCATCACCCACATAAGTAAAATGCCAGGGCTTGTAAACTCCTGACACCACTCCTAGCTAGAAAGAAATGCATGTTCATCCGTGGATCATCCCCCGTTTCTGGTTTATACCGGGGTGTGAGGCTCGTGAATTAATGCTATACACAAAAAGGCACATTATTAAAGCTATGCGTTGATCATCAATCGCAAGACTCTTCTTTTCAATAGAAGCCTTGATCATTTTCCACTCAGGCATGCCACACAGGCAATTCACACCATGCGATTGATGTCTATCGATATACAACCTCTAAGCTCGTATGTCTTAGAGAATGGTGTTAAGCAAGAGAATAAATTTTCCTCCACCAAACAGATATATATTAGATAGAGATCAATCAACACAGAGCAAAATCCAATGTCAGACACATAGTCCATTTACAAGTTTGTTCTTGGTCTGAACAAAACCGGAGGCACCTTATTCCTCGTCCCATATGTCCAATACAAAGGAGAAGTCCTCGCATATCCGTTGATCTCCAAGTATGTCTGGACAACCACCACTTATTACCTCATCTTGTGTAATGACCCGAAAATCCGGTCCAATTTGAGCTGACTAAATAACACAAGTCCAACCCCAATTACACTGGAAAATCAGAACACTAATAGAAAGAAATTATAGGGTGAGGATAGATAAGATAGAAACTTAGAATAGAAGAAGAAGAAGAACACAACATCAGAGTAACACGAACCTCACAGTGGAACGAATAACATATAATCGATAACATATCTTTGAAATATAAATCTGCACGTGAATATATATATCATTTTCAAAGTACAACACTTACAACACAGCGGAAATAAATTATAGCTATATGATCCTGAAGCCTCCTGCTCTAGCTCTTCAAGTATCTGTAAATCCCGACTACTTGACTGCCCGTACAAAATTGGGCACCCAAGAGTTTAGGGAAAACAAAACAAAATAAACTCCGGGTCAGACATGGGACTGGTATGAGTAAAACAGTTTAAAACAGTTTGAACAAGTAAACGATATCTCATAAGACCACGCGGTAAAACGGAACGGGGTTTTTCCCTTATGAGAATCCAAATTATCTTTATATCAAAAACCTTTTGATATTATAATAATGTCTATTAACCACAATATAATACTCATATAGCAGAAACGCTTTCATCTCACATTCCACATATATAGTATACAATCAAAACCGCAAGCATGTATTGGGTAATGGATTTCCAACTATGACAAGTTATGGAACCACCTTTCGCTAGTGTACCTCTAGAAAGGAATACACCAGGTTCAATAAGAACATCTTGCAACCGACCACACATGACCGACCACTCATTTCGCTTGAGTGTATCGAATGTATATCACCAACGGTTGGGATCAGCAACCATTTCCCGAATGGGACAACATCAACAATAGATTTTTAGAAATAAATGAAACTCTAGATCTGGTGATTATACACCCTACTTCGGAGCGACCGACTTAGCCATGCTGCCTGCCCGATTTCTTTCATTTACCGGTCGATGAGGCTTGAGGTTACGCTTCATCATCACATCAGATTCACTTCGAATGCCACATCGTCAAATCCATCAAATCACCGATTGACGTCTACAACAGTACATTACATGTTAGTTAAAGAAGTTTCCTTCTCCGCTTCCACTCTTGGTACGGTTGAAGAAATCAATGTACGTGACCTTTCTGGAAATACTCCATCAGACATTCATTCATACAAGTCATCCAGGAACAGGATGAACCAGAGGCACTATTCAGTACATCCATCTTAGGCACTGTTATCTAAGACTTAAACAATAGCCCTTGCACTTTACTCTATCTTCATTTATCTTTGGCATATATGATTCGCAACGCTTATGCCAATACAGAATGGTTCTTTTGATAATAATCCAACCGGTCTCTCCATATTAACAACGTTAAAATGGTCAAAACTTCGATAGTCTGTGATTTAACCATCAAAGAAAAATAGGTGTGCAAACAACGATATTATTTCCAAATGGAAATTCTATCAATCAATCATCAATCATATATATATATATCCTTATTTCATTAATTTACTATCTCCTGTTTCCATATATTCTAAATTCTTATTTTCTATTATCAGAAACATTTCTGATTTCTCGTTTCGAAACATTTCCAAATCTTCTTTACATGGATTTAACAGAGGTTTAAATCAACATCGCGACGACAACTCAAACCACTATACTTATTTACTAAATTCAGTTAACCACTTCCACTCTCGAACCTTAAACATTCCTTAGTTAAAAATGGAGTCAATCAAGTTGGGGTAATACTACCTCTCAGACCTTAACTGAACAACGTTTCTAACCTTGAAATAGACAAAGTTCACCCTTTTAGTTCTTTAACAACTTCCTTACGTAACTCTCCTTCGAATTATCTCTTATTCGATAATTCTTTCCTTCGAATAAGGTATATTCGATAACTCTATTCAGTTTATACTATTCGATTAACCCTTATCAATTAACTCTATTGGACTAACGCTAACTGATCACTTTAACTGGTCAACCCTAATTGATTAACTCTAACTGGTTAACTCTAACTCATACTCTATTCGATTAACTCCTATGAATTAACTCCTTTTCTATTTGTTTACTTAACAAATAACTATTCCCTTTTCAATTCTATTTATTTAACAAATAAATATTTCTTTTATCTTTCCAATTTATTCTAACCAATAATATTTCCTTTTATATCTATTCTATTTATTCTAACAAATAAATATTTCCTTTTATTATATTCTATTTATTCTAACAAATAAATATTTCATTTTATTCTAACTTATCCTTCGATTTTATAATTATTTTCTTTTAAAAAAAATCATTTTCCTTTTCTATATAAAATCCATCGATTTTATATAAATAATTCATTTTTGAAATATACTTTGAAAATCCCCTTTCCCACATCCAGTATTTCTTATGGTTTTTAACATACCATATAACAACGATAAATATCGTCCAAACACACATAATCAACAACAGATTATATGTCACATAATATATCAAAATATATGAACCACAGTAAAATAAATGTTGAGGAATCCAGTTGGATTCCTCCAACATGTTTCCCTGCATCACATATGTTAAACAATATAGATAACATCACTTTCAGTTCCATATGATATATTCTGTTAAACAGTATCAATAAAGAAATTCAACTAACTGACTAGCAGTTCAATCAAACAGTCAACACATAGTCAATCAGCCAATATTTAACAGTTCTAAAAATACAACATGAAATTATAAACTATTCAGAGTTAGTGAGATTTACTCACATTTGCGGTTCATCGTTAAAGAACGATAAACTGTTTGTTTGATTTGAATCAAACAATTTATTTCACCATAAATTCATACGAGCTCCACTCCACTCCCAGTCAGTCCCATGTTGTAGTGTCCGTTCATATGATCCTAGCGGATCTTGATTTTCTGAATTTCGTTAACGTATGCTCAAGTTATAACATTTCAAAGTTTGAACACTTATTCAATAAATAAAATATGGATTTATTTTTATACAAAGGGCCTTACCCTTTAACTAACGGCTCACCATCACAAAGCCCACCCGTATGAAACAGTAGGCTCCTTCCCCAATTCCTTTATCCCGTGACCTCCTCGTTCTGTTGTGTAAACAAGGACCGCAACCAACCCAGCACATCTTCCCTTCCAACTGCATACACCTGTGATCACCTACCCCGTCTCCGACTATTTCTTCCTTCCCAGTCCAATCGCCATTACCTGCTCCAAAATGAGTCCATGCGCTGCTCCCATTCATTTACATGTAACTTAGACAGCCTTATCATCGTTGTTCCAGATCTCAGTGCACTGCTCTGCTCCACTATACATGCGTTACCACTACTCCCCTCTCCTTAACGCTTCAGACGCGAGCCACTTCAAGCTGAAGAACAGTCATCTTCTGGAGCAGCTAGCACCCATGGTTGCAGCGTCAAAAGCCTCTCCACCAGATATAACACTCCTGCTTCACATTTCAGTTCACCGTTACACCATATACAGTCACGTCTTTACTCCAGAAAATACCCAATGTCTGTACGCTCCCCAACACCCAAATCTCCATCTTCTCGGTCACGGTTCTAGCTCAATGCCGTGCTATAGTGAAAACCAAGAATGAAATGCTCACCCACTTCTAAACGAGTACCACTGTCTTCAAAAGAGATGTTGGGTTTTGTTTTTGTAAGTTACAGTTTATTTTTTTATTTTTAAGTACCATTTCCAGAAAGTGAACGAACTTCTATAGCTCGTGTTTATATAGTATTTTGGTTCCTTAGCAGTTAAGTATTAGAACTCGTAGGCTTACGGTGTCGATGTGATACAACAAGGCTCTGCGTTTAAGTGTGTGATACAACAAGGCTATCAACAGAAACATTTGCATTGAGTGAAAAGGGTAGGGTACAGGGCAGTAGAGGCATCACTAGGTAGGACAGTGACAACAATTTGAAAGACAATTCATTGAATGTGCAGAGAGATATTTACAACTAGACTTAGTTGCTAAGTAAAAATACGCACAAGATACTTTATCTTCATCACGTACTCAAATATATGAGTTATTGTAACTTTTCATGTGTAGAAATGTGTTGGAAATACTACTTGTTATATCCATTCTTCGTTAATAGTTTAATGTTGTTTGCATATTGTTTATGTATCGATTTCGTAAACTTCGCCCACTTACGGATTGCTATCGACAGATATAAGTGCATCATTGTACCGAGCAATGTGCCACAGTCCCAAAAATATAATAATACCGATAGATTAACTTATATTGTGAAACCCCAAAATGTCGGTACAGGGTGTCCAATACTCCAAATAAAAAAGTTGCTTATTTAATTAATTAAAAATTACTATAAAATTCTAAAAATTAAATTATCGTTATGTCCCAAAAGTACCTTGTCTAAATTCAAACCCGATCTCTAGTTATATCAAATGAACCGTTACGGTCGATAAACAATTCTATAACGACTATTTTAAAATTTGATTTGGACATATCTCAAAATCTACACGACGAAATCCTGATTTTTCTCTTCCACTAGAAAGATATACTCCACCAGCTCTACACGTTTCTTGTTTCATAGAAATCCGATTTAAAACGTATCTTGTACATTCAGTTGAAGTTCAAATCGCCAAATTACGAACTGCAGTGCCATTTCGAGCTCGATTTTAATTATAATTTAATTATATGTTCAAACTGTCGTTCAAATAATATATTCGTTATTCTAATTCAATTCAAAACAGAATTAAATATCACAGATGATCCAGTTCACACCATATCGCCATTTCAGCCAATTCTGATTATTTCAGAATTAAATATATTATTTAATTATTATTTTAATTAAATATTCCCAGCTATTTAATTAAACCACCATTTAATTCACTATATCACTATTTATATAATTAAATAAATTAATTATAATACCTCTACAAATGCGGGTCATTACAATCTTCTCCACTTAAAATAATTTCGTCCTCGAAATTGCTAAGGTAGAGAACGACCCTATCGACTAGTTAGAACATATTTCTTCACTTCTTAACTTCGGTTTCAACTGAACCAATTTAATTTCAATTAAAATATTAATTAATTCTTATCAACGAAAATTTTCAAAAATCTTGAAAAAAATTTAATTCCTTAAATTTTCGAAAATTTTCGCCAGCACCTCTTTTGTACTGGTCAATCGGTCAAACTCCAACTCGCCTCTCTTGGCCATCTCCAACCAAAAGAAAATCAAACAGCCAAGCGGCTTGCTAATTCAGCTCATAAATCTTATATCCAATAGAAATATAAACTTGTACCTTTTGTCGACATATCATTTTATCCTTTCCACCTGTTATTAATTCAGCAGATACAAGGGTCATCCCAATCAAATCCCAATCTGCTTTTATCCACGACACAACCATTTGCTTATATCCGAGCCAAATATCATTTCAACTCGAGTTTCTTCTCGATTCCCAACTCTTAACTTGATTATCACATTACTCTTCAAATTTGAATCTCACAATCCAATTTGTCTTGATATCATTCTAATTCAATCTCAGTTACCACTTTACTGGCTTTACTTTAATTCAATTTTGGTTTCACAAATTTCTGTTAAATTTGTTTTTAATTCAAACAGTCTTTCCCTTTGAGTTTTTAAATAGTTTACTCTTTTCAAAAATCAAATTTTCCTTTTGAACATGTCACCGAGTCCTTAATTAATATTCCACTAGTTAAATCACTTCTCTATTTCTTTATCAATATTTGTTAACCAAATATTTTCAATAACTATATTGGCCTTTTATGTTATTTGGAAAACATTTCCGAATATCGCCTTCCTTTATTTTCTAAACTTCAGAAAATATATGCTACTTATAATTGGAAAATATTCCAATTACTTATCTCTTTTCCAATCTCATTTATTTCTATACTTAGGAAATATTCTTTATTATATTTCCAAGCTCACACTTATTTGGGTTAAAATAGATGTTGTGTAAAACATTGTTACGACAACCCAAATACTATATTCAACTAACTCTTATTCAACATTGATCTTCGAGCCTGAAATCTTACTGTTTATTTGTTACTAATGAAATCAATCAGGTTGGGGTATAACTACCTCTCAGACCTTGACTGAATAACATTTATAACATCAAAACAGATATGACTACTTACTCGAATAATCAATACCATACAACTACTTATTCACTTTTAAACACGTATACGCTTCCTCTTTCTATTCTTACTAGGTTCTATTCCTAGTCTTCCTTTTTGATTATACTATTTTATTTCTAAGTTCGTTTCCTTATCGACTTCTATATATATCGATACGTTGATTTCTAACTATCAAATTATCTTAAAAATATTCTAACTCCTTAAATTCCCGGAAAAATTCGCCATAACCTCCTTTATACCAGGAGCATCGGGATATTTCAAATAGTCTCCAATGGCCCTCACCAATCCAAAAGAAAAAGAAAAAGCCAAGCGGCTAGCCGATATGGCGCATAAAATCCCATATATGAATTAAATACATACCTTTTCATCGAGCATTCTATTTATATACCTTCATACCTGATCGTTTTAACTCAATTCGTTAATTAATTTGTTAATTAACTCTTTAGTATATTTCACTTTTATATTTGAACATGACATGTTCAATTTTTTTTTACTTGCTTATTAAATAATTTGAATCCAAATTTCAAATTTAAGTTCTATATTCGATTTCGAATACCCATTTACAAATCCAATTCACCTTTCAAAGTTCAACTTCAAATTCAAAACTCGATTAACTAATTCCTCTTCGACTTAGTTAATTCTATTCAATTTCTATTCAAATTTTATATCACTTCTATTATTCAAATCTATATATCAAATTCTATTATTCAAATTATATATATCAAATTCTATTTAAATTCTATATATCAAATTCTATTCAAATTCTATATATCAAATTCTATTCAAATTCTATATTATAAATCCCATTTTGAAATTCAACACAACTTGTCTTTCCCCAAACAAATTCAAAACAGTATCTCTGGTAGTAATTCGTCACTTACAACTCGAAAATGTATACTATGATGCAGCTGTCATCATCAGAATCTATTTTCCAGTGATCGAAGTGAGTTCAATACTATAAAACAATTTCTAAACATTTCCACTTTGAAATTCATTTCAAAATATAATTCGTACTGCTTGTAAAACAATTTAAAATCTCCCAGGATCTTAAATTGTCCTTATTTTTAATCCAAATCCATTTACAAACACTTATCCAATTCTCTAGAGTTTTAACTCAATTTCTGGTTTAAATTTTAGATTTAACTCATCTGATTTCACGTATTTCACTTATATGAATTCTGATTGGTTATTGACATAACAATTTAATTTATAATCTTACTCGATTATAATAACAACCAATATATCTCCTTTATATCAAAATATAATTTGGGTAAAATTATATTGTTTACCCTCTTTTCAAAACATACCGTGTCGACCCATCGTATTCAAGTGTTTAGTAACTCTTATCAATACAGTGGATCAAACTGATCGACCAGAGTCCATAAACTACTCAACCAACAAATCTCCACAATATAAAACAAATTTTTATATCAATAACAAATACGCTCAGTCGTATATATACACTCAAACTCAATCTAGGGTATTACTAACCCCATCTCTACTGAGTCACGCCATAGAGCCAAGGTAATTCACTTAACTTAAGCTCTGATACCAATTGTAATGACCCGAAAATCCGATCCAATTTGAGCTGACTAAATAACACAAATCCAACCCCAATTACACTGGAAAATCAGAACACTAATAGAAAGAAATTAGAGGGTGAGGATAGATAAGATAGAAACTTAGAATAGAAGAAGAAGAAGAACACAACATCAGAGTAACACGAACCTCACAGCGGAATGAATAACATATAATCGATAACATATCTTTGAAATATAAATCTGCACTTGAATATACATATCATTTTCAAAGTACAACACTTACAACACAGCGGAAATAAACTATAGCTATATGATCCTGAAGCCTCCTGCTCCAGCTCTTCAAGTATCTGTAAATCTCGACTACTTGACTGCCCGTACCAAATTGGGCACCCAAGAGTTTAGGGAAAACAAAACAAAATAAACTCCGGGTCAGTCATGGGACTGGTATGAGTAAAACAGTTTAAAATAGTTTGAACAATTAAACGATATCTCATAAAACCATGCCGTATAACGGAACGGGTTTTTCCCTTATGAGAATCCAAATTATCTTTATATCAAAAACCTTTTGATATTATAATAATGTCTATCAACCACAATATAATAATCATCTAGCAGAAACGCTTTCATCTCACGTTCTACATATATAATATACAATCAAAACCGCAAGCACGTATTGGGTAATGGATTTCCAACTATGACAAGCTATGGAATCACCTTTCGCTAGTGTACCTCTAGAAAGGAATACACTGGGTTCAACAAGAACATCTTGCAACCCGGCCACACATGACCGACCACTCATTTCGCTTGAGTGTATCAAATGTATATCACCAACGGTTGGGATCAGCAACCGTTTCCCGAATGGGACAACATCAACAATAGATTTTTAGAAATAAATGAAACTCTAGATCAGGTGATTATACACCCTACTTCGGAGCGACTGATTTAGCCATGTTGCCTGCCCGATTTCTGTCATTCACCGGTTGATGAGGCTTGAGGTTACGCTTCATCATCACATCAGATTCACTTCGAATGCCACATCGTCAAATCCATCAAATCACCGATTGACGTCTACAACAGTATGTTACGTGTTAGCTAAAGAAGTTTCCTTCCCCGCTTCCACTCTTGGTACGGTTGAAGAAATCAATGTACGTGACCTTTCTGGAAATACTCCGTCAGACATTCATCCATACAAGTCATCCAGGAACAGGATGAACCGAAGGCACTATTCAGTACGTACATCTTAGGCACTATTATCTAAGACTTATACAATAGCCCTTGCACTTTACTATGTCTTCAATTATCTTTGGCATATATGATTCGCAAAGCTTATGCCAATACAGAGTGGTTCTTTGGATAATAATCCAACCGGTCTCTCCATATTAACAACGTTAAAATGGTCAAAACTTCGATAGTCTGTGATTTAACCATCAAAGAAAAACAGGTGTGCAAACAACGATATTATTTCCAAATGGAAATTCTATCAATCAATCATCAATCATATATATATATATATATATATATATTTCCTTATTTCATTAATTTACTTATCTCCTGTTTCCATATATTCTAAATTCTTATTTTCTATTATCAGAAACATTTCTGATTTCTCGTTTCGAAAACATTTCCAAATCTTCTTTACTTGGATTTAACAGAGGTTTAAATCAACATCGCGACGACAACTTAAACCACTATACTTATTTACTAAATTCACTTAACCACTTCCACTCTCGAACCTTAACCATTCCTTAGTTAAAAATGGAGTCAATCAAGTTGGGGTAATACTACCTCTCAGACCTTGACTGAACAACGTTTCTAACCTTGAAATAGACAAAGTTCACCCTTTTAATTCTTTAACACTTCCTTACGTAACTCTCCTTCGAATTATCTCTTATTCGATAATTCTTTCCTTCGAATAAGGTATATTCGATAACTCTATTCAGTTTACTCAATTCGATTAACCCTTATCAATTAACTCTATTGGACTAAGCTAACTGATCACTTTAACTGGTCACTTTAACTGGTCAACCCTAATTGATTAACTCTAACTGGTTAACTCTAACTCATACTCTATTCGATTAACTCCTATGAATTAACTCCTTTTCTATTTGTTTACTTAACAAATAACTATTCCCTTTTCAATTCTATTTATTTAACAAATAAATATTTCTTTTATCTTTCCTATTTATTCTAACCAATAATATTTCCTTTTATATCTATTCTATTTATTCTAACAAATAAATATTTCCTTTTATTATATTCTATTTATTCTAACAAATAAATATTTCCTTTTATTCTAACTTATCCTTCGATTTTATAATTATTTTCTTTTAAAAAATCCTTTTCCGTTTCTATATAAAATCCATCTATTTTATATAAATAATTCATTTTCGAAATATACTATGAAAATCCCCTTTCCCACATCCAGTATTTCTTATGGTATTTAACATACCATATAACAACGATAAATATCGTCCAAACACACATAATCAACAACAGATTATATGTCACATCATATATCAAAATATATGAATCACAGTAAAATAAATGTTGAGGAATCCAGTTGGATTCCTCCAACCTGTTTCCCTGCATCACAGATGTTAAACAATATAGATAACATCATTTTCAGTTCCATATGATATATTCTGTTAAACAGAATCAATATGGAAATTCAACTAACTGACTAGAAGTTCAATCAAACATTCAACACACAATCAATCAGCCAATATTTAACAGTTCTAAAAATACAACATGAAATTATAAACTGTTCAGAGTTAATGAGATTTACTCACATTTGCAGTTCATCGTTAAAGAACGATAAACTGTTTGTTTGATTTGAATCAAACAATTTATTTCACCATAAATTCATACGAGCTCCACTCCACTCCTAGTCAGTCCCATGTTGTAGTGTCCATTCATACGATCCTAGCGGATCTTGATTTTCCGAATTTCGTTAGCGTATGCTCAAGTTATAACATTTCAAAGTTTGAACACTTATTCAATAAATAAAATATGGATTTATTTTTATACAAAGGGCCTTACCCTTTAACTAACGGCCCACCATCACAAAGCCCACCCGTATGAAACAGTAGGCTCCTTCCCCAATTCCTTTATCCCGTGACCTCCTCGTTCTGTTGTGTAAACAAGGACCGCAACCAACCCAGCACATCTTCCCTTCCAACCGCATACACCTGTTCACCTACCCCGTTTCCGACAATTTCTTCCTTCCTAGTCCAAACGCCATTACCTGCTCCAAAATGAGTCCATGCGCTGCTCCAATTCGTTTACATGCAACTTGGACAGCCTTTTCATCGTTGTTCCAGATCTCAGTACACTGCTCTGCTCCACTATACATGCGTTACCACTACTCCCCTCTCCTTAACACTTCAGACGCGAGCCACTTCAAGCTGAAGAACGGTCATCTTCTGGAGCAGCTAGCACCCATGGTTGCAGCGTCAAAAGCCTCTCCACCAAATATAACACTCCTGCTTCACATTTCAGTTCACTGTTACACCATATACAGTCACATCCTTACTACAGAAAACACCCACCGTCTGTACACTCCCCAACACCCAAATCTCCATCTTCTCGGTCACGGTTCTAGCTCAATGCCATGCTACAGTGAAAACCAAGAATGAAATGCTCACCCACTTCTAAACGAGTACCACTGTCTTCAAAAGAGATGTTGGGTTTTGTTTTTGTAAGCTACAGTTTATTTTTTTATTTTTAAGTACCATTTCCAGAAAGTGAACGAACTTCTATAGCTCGTGTTTGTATAGTATTTTGGTTCCTTAGCAGTTAAGTATTAGTACTCGTAGGCTTACAGTGTCGATGTGATACAACAAGGCTCTGCGTTTAAGTGTCTGTGTGTTATACAACAAGGTTATCGACAGAAACTTTTGCATTTAGTGAAAAGGGTAGGGTACAGGGCAGTAGAGGCATCACTAGGTAGGACGGTGACAACAATTTGAAAGTCAATTCATTGATTGTGCAGAGAGATATTTACAACTAAACTTAGTTGCTAAGTAAAAATATGCACACGATACTTTATCTTCATCACGTACTCAAATACATGAGTTATTGTAACTTTTCATGTGTAGAAACGTGTTGGAAATACTACTTGTTATATCCATTCTTCGTTAATAGTTTAATGTCATTTGCATATTGTTTATGTACCGATTTCATAAACTCCGCCCACTTACGGACTGCTATCGATAGATATAAGTGCATCATCGTACCGAGCAATGTGCCACAGTCCTAAAAATATAATAATACAGGTAAATTAACTTATATTGTGAAACCCCAAAATGTCGGTACAGGGTGTCCAATACTCCAAATAAAAAAGTTGCTTATTTAATTAATTAAAAATTACTATAAAATTCTAAAAATTAAATAATCGTTATGTCCCAAAAGAACCTTTTCTAAATTCAAACCCGATCTCTAGTTATATCGAATAAACCGTTACGGTCGATAAACAACTCTATAGCGACTATTTTAAAATTTTATTTGGACATATCTCAAAATCTACACGACGAAATCCTAATTTTTCTCTTCCACTAGAAATATATACTCCACCAGCTCCACACGTTTCTTATTTCACAGAAATCCGATTTAAAACGAATCCTGTACATTCAGTTGAAGTTCAAATCGCCAAATTACGAACTGCAGCGCCATTTCGAACTCGATTTTAATTATAATATAATTATATGTTCAAACTGTCATTCAAATAATATATTCGTTATTCCAATTCAATTCTAAACTGAATTAAATATCACAGATGATCCAGTTCACACCATATCGCCATTTTAGCCAATTCTGATTATTTCAGAATTAAATATATTATTTAATTATTATTTTAATTAAATATTCCAAGCTATTTAATTAAACCACCATTTAATTCACAATATCGCTATTTATATAATTAAATAAATTAATTATATTACCTATGCAAATGCGGGTCATTACATCTTGGGTGTATAGCCCAATCAAGACATCAGTAATCATCTAAACGATGTGAAGACCTGCAGTCTTCAACCGCCATCTTCATCTTCGACTAATGTCGTATCAGTTATTCAGAATGGGATAAACCTTGTCTTTTCGAATAACCCACATATATAATAAACATTTGTTACACAAACACATCATACACCTCATTCCAATTCAGAATATTCTTTTATTCAAATATTCTTTTCACAATTTAAACCATATTAAGGTTTTCCGAACTAGTCGGGATTAGCGAACCTTATGGAAGTAATCATTTGTTATATTTCCCAATCCCAACCTATTCATCCCATGGAGCAAAACTGGTAATACTCCATTTCTAACACCACAGTGTTATCTATAAAAATTAATTACCATTTCACGTTCAAATCTAATTAAAGATTCAACTATCGCTTGGAGCAAACCTGGTGATACTCCATTCTCGATCATTTCTCAAATTGTTAATTTAAATTATCAAATCCTCATTCCAATCTAATTAAAAATTCATTAAAACTCCACTTAGTTTTAATCTTCCGAAAAATCAATATTAATGATTATTTAACTTTAGGAAAACATATCCTGTCTTTAACTGGGTTAAAGAACCAATGTCATTCAAAACACGTTTCACGATAAACCCAAAATCACATTCCATTAATTATGGAATTCTCACGGAAACAGATAAATATATAATCGATATCAATTTCCGTATTCAACTAATAATATAGATGGAATACCGGCAAAGCCATTTAAATTCCATATATATTAATCGTCTTCCTCCACAGAAGCTCACTTCGATTATTACCAAATCGAATTCCATTCAATTCCGATATATTAAATTGGAAAAGTTTACTTTGGAAAATTTCCATAAATCTTAATAAAAAGATTTATAAATTCCAAATCATATAACACTATAAATCGGGTTAAAGAACGAATGTCGTTAAAAACACAGTTCATAATAAACCCAATTCACATTCCATTCCAATTCCAATTAAATGTTAATTGATTGGTATTCTTCTCTAAATCTTAATTAAAAGATGTATTCTTTTCACACGGGGTTTAAGAACAGTGTTAATGAAGACACCATTCATGACAAATCCAAAATCCCATGTGATATTAAATACAAGGCTCTGAATAGAAAATATATCGGCTTATATTCAAAATCAAATTCTGAAACCAACAAATATTGTATTGGAAATAACGATATATTATATATCTTCCAAATTTCCATAACAATATCCGTAAAATCACGAAATCCAATATCGAAATATTCCGAAGTTGATTTCCATTCAAATCCACTCCAATTTGTATATTGAAATTCTGGTTATTTTTAAAACCATTTAAAATCCAATTTATTTATTTAAAAATATTGGATTATAATTCTAGTTCATAACCAGTTCATTTCGATAAAAAAACATTTTCATCTTTTCAAATATGGAATTTTTCATCCCAATTATTTCCAAATTATTTATTATGATTTTACACAAATTATTAATATTTTTAATAATTTTATCAAGGCCCGTACAGTCAATTTCCGTAAATGGTCAACGAACTGCACTTAACAACGACCTTTTCCAAATTTGATTTGGACATAATTTCAAATCCATCCGTTAGATTTCAAATCTCTTATATTCGTTGGAAATCTCTTTTCGATATGGACCCAACAGTTCTGGTTTTAGTAGAATCCGATGGTCGAATCTCCCGTAACGCTAATTTGAAGTCAATGGTCAAAATTCGCGAACGGTCGCAGCACGGTGCGTTCTATTCAGGCCATTAATATATATAATATATATTATATATATTTCATTGATTTCCATTTAAAACATATTTTATAAATCGTTTTAAATTTATTTTAAAAATGATTTCAACTTCATATTCAATTTTAAATCAAAACTGAATACTCCATATCATTAATATATATATATATATATGATAATATTTTCAAAACATTAGATTTTGAAATCACTTCCTTTTTTATATTCATTATAAAAATGAATATAATCGATATAGATATCGATTCGCGTCAAAATGGCACATATCTAATCAACACGGCTTTATATATTTCAATAATTTCGTGTCCATCCAAAATCGGACATCAAATTCAGATTTTGATCTTTTACTGAATATTATTTAAAAATATTCATTATTTTATATTATTCAACACAATATTTTTAATCCTCTTCCTGAATATTATTTTAAAATATTCTTTATTTTCTAAAATGGAATGAGACCCAATCAATCACCATATAATGTTATTTATATGGATTCCATACAACACATGTATATAATAACATGATAAACAATCAACCATCATCTAAAGTGCATCACACAACTGCATAAGCATTAAATATAAATAACTAATGCTTACAACAACGTGTCAACAAATCGATCGACATACAACTAAATAACTGAGATTAGTGTATGTCAATTATCATCCCAATACTCGTGTGGGGTTTCAATCAACAAACACAGAATATTATTTGTGCAGTTGGGCGATGTGTAAAATATATCATCCCAATCAATATCAGTAAAATGGGTGTACATAAACAAATCATCTGATTTGTAAATGTATATTTATTTTATTCATATGCATGCTAAAAATTATTTTTTTAATGATAAAATATTTTTATTCAATAGATGAATATTTTATTGTCCATTTCAAATCATAATCACAATCAATTTCCATAACACAATACAATCAAACAAGTCGTCCATGGTCTGTGGATGACGGTGTCAGGAGCTACTAAGCCCCGTCTACATCCTAGTATATATTTAACTTGAAAATAAATTTGAGTGAGAAGTTCTCACCTTTGGGATCCACTCATCCAGTTTTATTTCTGAATTTCTGAACCATTTGGATTTTCCTGAAATTCCAACGTAGTTTTTTCTACGCTGTTTATATTAAAAATCACATTTTTAATATGATGTTTATATATTTAAAAATCGCATTTCTCTCTCTATATATAAGATCACATTTTTTATTTGCTAAATAAAAATCATATTTTTATACCAAAAATATATATAAAGATCATGTTTTTATAACTCGTATTTACAAATAAAAAGTCACATTTTTAACTTTGCCTTATATATATATAAATCAAATCTTTATTTCATAACTATACATTTTAAAATTGGATTTTTATTTCAATGTTTACACTATAAAAATCATATTTTCGTATTGCTACTATATATACGAAAATCATATTTTTATACAACTACTTCATATATAAAAATCTAATTTTCATACTACTATTTTATACATAAAAATCTCATCTTTTTATAAATAAAAATATCATCTTTTTATAAATAAAAATATAATCTTTCATGTATAAAAATCATTTCTTTCATGTATATAAATAGCGTGTTTTCATCTCGCTATTCCTCCGGTCCTCATCTAAATAAAAATCATGTTTTTATTCACTAATACATATACAAAAATCGAATCTGTAACACCCCATCTCCGTTAAGGTCACTCACAATGGGAATGCATTAACTTCAGTGGAGCTTCAAGAGTGTATAGAACAGATAAATTACAAATTAGACAAAATTTAAATAGCGGAAAATAAATAAAACTTTACTTTATTGATAAACAACAGCTTGTGCAAAGATTGTCTTCCAATACCCATTACAACAAAGCATCTGTCTTGTTTAACAAAATAAAGAAGCATAAAATGACAATGATATTCCCCAATAAAGCATGAGCTAGCCATAGCAGTGAAAAAGAGAGTCCAAACCAATACATCGTCTATCTTCGAGCTTAAGAAGAAAACTGAGCTAAGTGGTAGTATTCCCTCCCTGTGAACCTGGGGGAGGGGGGGGAGGGGAAGAAAAGAAAGCGAAAGAAAACGGGTCAGACATAAGTCTGGTAAGTCCAGTGATTATTCAGCATGTAAATAGGTAAAAGGATCATGACATGAATAAACTGAATACCAGACATAACCATGATAATAAGCATAGCAAGACAACAAATGATGATCGTTAGATATGACAAGGTAAGATTCACTGAATGTGCTTCGGTTCTTTCTCTGATTTCCCATTTTCTCTGCACCACCCAACAAGCATCCTAACTAGTGTCTTTTAATGAATGATTCGTATTCCCTACTAGTGTCCCAACTAGTATCATGTGAAAAAGGATTTGTATCCCCTACTAGTGTCCCAACTAGTATCCTGTGTTATAAAATAAGGTGATCCCAACCCCACAATTGTGGTAGTCTTCAGTTGTACATCTAGTATGAGGATCTTACCTCAACCAGCCTAATTGCCATGAAGATGTTAGATGTACCCTTACTACCCTATCGATTGGCTCCCTACTTGTATTAATTTTCCTTGTGTCTGTGTCAGTCGACCCTCTCTTGCGTGTAGATACCCCGTGCTGATCCCACCATAAGGTGTATCAATCCTTATGATTGCAACCCGACACAAATTCTAGATGTACAGTGTATACTACTGATGCCCAATGCCTGCTATTCCACGCCGGAGCACATGCACACCCATACTCCGTCGGAATTACACTGCTGCACCACTTGCCGCTACTTTGACCACTTATAATCAGCCCAGTAATTGTGCCTCACCCTGCATAGCTCAGGGTGCTGTGATACATTCATGCGGGTTAATGCTGAAATGGAACCCTGTTACTAGGGTTTCCTAGGGTCTATTCATATACCCTCCAAATTGGCTAAGTGTTATCCATCCATTCAAGTTAACTTAACCCATCCACACGTCATGTCATGTTGGTTAAGTGTTTCTTATTAACTTAACCCTTCTCATTCAATCATTTTGTAATTGGTTAAGTGTTTTCTGTTAACTTTACCCTATTCACTCATCTTATTATATTGGTTAAGTGTTTCCCATTAACTTAACCACACTTGTTCATTGGTTAAGTGTTAACTTAACCCTACCACTGGTCATGTTACATTGGTTAAGTGTTGCCCTCTTGTGTTACTTAACTCTACCACTTGTCATGTTACATTGGTTAAGTGTTTCCCTCTTGTGTTACTTAACGCTATCATGTTATATTGGTTAAGTGTTGCTCTCTTGTGTTACTTAATACTATCATGTTATATTGTCTAAGTGTTGCTCTCTTGTGTTACTTAACCCTATCACACATCATGTTATATTGGTTAATGTTGCTCTCTTGTGTTACTTAACCCTATCACACATCATGTTATATGGTTAAGTGTTGCTCTCTTGTGTTACTTAACCCTATCACACATCATGTTATATTGGTTAAGTGTTGCTCTCTTGTGTTACTTAACCCTATCACACATCATGTTATATTAGTTAAGTGTTGCTTTGATTAACTTAACCAAACCATTCTTTGCCTGTCTGTTTCTTAGCTTTAATTTATTCATTAAAGCACCAACCTCTCACATTATATCTATATTGTTGCGGTCGTTGGATGTGCCGGGCGGTTCCGAGAAGTCTTACACCACAACTCAATCTAACCTCGAGTTTTTGGCCTTAATGCACTAACCTCTCACATTAGATCTATATTGTTATGGTTGCTGGATGTGTCGGGCGATTCCGAGCAGTCTTACACTGCAACTCAATCTAACCTCGGGTTTTTGGGCTTAATGCGCTAACCTCTCACATTAGATCTATATTGTTATGGTTGCTGGATGTGCCGGGCAGTTCCGGGCAGTCTTACACCGTAACTCAATCTAACCTCGGGTTAGGCATATTCTTCTTTTAATTAATTTACATATTTACAATTTATGTTTATATGTAAATTATCCACCAGTGTTGTCAATTCAAGTCATGCCCCATTTACCCTCTAAATTATGTCCATAATTCTAGGTATACAAATTCTACCATTTCATGCAACTAATCATTTACATGATTATGAGCCAATCTATGCCAATAGCATGTAGTTAAATATTTTTCCCCAACGTCTACCCGTTATTCGTTCGTATAATTCACATAGAACGTTAGGCTCGCAAATTAGCCTAACTTATAAACAAAAGGGAAAAGAAAGGGACATGTAATATTTCAACAGGCATAAACAATATAAATCAACATGCGTAGTATAAATTTGGGATAGAACGACATAAACTTAATCGAGCACATGAACATAATCTTGCATTTAAATTAGATCCAATTAACATGCGAACTAGCATAGGTCTAATTGTATAAGCATGACTTATATAGATCTTAAACATGGATACTAGCTTGGATCTAACATATAACATGTATGAACATAACTTAGCATGTAATTCAATGTACATAAAAGAACCACAAATTTAATACAACATGATAGGTTCAAATGTATCAGTCCCAATAGTCTCAAAGGCGTAGGATGTATAACATTATAGGTTTCATCATATAATTCACAACTGTCCAATAGACATGATAGGTTTTCTATGTCAGTCACAACAGTCCAATAAGCATGATAGGATTTTCTATGTCAGTCTCAACAGTTCAATAGGTATGATAGGTTTTTCTATGTTAGTCTCAACAGTCCAATAGGTATGATAGGCTTTTCTATGTCGGTCACAATAGTCCAATAGGCATAAGAAATTCACACTACAAGAAAAACAGCTAATAGGAGCGGCAAAATCTGCTTCAAATCCGTCGCTAAATAGGCTTTAGCGACAGATTTCCTACGTAACCTGGTGGTCGGTAAAAACCATGACGGTAATTGTGTCAGATTTAGCGACAGAATATAGCATGAGTTTTCCGACAGTTTTCCGTCATTTTATTATTTTTTAATAAAAAAATTATTTTATTTTATTAATTTTATTTTAATTTATTTATTGACTATTTACCGACGGATGAGTAATTTGCAATTAATTATTATTTATAAAACACGTTGGTAAACCCTTACTAATTGCCAAGGGATTAGCGACGGAAATAAAATTGAAGTAAAGTTAACCTTACTTTTTTTGTTGGTAATCCGCCGCTATTCCCCTTCTTATCTGTCTATACATACATATATATATATATATATACACACACACACACACACCGAACTAACATCATTCAACTGTGAACACTGAAATAGCACATCAAAAAAGACAGATAAATTTGCAAGAAAAAACATCTATAATCACATTCAAGATAGAACAACATCCATATTAACACGTACAAAAGAACAACATTAGAAAACCTTTATCCGAAGGCGCTTCAACTAATTTTAGTACATCAAAACCTGACAGAATTTTGTTAATCAGTGTAGCTTAGACAATAACTTACTAAACATGTCAAAATCTACCAAACTGCCTTCTTCATTACTTTTGATTATTGTTGCACGTGCCTTCTTTGCAACTATTGCTGCATCCGGTTTGGCATCAAGTGCACCACTCAAATTATTTTGAAACTCCCGAGTATTCAAATGATTCATTACAGATAGTGACTAGCTCGGACTGTTTGGCAACATTAAACCGACCAGCCACATCAAACGAAAGTAGTATCCAAGGAGCACAGCATCCCTACCATCCATACAACCTGCATCCACATCAAAAAACACATCACCCTTAATCAAACTAAAAACTGAATCCCACCTCTTATTTGTGTCCACTATCCAAAAAAGTTGAAACTAGAAACAATCAAACCATCGATTGCATGAAAAAAATGAAACCCAAAACCATTTCAGCTAATACTTATCCAAACTGAAATGGTATACAAATAAACTATGCTTGTTTATTGATATAACATGAATGGTTAATGACACTGCACATACAATAGTAGATCTCCAAATAATGTCTTGTTAAATGATAACAATCTTAAAACAACATATTTCAAAAAAAGGGATATGATGTGCATCTAGCATGATAGGTTGTTTTACTACATGTTGTAGCAGTCAATGTACTGAGTGAATACATAGATTAAAAGCATACAAGAAACATGGTACTGAACTCTTGTTTTTTGTGTATTGAAAAAATGTCATGAACTTGACAAGAAGTAAAGAAATAAAAACATTTTATACAAGCAAAATGCCTAAAAACGTATTACCTATGAGCAATTTCAACTAGTTCAGCATTGTTTCTTAGACATGCAACATCCTCAACTTGGGTCTGGGTGCTTTTCTTTGTTGCCCATTCTGTTAACATGTTATATTATAGTTGAAAGACATTCTTTCTAGATAAATAGAGAAATTGAATACAAGAACAATATTTATTATAATTAGAGAAATATATTCCCATGACTACTATTATGTACACCTGTTACTTGGCCATTGTTTCTCACTGTCTTAGACACGCATGTATAATAACTTCATATGCAAGTGGATGTAGCTATTTGGCCAAATAACGGTGTGCTGCTCATTCCACTGCAAGTAATATCAATAATGATGCACTTATAACAACTGACATACACTATAAACAAACTAAAAAAAAGGTTTGTACCTTGATGCATATATAAGTCCATACGTGTAAAGAGTGTGTACCTATAAAATGAAAAATAGAAAGTATGTGAAAAATGGCATTCATCCCAATTTGATTAATTATGAACATTGTACTAAAAAACAGAAAGTATGTGAAAAAAGTCATCCATTCCAGGTTTGCACCTTTGTTTCTTGTTGAAATTAAAACCTTTGCTCCACTACAACAAATTTACCTTTTAATAGCACGTCTTTAGTATCCATCAGTTACCCCCAAGTGTTTAAGAACATCTATCTACAGCAGCACGCATATACCAGTTTTCAAGCAATACTTGAATAGAGAATATCACTTTATCTATAATGAGATGTTCATTCAGACTATATGCAATTTATGCATTTCTAGAGGCTAGTGATTCAGATAAAACTTCATGATGTGGCATTTACCTGAAAGCCATATAAACATGTAGTACCGGTGCCAAGCCATGAATGTAGCCATTTCGCTTTTATTTTGAAATTTGAAGGCAACATAAATTCCAGCAGCACCAAAAACTATCGCAATGCCAAGAAGAATCAAGTGGACCAAATTTTCACTTCTTTACCAAAGGAAAGACTCTATAACACAATATAGAGGTAACAAAAAATTCAGATAACAAATGAGATAAACTGTGTAACAAATACAAATCACATACTTGAGTCCTACTATCGCACCATCCCCGCCTAAGATGATAAACCCAATCAGCATGAGAACTCAGATCGGCTGCAAAACAGTGAAGAAATGAAAATCATCAAAGCACATATTTTAGAGCTTGGAAAAGCATATGATCACTTCAAGCGAATTGTGAAGAGGAAGATAACAAAGAGCCTACATAAATTGTATATATTTCGAAAAACCTTGATTGCTAAAACTAATAGGAGGAAGAGCGCGGGTTATACACAAAATTTTTTTTTAGTAAATTAGTTAACCCAAGGTGAAATGCAATTTCACTTCACCAGATAGCATTAATTCTTACAAAATAAAAATAATGACTCATACTTTAAAAGACCTTAGGCTCAAGCAAAAATATGTCTACATTACCAGTAGAAGCTTCCCAATACATTTTAGCTGTATTACATTTTAGCCTATTTATGTACTGATTTTGGTTCAATACGTAGGTAGTTAATTAGCACTGGCATCAACTAGTACTAATTTTACTAAGAGCCATTTTGAACGGTAACGGTATATTTGCGCCACAGCAATAGATACCAGTTAAACCATTAGATTCTAGCATGAACAGTGTTGTGTTATGTAGCATCCATGTAACTTCTCGTTTTGCAGTTAGACATGGCAGTATGCTACAACTCAGAAATGTTGTATCCTATTCCTAGGGGTTTTAATATATTATGGCGTTTGACATACAAAATCATTTTTGAAATGTATGAATTTAGTAATATATATCCTCTTCGTTGTATAATAATGCATGCTTGTAAACACGCACAGACACACACACACACACAAACACAAACACACACACACACACACACACACATATATATATATATATATCTTTTAATGTACGCAGGTACTGATGAAACTATATTTCTGGTTCTATTTGCCATTTATTTACGATTTTCCGATTACATAACTAAGTAAAGATAACTAGGTGCATCCAAATACTTTAGTAATAAATACATAACTTAAAATATAAATCTTAATATTAAAAAAATGATATATAATTATTTAAAATATCTGGAAGTTACATGTTCTCAATATTCAGCGAAGGATTCAAATGTTTTCTTCAATATTCAAGAACTGAGCACTAAGTGTTGAATTGTTGGTCGGTGGTGAAATGTTTGAAAGTATCGCAAACATTACAATAGAACACAACCTCAAAAAGATGAATCAATGTAAAGATAGCTATAATACAACTAGTGAACTGGTATGTGAAATCAAGTTCTCTACGAGCCAACTTATCGTCAGTCTTAATAATGCAAATAAAATATCAGGTGGTTTACTCAACAATCAATATATATACATGTCATTTTACTCAACAAAAGATACACTGCTTTGTTAATAATGCACATAAGCGTTAGATGTTAACAAATAAAAATCTAATCCCTTGCAGTATGTATACAAATTCAGAGTATTGAAATCAAAATTACAAACAGTAGTTTTACCTGAAAATTAGTTTTCTCCGTCAACAATGATTTCCGATATGCTTTTGACTAATCTCCCAATTCTGAATCTTTCATTTATTATTTAGTTGGCTTCAGCTGTAGATCTTGTTAATGAATAGAGTCGCAAACCTGTAGTTATTCAATTGTAAGCATTTATCAGAATTATATACTGCTCAAAGAGTCGATATAACTAATCCTACTGAATTTGAAATAAAGAATGAAGGTGCAAATTTGGTACAATATTAACATTGAATATTCTGTGGGACTAAAATATATTTAACTAAAAATCAGTAGAAAATCACATCAAGTAATTCTCTCCTATTGCAAAAGGAAAGAAAAATATAAAATATGCAATAAATATTTACTATAAATTATCAACCTACTAATCAATATTATCTTCTTATAACGTTCTCTAAAGCAAAATAAATCAATTTATACTAAATATATATTATACAATAAATAAGAACCATACCATCATTGTTGTAGTCATGATTTTTATATTAAATTAACTTTGTAAAGATAAATTTTCATACTAAATTGAAAGCATATACTTGGAGGGAATTGAAGTTGAAGGGGAAAGTATGATATTATTGCAGTGGTTCCTAGCTCTAGGTAGGGTGTACGTGGTAACTACACTTAGCTCAATTATTGCCAGCCAATGCATCCTTGAATTTTATTTTATAGTGCACTGATCTCCAAATAAGTTCTTCTAAGTGTCTCTCCATCTTTAGTCTCCTTTGCATTCTTTAAGAATACCGACATGGCTAGCTCGATCAGTGTTAGCTGCTGCTGAATACATAAAAATATCCATAAGTATCTGCAATTTTCAATTTTAAAATATGTAGGATAAATATTAAAATATAAATACAAATTGCAATTTTCAATTACATCAGCTAACTGTTTGGAAACCTAGCTGTTTATTTCAAGTACCTTTTGAAACCATTTACTTTTATATAAAGCATAAATTTCCATCTTTTGTTAAGTTTGAAGACAACTTATGACTAGATATCAAACACGGGCAAGTAAGATGCTACAGCTAGCATTCAAATCAAACAGTAGATTTAGAATTAAAATAGATCGCTGGAAATATAAAATTAACCCTTCTAAAAATTAAAATGTAACTAATATGCCCTGTTAAAGAAAAAAATCTAAATAAACAATTTAAATCAATTAAAAGAACACTTAAATAATCCAATCATAACCTAAGAATCAGTAGATTAATGTAACTTTATGGCAATGAACTCGAAGGAAAATAGTCACAAGGCCTTAATCTAAAACTGAAATTAGATGAGCAAATATTTTTGAAAACAAATACTGCTAGCAAACAGGAAAGATTATATCAGGAAGTAATAAATAGGATAGAATCAAATCATCACCTGCAGCCAGAATGACGAGATCTGGACGAATAATTTTGCATACGGAGAAATGAGAAAAGAAGATTGAGGAGATCTAAACAATTTCTCTTACGCGCAGAAAAATGAGGAAAAGGGGCGCGAAGCTTTGAGAAGGTAAGAGAATTAGG
Organism: Allium sativum; assembly: GCA_030737875.1. Lineage (NCBI taxonomy): Eukaryota > Viridiplantae > Streptophyta > Magnoliopsida > Asparagales > Amaryllidaceae > Allium > Allium sativum. The sequence goes on along the minus strand of CM060920.1, from coordinate 689,926,006 downwards.
TTGAAATCTGAACCACTAGTTTAATAAATTATCCAACGGCTGAGTGCTTGAGGCACTGAAAGCGTGGATTGGTAAAGCATAAAAGGAGTAGTTATCGAACGGTTGAGCGCTTGAGGCATTGAAAGCATGGATTGCTAAAGCATACAAGGAATAAATTATAAATAAAATGTCATTAATTGGAAACAAAATTATGTTTTTTGTAAACCAAACCGCAAAAATAGTTTTAGGCAATAAATACTAGTAAGTACAATAAAAATTATGAATAACCATTAAAGCAATATGTATAACGCTCCATAAATAATGTTGGATTAATAAATTTACAATACGAAAAAGATTGTAAGATGTTAGAATTCAACAATATCTCATAAATGTTAGGAAGAAACAAAATATGATACAATTCAGAAAATCCATTGTAAAATTTTGTTTTTAACAACTATTTAAAATAACGTTGTACAATTTAGTTTTATTACAACATCCGTTTATTAAATGTTGTTTATATGATTAATTACAATGTTCTTTTCAAAATAAGTTGCTAAAACTTTGAATTTTCACAACATTTTATATCACTATTGTAAATTCTTAGTTTTAAAATAATACTTTTGTTGTAGTGATAAAATATAATTATCAACTGTAATTATAAAATATAAGTATCAACTATAATTATCAACTGTAATTATTAAATACAATCATTTAAAATTAATTATTGAATACCAGTTATCATTTCATAAGCATTAAATGTTACTATTAATTATTAATTAATTATTATAACAAACTGGTATTTTCATTATTTAAGGGAATAATTATAAAATGACAATTTAAAATTTTGGGATTTAGCATAAAATATGCTGGCATATGACTGAAATTTGTGATGAAAGCAGAGAACTTAATTAAGAATTTAGCAATTACATTGTTTATGAGCAAAGATTATTTTGCTAATTCTAAATAAGCAATGATTATAAGTTATTTATTATAGAACATAAATTATTATTTATTATTACTTATTAATCATTAATTATAACAAATCAATTATTGAACATGTTAATGATTATTAAAAAAAATAACACTAAAGTATATCTTAGAAAAATAAAATAAACATTTCTTGCAAATTTGTCGGAATTCTGCGGCGAAATAGCTTCGATAAATATTCGTCGGTATTCTACCGGAATTTGCAGCGGAAAATAGCGGCAGAATTTTTCTGTCGGTAATTTGACACAATTTGCAACGGCTTAGTGAGGGATGACAGAAGACGACGGTAATAAATAAAAGAAAAAGAAGTTGAAAAAAATAAAAAATTATCTCTCGCAGATCACATGGAAATCCGTCGCAAATTATCGACGGAAATTTCCGCTTCTAAATATCTGACGCTAAATCAGTGTTTTCTTGTAGTGTCAGGATTCACAAAAGGATAGACACGAATAGAAGTAGGCATAGTTCTAGACCTAGTTATTACAGTCATGATTTCTTATTAGGTGTTTAAATTGGAACAATAACTGAACTTACAAAAAAGGATGGATCTTGATTTCTGGGATCTGATTTCTGAATTTGAAATGCTATCCTTTGATGTAGACGTTTGATTCTCTAGTTCTTCTAATTGATTCCAAGTTTGAATTTGATTCTCTAGTTTGGGGTAGATGAATGCAGGCTTAGGCTAGCTTGTAGACGTAGATCATGACGGCACCATTGTTTTAGGGTTATGATGTTAGGGTTTAGGTTTAGTTACATATATACAGATGTCTAGGGTTATTTAGAGCCCTTAGATGAACTAGGAGTCCATCAGAACCACCCAACTAAAATACACATCATCCGACCACTCAGAAGAAGACACATCATCACAGAACATTCCAAAATTCTATGCTGGATCGATATGGGCGCACTTGGCAGGTGCGCCAGTGCATTTTTGTACTGGCGCACTTGTGAAGTGCGCCAGTGCATTCTGGTCGACTTTCGGTTTTTTTGCCTAACTTCGTTCATCCATATCTTCTTCATATGATATCCGTTTTACGCAAACTCGGACTCTATCTCAAGCAGAATCCCGAGACGAACGCAATGGTGTAACCCGTTTTATATAATTCTTCTTTTAATAATTAATTATTCTTTAATTATCTCTTATCTCCCTTTTTAAAATTACGGGGTGTTACATTCCCCCTACTTAAAGGATTTCGTCCCCGAAATCTTCAAGTCAAGAAGAATGTATATCCTACCATCCAATACCCATCTACTCAACCATTCAATCATATGCATCCATTGTCCTTAAAAATATTTCTAATGCTTTCATGATCATATGCATATTGTGTGTATATGTCCTTACCCAAATGCAAAATCAGGCGGTCTACTAATTCAGTTGTCCTCCTTAATGCAATTCATGATAGTGCCATGCGTCCATTATGTATGCAAAAGAACCCTATTGACATATATCATTTCTATATGAGTGCACAACCATACATTCAAATGCAACATCCATATGATAACACATCAAGTTTCAATCCATATAGATAAAAATCCACTTATGCATATGCAATATGGAAGTGACAGAGCCGATCTAGTGCCTATTTGTGTGTATATGCATCCACAAGAAACCACTAGCAAACACTTACATCCACTTGCATCCACCAAACATAACATGTCTCAAACACATGTTTACATCCATTGGCTTCTACCTAATGTTCAAGGATAGGACTGAGAAGATATACTTAAAAGATAAAGACTAGCATGCATATAAACTTTACAGAAAAAAGAGAGAGATCAGGGATATACCCTCAAAAAGGGTATGATATGCGTATCTAGTCTTCTGTCTTCTAAGTCGCATTTTCTTGAGATTCACTCCATTGTGCTATGACTGTCTTAACTTATCCATTGTGTAGCTTCTTAATTTCTGTTTCCAAAATAGGAGTTGGAACCCATTTCACTGTCGCCTCTCGCTCTACCCCTTCTCCTTCTAGTATACTCGAAACTACAATTTCTACTGTGTCATGCTAACATTTCCTCAAAAGGTCTTCCAAAATTCACTAGAGGGTAGTGGAAGAAATATATCTTGAAAATAAACAGATACTAACCATGTTACCAAGTGTAGTTATTAAGGTGATTAGAGGTCTCTTCTCTACTTAAGTTATCCAGTGCGTCAACTATCTGAGAGCCTTTTCTTTGTGAAGTCCCTATTTGATTCAAAAGCGCAGGTCTTACTCCTAGCGATGCCAACTACTAACTTAATCGGAAGTTTTAAAATCAAAGGTTGATATGTATTCTGAACTTTTCCTTTTCACATGAAGAGGACTTAAAGTCAACCTTTTTCTTCTTAAGGCATCTGCTACGACCTTACCCTTCCTTCTAACATCAAAATGGTGCCTAGTCCCATGCCGCATGCATCTGTATATACCGTAAACCATTTACTATCGTAAGGTAAAAGTCAAAACTGGGGTCGTTGTAAGAGCCCTCCCTTCGATCATTGGAAAGCGACATCACGATCAATATCCCAAGCAAAGGTTAGAATCTTCTTCATTAATCCAGTAAGTGGGGCTAATACCTTTGCAATGTTCTTAATGAACTTCCTATATTAACCCACTAATCCAAGAAAGCTTCTTACATCTATTGCATTCCTTGGGACCTTTCAGTCTTGCATCGCAACTACTTTTGTGGGATCTACTGCTATCCCTTCTTTGGACACTACATGTCCTAGAAACCTTACTTCTTTTCTCCAAAAATGACATTTTGGAGAACTTCGCCTGAAGTTGATGTCCTCGAAGTGTATCTATGACTTCTCTTAAATGCAAAACATGTTCTTTCTCACTCTTAGAGAAAACCAAAATATCATCTATGCACAAGCGAAGTGAATCATCCGCCTTTGTAGCGAAAACTACAGGAGCACCCCATTCAAAAATACTCCCCCTTATGAACCCTTCCTCAAGTAACTCTTTTACTTATTTACTGAGCCCTTCCTTTTCCTTAGAGTCATGTGTCATAAAGTAATGCAACTGGCTTGGCGTTATCAACCAAGTATATGCGGAAATCTATTTCACGTTTTAGGGGACAAACCCCTAACCTAATCAAAAACATCTGCGTACTCATGGACTACTCCAACGGATCGCAAATCATCGATAGATGCATCAAGTGATTCTAGGTAACTAAGCCAAACTGATTCCCTTAGGATCACACGAAATCTCGAGGGTATTCCCGAGGCAAGTCAAAAGTCTAACTACCCTCCTTTCACAGCTGAGAATGGCACCATTACTGGATAACCAATCCATCCCTAGAATCAACCCATAGCCCATGAAACCAAAAACATAAGCGTTAGATCTAAAATCAACGCTTAGTATAGATATTCCCAAATCTAAACAAATCATATATGAACGAGCCGAACCACCAATTGGATTTAAGACAATAATGGGATCCTCTACTATAAAAGTACTAAGGTGCAGAGACTCAACTATGGAAGCAGAATAGAAAAGAATGTGAAGCGCCAGAATCAAACAAAGTTTTAACTGGATGATTGAAAAGAAAAACTAAACTCTCAACAGAAATGTTCCTACCTCTCTTAGGTACACTAGCAGTGAGAGCATGCAATTGCCCGCTAGAAGATTATGTACTTTTCCCTTGTCCTTGTCCTTCGGGAATCCTTGATAAGATGCCCTGCTTCACCATACTGAAATCAACCACCTGTCTTATTCTTCCTACAATTAAATAACCCGCTATACCACAGAAAAGACACTTCGTCTTATCATGGAATCTATTATTTCTTCCACCCTTCTTATATTCCAATCCTTGTTTGTGATTCTTCCACTTTGGCCTCTTTCTTTTCACCTTTCTCCTTCTGCGAGGATTAAGCCGTATTGACAAGCTTCTTATCCTTAGGCTTGTGCTCCTTAGCTCAAACTCCCTTACTCTTATCCTTACTATCCTTGTGTAGCTTGTTGACAAGTTTCTTGAAACTACCTTAATCGCACGACAACCTACAAAGCTTGAAAAGAAGATTAGCCGCAGGTGAAACTACTGCAGCTACAGATGGAGGTTGGGCAATACTTAGCCCTTGAGATGTGCTGTATGCCTATGAAACTATGGCGAAAAGAAAGGAAGAAGAGATTCAAATAGAGAATCAAAAGATAGTGCATATGGCTTTAGGGAATATACCTTTTAAAAACAATACTTTTCTCTTAAAAAAATGCTTCTTTAAAACATGTTTTTGAAAATACTTCTTTATAAAAATGCTTTTGAAAACGGGTTTCAAAATCCTTTATCTATTCTGGTAACCTTCAGCTCTGATACCACGTGTAACACCCCAGCTCCATTAAGGTCACTCACAAAGGGAATGCATTAACTTCAGTGGAGCGTCATGGATGTATAGAATAGATAAATTACAAAACAGACAAAATTTAAATAGCGGAAAATAAATAAAACTTTGCTTTATTGATAAACAACAGCTTGATAAAACAGCTTGTACAAAGATTGTCTTCCAATACCCATTACAACAAAGCATATGTCTTGTTTAACAAAATAAGGAAGCATAAAATGACAATGATATTCCCTAATAAAGCATGAGCCGGCCATAGCAGTGGAAAAGAGAGTCTAAAGCAATACATCGTATATCTTCGAGCTTGGGAAGAAAACTGAGCTAAGTGGTAGTATTCCTTCCTTGTGAACTGGGGGGGGGGGGGGGGAGGGGGGAGGGGGGAGGGAGGGAAACGGAATAAAAGAAGGAGAAAGAAAACGGGTCAGACATAAGTCTAGTAAGTCCAGTGATTATTCAGTATGTAAACAGGTAAAAAGATCATGACATGAATAAACTGAATACCAGACATAACCATGATAATAAGAATAACAAGACAACAAATGATGATCGTTAGATATGACAAGGTAAGATTCACAGAATGCGCTTTGGTTCTTTCTCTGATTTCCCATTTTTTTCTGCACCACCCAACTAGCATCTTAACTAGTGTCTTTTAATGAATGATTCGTATTCCCTACTAGTGTCCCAACTAATATCCTGTGAAAAAGGATCCGTATCCCCTACTAGTGTCCCAACTAGTATCCTATGTTATAAAATAAGGTGATCCCAACATTGCAATTTTGATAGCCTTCAGGTGTACATCTAGTTTGAGGATCTTACCTCAACCAGCCTAATTGCCATGAAGATGTTAGATGTACCCTACTACCCTATCAATCAGCTCCCTACTTGTATTAATTTTCCTTGTGTCTGTGTCAGTCGGCCCTCTCTTGCATGTAGATACCCTGTGTTGGTCCCATCATAATGTGTATCAATCCCTATGATTGCAACTCGACACAAATTCTAGATGTACAGTGTATACTACTGATGCCCACTGCCTGCTTTTCCACGCCGGAGCACGTGCACGCCCATACTCCATTGGAACTACACTGTTGCACCACCTACCGCTATTTTGACCGCTTATAATCAGCCCAGTAATCGTGCCCCACCCTGCCTAGCTCATGGTACCGTGATACATACATGTGAGTTACTGCTGAAATGAGTCCCCGTTACTAGGGTTTCCTAGGGTCTATTCGTATACCCCCCAAATTGGCTAAGTGTTATCCATCCATTCAAGTTAACTTAACCCATACCAATTCATGTCATGTTGGTTAAGTGTTACTTATTAACTTAACCCTTCTCATTCAATCATGTTGTAATTGGTTAAGTGTTTTCTGTTAACTTAGCCCTGTTCACTCATCATATTATATTGGTTAAGTGTTTCCCACTAACTTAACCCCACTCGTTCATTGGTTAAGTGTTAACTTAACCCTACCATTGGTTATGTTACATTGGTTAAGTGTTGCCCTCTTGTGTTACTTAACCCTACCACTTGTCAAGTTTCATTGGTTACGTGTTGCCCTCTTGTGTTACTTAACCCTATCATGTTATATTAGTTAAGTGTTGCTCTCTTGTGTTACTTAACCCTATCGTATAATATTGGTTAAGTGTTGCTCTCTTGTGTTACTTAACCCTATCACACATCATGTTATATTGGTTAAGTGTTGCTCTCTTGTGTTACTTAACCCTATCAAACATCATGTTATATTGGTTAAGTGTTGCTTTGATTAACTTAACCCTACCATTCTTAGCCTGTTTGTTTCTTAGCTTTAATTTATTCATTAAAGCAACAACCTCTCACATTAGATCTATATTGTTGCGGTTGCTGAATGTGCGGCGGTTCCGGCCAGCCTTACACTGCAACTCAATCTAACCTCGGGTTTTTGGCTTAATGTGCTAATCTCTCACATTAGATCTATATTGTTATAGTTGCTAGATGTTCCGGGTGGTTACGGGCAGTCTTACACCATAACTCAATCTAACCTCGGGTTAGGCATATTCTTCTTTCAATTAATTTACATATTTACAATTTATGTTTATATGTAAATTATCCACCAGTGTTGTCAATTCAAGTCATGCCCCATTTACCCTCTAAATTATGTCCATAATTCTAGGTATACAAATTCTACCAGTTCATGCTACTAATCATTTACATGATCATGAGCCAATCTATGCCAATATCATGTAATTAAATATTTTTCCCTAACGTCTCCCCCGTTATTCGTTCGCATAATTCACATAGAACGTTAGACTCGCAAATTAGCCTAACTTATAAACAAAAGGGAAAAGAAAGGGACATGTAATATTTCAATAGGCATAAACAATATATATCAACATGCGTTGTATAAATTTGGATAGAGCGACATAAACTTAATCAAGCACATGAATGTACTCTTGCATTTAAATTAGATCCAATTAACATGCGAACTAGCATAGGTCTAATTGCATAAGCATGAACTTATATAGATCTTAAACATGAGTACTAGCTTGGGTCTAACATATAACATTTATGAACATAACTTAGCATGTAATTCAATGTACATAAAAGAACCACAAATTTAATACAACATGATAGGTTCAAATGTACCAGTCCCAATAGTCTCAAAGGCATAGGATGTTAACATGATAGGTTTCATCATATAATTCACAACAGTCCAATAGGCATGGTAGGTTTTCTACGTCAGTCACAACAGTCCAATAAGCATGATAGGCTTTTCTATGTAAGTCTCAACAGTCCAATATGTATGATAGGTTTTTCTTTGTCATTCTCAATAGTCCAATAGGTATGATAGGCTTTTCTATGTCAGTCACAACAGTCCAATAGGAATAAGAAATTCAGAATTCACAAAAGGATAGGCATGAATAGAAGTAGGCATAGTTCTAGACCTAGTTATCATAGTCATGATTCTTATTAGGTGTTTAAATTGGAACAATAACTGAACTTATGGAAAAAGGACGGATCTTGATTTCTGGGATCTGATTTCTGAATTTGAAAAGCTATCCTTTGATGTAGACGTTTGATTCTCTAGTTCTTCTAATTGATTCTTAGTTTGAATTTGGTTCTCTAGCTTGGGGTAGATGAATGGAGGCTTAGGGTAGCTTGTAGATGAACATCATGATGGCACCATAGTTTTAGGGTTATGATATTAAGGTTTAGGTTTAGCTATGTATATATAGATGTCTAGGGTTATTTAGAGCCCTTAGATGAACTAAGAGATCATCAGAACCATCCATCTCAAATACACATCATCCGGCCACTCAGAAGAAGACACATCATCATAGAACACTCCAGAATTCTGTACTGGATCAGTATGGGTGCACTTGGCAAGTGCGCCAGTGCATTTTTGTACTGGTGCACTTGTGAAGTGTGCCAGTGCATTCTGGTTGACTTCCAGTTTTTCTGCCTAACTTCATTCGCCCATATCTTCTTCATACGGTATCCGTTTTACGCAAACTCAAACTCTATCTCAAGCAGAATTCCGAGACAAACGCAATGGTGTAACCCGTTTCATCTAATTCTTCTTTTAATAATTAATTATTCTTTAATTTTCTCTTATGTCCCGTTTTAAAATTACGGGTGTTACAAAATCTTTATAAGCTAATACATCTATATATAAAAGACGAATTTTTAATTACATAAATAAAATTAAAACTCACTTTGTTCGTTCGGGAGGGAGGCGAAGGGGCTCGTCTTGCAGCGACGGCCAAGGTGGATGAAGCATTGGGGAGCAGCGTTGGATTGTGCTGATCCAGTTAGTGTTTTATATCGGAGGAAGAGAGAGAAGAGGAGAGAGAGGAGGGAAGAGGGTGGTGGCTGGCGTTGGCAAAGGAGTGGGCGGCTTCGGCGGTGCGGCGGTGGACTGAATAGAGGAGGAGGACGACGTGAATTGAAGAAAGGGGTTAGCTGTTTTAAATGATGGGTTAGTTTTCTGAAAAGAATTAGGGTTCTAGCCTATTTATATTAACTTAATTAATATTATTTTATTTTATAAAAGTTGATTTTTTATTTGAACTCCAAATCGAACCCACCGACTGTCACCTGTAACTAAATACCTCCATTCCGGACACAATGGGATATGTTCGGTAAGCCAATTCGGCCGTTACAATCTGTTTTCGTTTAAATTAATACATAATTCAATATATATTGAATTTGACACACATTTTAATTTACCAGGGCCATATACGGACTCCAAAAATACCAGAAAAATAAATCTAGCTATGTTTTGACGATACGCTCCTAACAAAACTAATTTCATTGAATTTGGAGACCATTTGAAAAATGGTCACTTTCCAGTTGGTTAAATTCAACTAAAATATACCAAACACGTTTAAATTCACCACGCTCACATATTGATTCCCAAAATTATGAAAATTGGAATCCAACAATCATTTGACATTCGAGATCCAACAAAAGTGCTCTCGTCGAAAATGGAGGTCATTTGTAAAATCACTATTTTTAAGGGCTATATTCCCATAGTGACTATTCTGAATTTTTAATTGGGCATAACTTTTTATTCCTGCTATGAAATTTCAATTTTTCAGATCCATTGGAAAGATATTTTCAAATAGATTCAAATATTTTTGTTTTCACCAAAATCCGATTTATTTTGAATCCTATAAACTCATTTGAAATTTGAAATCAAATATTCAAACTACCGCGCCATTACCAATTCCTTTTACATTTAAAATAAATATTTATATTCTAACTTCGGTTTAAATAAATATATACATTCTAATTCTATTCAAAATATATTTTTATTCATTATTATTTACAATAAATCATTTTAAATATTCAAAATTCATTAAAATTGCCAAAATAAAATTTTAAATTGGTTCTGATTTTCTGGGTTGTTACAATCTGAAGCGACCCGAACTTCCCCGGTCTTCGAAGAGATGAGAAAGAACGAATTACTGTGAGGACAACACACAAAAGAACGCAGACGGAAGAATATTTCATTGTTATTACAACAATACCATCAGAATACAAGAATATACAGAGTATAAATGAATAAATTACATTCGATAAATATTTGAGATTATAATAATTTGCATAGCAGCGGAAAAATATACAAAACACAACTGAAAGTGATACACGGATAAAGAGATTTCCGAGCATCGTTCCAGTTGTAAATCAGGATCTTGTGAATATAAATCTGCAAAACCAAAACTACTAGCTGCCCGTGTCAAAAATGAGGGCACCCAGAGTTTAGGTTAAAACAATAAACTCCAGGTCAGTCATGTGACTGGTGTGAGAACTAAAACAGTTATTTAAAACTTTACTTTAGAAGAGAGCAATTCAAGGGACCACGCCGTATAACACGGAACGGGTTTCCTCCCAAGAATACCAATGCATAGAATAAACAACGCAATGCTTTTTCGAAAAATGAAGCTATTATAAGACCCAGGTCCCATCACACAATGCAACGCAAGCCGGAGGATAGGGTTTTACCTTATAACAGCCAAACATGCTTGGTACGTTTTAAAACAAATCATTTGATACTATAATAAGTGTATAGTGTCAAAACAATTTCAATCATAAATATAAATCATAGACGGCATAGCATCCCATGCTACTATGTCGCCATACTAGGCTCTACAAATAAAGCCGAAATATCTTGTATTGGAAATTGGATTCCCGTCATGAGTCGAGGCAAGGGGCAAGCTCCTCTCCGCTTCGAGACACTCTAGCAAATGCCTCAGGACTACACACTCTGGGTAACCCTGGATGCTTCAGGGCCGGTCCTCTCTTACGTTTGAGGATTAGTTATTCCTGAACACATGTTTACCGGTCCTTACAGACCTAAAATCGAGGCGCCTCATCCAACAACCACATAGGTGAAAAGTATATAAATGTCAGGGCTGGTAAGTCACTGACACCACTAAAGCTAGAAAGAAACGTCGTGCTCTCCCTGCAGTCCTTATCCCGTTTTTGACTCATACTGAGGTGTGAGGCTCGCGAATTCACACTATACACAAAGCTGCCACGTAGGCCATGCTTTGATCATCAACCACAAGACTTTGCTTTTCAACAGAAGCCTTGATCCATGCAACTCAGTGTACCACACAGGCAATTCATGCCATGCGATTGATATCTATTGATATATAACCTCTAAGCTCGTACGTCTCAGAGAAGGGCGTTAAGCAAGAGAATAAATTCTCCGCCGCCAAACAGACATATATTTAACAGAAATCAATCAACATAGAATAAAATCCAATGTCAGACACACAATCCATTTACAAGTTCGTTCTGGGTCTGAATGAAACCGGAGGCACTTTCCTCGCATATCCATCCATCTCCAAGTACGTCTGGACGACAACCAACTGATTCCCTCATCTTGGGTGTACAGCCCAATCAAGATCATCAGTAATCACCCAAACGATGTGAAGACTTCCGGTCTTCAACCACCGTCTTCATCTTCGACATATCGTCAAATCGGTTATTCAGAATGGGTATAAACCCGGACTTTCTGAACAACCCACGTATATTAAAAATATTACACAAACACAACATACGCCTCATTCCAATTCCACATTCTTAGGGAAAGGTTCCCATTAATTTTATCCAAGATAAATTCTTTAAAATTTATCCTTTAATCTTCCTTTGGATGTCGTTTCAAACCAAATTATGGTTTTCCAAACTAGTCGAGATTAGCGAACCACACCGAAGTAATTATTTATTTTATTTCCCAATCCCAACCTATTCATCCCATGAAGCAAAACTGGTAATACTCCATATCTAATACTATGGTGTTATCGGTAAAATTAATTACCATTTCATGTTCAAATCTAATTAAAGATTTAACTATCGCTTTGGAGCAAAACTAGTGATACTCAATTCTCGCTCAATTTCTAAATTTGATAATTTAAATTATCAATTCACATTTCAATCTAATTGCAGATTCACTAAAACTCCTTTTACTGGGTTAAAGAACTAATGTCATTTAAAACACAGTTCACGATAAACCCAAATCACATTCTATTTATTATCGGGTTAAAGAACAAGTGTTATTTAAAACACCCTTCACGATAAACCCACGAATCAATTCTATTTACAACCCATTTCAAATCCAATTTATTTATTTTAAAAATAAATGGGTTTTAATTTTAGTTCAAAACCATTTCATTTCGATAAAAATCTATTTTTATCTTTTCAAATGTGGAGTTTTTCATCCTAATTTTTCCCAAATCATTTCTTATGATTTTAAACAAATTATTGATATTTTTAATAGTTTTATCAAGGCCCGTACAGTCGATTTCCATCAACGACCATGGAACTGCACTTACAGTGACCCTTTCCAAATTTTATTTGGATGTATCTCCAAATCCAACCGTTAGATTTCAAATTTATAATATTCGTTAGAAAGTTCTTTTCGATACGAACCCAACGGTTCCGGTTTTAGGAGAATCCGACGGTCGGATCTCCCGTAATGTCCGTTTGAAATAAATGGTCGAAATTCACGAACTTCCACAGCGCGACGTGTTCTATTCAGGCCATTATATTATATATATAATATATATAATAAATATTTCATCAATTTCTATTTTAAAACGAATTTTATAAATCGTTTTAAATTCGTTTCAAAACATTTCAATTCTATATTCAATTTCAAATCAAAATTTAATATTTCCTTATAAATTCATTTTAAAATTCATTTCTATTCAATTCAAATTTCAATTCAATTTGAATTCATTTCCATTCGTTTTCAATTCAACTCGAATTTGTTTTCAATTCAATTCGAATTCGTTTTCTATTCAATTCATTTTCTATTCAATTCAAATTCATTTTCTATTCAGATCAAATTCAATTCATTTTCTATTCAGATCAAATTCAATTCATTTTCTATTTTATTCAAATCCAATTCATTTCAAATTTAAAAACGAATATAATCGATATAAATATCGTTCGCGTCAAAATAGCGCATCTCTAATCAACACGACTTTATATTCACCAAATGGATCTATATTTCTTTCAATACACGACTCTATATCTTTGTCAACACACGACTAATCTCAACGAATGAGTACTGTCCACGTGTGACTATTTTTGTTATTTAATATATTTTATAAAAATTATGGTATCTATCGTTTGATTTAAAATCAGACTCCAACCGTAAATTAGTAAGAGAACGATTCCCTGAATATTAACCCCGAAGGCCGAAACCAACATCAGATCAATATCCAGGAGACCACTCATCTTATCTATTTTCCAGTTAGTTTCTAATTTTATATATGATAAAGATGTAAATTTAATTGTTAAAATATTTGGTTCAACACATGACTAATCTCAATGGATGAGTACAGTCAACGCATGAACCTTTATATTATAATATTCTTTATTTTCTAAATTGGAATGAGGTCCAATCAATTACCATATAAAGTTAATTATATGGATTCCATACAACAAATGCATATAATAGCAACGATAAATAATCAACCATCATCCAAAGTGCACTACACTGTATAAGCATCAAATGTAGATATCTAACGCTTATAACAGCCTGTCAGTCAATCGATCGACATACAACTAATTATTGGGATTAGTGTATGCTGTATTTTATCCCAATACCCATGTGGGGTTTCAAACAATCAAACACAGATTTTATTTGTGCAGTTGGGCGATGTGTAAAATTTATCGACCCAATCAATATCAGTCAAATCAGTGTATATAAACAAATCGGCCGATTTGTTTATAAATATTTATTTATTCACTTTCACGTTAAAATTTATATTTTTAACGATAATATATTTTTAACTATATAAATATTTTATTTCCTTTCAACACATGAATATATTTCATTATCTATTTCACATCAATTTCACAAACGAATTTCACAACACAACAATCAAACAAACAAGCCATCCATGGTCTGTGGATGACGGGTGTCGGGTGCTACTAAACACCGTCTGCATCCTAGTATATATATATAACTAGAAAAAGAAATTGAAGAGTGAGAAGTTCTCACCGATAGCTATCCCAATTCCACGACACTTCTTTTATAGAAATCTTCGTCGTTCTCGCCTCTTGTCACTTTCGTTGCCCGTAGTCGCTACATATATATAAATCACATTTTATTTTGCTATTCAATATATAAAAATCGAATTTTTGCTACGCTATTCAATATATAAAAATCGAATTTTTACTTCGCTATTCAATATATAAAAATCGAATTTTTACTTCGCTATTCAATATATAAAAATCGAATTTTTACTTCGCTATTCAATATATAAAAATCAAATTTTTACTTTGCTATTCAATATATAAAAATCGTATTTTTACTTCACTATTCAATATAAAAAAATCGTATTTTTACTTTGCTATTCAATATATAAAAATCGAATTTTTACTTCGCTATTCAATATATAAAAATCCTATTTTTACATCGTTATCGTATAGATAAAAATTCTATTTTTACTCCGTTATTCTCTATATGAATATTTCGTCTTTTCAACTATAAAGATTTCTCCTTTTCAAATATAAAGATTTCGCCTTTTCAAATTTAAAGAATTCGCCTTTTCAAATTTAAAGAATTAGCCTTTAACTTCTACTCCTAATATAAAAGATTGAATTTTTATTCACTACATATATAAAGGTGATATTTTTACTATCTTACCTATATAAAAATTATATTTTTGTACTTCTACAATATAAAAGATTATATTTTTATTATCTATATAATATGAAAATTATATTTTCAACCTTTACATACGATAAAAATTATATTTTTAACTTCCTTATCATATAAAAATCATATCTTTAACTCTCCGATCGAATAAAAATTCTATCTCTAATTTTCCTATCGAATAAATTCAGTTTTAAAATCAAATAAAATGATAACTGAAAATGGAAAAATAAAATAAAAACTTACATATAAATAGAAGGGAGAAGAGCAGCGTTCACTGTCGGAGGGGGGGGGGGTTGACTGTCGCAGAAGAGGAAAGGGAGGGGGGAGGGAGGAGAGAGGGGCGGCGGGTCAGAGGGAGGTGCAGTGGCTTTAGGGGGGGTTCGGTGGGGTCTGGGCTCGGATTGGGGGTGGGTCTTCGTGTCAGGAAGGAGCAGGGGAGGAGGAGGAAGAAGGAGGGCGGCGCAGCAGAGGATAGGGGGGTGCCTCGCGCGGCGGCGCGATGGTCGATTGGGGGGGCGTCGATTTGCTTTCTTTTTCTTTTTTTTATTTTTAAACTTTCTGAATGAATGAATAGGGGGGGCAGAGAGAATTAAGGGGAAGAGAAGAGGGTTATTATTATTATTATTTTTTTAAAATTTCAAAAAGTTGACTTTTTCATACGACCTCAAAACGAGACCCACTGCCTGTTGTCCATAGCGTTTTACCCACATTCCGAACACAATGGGATATGTATCGTAAGCTGATTCGATCGTTTCGATCAATTTTCATTAAATCTACATTTAACTCTATATATTGAATTTGAACGCGCATTTCAATTTACCGGGGTCACATACTAACTCTAAAAATTCCCGAAAAATATTTTCTAGCTTCGTATTGACGATACAGTCCTAACAAAACTAGTTTCGTCGAATTCCGAGACCATTGGAAAAATGGCCATTTTCCAGTCGATTAAAATCAACTGAAACTGGTCAAATGCGTTTTCCTTTGCCACGCTCACATATTGATTCGAAAAATTATGAAATTTGGAATCTAGCAATAATTTAACATCACGGACCCAACAAAAGTGGTTTCGTCGAAATCCGAGGTCATTTGCAAAATTCCCATTTTAAGGGCCTGAATTCCATAGCGACTATTCAGAATTTTTAACTGGACATATCTTTTGATTCCCGCTATGAAATTTCGATTTTTCAGATTCGTTGGAAAGATATTCTCAAATAGATCCTATTATTTTTGGTTTCACTAAAATTCGGATTGTTTTGCACCCGGTACATTCAATTGAAGTTTGAAATCGAATTATCAAACTACCGCGCCATTTTCAATTCTATTTATAATTATATATAATTATTTATATTCTAACGACGACGCGTATAAATATTTACGTTCGAATTCATTTCAAAATAAATTTCTCGTCGATATTATTTAAAATAATTCATTTTAAATGTTCAAAATTCACTAAATTGCCAAAATAAAAAATTTAAACTGGCCTAGATTTTCGGGTTGTTACACAATCTCCCCCACTTATAATCTTTTCGTTCTCGAAAAGGAATGGAGCTGAAAGTTGTTTGACTAATCAACTCAACTTTCAGTTTGGCTTTCATTCTTCAACTTTTTAGTTTCTAAGAATTTTCTAATTCTTCCCAAATTTGGCTAACGCCCTAAATTTTTGAAGAATTTCGCCATAATCTCCTTTGTACGGGGAGACATTTAAAGCCGCAACTCGCCATGCAGGGCCCTCGCCAATCCAAAAGAAAAAGAGAATGCCAAGCGGCCAGCCTTAGGCTCATAAACCTTTTAAAAGAAAAGGAAAATTGCCAAGAGGCCAACCTTAGGCTCATAAACCTTATAAAAGAAAATGAAAATTGTTGTAATGTCCCGACTTTTTTCTAAGTTTTAATAATCATTTTAATAAGGAATTAAAATGAGAATTCTATTTTAAAAACAAAACTAAAAGGGTTTTGATATATTTGTAAAAGTATAAATAGAAAGGATATTGTATATACATGTTTGATCTTGGATTTGAAATATAAAACAAGTATACTATATTTAAATAGAAATCATAAGTGATAATTCATATAAATATAAATACTTCATAGTTTATCTTTTTAACAAACCAAGGGTTTTTAAACAAAAATCCATACAACTTGAATCATATAAAAGATATTTTGTTCACCTAAAAATAGAGAAGGACCTTATAACAAAACAACAACAAAAAACATGTATCTGACAAAGAAGACAACTCGGCCAAACATGAACACATAAAACAAATGACACATAAACCATTTTTTCCTTTTAAAAAAAAAATTGTCTTGAAACATGAGACAAAAATATGCACACATAAGAGACAAAACAATTTAATGTATGGTACTA
This sequence comes from Allium sativum, assembly GCA_030737875.1. Taxonomy (NCBI): domain Eukaryota; kingdom Viridiplantae; phylum Streptophyta; class Magnoliopsida; order Asparagales; family Amaryllidaceae; genus Allium; species Allium sativum. The sequence continues at coordinate 689,908,702 of CM060920.1, read as the reverse complement.
AAAATAGTAAGCTAAGATGTATGAAACCATCCCCTAAAAACACCTAAAGGTGTTCTCATATGAAGCTTGCGTGTGCATTTCATAGCTAAGAAAAAATATATAAGTAGAAGAGACAAAAGAAAGACATTTGTTAAATGCCTTAAAATCCAAAAAAAGAATCCATGCATTTAATGAAATCATGACTCATGTTCTAGAAGGGGTAACCTAGTACCCATCTATTGGCTATTGAAACCTTAATAAAACAAAAGTTTTTTCATGCAAGTTGGCCGTAGGAACTAAGAAAGAAGGGTTATGGCTAAGGGATTTCACTGTAGAAAAACATGTGCAGGAAATTCATTTTTTTAACTTTGAACTCAACTATAAATATACCTCAAACCTCCCATATTTCACTCACAACAAAACACTCAACTTATACTAAATTCTGAAGTCATTCTACTGAGATCTTGGAGAGCACTAGGGTGAGTGAAGCATTTAAAAAAAAATCTTGTTTTAAGTATTTACTGTAAAACAGTTTTGCATATAACTTTAACTACAAAGTCTTGTTGTGATACTCATTTATTACTGAGTAAAAGTATGATGTTAGAACACCCTGATCTACGTCCATATAAACTAATATTCATGTAGGAGACATAGTAGGAAGTATGTGCAAGTTTTGGTTGATGATTTGAATACCCTGTTTGAATCTTAACTATGTTCTGTAAAACACATAATGTATGATCATGGATTTCCAGTAGAGAATTCCATCAAAAACCATCCTAGTATTGTGAATACAACTGAATAGAGTTTATATGTATTAGTAATTTCAAACAAGAAATCTTAGAAATAAACTTTTTGCAAGAAAATAGTTTCACATACTTTCACAGAAAACCCTCTGTTTACATGATTTTTCAAATCAAATGAAACATAGTTTGGATTACATAAATGGAATCACATCGTAAAACCATGATTTTTAATGGTGGTTTCATGATTTTTAATGTTTTAAAGATCGAGAAAAGTTGAGATGTTCAAAGGGAGAACGTGGAGCTGAACGGCGTGTGCAAGGGGGGTGGTACTTCCGAAGTGGTACTTCCGATGTGGTACTTCGGCAAAGTACCAGGGTGCTGGGCAACGGTGTGCGCATGAGGAAACGGTGTGATCGGACGTGTGCAGTAGGGTGGTACTTTAGTGGGGTACTTCCGATAAAGATTGGAAAGTGGTAATTTAGAAACATGATCATGGCAAGGTATTTTTGAAGTGAACGATGGTCATGGCAAGGCCCGGTAACTAGTACTTTACCAGAAACTGGTACTTTGGCAAATCAGAACGATATTTTAAATTTAAACAGTTTTGAATTTAAAGGTTGAAAATAAATAAATAAAATTAATCAATCAATTAATTAATTAAAAAGAGAATTTTTATTTAATTAGTCAAAGGTAAGTGGAAAGAAGAAGCAAGACGATCAAAACGGAAAGTCGACAGTAGAAGTTCGACCAGGTTTGAAATTTAAATAACAAACAAAGAATTTATTTAAATTTTATATTTAAATTATTTAAGATTAATTAAATGAAAGAGAAGAAAATAAAAAGGGAAGAAGAGTTTGAACCATCGTCTGAACAGCGATGATAAAGGAAGTAAAGAAAATCCGTGTGCGAAGCACGTGCATTACTTATTCATTTCCAGATAATGATTAAGACTGAACAAAACACCGTGTAAAACACATACACCTTGACTGTTTATTTTTAAAGGATAATTCTGTTAAAAACTAGGCGAACAAACACTGTTTGTATAAAAATGATTAATCTATAAACTGAATTGTAATCAGGATTTAACTGATAAACATGCATCGACTATGAAAGATATTCGTACATCGTTTCGAAGAGTCCGGAATAAATATTCCACTTTGACTCGAAGTATACGACGCATATCACAATGCTGAAGTCCACAAGATGCAAGGGCTATTTTAATAGTATTTTCGGTCTGTTCAACCCCAAAACAAACCTGAATGGATGAGTGTCTGACAACGTATATCAGTTAGATTCTACACATCGAATTTACGTATGTATATTACATTGGTAGTAGAGAAATTCGTTTATTTTAGCTTTATTACCCATAATATATTTGGGTAATCAAATGAGTATTTCTGACGGATAGGATGATGTGGCATTCAAAGAAATTAAAAGAATAAATCTTTCAGAAGAGAAACGTGACCTCAAAACTTCACAACCCGGAAGTAACAAAAGTTGGGCTAGGCAGCATGGCTAGTTGGGTCTTACCCAAGCAGGGTATATTATCACCATCTAGAGGGCTTATTTAACTTCTTAAATCTCTTTCGCTGCTGTAGCTTTCGGAAACGGTAAATTGAGCTCAACCGTAGGAGTGATAATATGTTCATCACACTCAAGCTAAATGAGTGGACGGTCATGTGTGGCCGGGTTACATGACGTTCTTGCTGAACCCCAGTATATCCTCTCTAGAGTACACTGATTGGTGGGTGCTCCCATACCCCGTCTGTTGGAGTCCAACCTCAAAACGCGCTCTGCGATTTTTAGATTTATATACTATACACATGAACGTGAGATGCAAGCGTTTCACTAGATAACTATTTATTTGGTACAAACTATCATAATTTCAAATGTTTTGATATAAACACTTGGTCATTATCCATATGCTAGTTATGGTTTGGCCTAACGATTTCTAAAGTTATAAACGGTCAACACGGAAAACATTATCACTTATTTTCCCTGTTTACATCTTTTAACTTTGTTTCCTCACACCAGTCCCCTGACTGACCCAGAGTTTATTTTCTGTGTTTCCTAAACTCTTGGGTACTCATAATATTTATTATGAGTAGACGAGTAAATTCAGGTAGGCAAGTGGAACCTAATTATGGACTACTTCAAGACCCTAGTTGCATACCTGTCTAGTTATCCAGTTTAAGTATCTATGTTATTGTAATGGGATAATGTATAATTATGTTGTTGAACCATGATGATGATGTATTATGTTGTGTACTCTAATGTATCAGACCTTATGATGTAATATATATGTATTTGTGAAATTCCGCCATGAGATTCTGATGACTTCTTATTCTTCTATTCTATAAGTTCTATCTTTTCTATCTCATCTTCTAAATTCTTTCAATAATGATACGACTTTCGAGGCATCGAAATTCACGCTGTTACAGTTGGTATCAGAGCTTAGGATTTCTGGACACCTAGGCTTAGAGTTAGTGCTGAGAAAGCGTATTTTTATAAAAACCATATAGTATAGGACGACCCTAGCTATTAATGTAGTTATCCCTAAGACTATTTTCCGAACGAGTATTAACTCTCAAATCATATACTCAGAAAGTTGACACTGAGTTCTCAAGCAAGGCGAGGCCGAGGAGCAAGTAGGGCAACTATGACCAATGGGCATACTGTTAATCAGACCCAAGTGGATACAACAGAAGTAGTCCAAGCTCCAACGCAACCAAACTTTGCTATGATTTGCCAGAGCTACACTACTCTGGGAGGAAAGACACTTAAGGGAACGAAATCACTATTTGACGTCCAAGCATGGATTAGATCATGTGAGAAGATTTTTAAGGGACTGATGTTGGATGACGAGGACAAACGTCTCCTAGCATCATGGAATCTGGAGGGAGCTGCAACCATCTGGTGGGATGCCCAGACTGCAAATACTACGGAAGAGAATTTTACTTGTCTATGTTCAAAGAAGCTTTTGAAGCTCAGTATCTGCCAGCAACTGGGAAAACCAGGATGTACCAAGACTTCATTGACCTGAAACAAGAAAGCATGACTGTCACTGAGTACAAGAATAAGTTCAATGCACTATCAAGCATTGGACCAAAGTTGGTAAATACCTCACTGAAGAAAAACAAAATGTTCGTACCTGGATTAAAATATAGTCTACAAGGCCGTATGATGGGGAATCTGAAAGACCCATTTGTTGAACTCGTAGATTTAGCTCTCAAATATGAAGCCCTGGATGCTAAAAACCCAACTGCAGCAAAGGCTCAGACTGGAGAAGCAAGTGGAGGGAATACCCAGAAAAGGATGTTTAACCCTGACTGGAAAGATAACACGAACCAAGGAAAAGCAGTTTAGCAGAAAACTGAGAATCGTTTCAAGAAGTTCTGTGTCACAAATACAAGCAGAAGGGTCACATTGCAAGGTTCTGCAAACAGAAGAGTAACAAGAAACCTCAGCAACAGCAACCACAGCAGCAACAAAGGAAACCTCAGCAACAACAACAGCAGCAGCAGATTCAGAAAAATGAGATGGTACTGAAGAATCTCTGTTTTAACTGTCATCATTCTAGTCACATTGTGAAAGACTATCCACTGATGAAAATGGCACCTCAGGCAAAGGTGTATGCCATCAAGAATGAACCATCTGGCTCTCAAAATGTGCAGGGAAAGGGAGTGCTGAAAGGTACTTTACAATTTAAAAGAATTTACCTTCGAGTTTTATTTGACACCGACGTTTCACATAGTTTTATTTCTTCTGAAATTGTAGACCAATTTAAACTTAAACCAATTATTTCCCCAAATCCAATTTGCTGATCCAATCCCATTGGTGGTAAAACCGAGTTAAAAATGGGTTGTGAGGATATAGCACTGTTATACCTCTCACATTCCTTTCATTTCGATTTCTATGTCTTAGATTTCAAAATTTTCAATTTTATTCTTGGATTGGACTGGCTGAGCAAGTTCCAAGCTAAGATAAAATGTGATAAAGAAACCATAACCTTGATAACGAGTCTAAACCGAAAAGCTAGGATACCTTGTGGAAAACCCAGTATTCACACCTGTAGTTTCCTATACGCTCTAAAACACCACAAGAGAACCTTGAAACACTGGACGTAGTTAGAGAATTCAAGGATATATTCGAAGAAGTCGGAAGTTTACCTCCTCATCGGGAGATAGAATTCCAAATCGATTTAATTCCTGGAGCAAGACCAATAGTGCAACCAAAAAGATGTATGGCTCCAAAAGAGGTGTTGGAACTGGAGAAACAAACTCGGGATTTGCTGAGTAAAGGCTTAATCCGACCAAGTTTTTATAGTTGGGGCTCGGCGGTAGTTTTTGTAGTAAAGTCTGATGGGTAGTTACGACTATGTGTTAGCTATAGAGAATTAAACAAAGTAACCCTCAGAAACAAATACCCTTTACCCCGAATCGACGATCTTTTCGATCAATTGCACAGAGCAACAATATTCTCCCAAATGGACCTAGCAACAGGATTTCACCAATTAAGAATCGCTGAAGATAGTATTCCTTAAACAACATTTAGAGGCCCGGATTTCTTCTATGAGTGGTTGGTTATGCCATTCGGTCTAACCAACGCACTAGCATTTTTCGTGGATTTAATGAACAGAGTCTTTAGGAAAATTCTGAACAAGTTCATTCTAATTTTCATTAACGATATTCTGATTTATTCAACAACTGAAGAGGAGCATCGCTATCACCTTAGAGTAGTCCTAGAAACTCTGAGGAAAAATGTGTTGAAAGCCAAATTTTCAAAATGCCATTTTTGGAAGTCTGAAGTGAGATTTTTGGGCCATATTGTAAACGAAGATGGAATATCGGTAGACAATGTTAAAGTTGAATCAGTACAACAATGGAGACAACCTCGTAAACCAACCGATGTTCGAAGTTTCCTAGGATTGGCGGGATATTACCGAAGATTTATTCAAGATTATTCAAAGATATCATCACATCTGATGAAATTAACAAAGAAAGGCCAAAGGTCTATTTGGACCCCGAAGTGTGAAGAATCTTTTCAAGAATTATAAGAGCTTTTAACTAAAGCACCAGTGTTAGCTGTTCCCGATGGAACTAGAAAATTTGAGGTTTACACTAACGCTTGTGGAGTTGGATTAGGAGCTGTGTTGATGCAGAATCGTCGTGTAATTGCATATGCAAGTAGACAATTAAAGATACACGAGAAGTGTTATGCAACTCACGATTTAGAGTTATTGGCCATGGTTTTTGCATTGAAGATATGGAGGCACTATCTTCTGGGTGGAAAATTCGGACTTTTTACAGATCATAAACCATTGAGGTACTTATTTTCTCAGAAGGATTTAAACTTGAGACAACAACGATGGTTGGAATTTCTTGCATCATATATGATTTGAATATCATTTATACACCCGGAAAAGCAAATGTAGTAGCAGACGCTTTGAGCAGAAATGCGATTCTATCCATATTGGAAGTCACATCGACTCTCCAAGAAAGGATTATGAGCAATCAAAGAAGAAATGCCAAGCTGGAAAAGATCATTCAAGGAGTCAGAGATAGATGGGAGTCTGATTTCAAATTGGATAACCGAGGAGTGCTAAGGATTAACAATAGATTATGTGTTCCAGATTTGGATGGGTTGAGGCAATAAGTTTTGAAAGAATGCCATGCATCGAGGTAGAGCATCCATCCAGGAATTCATAAAATGAATCATGACATGAAGAGAGTATTTTGGTGGCCAGGAATGAAGAAGGACATTACAACTTGTGTGAATGAATGTCTATGTTGTCAGCAAGTCAAAGGAGATCATTAGAAGACTGCTGGACTATTACGATCGTTGGAGATACCCAAGTAGAAGTGGGAAATGATATCGATGGATTTTATCGATGGATTGCCAAGGACAAGAAGAGGATTTGAAGGAATTTGGGTAATTCTCGATCGGCTGACAAAAAGCGCACATTTTTTTCCAGTAAAACCAACACGCACAACTGCATCTTTTGCCGAAGTTTTCATGAGGGAGATTGTACGACCACATGGAGTCCCAACAAGCATTGTAAGTGATAGAGATCCCATCTTTACAAGTAAATTTTGGGAAGCATTGCAAAAGACTTTGGGAACTAGATTGAATCTCAGTACAGCTTACCATCCTCAAACGGACGGTCAGACTGAGAGAGTAAACCGAATATTGGAGGATTTATTAAGAGCGTGTATTCTAGATTTAGGAGGATCATGGGAAGATCACCTACACCTGGTGGAATTCGCTTATAACAATAGTTACCAGGCGAGTATACAGATGGCACCATACGAAGCACTATATGGAAGACCTTGTAAAGCACCCGCATGTTGGATTGAATCCGGAGACAAGCTAGTACTTGGACCAGATATGATCCGAGAAGCAACAGAGAAGGTGGAGTTGGTGAAGTTAAGAATGAAAGAAGCCGAGGATCGATAGAAAAGCTATGCTGATCAAAGGCGAAGAGAACTTGTATTTGAGTTAGGAGATCTAGTATTTGTGAAGATTTCTCCGATGAGAGGAATTGTGAGATTTGGAAAAGCCGAAAAGTTAAATCCACGATATATTGGACCTTTCCGAATTCTGGAGAGAATTGGTTTTCTAGCCTACAGAGTTGAACTACCTGAACATATGGCAGGAATTCACAATGTATTCCATGTATCCCATTTAAGGAAGTGTTTGCACGATCCATCTTTAATTCTAGAATCGTCTGTTCAACAAGAGATAGAGATTGAACCAGATTTGACGGTGATTCGACAACCATTTCGTATTATCGGTAGGGAAGAAAAGCAACTTCACAACATAGCGGTAAGTCTACTAAAGATTCAGTGGAGCGATAATCCGAAGGACTACACATGGAAAACTGAAAAACATATCAGGAAATTATACCCGGACTTTTCTACAGATTAGGTATGTTCTACTACTTGGTTATTTGGATGAAATGAAACCTTGGATTTCTTCATTCTTGTGAGCTTGGTATGTGCATTTGTGGATTCAGTTTATTAGGACTTATGAACTCTCTTGTTATGATGCTATCATTGACGAGTTCAATTTCCTTATTTACTTTCCAGATCGCACCGTTAATGAAGATCACAGCTAGGAAAAGACTCACCCCAGACCAGACCGAGAGATTACTGGCCAAGAGAGCAAGAGTAGGAGATTCAGAAGATATTAGAGAAAGGTCACCGAGTGAAGATGAGGGTACCCGCAGGACATCTGGGGAGTTAGATGTCGGTAGAGAAGAGCCGATGGAGCAAGAGGCAGATAGCCAGTGATTCTCAGAGGAAGACGACATACTGATGATAGAGACCGGTTTTGAAGATAGTAATAATGATGACGACAGTGACAGGGATGAGGATAATGCGGAGGATATGGACATAGACGGCGACGAAGAGGATGAAGAAGAATACGAGGAGGAAGAGGAAGTTGTCCTAGAGACACCGGTCGCTGCCATGGAAGGGCAACTAGGGGAGTCTGTCGACCCAGTATTAGTGATATGGGCAAGACTAGAGCAGGCTCTAGTAGAGTATCATGCAATGGGTGGATGGGTAGAGTTCTTTGGGGACTATGGGTATCCCGCGATACAAGTGTATCTACTTCCACCAGTGGAGGTTATAGAGATTTCTGATGATGAGGAGGAGGAACCAGCTACCCAGGGGATAATGGAGGTTTTAGAGCCATCGGATGATGATGATGATGAAGTGGTCGAAGTTGTAAACATCTCAGATGGCGAGTGGATTGTGACTGATGGTGACTCGGAGGAGTGGAGAGGAGTAATGTGTTTGGACTATCTATATGTATATTATGTAGCCTATAACTTGAAGTAGTCAATTATAGCCTAGTTATGTAGTATGTTATGTATGACTAGTACGTGTATGAAACTAGTGTATAATTATAATGTACAAAGTAGTAGTGATATGAAGTATCATCTTTTGGGAAAATCTTTCTATCTTTCTTACTTTAAATTTCGGGGACGAAATTCTTATAAGGGGGGTGGACTGTAATGTACCGACTTTTTTCTAAGTTTTAATAATCATTTTAATAAGGAATTAAAATGACAATTCTATTTTAAAAACAAAACTAAAAGGGTTTTGATATATTTGTAAAAGTATAAATAGAAAGGATATTGTATATACTTGTTTGATCTTGGATTTGAAATATAAAACAAGTATACTACATTTAAATAGAAATCATAAGTGATAATTCATATAAATACTTCATTGTTTATCTTTTTAACAAAGAAAGGGTTTTCAAACAAAAATCCATACAACTTGAATCATATAAAAGATATTTTGTTCACCTAAAAATAGAGAAGGACCTTATAACAAAACAACAACAAAAAACATGTATATGACAAAGAAGACAATTCGGTCAAACATGAACACATAAAACAAATGACACATAAAACATTTGTTCCTTTTAAAAAAATACATATCTTGAAACATGAGACAAAAATATGCACACATAAGAGACAAAACAATTTAATGTATGGTACTAAAAATGGTAAGCTAAGATGTATGAAACCATGCCGTAAAAACACCTAAAGGAGTTCTCATATGAAGCTTGCGTGTGCATTTCTTAGCTAAGAAGAAATATCTAACTAGAAGAGACAAAAGAAAGACATTTGTTAAATGCCTTAAAATCCAAAAATGAATCCATGCATTTAATGAAAGCATGACTCAAGTTCTAGAAGGGGTAACCTAGTACCCATCTATTGTCTATTGAAACCGTAATAAACAAAAGTTTTTTCATGCAAGTTGGTCGTAGGAACTAAGAAAGAAGAGTTAAGGCTAAGGGATTTCACTGTAGAAAAACATGTGCAGGAAATTCATTTTTTAAACTTTGAACTCAACTATAAATATACCTCAAACCTCCCATATTTCACTCATAACAAAACACTCAACTCATACTAAATTCTGAAGTCATTCTACTGAGATCTTAGAGAGCATTAGGGTGAGTGAAACATTTTAAAAAAAATCTTGTTTTAAGTATTTACTGTAAAATAGTTTTGCATATAGCTTTAACTACAAAGTCTTGCTGTGATACTCATTTATTACTGAGTAAAAGTATGATGTTAGAACAGCCTGATCTACATCCATATAAACTAATATTCATGTAGGAGGCATAGTAGGAAGTATGTGCAAGTTTTGGTTGATGATTTGAATACCCTGTTTGAATTTGAACTGTGTTCTGTAAAACACAGAATGTTTGATCATGGATTTCCAGTAGATAATTCCATCAAAAACCATCCTAGTATTTTGAATACAACTGAATAGAGTTTATATGTATTAGTAATTTCAAACAAGAAATCATAGAAATAAACATTTTGCAAGAAAATAGTTTCACAGACTTTCACAGTAAACCCTCTGTTTACATGATTTTTCAAATCGAACGAAATACGGTTTGGATTACATAAATGGAATCACATCGTAAAACCATGATTTTTAATGGCGGTTTCATGATTTTTAATGTTGTAAAGATCGAGAAAAGTTGAGATGATCAAAAGGAGAATGTTGAGCAAATTCCGATCATCTCGGCCACCAGAAACCAGGAGGTTGGGAGGAGAGCTTCGTCGGGGTTGGGGGCATCCGGGAAAAATATAAAATAATTTTTCTAATGTGTGGGTTTTGATAATGATGTAAAAATAGGGTTTTGGGTTCATGTTTTTGGGTCTACGGTCATAGGTGAACTGCGTCGCGACGGCGATGAGAGGGTGGTGCGGTATTTGGGGAAACGGTGTAGGAGGTCGACGAGGTGATGTGGTCGGAGCAGGAGGTGTTCAGGTGGACGAAGGACGGAGAACGAGATGGATTCTCCGATGAACCCACTGGATGGAAAAGGGAGGAGAAAGGTGAAATTACTGTACACAATGAAGTAGTGGGGTCTGGAGGCTCTGACGTGATCCGGTGATGATGGCTAATGTGCGGAGGTGATGAGCGGTGGTCCAGGGTGGCTGCAATGATTGTGCACGTGCACGGTGGAGGAGTGGTGCATGTAAGGGGAAGAAGAAGAGCAAGTACCAGGTGGTACTTTGCAAACTCGAGCAACACGCGGGGATTTGGAGCTGAACGGCATGTGCAAGGTGGGTGGTACTTCCGAAGTGGTACTTCCGATGTGGTACTTTGGCAAAGTACCATTGTGCCGGGCAACGGTGTGTGTAACACCCCGAATTTTCTATTAACAGTAAATCAACAAATTATAGTATAATTAATTCTAATTGAAAGAATTAAGGGAAACGGGTTATGCCATTGCGTTCGTATCAGAATTTTGCTTGAGATAGAGTCCGAGTTTGCGTGAATCGGACTACGTATGAAGGAGTTATGACCTTCGGAAATTTCAGAATTCAAATTTAAAGTTCAAACAGTTTGAATTTCGAATTCAGACCCAAACTAGGCTGGGCGGGAAAATTCACGCCCAGGCACCAGGTCGACCATAGGGTCGACCTGGGGGTCGACTTGGGTGACCAGGTCGACCTGGGGGTCGACCTGGGTGACCAGGTCGACCTGGGTGACCAGGTCGACCTGGGTGACCAGGTCGACCTGGGTGACCAGGTCGACCTGGGGGTCGACCTGCCCAGTCGACCTGGTTTGGCCCTGGCTGGCCTGGTCGGGTTCGGGTCGATTTCTGAGGCTTGGCTGTGTCACTAGGGCTAACATGTCGCATTTTGGTTAGCTCCTCTCGAAGTGAATGGTCTAGATTCATATGTGATCATCTGACGGCTCAAATCAATCTGAAATTCTATAAATATAACTCAACACTCAACCTAAATTCTCACAAATAATATAGAAATAGAGCCACCATGCTGTCGGGAGAAAACTAAGAGGAGCCTCCACTTGTAGAAAAGCTTAGTGACGAGCCAAAATTAAAGTAAAACAAGAATCAAATCAACGTTTGTCTTCCCAAAGGAAAGCAATTCAAATTCAAAATTCAGAAATCAGAAAACAAGACTGTCGTTTGTTGTAAGTATAGTAATATTTCCGATGTGAATAAAAGTTAGGATTTGATTCGATGTAAAATGGAAATGGAATTGCGTTATTGTGTAACAACGATGTTAATTCATATCTATGTATTGAAATGATTGTAGTATTGTGATGTTTGTGGTATAGATGAGTTGATATTGATCCTATTGTACATTTAGAATCACGTGCAAGTTGTAAAGTTCATGTTGTAATCGACACTTATATGTTTATGTGATTATATAGGTTGTATGTGATTAAGATCTCATGTATACATGCTAAAACCTCAATGCCTAAATGATTATGCTCATATACATGTTACTATGTTTATACAAAAGTTGCAAGTTCCTAATTGGATCCATGCCAAGATCCACTTAATACATGTTTCATGTTATAGTAGTAAACATGATTTGGATCTAGTTCACACATGCGATGAAATTATACATACTTTTTAGACATGTTATATTCTTGTCATATGCTAGTAATGTTCGATGTTATGCCTAGATCTAAACATTTTTAGGCTTATGTTGTCTAAATCATATGTTAATTCATGTGACACCAAATTGGTTAGACCCCTATTTCAATGAAAGTTCACATGTATATAAATTGATTTAGCCTATGTCGCAAGTTCACACCTATGATATTCATATTGACTATTTTGCAAGTTCACACCTATGATGTTCATATTGACTACGCTAAGAATGCCAAGCTTACACCTATGTCATGTATATGTTTATGAATACCCTTATGCCAATTTTGTGTGCGCTAAATTAGGCTAAGTTTTTAGCCTAATATTGTATGTTAAAAACCATTTGAACGAAAATTAGGCTAAGAGTGTTAGCCTAATATTTAGACGGGGTAAAGTTGGGAAAATTGTAACTTGACATAAATGGTAAAAATATATGAAATTGGCATGTTTGTCACATGCCAAAATTGGTGTCACTTGAATGGTATAAATTCTTATAACAAAAAGGTTAAACTTGGAATGTGGGCCACAACATTTAATTGTTGACAAATTTACATATAACAAGTAATAAAGACAAATATGTAAATTTAGAAAATATGAATATGCTTAACACGAGGTTGGATTGAGTTGTGATGTAAACCTGCCCGGACCCGCCCGGCTGTCCAGTAGTCACAACAATATCCATGCAATGTGAGAAGTTAAGCATTGATCCCAATTAGGACCTGAGGTTAGACTGAGTTACGGTATAAATCTACCCGGAACCGACCGGCACATCCAGTAACCGTAACAATACCTGTCTAATGTGAGTGGTCGGTGCTTTTAAAAAGCTAAGGACAGACAGTCAGGATGGTAGGGTTAAGTAAACTAAAACACTTAACCAATTCAACATGTTAATTAAACTGATGGGTGGGGTTAGTTAAATACAGACACTTAACTACTTAACATGTTTGACTAGAAAACCCTAGTAACGGGGACCTATTTCAGCAGTAAACCAATTAGGTATCATGGTACCCTGAAACTAGGCAGGGTGGGGCACGATTACTGGGCTGATTGTAAGCGGTCAAAAGCGAAGGCGGTGGGTGCAATAGTGTGGGTTCTAACGGAGTGCGGGCATGCACACACTTCGGAGCAGACAAACAGGGCACTGGGGGCACCAGTAGTATAACCTATGCATTCTAAGGATTGTGTCGGGCCGCCACCATGGGACTTCATACACCCCATGGTGGGACCAGCATAGGTATCTACAATCTTTGGGGGCCGTAAGACACAGATGATTATGCGAGCAGGAGCCGATCTTTAGAAAGGGGATCACTTTACCCGATCATGGGGTGCCAGTTGATAAAATACAACTAGGTGCAGAGATATAGTGTGGGGTGCGATAGTATATTCGATTCAAACTGCCTTACCTTAATTTGTGATACTTTCCTATTTCCAGTTTATACTTATCATGTCCTTTTTCTTATTCTCATATTGAAGAGTCACTAGACTTACCAGGCTTTATGTCTGACCCTATTTTCTTTCGTCTTCTTTTCTTCCATCCCCCCCGGTCCACAGGGAGGAAACAACCCAGCTTAGTCAGATTCTTTGCAAGCTTCAAGATATTAGATGTATGGTTTGGGCTCTCTTTCCTTGGCTATGGCTGTTGGACACATTCTATGGGGATTTTATGCAGTTTTAATTATGTTTTTATGCTTCTTTATTTAATAACCAAGACAGAAATGATGATGTAATGTTTTGGAAGTTATTATGTGACAGTTATGGAAATGTTTTGTATGAACGCATATTTATGAAATAAAAAGTCTGTTGTTTTCTGTTGCTTATGTATATGTGTTTATATCTGTCTTGTGTTTTATCTGTGACTTTTACTTACAAACCTCCACCAAAGTTAAGGCATTCCCTTTGTGAGTGACCTTAATGGAGGGTGGGGTGTTTCAGTGTGCGCATGAGGAAATGGTGTGATCGGACGTGTGCAGGAGGGTGGTACTTTAGTGTGGTACTTCTGATAAGGATTGGAAAGTGGTACTTTAGAAACATGATCGTTGCAAGGTATTTTTGAAGTGAACGATGGTCATAACAAGGCCCGGTAACTGGTACTTTACCAGAAACTGGTATTTTGGCAAATCGGAACGATGTTTTAAATTTAAACAGTTTTGAATTTAAAGGTTGAAAATAAATAAATAAAATAAATTAGTTAATTAAATAAAAAGAGAAATTTTATTTAATTAGTCAAAGGCAAATGGAAAGAAGAAGCAAGACGATCAAAACGGAAAGTCGACAGTAGAAGTTCGATCAGGTTTGAAATTTAAATAACAAACAAAGAATTTACTTAAATTTTATATTTAAATTATTTAAGATTAATTAAACTTAAGAGAACAAAATAAAAAGGGAAGAAGAGTTTGAACCATCGACTGAACAACAATGATAAAAGAAGTAAAGAAAATCCGTGTGCGAAGCACATGCATTACTTATTCATTCCCAGATAATGATTAAAACTGAACAAAACACCGTGTAAAACCCATACACCTTGACTGTTTATTTTTAAAGGATAATTCAGTTATAAACTAGGCGAACAAACACTATTTGTACAAAGATGATTAATCTATAAACTGAATAGTAATCAGGATTTAACTAATAAACATGCATCGACTATGAAAGGTATTCGTACATCGTTTCGAAGAGTCCGGAATAAATATTCCACTTCGACTCGAAGTATACGACGCATATCAGAATGTTGAAGTCAACAAGACGCAAGGGCTATTTTAGTAGTATTTTCGGTCTATTCAACCCCAAAACAAACCCAAATGGACGAGCGTCTGACAACGTATATCAGTTAGATTCTACACATCGAATTTATGTAAGTATATTACATTGGTAGCAGAGAAATTCGTTTCTTTTAGCTTTATTACTCGTAATATATTTGGGTAATCAAATGAGTATTTCTGACGGATAGGACGATGTGGCATTCAAAGAAATTAAAAGAATAAATCTGTCAGAAGAGAAACTTGACCTCAAAACTTCATAACCCGAAATTAACAAAAGTTGGGCTAGGCAGCATGGCTAGTTGGGTCATACCCAAGCAGGGTATATTATCACCGTCTAGAGGGTTTCCATATTTAACTTCTTCAAACTCTTTTGCTGCTGTAGCTTTCGAAAAAGGTAAATTGAGCTCAACCGTAGGAGTGATAATATATTCGTCACACTCAAGCTAAATGAGTGGGAGGTAATGTGTGGTCGGGTTACAAGACATTCTTGTTGAACCCCAGTGTATACTCTCTAGAGTACACTGATCGGTGGGTGCTCCTGTAACCTGTCTGTTGGAGTCCAACCCCAATACTCGCTTTGCGATTTTTAGATTTATATACTATATACGGGAATGTGAGATGCAAGCGTTTCACTAGATAACTATTTATTTGTACAAACTATCATAATATCAAATGTTTTGATATAAACACTTGGTCATTATCCATATGCTAGTTATGGTTTGGCCTAACGATTTCTAAAGTTATAAACAGTCAACATGGAAAACCTTATCATTTGTTTTCCCTATTTACAGCTTTTAACTTTGTTTCCTCACACCAGTCCCTTGACTGACCCAGAGTTTATTTTCTGTGTTTCCTAAACTCTTAGGTACTCATAATATTTATTATGAGTAGACAAGTAAATTCAGGTAGGCAAGTGGAACCTGGTGATGGACAAGTTCAAGTCCCTAGTAGCATTGTTATCCAGTTTAAGTATCTATGTTATTGTAATGGGATAATATATAATTATGCTGTTGAACCATGGTGATGATGTATTATGTTGTGTATACTGTTGTATCAGACCTTATGATCTAATATATATGTATTTGTGAAATTCTGCCGTGAGATTCTGATGACCTTTTATTCTTCTATTCTATAAGTTCTATCTTTTATATCTCATCTTCTAAATTCTTTCAATAATGAATTGACTTTCGAGGCATCGAAATTCACGCCGTTACAATTGCCAAGCATTCAGACTTAGGCTCATAAACCTTTTAAAAGAAAATTGCCAAGCGGCCAACCTTAGGCTCATAAACCTTCTAATAGAAAATGAAAATTATTTAACACGTACCTATTAGTCGGGCATAAAATTTTAATTTTCTTCTTAGCAGTTTATCCATAACGTGTTCAACAATGTGTATATATACATGTATGCATTTCTAAACAATTTTCAACTCAATTCAACATTCAAAACAATTTGGCCAAATGGTTCAAAATTTTAATTAATCAACCAATAATCAAAAAACACAACCAGCAATCAATTAGTTGATTATCGTTTCAAATTCACAATTTTTTATATATACAAAAATCCATTTTTGATGCCAAATCACAACAATTGACCCTATCTAGTTTTGGTTCTCACACCAGTGATATCCCACTTTTGAAACTTGAACATAAATTCCGGTGATGCAGCTGCTATCATCAGAATCATCTCTGGGCGACCTAGAGTGTGATTCTATATCTATCTAGTATATTTGAGGCTTTGAATACACGTTAATTACACGTATATTCAAAATCTCGATATACACAATTGTCCAAATCAATCTAAAATAAATATTCAAATAAAAATAATATGTTTTAAAATTTTAAAAATAAATTTGATTTTTGAAAGCAATACTATTCATACTTGGTCTAGGATACTATTGATCCTATCTTTAACGAGTCATTCTTATTGGATACTACTAATCCAATCTCTAAAGAATTCTTTCATTCGGTTCTAATGTATCTTGTTCTCGAGCTGTGTAAACCAAGGCTCTAATACCAAATGAAGCAACCCAAACTTCCCCGTGAAGGAAATCCCTGATTGAGTTGAGAACACGACAAATCAGAACACAAACAGAAGAACATTTCATTGCTTATTACAACAATTCCATCAGAATACAAGAATATAACAGAGTATGAACAAATAAAATACATTCGATAAATATCAAAGATTTAAATTACATTTAAATACATAGAAACTGAAAAATAATACATAACACAGCTAAAAGAAATACACGAATGCAGAGCTTTCAGAATATCCCTTCAGCTATAAACCAGGATCCTGTGAATATAATATTTGCAAAACCCAGCTACTAGCTGCCCATGTGGAAAATAGGGGCACCCAGAGTTTAGGTTAAAACAATAAACTCCAGGTTAGTCATGTGACTGGTGTGAGAACTAAAACAGTTATTAATCTTTATTTTAAAGTTAGGTGAATCAAGGGACCACGCCGTATAACACGGAACGGGGTTCCTCCCAAGAATACCAGTGCATAAAAAACAGCGCAATGCTAAATAAAGAACAATGAAGCTATTATAATACCTAGGTCCCATCACACAATGCAACGCAAGCCGGGGGATAGAGTTTTACCCTATAATAGCCAAATAATGCTTGATACGCGAAATTTAATCTTTTATTATTACTATAATTGAAGAAATCAACTTCAAATATAAATGTATCAATCATAAGCGGCATGACCGCCCCATCCCACTATGTCGCCATATATATGATTACAACTAAAATCGAAATGTCGTATTGGAAGTTGGATTTCCATCATGAACCAAGGCAAGGGATCGTCCTTACCGCTTCGAGACAATCTAGCCTACCATAACTCAGGACAAGTACTCTACCACAGGGCTGGTCCACATTTTAAGTGGATTAAAAATCCCTGAACAATACGTCTCCCCGCCCTATGGGGCGTCAACTGGTCATATATCGAGCAAACCATCCATTTGGCACTGTAGTGACCGATATAACCGAGGCGCCTCACTTTCCACCATCCACATAAGTAAAATGCCAGAGCTTGTAAACTCTTGACACCACACTTAGCTAGAAAGAAACGCATGTTCTCCCTGGATCCTCTCCCATTTCTGGTTCATACCGGGGTGTGAGGCACGCGAATTAACGCTATAAACAAAGCGATGCTATATAAAAGCTATGCTTTGATCATCAACCACAAGACTTTGCTTTTCAATAGAAGCCTTGATCATTTGCCACTCAGGCATGCCACACGAGCAATTCACGCCATGCGACTGATGTCTATCGATATACAACCTCTAAGCTCGTACGTCTCAAAGAAGGGTGTTAAGCAAGGGAATGAATTCTCCGCCACCAAACATATGTATATTAGATAGAGACCAATCAACAAAGAGCAAAATCCAATGTCAGACACATAGTCCATTTACAAGTTCGTTCTGGGTCTGAACGAAACCGGAGGCACCTTATTCCTCGTCCCATATATCCAATATAGGAGAGAGGTCCTCGCATATCTGTTGATCTCCAAGTGCGTCCGGAAGATCAACACTTATTACCTCGTCTTGGGTGTACAGCCCAATCAAGATATCAGTAATCATCCAAACGATGTAAAGACCTCCAGTCTTCAACCACCGTCTTCATCTTCAACTAATCGTCGTATCAGTTATTCAGAATGGGATAAACCCGGTCTTTCCGAATAACCCACGTATATAATAAACAAGTGTTACACAAATCTTTTATTCAAATATTCTTTTCACAATTTAAACCATATTAAGGTTTTTCAAACTAGTCGGGATTAGTGAACCTTATCGAAGTAATCATTTGTTATATTTCCCAACCCCAACCTATTCATTCCATGGAGCAAAACTGGTAATACTCCATATCTAATACTACAATGTTATCTGTAAAAATTAATTACCATTTCACGTTCAAATCTAATTAAAGATTTAACTATCGCTTGGAGCAAAACCTGTGATACCATTCCAATCTAATTGAAGATTCCTAAAAACTCCACGTAGTTTTAATCTTCCCAAAAATCAATATTAATGATTATTTAAATTTAGGAAATCATTTCTGTCTTTAACCGGGTTAAAGAACCAATGTCAATTAAAACACAGTTCACGATAAACCCAAAATCACATTCCATTAATTATGGAATTCTCACGAAAACAGATCAATATATAATCAATATCAATTTCCGTATCCGACTAATAATATAAATGGAATACCGGCAAAGCCTTTTAAATTCCATATATATTAATAGTCTTCCTCCATAGAAGCTCACTTCGATTATTACCGAATCGAATTCCATTCGATTCCAATATATTAATTTGGAAAACTTTACTTTGGAAAATTTCCATTAAATCTTAATAAAAAAATTATAAATTCCAAATCACATTACACTGTAAATTGGGTTAAAGAACGAATGTCGTTAAAAACACAGTTCATAATAAACCCAATTCACATTCCATTCCAATTCCAATTAAATGTAAATTGATTGGTATTCTTCCCTAAATCTTAATTAAAAGATTTATTCTTTTCACACGGGGTTTAAGAACAGTGCTAATGAAGACACCATTCACGACAAACCCAAAATCCCATTTGATATTAAATAAAAGGCTCTGAATAGAAAATATATCGGCTTATATTCATAATCAAATTCTAAAACCAATAAATATCGTATTGGAAATAACGATATTTTATATATCTTCCAAATTTCCTTAACAATATCCGTATAATCACGAAATCCAATATTGAAATATTCCGAAGATGATTTCCATTCAAATCCATTCCAATTTATATATTGGAAATTCTAGTTATTTTTAAAACCATTTCAAATCCAATTTATTTATTTAAAAATATTGGATTATAATTCCAGTTTGTAACAAGTTTATTTCGATAAAAATATATTTTCATCTTTTCAAATATCGATTTTTCATCCCAATTCTTTCCAAATCATCTATTATGATTTTATACAAATTATTAATTTTTTTAATAATTTTATCAAGGCCCGTACAGTCGATTTCTGTAAGTGGTCATCGAACTGCACTTACAGTGACCTTTTCCAAAGTTGATTTGGACATAATTCCAAATCCATCCATTAAATTTCAAATCTCTTATATTCTTGGAAATCTATTTTCGATACGAATCCAATGGTCCCGATTTTAAGGGAATCCAATGGAACGCCAATTCGAACTCAATAGTCGAAATTCGCGAGCGGTCGCAGCGCGGCGCGTTCTATTCAGACCATTAGTATATATAATATATATATATTATATATACTTCGTCGATTTCCATTTAAAACGTATTTTATAAATCGTTTTAAATTTGTTTTAAAAACGATTTCAGCTTCATATTCAATTTTAAATCAAAATTGAATATTCCATATCATTAATATATATATGATAACATTTTCAAAACATTAGATTTTGAAAACACTTCCTTTTCGATATTCATTATAAAAATTAATATAATCGATATAAATATCGATTCACATCAAAATGGCGCATATCTAATTAACATGGCTTTATATATTTCAATAATTTCGTGTCCATCCAAAATCGGACATCAAATTCAGATTCTGATCTTTTACTGAATATTATTTTAAAATATTCGTTATTTTATATTATTCAACACATGAATATTTTTAATCCTCTTTTTTTATATTATTTTAAAATATTCTTTATTTTCCAAATTGGAATAAGACCCAATCAATCACATATAATGTTATTTATATGGATTCCATACAACACATGTATATAATAACATGATAAACAATCAACCATCATCCAAAGAGCATCACACAACTGCATAAGCATTAAATATAAATAACTAAAGTTTACAACAACCTGTCAACCAATCGATCGACATACAACTAAATAATTGGGATTACTGTACGCCAGTTATCATCCCAATACCCGTGTGGGATTTCAATTAACAAACACTGAATATTATTTGTGCAGTTGGGCGATGTGTAAAATATATCATCCCAATCAATATCAGTAAAATGGGTGTATATAAACAAATCTCAATTTGTAATTGAATATTTATTCTATTCACATGCACGTTAAAAATTATATTTTTAACGATAAAATATTTTATTCAATACATGAATATTTTTTTGTCCATTTCAAATCACAATCGATTTCCACAACACAATACAATCAAACAATTCGTCCATGGTCTGTGGACGACGGTGTAAGCAGCAACTAAGCCCCGTCTACATCCTAGTATATATTTAACTAGAAAATAAATTTGAGTGAGAAGTTCTCACCTTTGGGATCCACTCCTCCAGTTTTATTTCTGAATTTCTAAACCGTTTGAATTTGGCCGAAATTCCAACGTAGTCTTTTCTACGCTGTTTATATTAAAAATCACATTTTTAATATGATGTTTATATATTTAAAAATCGCATTTCTCTCTCTCTCTCTCTCTCTCTATATATATATATATATATATATATATATATATATATATAAGATCACATTTTTTATTCGCTACATACATAAATAAAAATCATATTTTTATGCAAAAAATATATATAAAGATCATGTTTTTAAAAATCGTGTTTACAAATAAAAAAATCACATTTTTATCTTTGCCTTATATATATAAAAATCAAATCTTTATTTCATAACCATACTTGTAAAAATCAGATTTTTATTTCAATGTTTACACTATAAAAATTATATTTTCATATTGCTACTATATATATAAAAATCATATTTTTATACAACTACTTCATATATAAAAATCTAATTTCATACCGCTATTTTATACATAAAAATCTCATCTTTTTATAAACCAAAATATCATCCTTTTGTAAATAAAAATATAATTTTTCATGTACACAAATCATTTCTTTCATGTATATAAATATCGTGTTTTTATCTCGCTATTCCTCCGGTCCTCATCTAAATAAAAATCATGTTTTTATTCACCAATACATATACAAAAATCGAATCTTTATAAGCTAATACATCTATATATAAAAACGAATTTTAATTACATAAATAAAGTTAAAACTCACTTCATTCATTCGGGAGGGAGGAGGAGGGGCTTGGCCTGCAGTGGCGGCGGCCAGGGTGGCTGAGGCGTTGGGGAGCGGCGTTGGATTGGGCTGATTCAGTTAGGGTTTTCTATCGGAGGAAGAGAGAGAAGAGGAGAGAGAGGAGGAAGGAAGAGGGTGGCGGTTGGCATTGGCAGAGGGGTGGGCGACTTCGGCGGCGCGGCGGTGGACTGAATGGAGGAGGAGGGTGACG
Source organism: Allium sativum (assembly GCA_030737875.1). Lineage (NCBI taxonomy): Eukaryota > Viridiplantae > Streptophyta > Magnoliopsida > Asparagales > Amaryllidaceae > Allium > Allium sativum. The sequence goes on along the minus strand of CM060920.1, from coordinate 689,886,526 downwards.
CGAATTGAAGAATGGGGGCGCCTGTGTTAAACGACGGGTTGGTTTTCTAAAAAGAATTAGGATTCTAGCCTATTTATATTAACTTAATTAATATTATTTTATTTTCTAAAAGTTAGTTTTTTTATTTGAACTCCAAATCGAACCCCACCAATTGTCGCCTGTAACTAAATACCCTCATTCTGGACATAGTGGGATACATCCGGTAAGCCAATTCGGTCGTTACGACCAATTTTCTTTTAAATTAAAATATAATTCAATATATATTGAATTCGAATGCACAATTTAATTTACCGGGGACACATACAGACTTCAAAAGTTTTAGAAAAATAAATCTGGCTATGTTTTGATGATACGGTCCTAACAAAACTAATTTCATTGAATTTAGAGATCGTTTGAAAAACGGTCATTTTCCAGTCGGTTAAATTCCAATGAAATATACCAAACACATTTAAATTACGCTCACATATTGATTTCAAAAATTATGAAAATTGGAATCCAGCAATCCTTTGACATTCCAGATCCTACAAAAGTAGTCTCGTCAAAAATGGAGGTCGTTTGCAAAATCGCTATCGACTATTTGAATTTTTAATTGAGCATAACTTTTTATTCCCGCTATGAAATTTCAATTTTTTAGATCCGTTGGAAAGATATTTTCAAATAGATTAAATATTTTTGGTTTCAACAAAATCCGGTTTATATTGAATCCTGTACATTCACTTGAAATTTGAAATCGAATTTTCAAACTACCGTGCCATTTCCAATTCCTTTTATAATTAAAATAAATATTTATATTCTAACTTCAATTTAAATAAATATATGCATTCTAATTCTATTCAAAATATAATTCTAGTCGTTATTATTTAAAATAAATCATTTTATATATTCAAAATTCATTAAAATTGCCAAAACAAAATTTTAAATTGGTTCTGAATTCCCTGGTTGTTACACTTATGCATAAAAAAATATTCTTACTTATACAAATTTAACTAAGTTTGGAACAAAATAAATTATAGGATTTCAAATTTAAAAATTCGTCCTTACATTATTAATTAATTTTATCTATTATAAATCTATTTATTAAATTTATAGTCTTGATCTCAAATACTTTTATTAAAGTTCTAGTTTTCTTATAGTCAAAACTAAAATTATTTATCACAAAACTTAAATTTTGAAAATTCAATTCTCGTATTTGAAAATAACTTTTGAAATCAGAAATAAGTATTTTATTAAAATTCAAAGATGTTGTATTTCTTAAGGCATTTAAAAATTTTCATTCTTAGTCTATTATGTTGAAGTTATATAAATTTAATTGTATATTATTGATTTGTTATTCAACGTTTGAAAATACTTGATAACTCGAAGTTTAACAAGTTTACTGTCGTTCTTACAGACGTTAGGCATACGTTGGCCAGGCACACGACTAAAATCTCTTAGTACTAAATACACTTGTTTCAACTCCTAGTGAAAATACTTAAAACATTTAAAACAGGTATGGAAAATATGTTTCCCCATGGATCGTGGTTACTCGGCGGTTACGCTACTATCCCAGTAGAATCGCTTGTAACCATAGTTATTACACCCCTTGAATTTTGACATGGTTGTTGCCATAGATCGCAGTTACGCAGTAGTTACACCACTATCCCAGTGGAATCACTTGTAGGGATCGTGACCTATCAAATTTCGCTATGGCGTCTAGATCGTAGATACGCGGCGGTTGCACCACTATCCCATTGGAATCGCTCCCTCGAATTACGCTAGAACAGATAAGTAATAATAATCAATGTGATCTCACCGAGTGAGATTCCAATATCGATGGATATTCCAATAGACGGAGCACCAACATAGCGACGATTTTAAATTTTCAATGGACACTCTCGACGAGTGCCAACACAACCGTCTCATTAGGAATTGCGATTTTCAATGGAAGGTACTTCCCATATCTTTATTTCGAAAACATATATACTATAATTATAGTACTTCATTTCACATTTCTCTTAAATCACACTTACATAAACATCAATTTACATAAGATTTCCTTTTCAACATCATGTTTTCAAATATATCATTCTTATATAAATTCCATTATATAAGCTTTCATTTTAAATCAGTTACCTCCCAAATCAAAAGTTCTCAAATAAGTCATTGTTCCTATATAAATCTTCCATATATATAAAGTTCGAAAACTTCATATCAAACATTCAATATCAAAGATTTTTGAAATTCCATTTCAATACCAATTTACTTTTGATTTTACAATTATTTTGGATGTTCAATATCATTCCGAATCTAGTTCATATTCAAAATCAGTTCGTTATTAAACTTCACATTCGATTTGGGTTAGATATCAAAATTTTGTTATTCAATTGAATTTTTATATACAACTCATTTCAGACTTAAATTGCTTTGATCAGAAATATATTTTTATCTCAAAATAGCAAGATACAAAATAGTTTAAATAGTAAGCTTGAAATAAGATAGGTTTTGGTAAAATCAGTTTGAGTAAATTAGTAGATTTTTTATAAAAAATAGTTTAAAATAAATTAGATAGGTTTATAAAAATAGGTTTGAATAAATTAAATATATTTTAATACAAAATACTCTGTAGAATAGTTCAAAAATAAAAATAGATTTGTTATAGAATAATTAAACAAGATAGATAAATTTAATAATTTAGTTCAAATAAACAATAGTTAAGCAAATAATATATAACACTAATTTCAAGAATTATTCCAATCCGATCCTACTTTTCGAACCTATAAATTTTAGCTATCAACAATTCTGATATCGAAGTCAAACTTAAATTTTACTTAAGATTCAATTGAAAACTTTTCAGTTTGAACGAATTGTTCAATTTATACCACAACTCAAATGTAACGACCTGTATTCTATGTATCATAGGATCGTAGAATATTTATTTCTTTCACATACGAAGTCGTATGGTCATGTGACTTTGGGAGACGACTATTGGGGTCATTTCCCATGTTCATGATTTTTGTCGATTTTTAAATGACCATTTTACCCCTAGTTGGCACTGTTTTAGCCATAACTTTTGACTGGAAAGGAATTTTGACCTGAAACCACTTCCATTGGCTCCGGATGATGGTTTACAATTCCGTAGAGTGGTCACATTAGCCAAACGGGCTCACCGTTTGGGAGATATGGCTGAAACAAGTTTCAGATGGTGAAAAACAGCTTAATTGGGCTTAACTGGGTGATTAACAGCTAGGCCCAATGGGGATTTCGGGATTAGGGTTAGAAGGAGGCTGAAATCAGTTGGAGAACGATCTTATCCTCATTTCCCAGCCGCCACTTTCTTTCTTGCAACCCCAACAATGGCCTCCAACACCCAAATCACCTTCTAATCACTTTCTAATCAAGTTTTGGCTTAATCTACATCAAATTAAGGAGAGAAAACACAAAAGAAAGGCTAGAGCTGCTGTTAGACATCAGTGTTCACCCAAATCAGCGATGTTTCAGTTCTGAGAATTTCATTTGTGGCCAAGGTGAGTGATTAGCATCATTTTGACACTAATTACAGTTAATTAAGGGTAATTAGTGAAGATTAACGAATTTACACACTAATAAATTCTGGAAAAATGTCTATAAATTTGAAAATAATATTTTATGCCTCTGGTAGAAATTTGGTTTAATTTGATTAAGTTTTGTTAACCCTATGATTAGTTTTGCTTAAACATGCTTAAGGGAAAATATGGGGTTTTGAGTATATTCGATCCATTTTATGTTCTTAAATGTTCCTAAATGTTTTGTGGATCTTAAAACGTCGTCGAATGGCGTAAACAAGTTGCTAGAAAAAGTTGCAGAAAGTTGTGTAGGGTTTCGTATCGGAACGGATATGGGCTCGGATCGGATTGGAGACCTGGGCAAGAAACCCGACCTGAACTGGAGTCTAGCACAAAAGAGGCTTGGAAAAAAGGAAGGCCATGTTGGTTAAGCTGGGGATCGGATCAACTTAAGGACGAAGGGCTCGGATCGGAACTTGACACTGGGGAGAACTGGCATGAAGGAAGGTCACGCTAACTGGGATCGGATCGGACGAAGAAGGAGGGATCGGATCGGAGCACATGAAGAACGAGGGAGCGGATCGGAGTGGAAGCACGAACGAGAAGGAAGATGGCACCTGACCCGACCCGGAGGAGGACAATCGACCCGAACCGACGCGATGGAGTGGACCCGAACCGAACCGCCATCAGAGGAAGACCATGCATCAATGCAACGCAGTGGACCCAACCCGAACCGATGGCTTGAAAGGAACCCGACCCGACCCAGTATTGACTAATAACCCGAGATGCCAAGGTAGTCCAATATGGGAAGTTAGAGCTCAGGATCCAGTTGGGAACCGATGAGTTCACTTCATTATTGGGCTTTGCTGCGGGACGTGTGCCAAGGGGCAATCGATGTTTATGACTTTGGATCACTATGTATGGGAAGTACGTGAACGGATTCAGGGCTGAAATGGCCTAAGTACGACTAAAGGGCTATAAACCAATGAAGTGGGGTCATTTGTAAAGATTTGGTCATGACTCCATGTGGTAAGCTTGGTAGTAGCAGTAGTTGTACAAGTTGAACTCCGTCACTACTTCGATGGGTCTAGTGATTGACAGTGGTGGACATCGTATGCTTTACGCACTGAGTGAGAGATGTGAGGATGGTTGCTATGGATGATTTGTTTGCTATCATTATGACATGCACACCCCACCCCCGTATTCTTTACACTATTCATTATGGCACCTTAGAGTATTGTACGGTATGTGGTACTAACTCTTTGGTTGCAGGTCCAGGTTCAGGTATGGTTTAGTATACCTGTTATTATTCTGTTTAGATGCTTATCGCTCATACCAAGCTTTATGTCTGACCCAGAGTTTTATGTCTCCTCTTATTACTCTGGGTGCTCACACGAGCAGACTAGAGACAGGTTAGCTGGTGATGCACGGGTAGATGATCCGGAGACGAGCAGGAGGCTTCTACGTAATATATATAGTATTCTCCCTGTGTTGTTGAAGATCACTGCTTGGGCATTGGTGGTGCATCTTCTACTTTAGCTTTCTTTTGTTTAGAGACAGTAAATTTGAAAAGTTGTAAGAAGCTGTATTTGGATTTCCGCTGTTCTGATGTTGATGTTGGTTTTAGTTATCAGCTTATACACTGTCTCACCTGTTTTATGTCAAGTATGTTATTATTATATTTTACTCCATGCGCTGTGAGACATTCTACAGGTTTCTTGTTAGTTAATTCTCTTCTTTCCTTTCTTCTGACAACCGTCCCATGCCAATGGGCATGTGTACAGCGCACTTTCGAAGGAAATGCAAGCTGGTGCGGGGAGGGCTGTCACATCAAATTTCTCATTCAATTTTTCATTTGAAGTTTGAATTCTTCATTCATTCCATGTTATTGGTTTTTAGCCAACTTCCGAATTTCTAAATATCCAGTTCATCACTTAAATCAATTCTTCACAAGTTATGTTTTATCTTTTTAATCTATTGAACTATTTAAACTTAATAGAATTCTTAGGTTAACCAAAATTAAATTTTAAATTTAAATACCATTCAAACTTTTCATTTGTCTTCAATTATCAACATACTAACTAAATTTCAATAAATCAAAGTCGTTCATCGAATTAATTAAGTTAAATTCATACCTTTAATTTAAATATTTTAACACATTAATCTAAGTTTACAATTTAATATCAAAACCCACTAATTTTAAAAGTCAAGCTAAAAATAAATTCTCACAATTGTTACATTTGTTAAAACATTCCCTAAACAAAATTTCCTTCTAAAATACCTTTTTTTAAAATAGTACCTATCAAAGACATTTCATACCTATATAATATATGATTTTATTTATCTTTGTTTAATAGTTAATCATTATAATCCGAATTCACACTTCTTAAATTCAACACTCGAACTTTACAACATTCATTTCATAAAGTTCAAAAATTTTCCAACACGAAGTACGAACCATACAAAGCCTTGATATTATTTTAAATAGGTACATAGGAGATTGAGGAATACAATATGAAGCATTACAAAACAGGTCTAATGATTATGATTCAGAATCATGGAGGACTATCCGCTTCTTGTCTGGTAAACCGCATCTTCGTCGAAATTCCTCTTCGGTACGCACTATATCGGGTTCAGGTCGCGCAGTAGAAGAATTTGTGCATTCCAAATCAATATGTCCCCAATCTCTACAATTCCAACAAAAGTATGTGATGCTTCCATCATCATTTACTTTCTTTACGCTTTTCGCTCTAGCTGGACGTAACGCAGTTTGCCTTCCACGTTGCCTCTCAGTACAGTTTCAATCTATATGCCCAGTTTGGCGACAATGATAACAAAATGTAAACTGGTCGACTGGTAAATCGAGTGATTGTTTCTCTCTTTTTACCTTAGGGCAATGGTTAAGGAAATGCCCTTCCTTTCGATACTCAAAGCAAACAACCTCGAAGCGAGCAGAACGATCTTCCACATCCCTTCTATTTCTCTTTCCTCGGCACATGGCAGCGTAATGTCCCTTCTCATGACATCGATAACATACAATGTTATTATAACACCCCGTATTTTCTTTTAACATTATAGTAACGAATCAAAGAATACCATTTAAAATGTGATAATTCAGGGAAACCGGTTACGCCATTGTGTTCGTCTCGGAATTCTGGTTGAGATAGAGTCCAAGTTTGCGTAAATTGGACTTCGTATAAGGAAGTTATGGTTGTTAGAAGTTTCCAGAAAATTCAAATAAATTCAAACAGCTCGAAAACAAATTCAAATTCAAATCAGAAGTCAGAAGCGGGCTGGGCGGGAAAATTCCCGCCCAGGACCCAGGTCGACCAGGGGGTCGACCCTAGTGTCAACCACCCCCTACAGGTCGACCTGGGGGTCGACCTACCCCCCCCCCGACAAGATCTGAATTTTGAAGACTGATGACATGCTGCTGAGTCACTAGGGTTTGTGGATAGTTCTGATCTGGTCTAATGGTTGCGATTAACCCTAGGATCATCCGACGGTTCAAATTGAATTGAAATTCTATATAAACACCCAAATGCTCAAACCTAAAAATCACACAAAAATAATTCTAGAACTATCATGCTGTCAATTGAGAACTTGGAGTAGCCGTCACCAATTCAAAGACAAGATAATACCCTGAATCAAAATCAAATTAAAGAAATCAAATACAACGATCTACATCAAAGGCGAGCTTACCAATTTCAGAATTCGGATTTCAGAAATCAAGAATTCCTTTGAGAATGTAAGTTGGATATTACGTAGATTTAAACGTTCTTTTAATTAAAATCATGACATGTTGTAATTCGAATATAGAATGATGCCTATGTATAAGATAAATAAAGTTTGATTCTCAAACAACCATTGCGATTGATCATATGTTTGTGATGATGAGCATACTATATTGAAAGTTATTGGAATCTATTGTGATTGGGTATTGGATTTATTATGCTAACTGAATGGTGAAACATGTCATGTTATAATTTGGTGGTTACTTGCAAGTTTATGATCTAAAACACATGCTTATATGTTAGATCAACACTCATGTATATTTAGATCCATGTTAAGCTGAATCTATTTATGTTGCAAGATTTGATTTTGTAGTTCTCTTATGTTTAACACACATAAGTTATCATGCTATGTTGTGATTCGAATATGTTTATAATAGTTCTCTTATGTTTAACACACATAAGGTAATATGCTAAGTTGTGATTTAAATATGTTTATAGTAGCTTTCTTATGTTTTGGCATACAAAAGTTAATATGCTAGGTTGTGGTTTAAAATTGTGTTTATATGTTAAACCTCCAAGCTAGACCTATATCAAGTTTACATGATAATTAAATCCAACTTAGTCACGAGGTCACCTTTACATGACAAGTTTAATTTGTGTAGTTCTATGTAAATTCATATGCTATGATTCATGTTAATCGGATCTAAATTTGCAAGTTCATTATTCTATGCCAAATCTATATGTCACATATTTTTATGCTGATAGAATATTTCATGTTCTTCGCTTTTCCCTTTTGTAGTTATAATTTAAGCTAAAATATCGAGCCTAACATTCCTTGTAATTTTGCGAATGTACAAACGGGGGATATCGTTTGGGTAAATATGAAATTATATGTAATTGGCATGTTTGGCACATGCCAATGATTAGTGGCATTTAAATGGTATAATTTTTATATACCAAAGATTATGAATATGATTTAGGGGAAAAGTGGGCCATGACAATAATTGATTTATAATTTACTTATAAGTATGAAGGATAAACATGAAAATTACATGGCATAGATTTGGTATATTTGATATACCATTTATTATGAGCATAATCAAAAGGATAATTATGGCATGATTAAATTAAGATTAATTTACATAAAGAATTAGACATATATAGAAAATATGGGAACTTAGAAAAGACGAATATGCCTAACCCGAGGTTAGACTGAGTTGTGGTGTAAAACTACCCAGAACCGACCGACATATCTAGTGACCACAAAAAGACCTGTCTAATGTGGGTGGTTAGTGCATCAAGCCCAAAAGAACCCGAGGTTAGACTGAGTTGTGGTGTAAACCTGCCCGGAACTGACCGGCACATCCAGTGACCACAACAAGACCTGTCTAATGTGAGTGGCTGGTGCTTTAATAAATAAATTAAATCTAAGTTAAGATTGATAGGGTTAAGTAATTAAGGAAACACTTAACCATTATAACATGTTAACTAGGCAAGTGGGTAAGGTTAAGTAAATGTTTAACCATTATAACATGTTAACTAGACTAGAAGGTGAGGTTAAGTAAATTTAGAACACTTAACCGTAATAAAATTTTAACTAGGCAATTGGTTGAGGTTAAGTATAGAATACTTAATAGTTACAACATGTTAATTAGACAAGTGGGTGAGGTTAAGTATATTTAGAACACTTAACCGTTGTAACATGTTAATTAACCTGATGATAGGGTTAAGTTAACTAAGGTAACACTTAACCAAAATATATAATGACATGTGGTGGGGTTAAGTAATACAAGAGGTAAACACTTAACCAATTATATAAAATGATGTCTGGAAAGGGCTAAGTTAACACAAGAAGGCAGCACTTAACTAATATAACATGATTTGAGGTAGGGTCAAGTCAACACCAGAAGGAAACATATAACCAACATGACATGACGAGTGGATGGGTTAAGCTAACTTGAGTTGATTAATGACACTTGACCAATATAACTTGATGAACGAATGGGATTAAGTTAAGTGGGAAATACTTAACCAATATAACCTGATGATTGAACGGGGTTAAGTTAATAAAACACATTTAACCAATCCAACAAGACAAGCGAGAAAGGTTAAGTTAATAAGAACCACTTAACCAACACGACTTGACGAGGAGGAGGTTAAGTACATGTCGGGTTGGTGGGTAATATTAGTAAATATAGGCCCACAAAATTTAACCATTAAATAAATAGGCTTGAATCTGTGGGGAGGTTAAGTACATGTTGGGTTGGTAGGTAATATTAGTGAATATAAGCCCACAAAACTTAACCATTAAACAAACATACTTGAATCTGTGGGAAGGTTAAGTACACGTCGGGTTGGTGGGTAATATTAGTAAATATAGGCCCATAAAACTTAACCATTATATAAACATGCTTGGATCGATGGGAGGGTTAAGTACATCTCGTGTAGGTGGGTAATATTTGTATATATAGTCCCACAAACTTAGCCAGCAGGAAACCCTAGTAATGGGGACCCATTTCAACAGTATCCCACATAGATGTATCATGGTACCCTGAAACTAGGCAGGGTGGGGCATGATTACTGGGCTGATCATAAGCGGTCAAAGATAACGGAAAGGGGGTACGTCAGTGTAGGTTCCGACGGTTTACGGGCGTGCACGTACTCCAGAGTGGGAAAAAGCAAGCACTAGGTACCAGTAGTTTTACACTGTGCATTCTTGAATCGTATCGGGGGTCTCTATCATAAGGATTGATACACCTTATGGTAGGACCAGCACAGGGTAGCTGCACGCAAGAGAGGGTCGATTGACACAGACACACGACAAGCTAATACAGGTAGGGACCGATCGATAGGGTAGTAAGGGTACGTCTAACATATTCATGGCAATTGGGATGATTAAGGTGGAATCCTCAACTATAGATGTACACCTGAAGGCTACCACAACTGTGGGGGTTGGGATCGTATTATACAGATTATTAGTTGAGACACTAGCTAGGTGGTGCAGAGATTATACTAATAGGTGCGATCACATGTTCAACCTATCTTGTCTTATATTAGGGTATTGTCCTATGTTCTGTTACTCCTGTCATGATCCCTTTTACTTGTTTAAATGCTAGTAATCACCGAACTTACCAGGCTTATTGTCTGACCCGTTTTCTCTTGTCTTCTTTTCTTCTGTCCCCCCTGGTAGTCAGGGAGGAAATAGCTCAGGTTTGTTTGGACCATTACTCTTTCCAAGCTTGAAGACTCTTTGACGTGTTGCCTTGGACTCTCTCTTCTACTGCTATGGCTGGCTCATGCTTTATTTGGGGAAATCATTTTATGCTTCTTTATTTGTTTTGTTAAACAAGACAGGATACTTTGGTATTGTAAAAAAATCTTTGTACATGCTGTTTATCATTGAAATTAAGTTTTATTTATTTGCTGCTGCTTTAATTGTCTTTCTTGTAATTTATCTGCATCTTTTACCTATAATGCTCCACCGAAATTAAGGCATTCCCTTTGTGAGTGACCTTAACGGAGGTGGGGTGTTTCAGTTATCATATGGACTAGGCTCTTGTCTCTCGTTAATTCTCCTTTCAATTTTCTCAAATGCATCGTTTGCCTCTCTACGGGAAATTTCTCTTCGTTCTCGACGTGCCGCCTTTTGTGCTTCAGTTCTTGTCATTTCAATTAAAGTGATGACTTATCAAATTTTCCTATCAAAATTGGGGTCCTCATTAGTTTGCATTTAAACTTAAAATAAATTTGACCAAATATATTTTTCCTCTTTGAATGGTTTAACAATTTCACTTATTAATCTATCTATTTGTTAACACCTTCAACTTATCAACTCATTTATCATACATCTTTATTAGTTGATATTCTCAAAATCTTAACAAATCATCTTACCCTGTCATTTCTTATATAATGAATAACTAAATCAAATCGATTTAGTGAATAATCACTTTAATTTATTTATTTAACTTATACTCATATTCTCGACCAACCGTGATAATTCGAAGATGGGTTTCAAATGGAATCAAGTTTCGGATCTTAAAAAAAATTAATGAAGAAAGCTATCAAATGAGCAGATTCGAAGAGTGGGGATTTCGAAATGATCTAAATTTTAAAAAAATTACATTTCAAAATAATTTATATTCTCAAAATGAATTATTTTTCAAAATCCACTCATTTTAGGGTTTTGCTTGCCTATCTCTAATAGTTTTTAAACCCAATAAGCAAAGTTTTGTATAAAACAAAGCTCTGATACCAACTGTAACAACCAGCCTTTTCGACTGCTTCAAGTTGGTAATTAAACAAACTTAAACCGCTCGAAACGACAGAATGTTATTTAGCTTACAGGTTTAAATAGAATCATACACATAATCACATAATACAATCACTTGCAGCAGAATAAAAATTTATACAAATATCATAGTTAACATAGAATTTTATATACACAGCGAAAGCAAAAATGTACATTAATATATTTACGAAAAATTCGCAAATTTTAAGTGGACCAAAAGCAGATGTCTTTGTGTGTCTCTAACTTCGATAGCTGAAACCTATAGATCTGCAATACTCGTATCTGACCCGAGTATTCCATGCGAAACATAAAACACTCGCGTTAGGATTAATCTTTGTTCAAGTAAATTAACTTAAATAAAAGCTAAATATAATAATTAATTCTAGCATCATATGTAAACAGTTGTGTAGTATCTGTTCTTACCAATGTGCAATGTTCGTTCTATCTTAAATTTAAGTATAGCATCTGTTCAATTCAGTTTAACTAGGTACAAATCTGGTGTAGTATCAGTTCAAAATCAAGTATAATATTTGTCTATATCAGTTTACAAGGGAAATACGAATGTACTTGAACAGCTTGCAACATCAACCAAGTGAATAACATCATGATACATATAATAAAGTGAATGTTATCAGCATTGTGACTTGTAAACACAAGGACAAGTTGGACATAAAGCAACAATGTCAAGATATATGTAAACAGAAAAGTAGTAGATGGCAAACCAAAAGGGCACAGTGTCAAGTGAAGTGTTCACATATGTTTCAAACTATGCAAACCAAAGCAAACACAAGCATAAATACACATATTTACGTTTTTCCTATGCCGCTACAGACCATAATAAACAAGGCAAAGACATAAAAAAAAAATTGATACAGATTAATGGGTAGGAAGGGCATAAGCACATGCGTACACTAACATGACCATCAAATGAACAAAAGAAGCAAAGATGCACGGAAAATGGCTCAACAGAAAAAATAGCAACAAGGTGGCACATAAAAGTGAACAAAAATTTCATATATGGACAAGGCTTGGCATTTTCGTATTTGTTGGTTGCTACAACACATGAGTTTATCCTCTTCTCCTCAAACAATAGCAAAAGCAAGCTGTTATTTTCTTTCTTATGTTATTATACATATGATCCTAAGCACTTATCAAACTATAATATCCTTTTGTATATACTCTAGTTTAGTTTAACATCAATAATATTTTATTACTAGATCCCTTCCAATCCATATAATTTACGTCATATGTCATATGCAAGTAAACAAGGCATGCACAAGCTCAGGATCAACGGAGCAGGTGGCAAGGCCCGCAGCCTGTACCAAGAGAACCAACAGCAAAAATCGACAGTCAAAAAATTTAATTGCAAATCTGTAACGACCCGGATTTTCAGCGACTTTGGTTATCGACATAAACACGATGTCGATAACCAAAACACCGAAAAATCCTGGTAATTAGTGAAAGAAATTAGAGGGTGAGGAAAGATAAGACAGAAAATTAGAATAGAAGAAGAAGAAGAACACAACATCAGAGTAACACGAATCTCACAGCGGAACGAATAACATATAACAGATAACATATCTTTGAAATAAAAGATTTATATGTATACAATAACATTATCAGAGTACATCACTTACAACACAGCGGAAATAACTATAGCTATATGATCCTGAAGCCTCCTGCTCCAGCTCTTCAACTATATCTGTAAAATCCCGACTACTTGACTGCCCATACAAATTTAGGCACCCAAGAGTTTAGGGAAAACAACAAAGTAAACTCCGGGTCAGTCATGGGACTGGTGTGAGTAAAACAGTTTAAAAACTGTTCGAACAAGTAAACGATATCTCATAAGACCACGCCGCATAACGGAACGGGTTTTTCTCTTATAAGAATCCAAAATATCTTTATATCAAAAACCTTTTGATATTATAATAATGTCTATCAACCACAGTATATATAATCATCTAGCAGAAACGCTTTCATCTCACGTTCTACATATATAGTATACAATCAAAACTGCAAGCACGTATTGGGTAATGGATTTCCAACTATGACAAGGTATGGAACCACCTATCGCTCGTGTACCTCTAGAGAGGAATACACTGGGTTCAACAAGAACATCTTGCAACCCGGCCACACATGACCGACCACTCATTTCGCTTGAGTGTATCGAATGTATATCACCAACAGTTGGGATCAGCAACCGTTTCCCGAATGGGACAGCATCAACAATAGATTTTTAGAAGTAAATGAAACTCTAGATCAGGTGATTATACACCCTACTTCGGTGCGACCGACTTAGCCATGCTACCTGCCCAATTTCTGTCATTTACCGGATGTGAGGCTAGAAGCTACGCTTATCATCACATCAGATTCACTTTGAATGCCACATCGTCAAATCCATCAAATCACCGATTGACGTCCTCAACCATACATTATGTGTTAGTTAAAAGAAGTTTCCTTCTCCGCTTCCACTCTTGGTACGGTTGGAGAAATAAATATACGTGATCGTCTGGACATACTCTGTCAGACATCCGTCCATACAAGTCATCCAGGAACAGGATGAACCGAAGGCACTATTCTATAAACAGGATAGCCCTTGCATAACTCCGTCTTCAATTTCCTTTTGCATATATGATTCGCAATGCTTATGCCAATACAGAGTGGTTCTTTGGATAATAATCCAACCGGTCTCTCCATATTAACAACATTAAAATGGTCAAAACTTCGATAGTCTGTGATTTAACTATCGAATAAAAACAGGTGTTCAAACAACGATATTATTTCCAAATGGAAATTAGATTGATCAAACATCATTCAACATTAATATCCTTAGTTCATTTTTCATCTCCCGTTTCCCTATATTCAACATTTCTTATTTTCTAAATTTAGAAAATATATGTAATTACCATTTGAAAACATTTCCAATTCTTGTTTCCTTTATCAGAAAACATTTCTGGTTTCTTATTTGGAAACATTTCCAAAGCTTCTTCATTGGACTTAGAAAGATGTTTAAACAAAGATCGCTATGCCAACTCAAACCATTTCCTTTACTGCCGAACCTTAACTATTCCTTAGTTAAAACGAAGCCAATCAAGTTGGGGTAGAACTACCTCTCAGACCTTAACTGAACAACATTTCTAACTTTGGAATTGGCAAAGTTCACTTTATATTTCTTTAACTAACTTCCTTACTTAACTCTCGTTCGAATAGCTATATTCGATTGACTCTTTTCACTTAACTCTATTCGATCAACCCTTATCAATTAACTCTATTGGACTAACATTATTGGATTAACTCTATTGGATTAACTCTATTGATTTACTCATTTCACTTAACTCCTTTCAAATAAACTATATTCGATAGCTCCTTTTACTTTCTTCGAATAAACTATATTCGATTAACTCATTTCCTTTCTATTCGAATAAACTATATTCGATTAACTCATTTGCTTTAACTCTAATCGATTAAACTAACATCGATTAACTCCTTTTACTTTAACACTAATCGATTAAACTAACATCGATTAACTCCTTTTATTTTACACTAATCGATTAAACTAACATCGATTAACTCCTTTTACTTTAACACTAATTGATTAAACTAACATCGATTAGCTCCTTTTACTTCAACACTAATCGATTAAACTAACATCGATTAGCTCTTTTTACTATTCGAATAAACTATTCATTTATAAAAATTTACTTTTAGTAACAGCTCTTCACTTTACAAATGATTTCCCTTTTATAAAACTCTATTCGTTTTAAAAACATTTTTCCCTTTTATTTTCTTTCGAAATATTTCCTTTTATAAAATCTGTTGATTTTATAAAATCCCTTTATTTCAATATACATTGAAATAATTCTTTTTACCTCCCAGGGTCTTTATGATATTTACAATATCGAATAACAATGATCAACATCATTCTAACACACATAATCCATAACAGATTATATAACACATCATATATCACAATATATGAAAACAGTAAAATAAATGTTGAGGAATCCAGTTGGATTCCTCCAACCTGTTTCCCTGCATCACAGATGTTAGACAATATAGATAACATCACTTTCAGTTCCATATGACATATTCTGTTAAACAGAATCAATATAGAAATTCAACTAACTGACTAGCAGTTCAATCAAACAATCAACACACAGTCAATCAGTCAATATCTAACAGTTCTAAAAATACAACATGAAACTGTAAACTGTTCAGAGTTAGTGAGATTTACTCACTTTGGCAGTTCATCGTTAAAGAACGATAAACTGTCGTTTGATCTGAATCAAACAGTTTATTTCGCCATAATTTCAAACGAGCTCCACTCCACTCCCAGTCAGTCTCATTGGGTAGTGTCCGTCCATACGATCCTAACGGATCTTGTTTCGCTGAATTTCGTTTACATATGACGAAGTTATGTCAATTCGAAATCAACATACATTTAAATTAAAATAAAACTTGAAACTTTAATTAAAAAGGCCTTAACCTTTTTCACACGTCGGCCCACCCAAGCTCATTCCTCCCTACAGCCCAACCCGCACCATATAACCTTTCTTCCCCCAAATCCTTCAGACCGTATACTGCTCCTCCAAATTCAGGCCATGACCGCACCTTCTTCCACCCTTCCAACCTCGTTTCTTCATGAAATTGAAACTCGAGAGCAACAAACTACTCCCCTTCGGAAACTGCAGCACCCAGTGCCCACATCGTTGAGCTTGAGTCCGGTCATCACTGCGGGACGTCAGAGATACCACCGACCTTTTCCTTCACCGAATACTCCAATACTTTGCACGCAAACCCCATTTTTACTCCTCAATCCCAAAACGATACTCAATTCGAGAATTAGTGTCTGTATTCGCCAATAACTTGAACCCTAGGCCCGCTGTTGTATTTCCAGCGAAAGGAAATTGACGTCGAGCTTCTCAAAACCCATACTAACTTGAAGAGCAATGTATTAGCAACTCAAAGAAATGAGAAATGGAGGTTTAAGGATTTTTATTGGTTTTCTTTTGATTTTCAGTTCTTGGATTTTTCTTGCTATGTCCCTTATAAATGCGGTATATATAAGTTTTGAATGGGTTGGTAGGATATGTGGTTGAAACAGGGTGAGGCGTGGCCTGCTTTGGACCAGAAAAATAGGGGGAGATATTTTTGAATTGATTTTATATTTTATTTAAAAGATTTTCTCCTTGTATCAGCCTTCTAAAAATCCCAGTGATTACATACGATACCTAAAAATCACCAAACTGCACGTGTAGCTAGAGTTTGACATTACAGTCCCAACGAAACTGGTTTCATCGAATTCCGACTCCATATGCTCACACATCGTATTTTTAACTATCGAAATACTGACTATTCTTCACTCTAAAAATCCGTACGGCCACACAGTGACTCTAAAAATCACGAAACTGGGAATCTAACAACTATTTGACATTGCGGATCTAACAAAATTAGTTTCGTCGAATTCCTACTTCATTTGCAAAAGTGGCTATTTTTAACGCTCTAAATAGCCTATTTAAATATATAAATATATTTAAATATAATTAAATTAAATATTTAAAATTAAATATTATCGTCTATATTCTCAGTGGCATACCACACAGCTCTAGAATATTCCTGTATGTATTTACAACTCGATATTCACTTTTGGGTCAACCCGATATTTGATTTATATTGAAATTCCTTTTTAAAATATAAATAATCCCTTTATAAATTATAAAGAAATTCCATAGCGACTTTTCTGAAATTTGATTTGGACGTAAATCAAAATCTACACAACGAAATCCTGATTTTTCTCTTCCACTAGAAAGATATACTCCACCAGCTCCACGCGTTTCTTGTTTCACAGAAATCCGGCTTAAAACGAATCTTGTACATTCAGTTGAAGTTCAAATCGCCAAATAGCGAACTGCAGCGCCATTTTGAGCTCGTTTATAATTATATTATAAACTATACGTTCAAACTGTCGTTTATATAATATATTCGTTATTCAAATTCAATTCCAAGCTGAATTAAATATCACAGATGATCCGGTTCACACCATATTGCCATTTCAACCAATTTTGATTATTTCAGAATTAAATATATTATTTAATTTATTATTTTAATTAAATATTCATCATTATTTAATTCCACGACCATCTAATTCACTATATCACCTATTTATATAATTAAATAAATTAATCATAATACCCCTGCCAATGCGGGTCATTACAATCTTCCCCACTTAAAATAATTTCGTCCTCGAAATTGCTAAAAGGTAGAGAACGACCCTATCGACTGGTTAGAACATATTTGTTCACTTCTTAACTTCAGTTTCAACTGAACCAATTTAAATTTAATTAAATTATTAATTAATTCTTATCATCGAAAATTTTCAAAAAATCCGGAAAATTTTCTAACTCCTTATTCTTCGAAAAATTTCGCCAGCACCTCCTTTGTACTGGGAGCATCGATCAAACTCCAACTCGCCTTTCTGGGCCATCTCCAACCCCTAAGAAAATCAAACAGCCAAGCGGCTTGCCTATTCGGCTCATAAATCTTATATCCAATAGGAATATAAACTTGTACCTTTTTGTCGGGCATATCAACCCCATCACTTCCATATGCTATCAACTCAGCATATACTAATATTAATCAAACCAAACTCTGATCAATTTATCCTCAACACCACCATTCGCTTTTTACCAAGCCAAATTTTCATTTCCACTCAAGTTTCGTTCTTGATCCCCAACTCTTAACTTGATTATCACATTACACTTCACATTTGAATCTCACAATCAAATTTGTCTTGATATCTTTCTATCTCAATCTCAGTTACCAATTTACTGGCTTTACTTTAATTCAAATTTTGCTTTCACAAATTTCTGTTAAATTTGTTTTTAATTCAAACAGTCTTTTCCTGGGGATTTTTAAACAGTTTACTCCTTTCAAAAATCAAATTTTCCTTTTTGAAATTCAACTGAGCCCATAATCAATATTCCATTAGTTAAATCACTTTTCTATTTCTTTATCAATATTTGTTGACCAGATATTTTCAATTACCTTATTGGCCTTTTATGTTATTGGGAAAACATTTCTGAATATCGCCTTCCTTTATTTTCTAAACTTTAGAAAATATATGCTATTTATAATTGGAAAATATTCCAATTACTTATCTCTTTTCCGTTCTCGTTTATTTCTATACTTGGAAATATCCTTTATTATATTTCCAAGCTTACACTTATTTGGGTTAAAACGGGTGTTGTGTAAAACATCGTTACGACAACCCAAATACTATATTCAACTAACTCTTATTCAACATTGATCTTCGAGCCTGAAATCTTACTATTTATTTGTTAATAATTAAATCAATCAAGTTGGGGTATAACTACCTCTCAGACCTTGACTGAATAACATTTATAACGTCAAAACAGATATGACTACTTACTCGAATAATCAATACCATACAACTACTTATTCACCTTTAAACATGTATACACTTTCTCTTTCTATTCTTACTAGATTTTATTCTTAGTCTTCCTTTTTGATTTTACTATTCTATTTCTAAGTTCATTTCCTTATCGACTTCTATATATATCGATACGTTGATTTCTAACTATCAAATTATCCTAAAAATATTCTAACTCCTTAAATTCCCGGAAAAATTCGCCATAACTTCCTTTGTACTAGGAGTATCGGGATATTTCAAATAGCCTCCCATGGCCCTCACCAATCCAAAAGAAAAAGAAAAAGCCAAGCGGCTAGCCGATACGGCACATAAAATCTCATATATGAATTAAATACATACCTTTTCGTCGAGCATTCTATCTATATACCTTCATATCTTATCCATACATATCTCATGTATATTTATACATTTCTAATTCATTTCAACTTAATCCAATCGTTCTAACTTAGTTCGTTAAGTGATTTTCAAATTACTGGTTTGCCCATTTCACCTTTTTATTTGAATATACATGTTCAAATATAGGTTTAACCTGTTTATCAACTAATTGAATTCCATTTCAATTTTATTTGAATTTCCTATATTCAAATTCCATTTCGATTCTCTTATTCAAATTCTATATTAGAATTTCATTTCCAATCTATTATTCAAATTTCTATATTTGAATTTCGTTTCAATTTCCTTATTCAGATTCTATATTTTCGATTTCGTTTCAATTCTATTTGAATCTTCTTTATTCAAATTTCATTTTCACCTTCGATATTCAAATCCAATATTTGAATTCCTTTATATTTTCTATATTCAAATTCTATATTTGAATTCCATTTGAATTTCTATATTCAAACTCTATTTCAATCCCATTGAATTTCCTATATTCAAACTCCCTTTGAATTTCTATATTCAATTCTACTTCAATTCCATTGAATTTCATATATTCAAACTCCCTTTGAATTTCTATATTCAAATCCTATTATTACTCTATATGAATTCTATAATCAATTTTCCATTATTTAAATCTTCTTTATTCACATTTCATTTGAATTTCTATATTCAAATCCCCTTTGAATTTTCTATATTCAAATCCCCTTTGAATTCTCTTATTCAAATTCTATGTTTGAACTTCCTTTATTCAAATTCCTTTTCAAACTTTCTTTATTCATTCTCTAAATAAGCCTTGATTTCAATTCCCTTTGAAATCGATATTTCCACCTTTCGAAAATAGGTTTTTCCTTTCAATTTCACACTTGTATTTTTTTTTGTTCTGAATTATCCAATGATAATTCTTTTCACTTCATTTATAAACTTCGTTTATAAAAGAACTATTTACAAACTTCGTTTATAAAGGAACTTCTCGTTTTATTTCTTTTAAACAAGTTAATATTTCAAATCTATTTCAAAATTCAAATTCTAATTTTTAAATTCTATTTTGAAATTCAACACACTTGTCTTTCCCAAAACAAATTCAAAACAGTATCTCTGGTAGTAATTCGTCACTTACAACTCGAAAATGAATACTGATGATGCAGCTGTCATCATCAGAATCTAATTTCCAGCGATCAAAGTGAGTTCAATACTATAAAACTATTTCTAAACATTTCCCCTTTGAAATTCATTTCAAAATATAATTCACACTGCTTGTAAAACAATTTAAAATCTCCCAGGATCTTAAATTTTCCTTATATTTAATCCCAATCCATTTACAAACACTTATCCAATTTTCCAGAGTTTTAACTTCAATTTCTGGTTTAAATTCCAGATTTAACTCTTCTGATTTCACGTATTTCACTTATATGAATTCTGATTGGTTATTTACATAACCATTTAATTTATAATCTTACTCGGTTATAATAACAACCAATATATCCAATATATTAAAATTTTGATATATATATCTTCTCTATATCGAGATATACCTTGGGTAAACTTATTTTAATTTACCCTCTTTTCAAAACATATCATGTCGAACCATCGTATTCAAGTGTTTAGTAACTCCTACTGATACAGTGGATCAAACTGATCGACCAAAACTCATAAACGACTCAACCAATGAATCTCCACAATATAAAGCAAATTTTTATATCAATAACAAATACGTTCACTCGTATATATACACTCAATTTCAGTCTAGGGTATTACTAACCCTATCTCTACCGAGTCACGCCACAGAGCCAAGTAATTCTTAACTTAAGCTCTGATACCAACTGTAATGACCCGAATTTTCGGCGACTTTGGTTATCGACATCGTGCTAATGTCGATAACCAAAGTCGCCGAAAATCCGGGTCATTACAAAATCATTATATGATATTTACTTATTATACTTAGTTTAAATGGGAGTTAATATACTTGTACTTGAATAAAAAAAACCATGAGAAAATACTCACTTTAGAACAGTGGTGAATAGATGTGAGCGATGGTGGCTCAAGGCAATGGAAAAATGGTTGGAGGAGAGGCGAAGCTTCCGGGTTGGCCGAAGGAGGAACAACGGAGCGAAGTTGCGGTCTCAGATCGTGAGCTGAGTAGCCTGGAAGCGGATCTACAGGGTTCCACACTCCAAGGCTTCAACGTTATAATCTCTCTCTTTTTTTTTTCTTTTTTTCTTTTTTTTTTTGGGACAAAAAGGGGTTTCTTCCCTTTTGAGAAGAATAAGAGAAAGGCACCTTTTTGTCGTTACTATTTTAGAAGTGAAGGTAAAAGGCTACAGGTGTTATATATACAAGAGTGATTTTTTTTTAAAGAAATGCAAAGAGCTCCTTCCCTTAATTTAGGCAGTTCAAAATAAAATAAAATCAATGCACGTCCAATTCACAAGGATGGAAAATGCAAAATATGCAAGGAAACAACTTAAATGTAACATGCATGTTTGATTGGAGAAGAAACCATGGAAAAGTTGAACATGCACGCAATGTAATAAAGTGGATGGAGCGTTAGTTGGAAATATAAGGGGAATTGTGGCATCTGCAAGCAAAATGGTGATAAAACAAGGAAACGCATGGGAAAGCAAAAGGCATTTGGAATAATGAAAGTGCATGAAAGAATTGATTCATCCAACTTTTTTTTTCATAATAAGAGATCAGATTTGAACTAGAAATGGAATGATGAAAATGTTTCAAAGTTTTCAATGCATGCATGCATGAGAAATGTGATAAACACATGCTAGTTTTGGCAATTGGAAAAATTAAAGAGGATGTTGCATGCAGGCATGGTTTGGAAGGAATAAACGTGGCATATGGAAAATGGACAAAGGCATGATATGCGTACGTGCAAGGTTTTCTATATATGTGTCCATTAACTAAGCCTTGGAATAAATAAATAAGTATACGAATGGTTTTGAAAAATAAAATGATGGGTTTTGCAGACCTAAAATGCCTAGAAAAATATGCAGAATCTGAATAGGGACATATTGAACTCAAATGGCTCTGTTTTAAAAATGAACTGCATAAGCCTTTTCGCAATTTCAGCGCGAACCAGGCACCGAAACTTACAAATGAATATATTGCGCTAATCAGCACGATGAGACAGGCGCAACGGTATATAATTTGCACTGTCATAATGCTCCGTTCAAAAACGCGTTACAGACCCCATTAAACGTTAATTTCAAATAGGAAAACAATTAAACGGGAGTCAAAACATCCGATTTTTGCAAAACAAATTTCACTGTTGGATTTGTGATAACAAATAGAATATTTTTCATGTTTGTCCAAACTAATTTCGGAGAGATTTTAAAATCGCTAAATTTTAAACTGTTATGCGCAGCTATGCATTGAAAATTGCACGACTGACAAACATTCAAAATTTTCAACAAAATTTTCGCAGCTGCTACATCTCACTGTATGCATTTCAAATTCCAAATTCCAAATTCCAATTATGAAAAATTATCGAATATTTTCAAAATAAATATATCGATATAAATTGAATTTTGAATCGTTAAAAATAGAGGGTTGTTACAAAAACTGATTCAAATGAAGTGACTAAAATCTAACGTTTTCAATATAAAATTATTTGAATCACTTATAAAGGAAAATAACAAATGTCAAACATCAATATTTCATTATAAATCGATTTCATGATTTAAACCAATACGTTCTAAGTTACGTTTATCGTTTATTGCGTATTTTAAAACCATTTTTGTAGTAACCCGTGACCTCCCCGGGTAAGGAAACCCCGGATTGCTTTGAGGACAAGACAAACCAGAACGCAAACAGAAGAACATCTCATTGTTTATTACAACAGTTCCATCAGGATACAAGAATATACAGAGTATGAATAAATATTATACAACAGAGAATATCAGAGATTTAAATACAACACTGCAGCGGAAAACATAATACTAAACATAACTAAAAGAAATACACGGATACAGAGCTTTCTGAATATCACCTCAGCTACAAACTAAGATCCTGTGAATATAAATCTGCAAAATCCAACTACTAGCTGCCCGTGCGGAAAATAAGGGCAGCCAGAGTTTAGGTCAAAACCATAAACTCCAGGTCAGTCACGTGACTGGTGTGAGAACTAAAACAGTTATTAATTTGATTTTTAAAGTTCGGTAAATCAAGGGACCACGCCGTATAACATGGAACGGGTTTTTACCCCAAGAATACCATTGCTTAAACAAACAGCGCAACGCTAAATAAAGAACAATGAAGCTGTTATAAGACCCAGGTCCCATCACACAATGAAACGCAAGCCGGAGGATAGGGTTTTACCTTATAACAACCAAATAATGCTTGATAAGTGTAATTTGATCTTTTATTATTACTATAAGTGAAGAAAACAACTTCAATCATAATGTATAAATCATAGACGGCATAGTGTCCCATACCACTATGTCGCCATACTAGGCTCTACAAATAAAACCGAAATGTCACGTATTGGAAATTGGATTCCATCATGAGTCGAGGCAAGGGGAAAGCTCCTCTCCAATTCAAGACACTCTAGCAAATGTCTCAGGACCACACACAGCGACCCTTGGATGCTTCAGGGCTAGTCCTCTCTTACGTTTGAGGATTGGAAATTCCTGAATGCATGTTTCCCGGTCCTATCGGACCTATATAATGGTCTGTACGTCAGCTCACAAAGTGTCAGTTATCGACCATATATTCGAGGCGCCTCACATTCCAAAAACCACATAGTTGAAAAGTATGTAAATGTCAGGGCTGGTAGGTCACTGACACCAACAATAGCTAGAAAGAAACGTTGTGCTCTCCCTACAATCTTTATCCCGTTTTTGACTCAGACCGAGGTGTGAGGCTCGCGAATCAACGCTATACACAAAGCTATGCCATGTAGGCCGTGCTTTGATCATCAACCACAAGACTTTGCTTTTCAACAAAAGCCTTGATCATCTGCCACTTAGGCATGCCATACAGGCAATTCGCTCTATGCGATTGATATCCATCAATATATAACCTATGAGTTCATATGTCTCAGAGAAGGGCGTTAAGCAAGAGAATAAATTCTCCGCCGCCAAACAAATATATATTTAATAAAAATCAATCACACAGAATAAAATCCAATGTCAGACACAAAGTCCATTTGCAAGTTCGTTTTGGGTCTGAACGAAATCGGAGGCACTTTCCTCGTATATCCGTCGATCTCCAAGTACGTCTGGACGATCACCAACTGATTGCCTCCTCTTGGGTGTACAAACCAATCAAGATCATCAGTAATCACCCAAACGATGTGAAGACCCTCGGTCTTCAACCACCATCTTCATCTTTGACTTATTGTCGAATCGGTTATTCAGAACGGGTATAAACCCGGCCTTTCCGAATAACCCACGTATATAATAAACAAATGTTACACAAACACAACATACGCCTCATTCCAATTCAGAATATTCTTTATTCAATTATTCACAATCTTAGGGAAAGTTTCCCATTAATTTTATCAAAGATAAATTCTTAAAATTTATTCTTTAATCTTCCTTTGGATATCAAATCAAACAGTATTAAGGTTTTCCAAACTAGTCAAGATTAGCGAACCACACCGAAGTAATTATTTATTTTATTTCCCAATCCCAACCTATTCATCCCATGGAGCAAAACTGGTAATACCCCATATCTAACACCACGGTGTTATCGGTAAAACTAATTACCATTTCACGTTCAAATCTAATTAAAAAATTAACTATCGCTTTGGAGCAAAACTGGTGATACTCCACTCTCGATCATTTCAATCTAATTAAAGATTCATTAAAACTCCACTTAGTTTTAATCCTTAACTGGGTTAAAGAACCGAAGTCATTTAAAACACGGTTCACGATAAACCCAAAATCCCATTCGATACTAAATACAAGGCTCTGAATAGAAAATATACCGGCTAATATTCAATATCAAATTCTGAAACCAACAAATATCGTATTGGAAATAACGATATAAATATTTCTTTCAAATTTCCACAACCATATCTGTATAATCAGAAAATCCAACATCGAAATATTTCGAAGATAATTTCGATTCAAATCCATTCCAATACGTATATTGGAAACTCTGATTATTTTTAAAACCACTTCAAATCCAATTTATTTATTTAAAAATATTGGATTTTAATTCTAGTTCATAACTAGTTCATTTCGATAAAAATATATTTTTATCCTTTCAAATTGGGAATTTTCATCCCAGTTCTTTCCAATTCATATATTATGATTTTACACAAATTATAGATATTTTTAATAATTTTATCAAGGCCCGTACAGTCGATTTCCTATAAAGGTCGTCGAACTACACTTACAGCAACCTTTTTCAAATTTTATTTGGACATAATTCCAAATCCAACTATTAGATTTCAAATTTCTAATATTCATTGGAAAGCTCTTTTCGATACGAACCCAACGGTTTCGGTTTCAGGAAAATCCGACGGTCGGATCTCCCGTAACGTCAATTCGAAGTCAATGGTCGAAATTCACGAACTACCCGGCGTGACGCCTTCTATTCAGGCCATTTAATATATATATTATATATACTTTGTTGATTTCAATTCTAAACGTAATTTATAAATCGTTTTAAATTCGTTTTAAAAACGATTTCAACTTCATATTCAATTTTAAATCAAAATTGAATATTCCATATCATCAATGATAATATTTTCAAAACATTATATTTTGAAGTCACTTCTTTTTCGATATTCGAATAAAATCGATATAAATATCGTTCGCGTCAAAATGGCGCAAATCTAATCAACACGGCTTTATATATTTTTATAACTTCGTTATTCTATTCAACAAATGAATATTTTCTTCAACACATGAATATTTTTTTTCAACACATGAATATTCTCAACACATGAGTATTTTGTTATTTAATATATTTGGTAAAATTATGATTTTTATCGTTTAATTCTCAATCAGACTCCAACCGTAAATTAGTAAGAGAACGATTCCCTAAGTATTAACCCCGAAGGCCGAAACCAATATCAAATCAATACCCAGGAAACCACCCATCTTAGCTCGTTTCTAGTTAGTTTCTAATTTTATATATGATAAAGATGTAAATTTTATCATTTAAAGATTTTACTCAACACATGAATATTTTCAACACATGAATGGTTTCAACACATGAATATTCTCAACACATGAGCATTTTCAATGCATGAGCATTTTGTTTATTCAACACATGAAAATAATTTATTTTCTAAATTGGAATGAGACCCAATCAATTACCATATAATGTTATTTATGGATTCCATACAATACTTGTATATAATACCAAGGATAAATAATCAACCATCATCCAAAGTGCACAACACAACTGTCTGTCAACCTATCGATCGACATACAACTATACAATTGGGACTAGTGTACGTTAAATATCATCCCAACACCCGTGTGGGGTTTCAATCCACAAACACTGAATATTATTTGTGCAATTGGGCGACGTGTAAAATTTATCGTCCTAATCAATATCAGTCAAATCAATGTACATAAACACATCATCTGATTTGTAAATGCATATTTTATTTTATTCTATTCACACACACGTTAAAAATTATACTTTTAACGATAAAATATTTTATTTCATATATATGTATACATCTCATTCACAATTCATATATATTTTTCATTCGCATTTCATATATATGTATACATCTCATTCACAGTTCATATATATTTTTCTTTTATATTTGATATATATGTATAGATCTCATTCACAGGTCATATATATTTTCATTTACAGTTCATATATATTGTGACGGCCGGGAATTTCGCTCGATCCGAATCAGTCATTAAACTGATCTAGACCGTTCGAAACCCCTGATCGTTTTGAGAACTGTACAAAATAGAACGCAGACGGAAGAACATTTCATTGTTATTACAACAACTCCATCAGATACAAGAATATACAAAGTATAAGTGAATAAATTACATTCAACAAATATCAGAGATTACAATAAATTACATAGCAGCGGAAAATAATATAAAACACAACAGAAAGTAATGCATGGATACAGAGCTTTCCGAGCATCGTTCCAGCTGTAAATCAGGATCCTGTGAATATAAATCTGCAAAACCAAAACTACTAGCTGCCCGTGTCGAAAATAAGGGCACCCAAAGTTTAGGTTAAAACAATAAACTCCAGGTCATTCATGTGACTGGTGTGAGAACTAAAATAGTTATTTAAAACTTTACTTTAAAAGAGAGTAATTCAAGGGACCACGCCGTATAACACGGAACGGGTTTCCTCCCAAGAATACCAGTGCATAGAAAAGATAACGCAATGCTTTTTCGAAAAATGAAGCTATTATAAGACCCAGGTCCCATCACACAATGCAACGCAAGCCGGAGGATAGGGTTTTCCCTTATAATAGCCAAACATGCTTGGTACGTTTAAAACAAATCATTTGATACTATTATAAGTGTATAGTGTCAAAACAATTTCAATCATAAATATCAATCCAAGGCGGCGTGGGTACCATCTATCATGTCGCCATACTAGTTCTACAATTAAAACCGAAATACACGTATTGGAAATTGGATTTCCGTCATGAGTCGAGGCAAGGGGCAAGCTCCTCTCCGCTTCGAGACACTCTAGCAAATGCCTCGGGACTACACACTCTGGGTAACCCCTGGATGCTTCAGGGTCGATCCTCTCTTACGTTTGAGGATTAGTTATGCCTGAACACACGTTTCCCGGTCCTTACAGACCTAAAATCGAGGCGCCTCATCCAACAACCACATAGGTGAAAAGTATATAAATGTCAGGGCTGGTAAGTCACTGACACCACCAAAGCTAGAAAGAAACGTCGTGCTCTCCCTGCAGTCCTTATCCCGTTTTTAACTCATACCGAGGTGTGAGGCTCGCGAATTCACGTTATACACAAAGCTGCCAAGTAGGCCGTGCTTTGATCATCATCCACAAGACATTGCTTTTCAACAGAAGCCTTGATCCATGCAACTCAGCGTGCCACACAGGCAATTCATGCCATACGATTGATATCTATCGATATATAACCTCTAAGCGCGTACGTCTCAGAGAAGGGCGTTAAGCAAGAGAATAAATTCTCCGCCGCCAAACAGATATATATTTAACAGAAATCAATCAACACAGAATAAAATCCAATGTCAGACACACAATCCATTTACAAGTTCGTTCTGGGTCTGAACGAAACCGGAGGCACTTTCCTCGCATATCCACCGATCTCCAAGTATGTCTGGACGACCACCAACTGATTCCCCCATCTTGGGTGTACAGCCCAATCAAGATCATCAGTAATCACCCAAACGATGTGAAGACTTCCGGTCTTCAACCACTGTCTTCATCTTCGACATATCGTCGAATCGGTTATTCAGAATGGGTATAAACCCGGTCTTTCCGAACAACCCGCGTATATTAAAAACAAATGTTACACAAAGACAACATACGCCTCATTCCAATTCATTAGTCACTAACCGTAAATCAGCAAGAGAACAATTTCCCAAATATTAACCCCGAAGGCCGAAACCAACATCAGATCAATACCCAGGAAACCATTCTTCTTAACTAACCTACAGCTAGTTTCTAAATTCCACATTCTTAGGGAAAGGTTCCCATTAATTTTATCCAAGATAAATTCTTTAAATTTATTCTTTAATCTTCCTTTGGATGTCATTTCAAACCAAATTATGGTTTTCCAAACTAGTCGAGATTAGCGAACCACACCGAAGTAATTATTTAATTTATTTCCCAATCCCAACCTATTTATCCCATGAAGCAAAACTGGCAATACTCCATATCTAACACCATGGTGTTATCGGTAAATTTAATTACCATTTCACGTCCAAATCTATATAAAGATTTGACTATCGTTTTGGAGCAAAACTGGTGATACTCCATTCTCGCTCACTTGCCAAATTTGATAATTTTCATTATCAATTCCCATTTCAATCTAATTGCAGATTCATTAAAACTCCTTTTTCTAGGTTAAAGAACTAGTGTCATTTAAAACACAGTTCACGACAAACTCAAATCACATTCTATTTAATATCGGGTTAAAGAACAAGTGTCATTTAAAACACCATTCATGATAAACCCACAAATCAATTCTATTTACAACCAATTTCAAATCCAATTTATTTATTTAAAAATAGATGGGTTTTAATTTTAGTTCAAAACTAGCTCATTTCGATAAAAATCTATTTTTATCTTTTCAGATATGGAGTTTTTCATCCCAATTTTTTCCAAATCATTTCTTATGATTTTACGCAAATTATTACTATTTTTAATAATTTTATCAAGGCCCGTACAATCGATTTCCATCAACGGCCATCAAACTGCACTTACAATGACCTTTTCCAAATTCGATTTGGACGTATCTCCAAATCCAACCGTTAGATTTCAAATTTCTAATATTCGTTAGAAAGCTCTTTTCGATACGAACCCAACGGTTCTGGTTTTAGGAGAATCCGACGGTCCGATCTCCCGTGATATCCGTTCGAAGTCAATGGTCGAAATTTGCGAACTGCCGCGGCGCGGCACGTTCTATTCAGGCCATTATATTATATATATAATATATATTTCGTCGATTACTATTTAAAACATATTTTATGAATCGTTTTAAATTCGTTTTCAAAACATTTCAATTCTATATTCAATTTCAAATCAAAATTGAACATTCCCTATCATTACTATATAAATGATAATATTTTCAAAACGTTATATTTTGAAATCACTTCCTTTTCAATATTCATTATAAAAACGAATATAATCGATATAAACATCGTTCACGTCAAAATAGCGCAACTCAAATCAACACGCCTTTATATATTTCAATAAATTCGTTATTCTATTCAACAAATGAATGTTTATTCTATTCAATATGTGAAACTATATTTTTGTCAACACACGACTAATCTCAACGAATGAGTACTGTCCACATGTGACTTTTTTTGTTATTTAATATATTTTATGAAAATTAAGGTATCTATCGTTTGATATTAAATCAGACTCCAACCGTAAATTAGTAAGAGAACGATTCCCTGAATATTAACCCCGAAGGCCAAAACCAACATCAGATTAATATCCAGGAGACCACTCATCTTATCTATTTTCTAGTTAGTTCCTAATTTTATATATGATAAAGATGTAAATTTTATTGTTAAAATATTTCGTTCAATACATGACTAATCTCAATGGATGAGTACAGTCAACACATGAATCTCTATTTTATAATGATAAAGATATAAAGTTTATTGTTAAAATATTTCGTTCAACACATGACTAATCTCAACGGATGAGTACAGTCAACACATGAACCTCTATTTTATTATATTCTTTATCTTCTAAATTGGAATGAGGCCCAATCAATTACCATATAAAGTTAATTATATGGATTCCATACAACACATGTATATAATAGCAACGATAAATAATCAACCATCATCCAAAGTGCACTACACTGTATAAGCATCAAATATAGATATCTAACACTTATAACGGCCTGTCAATCCATCGATCGACATACAACTAATTATTGGGATTAATGTATGTCGTATATTATCCCAATACCCGTGTGGGGTTTCAAATCAACAAACACAGATTTTATTTGTGCAGTTGGGCGATGTGTAAAATTTATCGTCCCAATCAATGTCAGTCAAATCAGTGTACATAAACAAACCGTCGGGTTTGTAAATGAATATTTATTTATTCACATTCGCGTTAAAAAATATATTTTTAACGATAAAACATTTTATTCAACCTCTGAAAATATTCTATTCAGTTCATTTATTAAATAAAATGATATCTTTAGTTTTCTAACTTATGTTAGAAAATTTCGGCGGCATAACGACACGATACTGGAAATAGGACAAGGCCTAGCCTTATCCCCGATCTAGTGATGGCCCAAGCCATACACATATCAATCAAATCCATTCCATTTCACCAAACAATCAAATTCAAATCAAACATTCTAACCAACTACACAACCAAACAAACAAGTCCATGGTCTGTGGACGATCGTGTCGGGTGCTACTAAACACCGTCTGCATCCTAGTATATATATATAACTAGAAAAAGAAATTTAGAGTGCGAAGTTCTCACCGATAGCTATCCTAACTCCACGACACTTCCTATGTAGAACATCTTCACCGTGCCCGCCTTTTGTCACTTTCGTTGCCCTTAGCCACTACATATATAAAAATCACATTTTTATATTGCTATTCAATATATAAAAAATCGAATTTTTACTTCGCTATTCAACATATGAAAATCAAATTTTTTCCACCGCTACTATATAGGTAAAAATTATATTTTTCTAACGCTACTATATAGATAAAAATTATATTTTTATAACACTACTATATAGATAAAAATTATATTTTTATCATGCTATTATATAGATAAAAATTATATTTTTATAACGCTACTATATAGATAAAAATTATATTTTTCTAACGCTACTATATAGATAAAAATTATATTTTTATCACGCTATTATCTATATAAAGATTTCGCCTTTTCTAAAATAAATATTTCGCCTTTTCTAAAATAAATATTTCGCCTTTTCAAATATAAAGATGATATTTTAACCTTTCTATATTATAAAAAGTTTATTTTTAAACTTCACATATAATAAAAATCATATTTTTATTATGTTATTCATATAAAAAGCCGACTTTTACTTTGCTAGAATCATCACTTTAACATCGTAACTATATACAAATAAATACCATGACATTGAATAAATAAAAATTAGATTTTTTCCTAATCAACTAAATAAATAACATTTTTAAAACTGATTTCAAACCCTATTTAATCTAAATAAATGCAAATAAATAAATTGGAGAAGCTTACAGTGTTCGACTGCGCAAGGGGGGGGGGGGGGTTCATCGTCGGTTTTGGATCCGGGGGGGGGGGGGGGGCTGCTGTCTTGCGTCGGCCTTCAAATCGAGGGGGGTTGCGAGGGAGGAGAAGGAGAAGAAGGAGACGGGGCTGGGGGGTAGCGGCGGTTCCTAGGGTTGCGGGTTGGTGGATTTGGGTCGCGTTCTCGCAGAGAGGGAAGGAGGGGGGAAGAAGAGGAGGGGGAGGTGGCAGGTGGTGGCTGCGCCGCCCTGGGGCGCGACGGCTCATCGGTGGGGGGGGGGGGGGGAGCGGCGTCGATCGATCGCCCCCTCCCCCCCCCCCCCCCATTCTGTTTTTTTTGCCTGCTTTGATCGATTGAATTTAACTGAGGGGGGCCAAAGAGATAAACGTTATTTTTATTTTTTTATTGTTTTATTTTTTTCAAAAAAAGTTGACTTTTACATACGACCTCTAAACGAGGCCTACCGCCGGTCGTCCATAGCGTTTCACCCCCATTCCGAACACAATGGGACATGTATCATAAGCTGATTCGATCGTTTCGATCAGTTTCCGTTAAAATCAACATATAACTCTATATATTGAATTTGAACGCGCATTTCAATTTACCGGGGTCACATACTAACTCGAAAAATTCCCCAAAAATATTTTCTAGCTTTGTATTGAATATACGGTCTTAACAAAACTAATTTCGTCGAATTCTGAGACCATTGGAAAAATGGCCATTTTCCAGTCGATTAAAATCAGTGAATATTAGGCATACATCCCTAAAATGAAACTTAATTAGGCTCACCCCCGGTCACAAACTTATTGTAAATTTAGTCCTATTTTTTGAAAATTCGTCAAAAAAATACAAAAAAAATATTAAAAAATCATGTAAATTCGTATTTAATTAAAACAATTAATCGTGAAAAAAATCAGATCAAAAAAACATTAAAAACAACGTCAAAATCATGAAATACAGAAAATCAACAAAATGCAGTAAATTGCATCAAAACATGCATATAAATCGATTAGTTGCATACATGTATGCATTTATTTCAAATCTGCGTCAAAACTGCAGTATAAATGCATACATGTATGCACATATTGTTAAAACATGCATCTGCTGATGCATTTATTTAAAAACTGCATACCTACGTGCAACTTATTCACGTTTGCATATATTTTGACATATATGCACACATGTATGCAGTTATATAGAAAAACTGCATACATGTATGCAATTTTTCAAACAGGCGTGCATAAATATATGCATGTGTATTCGAATAGGTGCATAAATGTATGCAACTATTCGTAAAAGTTGCATACACTTATGCAACTTTTTTTTTAATTTCTGTGGACTTCCGAGAATATTTATAGATTTTAGATTTTTTTTTTTTTAAGTGATAGCGCCTGAAAATTTGGACAGAAAACGAAAGAGGCGGAGGTATGGAAAGTGGCAGGCGGAAGATTCCAGGCGGCAGCTAAAATAGGGGGTGGGTTTACAGAGAAAACATTACAGGGATGTGGTGTGAATTTAAAACTATAATAGGGATGTGAGCCAAAAGTACCCTTAAAATCAACCGAAACTGGTCAAACGCGTTTTCCTTCGCCACGCTCACATATTGATTCGAAAATTTATGAAATTTGGACTCTAGCAATAATTTGACATCACGGACCCAACAAAAGTGGTTTCGTCGAAATCCGAGGTCGTTTGCAAAATGTCTATTTTTAAGGGCCTGAATTCCATAGCGACTATTTAGAATTTTCAACTGGACATATCTTTTGATTCCCGCTATGAAATTTCGATTTTTCGGATTCGTTGGAAAGATATTCACAATTAGATCCTAATGTTTTTGGTTTCACTAAAATCCTGTTTATTTTGCACCCGATACATTCAATTGAAGTTTGAAATCGAATTATCGAACTACCGCGCCACTTTCAATTCCTTTTTATAATTATATAAAATTATTATATTCTAACGATGGCGTATATAATATATACGTTCTAAATATATTCAAAATAAATTTCTCGTCGATATTATCTAAAATAATTCATTTTAAATAATCAAAATTCGCTAAAATTGCCAAAATAAAAATTTTAAATTGGCCCAGAATTTCCGGGTTATTACATACATATATACACACACACACATCTCATTCACAGTTCATATTTATTTTTCATTTACAGTTCATATACCGCCCTGAAGCATCCAAGGGTCGCTGTGTGTGGTCCTGAGACATTTTCTAGAGTGTCTCGAATCGGAGAGGAGCTTGCCCCTTGCCTCGACTCATGTTGGAATCCAATTTCCAATACGTGACATTTCGGTTTTATTTGTAGAGCCTAGTATGGAGACATAGTGGTATGGGACAGTATGCCGTCTATGATTTATACATTATGATTGAAGTTGTTTTCTTCACTTATATTAATAATAAAAGATCAAATTTCACGTATCAAGCATTATTTGGCTGTTATAAGGTAAAACCCTATCCTCCGGCTTGCGTTTCATTGTGTGATGGGACCTGGGTCTTATAACAGCTTCATTGTTCTTTATTTAGCGTTGCGCTGTTTGTTTAAGCAATGGTATTCTTGGGGTAAAAACCCGTTCCATGTTATACGGCGTGGTCCCTTGATTTACCGAACTTTAAAAATCAAATTAATAACTGTTTTAGTTCTCACACCAGTCACATGACTGACCTGGAGTTTATTGTTTTGACCTAAACTCTGGGTGCCCTTATTTTCCGCACGGGCAGCTAGTAGTTGGATTTTGCAGATTTATATTCATAGGATCTTAGTTTGTAGCTGAGGTGATATTCGGAAAGCTCTGTATCCGTGTATTTCTTTCAGTTATGTTTTGTATTATGTTTTCCGCCGCAGTATTGTATTTAAATCTCTGATATTCTCTGTTGTATAATATTTATTCATACTCTGTATATTCTTGTATTCTGATGGAACTGTTGTAATAAACAATGAAATGTTCTTCTGTTTGCGTTCCGATTTGTCTTGTCCTCAAAGCAATCCGGGCTTTCCTTACTGGGGAGGTTACGGGTTACTACAATTTTAAAATCATTAATTTAAATTTAATCCAGTAACTTAAATGATCGAAATATAGGGGATGTTACATTCTACATGGATTTACTGCCCCTAAATGTACACATTTAGCACTTCAGATCCTTTTCCATTACACACGCACACACACACACACACACACAAACACACACACACACACACACACACACACACATATATATATATATATCCATAGCAAAGGGATTAATACACACACATAAATGTGCGTGTGTATATAATTTAGATTAAGAGAAGCAGAAGAGAATGAATAGATTTAAAGAAGTAGATTATTGAAGATAGAAATTCTAACCTGAATCCTAATAGGAATTTTGAACCTAACAAGAGAAAGAAATGTCAAATCTTCGTTGTATTTTCCAAATAATTTATGAGAATAAAGTGATAGGGTAAGAATTTAGTTATATGTGTTCAAACACACTAGAGCCATATGATGAAAGTAGGTCATAAAGTTATACCTTAATCAATTACTAGAATTCAAATTCAAAATTTATTATTTATCTAGACTTGAATTTGAATTAGATTTTTGAAATTGAAAATATTTTCAATTTGAAAACTTAAAAGGCTCGTACAGTTATGTACGAGCTCCATTTTCATCTCATTACATAAGGAAATTAATCATAATTTCACGTAAAACGCAATAATATAGCTTCATTGTCAAATTCTAACTTTTCTAAAATTTGCATTTGTACCCATATTTAATTTTAGTTTAATTTTCTAAATTTATTTATTAAATATGATTGATTTTATAGATTATTACATGAGAGATGAGGGTTCTAATTTATAGAGGTAGAGACATGCTATGATAGGCTAAAACGTAAATGGGTTATTTTCCTCAACCTACAACTATAATTAAAGAGGAAGAGACATGCTATGAGGGATCTTTTTCTTTCGTTTAACAAGTTCTATTTTACTTTTTTAATTCTGGGGATCGTAAGCGACCCATAAGAGCAACCTTGTAAAATTTCATTAGAATCATCAACAGAGTTTTAGTTATTATAGGAAAACGATTAGCTGAGCCATAATAATTGTTGTGTATTCTATTTTCCGTTGTTTTAAATTCATTTCTCTTCTATTCTTATTTGGGTATTTTTTGACAAAATTTGATATAAAGAAATATAAAGGAATTGATTTGCTACAACATAACATCGTAATATGTAATAACTTGTATTTTACTTATTAAAAAGTCATAAAATACCATTATTTAATTCATATTAGATCGTATAACTCTAAAATTTTGAAATATGACTCTCAGGGATATTTTTGGCATTTATGATTTTTGTTGAATTTCTATTTGATTATTTTGACCTTAAAATTTTTGTATGGGTTATAACTTTTGATGGAAGCCGAGTTATGCTCTAAAACCTTTTACATTGCTTATTGATGATAGTTTTCCATCTCCTAGAGTGTCATTATAGTAAAACATACTAATCACTTTAAAGTTATATCTATTTTGAGTTTGCACCTATTTTGACTAGGATTAATAGGTAATTAGGCTAACCTACATATAGGTTGATTAATACATTTCAATATTGTAGCCTAAGGGGACTGATGACGTTGTCTTAAGTCACTTCCATCTACCTCAAAACAGTTCCATTATTCACTATTCATGATTCCTTCAAGAATCGTCTCTTTTCCTTACTAATCATAGTCAACTCATTATTAAAAGGGTAATTAGCACATAAGATGGTAGATTTATCACTTTAGCATTTCAAAATTTATTTTCATTGTTGTTCATCTAAAATCCAAAGGGAAAAATTGGTGTTTTTGTTATTTGGTGCATGGTTCTGAAGCACTCATTGTTATATGCTTGTGTGTTTATATATATATATATATATATATATATATCAATGTTTTTTATATGATTTTGATCCTAATACATTTTATTACTTTAATCACATCTTTATACATGCTTTTGACTAAAATTAAAATGATTTTCAAATGGTTTTGACTTTGTTGTTTGTAGCGAAACAGAACACTAGGAGCTAAATTGGGTTTGAAGTCCAAGGCGAGTTTGAGCAGTGCTTGGATAAATATTGGCATATTTCACATAAATTCTTAATATACAATATTTACATTAGATAATTACATACTATTTTTTAAATTATGAATATTGACTAGATGACCACGATATTTAGTTTATTAAAAGTGATATATATATATATATATATATCTGTGTGTGTGTGTGTACATATACATATATGTATATGTATACACATATATACATATGTATATACAAATATGTTAATATTCCATAAACAATTATAAAATCGACTAAGTACTCCTATAATTTATTGAAACAATAAAATTCATATCAATAAAGTTTGTTTTATGACAATATTTGAAATTTGTATACCAAACAATCTTAGAAAACTCAAGTGCATGTGTATATGGATGATGTTTCAATTGGTATGTCATACTTTGAAATGTTTGCTAGTGCTTTTAGACAATTAGGAAAGATATCCTCAAATTGGGAAAAGCAAAGGAAAAGTAATTTGTTAGACCAAAAAATGGCGCTAACAACCAATTGACTAGGTTTTGTAAAGAATAATGAAGAATTATAAGCTAAAAACACAGAAAAGCAATCAAACGCACAAGATTTATAGCGGTACAACGTTAACAAGCCTACATCCACTTCATAGTTCTTTGATTCGATAAAGAATTACAAGTACAATGAATTTTGCCACTCAATCTCTCGAATACAATCATATTTATCACTCTTATTTCGAAATGAA
Organism: Allium sativum; assembly: GCA_030737875.1. Classification (NCBI taxonomy): domain Eukaryota; kingdom Viridiplantae; phylum Streptophyta; class Magnoliopsida; order Asparagales; family Amaryllidaceae; genus Allium; species Allium sativum. The sequence goes on along the minus strand of CM060920.1, from coordinate 689,848,460 downwards.
AAAAAGTTGGCAGTCATGGCTAAAGGATCTAGAGCTTCATGTGGAAAAAATCCCCTTAAAATGTTGAATGAACATGTATTTATAGGCTTTAGGGCTGAGCGAGTCAGATGCCACATGGCGAGCCTGGAGGTGATCCCGGGAAGTAGTGGAAAAATTCTCCTCTGGTCGTGTGGTGACAAGTGTCACTCGATCCGATAAAGTAGGCATAAGAATAGGGTCAATCTTGACGTGCAGTAAACCGCCACAGGTGGGTCGGGTAGGGGTAGATCCGACCTCGTGGAGATGCCAAGGTCTCGAGTTTGTTTAATTGCATGCGGTCAGGTCGGGTAGGTGCCTTCGACCTGATCCGGTGTTTGCTATATTTTAGCTATATCATCCCAGTGCACGCAGCTGATGTGCTATCGTGTATGTTCGGTCGACCCAATCCATTAGATCCGACCTTGGGGTGTGACCCAATCTGGTGTTGTATCCATGCCAATTGATGATATTGATTTGCCAATATCTGACCCAATCCGAAAGGGAAGATCCGACCCGGTGATGTTTCCATGTACCAAGTTTTCCAACTTTCCGTCACTCCATCTAAGTGTTCACCAATCAATGTAAGTTCATACTCAAGTTCCTGGCTCTGGGTAGCCTGGTCACAAAGAAGGCTAACATTTTTTCCCCAAAGTACATCTTATTGCAGATGAGATGTGCTTTGAATAAATCGAGCTGAATCTTTTTGGAATGTCATCCACCCTTGAAAAGGCTTTATCAAATTGTTGTGTCCTCTTGAGTAGTTCTGATACTTCGACTCTTCCTTGTATAGGCGGCTTGTCATAAATCGCACCGCTTCCTTGGGTGCTTAACGGGAAAAATCCTATGGTTGGAGTAGTCGACATGATAAAGTAATTGTTTAAACCTCATCAAACCAAAAGGTCGAATTCTTCCATTATAAGTCCACAGGATCGTTGGCTTCCATGTGGGATCGTACGTGCACATGTCGTTGCCAAACGATGTCATCTTCCTATGCAGGTCAAGCGTATTGTCGAGTTAGACTTTCTTTTTTGTAGCAATTAATGTACAAAGTAGTTTTCCAAGTCATAGGGTTGTATAAGAATATTCAGGTTCTGAGCTAGCATCTGGACCATTGGGATAAAGCATATCTGAATTGGTATATGACTGTCATTTGTACTTAGCTATGGACTATCTTGATATAAAGATATTAGTCTAGGACTCCACGATTGCATCAAATCGTAACAATAAGGAATCTGAAAGCGACGATCATTTCGGATCATATTAGTAGAAAATCAGAAATACATGGTCGCATCAGACCATATTAAAAGAAATCCACGACCACCATGGATCGTTTTATAGTCTCGTAATCACATACGAGTCAATACGAGATGCTGTTGAAAACATGCAGGATAGAGTCTGGTATGATCATCACAATCGTAGGGCAGTAGAGAAGTTAATCAAACCCTCATTCGATGTAGTTAAGTCTTTGAAGTCTTATTTGACCTATAAGATGGATCACTTGAATGGGCAAGACGAATCATGTCATACTCCGAAGATATAGTGTATATGCTTTAAAACACACACCGATTCGGGGTCATCTCCAAAGTTAGTTTTAAGTTGATGCTCGTGCTCCCAGCATTAGTAGAGGACAACCGAATCCGGTGCTTATGCCTCCAGTGTCGGTGGGTGTTAGGCCAAGTCAATTGGACATATGATCTTTAAGCCTCTATACTTTCCATCATTGCATCGGATTAGAGTTGTATGTTTAGCATTCTTAGTCGACCCAAGTTGTTTCATACTTTTTCTCAAGCTAGCGAGAGTTGGAATTGTATACGCGAATGGTAGAATCACATTCACTTTCGCGTCATCCTTCCCCTTTAGTCAAAAAGTGAGGATTGCCTCACTAGGCTTTAACGAACTTAGTTACTCTCATCGGATCAGTCGCGAAATTGAGTAAGCTTGTCAAATTCAAATGAATGAATGTTGTCATGGAGATACTTGAGGCCCTTCGTTCATGCTTCACCATAATCCGAAATAGCCATCATAGTCTTGTTGAATCTATTTCTCAAACTCGGTTCCATTGAGCTTAACAAACAAGATATTAGACTTGATTTGTGAAATTGGTCTTTTCTAGAATTGCACGCTCCTGCCATTTTCTTTCGGGAATCTTCTTTTGCTCTTATCATTTTCAGCGTTGAATGGTCCTCTGTCCTTATTCATAAACACATCAAGATCGTCCGTTTCGATGTTAGCATCCTCTTGTTGAAAAAAATTGTTAGTCTCAGGGTAGAATTCACTGACTTTTCTGGGCAAATCTCATGGTAGAAAGATATCAAAGTTTGTTTCAACCGTGATGCTTTGCACAGTAGTGATAAGTACCACGATCAATTTCGGTCAATCCCTCAACAACATTGCCACACTAGGCCTTTCCAAAAAAGAACGCAGATAGCAACTTTCGTATCCATGTAGATGACGAATAGTGTGGCACTAAGTTCAGTTTATCATATCAAAGCTTTCTCCAAGGCTGAACATTGCGATCATCCTTAGCAACCGCCTTTCCTTTCCTCCTGTCATTGCCTTTTCCAGAATCAAACGGTTCTCCGTCCTCGACAATGTTAACATCGAGAATGTCCTTCCTAGAATCTGCATCCTTATCCTACATAAATCTGTGTGCTTCAGAGGTGAATTTGCCAAGGCCTCTCAGTGGATCTCGATGCAGTGAGACTTTGAAGTCCGAGTTATCCAGAATACCAGATACTTATGCCATCAACACCATAAGCAGTTCAGATCAATATACCGATGCCACTACGGGGTTGAATCTTTCCAGGAATGAATGCAGGGCCTCACCGGACCTCTTTTCATTTGAAGTGGGTAACATGACATTCTCGGGTCGAGAGATGTAGATCTTTGACTGCTCAATGAAGAGGGTGACCAACGTGTTTCAGTGGATGATCGATTCAGATGTAGGCTACCAAAATTATATAGCAATAATGTAAGTCATGAATGGGGGGAAGCCCTTAGCCATGACATTATCTGATGCCGATAACACTTCCGTACAGTGCATTTAGCGCATCAGATGCACGGTAGGATCGATCTTGTCGTTGTAAGTCTCCTTAGATGGTAGTTTGATGTCCGGGGGATTGTGGAAATCCCTGATGTCCCGTGTAAAAGGGTAAGATGTGCCACCTCTGGTGAACCATCAAATAACGTTAGCAATCTAAGCATCGTCTTTGAGGAGTTATCGTCAATTGTCCAATTTAGCGCTTGGCCCCAAGCAAGAAGTCCTGGAGTGGGTGGAAGACGACCTTGGGCTTCTTAGCTCCGCATATGCAATATTTGTCAATCACGCTTCTAACATTTAATTTCGGGTGATGATCTGTTGCTTAGATATATGCGAGTTAATCTTAAGGAGTCATTCTTTTGGTTATAGTCTGGGATCTTGCGAAACTCCGAGGATTGTAAATGTGCATAGAGTTATCGAGGAGTCGAATCACACTACTCGAAGCTCATATCCCTTGCCCTCATCCATGGGGGTTTTGCGGAGTGGTGAGTATCAAATCTGTGTCTTCTATGAATTCGTACACTCTCATTAAGTCGTGAGTTAGATGCAAAATGATTTGTTGGTATTCAGCCCATGCTAATCTCTAATCTCCATTACTAGCTCTGAGGATTGAAGTCAAGCGGCAAAAAAATTAGATTGTAGTCACCTCAAGTGCTATTTCTTCCCCCCTACATCAAGCGAGAGGCCATAGACAAAGGAATTGCATCACATCCCATAAGTGTGCGAGATAGGACAGATAATCCACGTCCAGTCTTATGTGATCCATCTAGTCGGGAAGTCGGTTGGGACTAGCAAATGGACGTTCACTCTGCATCTGTTTCATGATCCTCAAGTAGCCTGTCAAGATCAAGGCATAAGTTAGATACAGAAAAGTAAGTTATGTCGTTTGTACATACTTTCAATAGTTATGCACCCAGTTTGTGGGTAACAACAAAAGACAAGTGGTTGGATCACGCCCCTTTCAAATCAGGACTTCTATGCATTGAAAAGACACATTGCTTTCAAAACTTCAGTGATTGCGTTGTACGAGTGCTTGAGCCATTGCATTTTCCATGCAATGTACTTGCAAGGTGACACTCGTCGTTGCACTTGGGCTATGGTCAGTCACACGTGGATGTGTATGTTGATTTGATATATCACTCTTAGGGCCTCCATTCAATCGTTTCCTTAAGTCACGTGACACGTCATTGAACGATCCACTCTCAAGGCCTCCTTTCGGTCATTACCTTGAGTTGCATGGGAAGTCTAGCATTAGGCACCAGCGCCAGCTTTCTGGACAAGGCCCTTTGCTTGTTTTCCACTGACCTACTATGGTTGTTGTGAGTGAGGCCCTCGCATTTTTGTCCTCTTATCTTTTACAAGCTTGCATTCTATAAATAAAGCAATGCTCCTGCAATGTCACAAACTTGCAAGTGTATTACATAGTTGAATCAAATGTACTCGTAGTCTAACTATTACTAAACTTAGTAATAGATAATAAATCACATCACAATAAAATTAGGGTTTCAATCCATACTGCAGCTATAAGAGGGGTGTGATGTGTATATGTACGTGTATGTGTATGCCCCCAATCAATCTTGAATAGTCTTCCTGGCCAGGGCTTATTTGGGATTGATTAGTAGCGACATTCTATTGCCCCCAATCCTTCTGTGGGCACCTAGGACTCAACTTTTAGTCTTGGCCCCAATCTTTCTATGTGGTAGGAGAAATTTCCCTTAGCACTTGGTATCAACGCCTTTATACTCTTCTGTCGTTATGTCCAGGTTAGAGTTCAGGCTCAGCTTTCAGTCTTGTCCCCAATCCTTCAGTGGGGTAGGAGCCAACTTCCTTTAGAACTTAATCTTAGTACATTTATACTCTCCTGTCGTATGCCCAAGTTAGAGTTGCGTTAAGGCAGTCTCTAATCGTGGTGCACCAATCACGCCTGTCTTTATACTCACTCTCGAATCGGGAGAGTTTGAGTTTGTCAGGCGAACAATCATGTCATTCTCCTCGGCATTCCTTCTGCGCTCTAATTCAAAGAGCCGGATTCTACCAACTCGAGTGTCTCTCTCGAACTTGATTTTAGTCCATACTCCATGCTTCACTCTGGCGGATGGAGTTTATCAGGCAAGTGGTCAGGTCAACTTGCCAAGGCGCTACCTCTTAATCTCTGATTCATGGATAGAGGTGGCCATTTGCAGTAGTCGCGTCTCTCTCGTCTTGTTGACTCGTGGGATGGAGTTTGGGAGGATGTCGCAGTATCTTCCTTTGTACTCTTTCTCAAGTCATGAGAGTTAGAGTTATGGACGTTGTTGTTCGTCCTTTATACTCTCCCAAAGTCAGTTTGGGTTAGAGTCAGGGATCGAGTGGTCTTTAATCTTGGCGTGCCCATCACACCCATCCTAGGTTTATACTCCTATCCAAGCACTGAGGATTAGAGTTAGTCGGGAAAATAGTCAAATCACATTCGCCAAGTCTTTGCATTCCTCCGATCAATCTACAGGAGGAGTGATTGGTACCAAACTTCGGGTACTTGCATCATTCATATCGCATGAGTTAGTCATGTCAATAACTTAGGAAGCATGGAAAAGTAAAAAGCATGATTGAAAAGTAAGCATATCAAAGGGCAGTTCTGCCTCCTTTATTTGGATCCATGAAATATGGTAGCATCAAGCATAGGATCGAGCCATATAGATGGTCGAACCACGTCCATCTAGAGTCGGATTCCGACCTTGCGATCCAAAAATCATTGCACAATTATATTGAGGTATTCCACATATGAACCAAGGATTGGATGGTCACATCAGATCAACCTTGAGCTATACAACTTTCCTCTGATGGAGGGCATGGCTTTTTAAATGAGCAATTTACTTTTGCATGTTGTGGGAATGCTCCATAATTCTGTATGCGGGTGTTAGAAGTCCGGTCGGTACCAGAACCTGGGTACCTACACCATCCACATATAAATTCATCTAAGTTAATAACATCAATAACTCATAAAGCATGTAAAGATAATAGACATGGTTAAAGAATAATCTTGTTATCATTCTGAGTAAAAATGGCATTGTATGTTCTTTACAAGTCCCTTTTTCCGGGTCATATCTCTGCCAGGGGACAACTGCCAAAGTCTTTAGCTGATGACAAATATCTTTTCAAATTATTGTAGGGCAGCTGTCCCAAGAATAAATAGACCAACACCGGGGTCTTAGAATGACAAAGGCATGTAGGCGGATTCCGATGAGCAATTGACGAGGACGAATCTCCTTTGAATTGCCTTCTTGTCCCCACATCAAGGGAAAGGAATGATGATCAGATAATCAGATAAAAACCGCTAACGGTAGCATCTTATCTTGTTGGTTCTATAATGGAAATAGGAAGAGAGTAAGGACCCCAGGCTTATAGAAACTTCGCACTTTCCATGCTAGGAAGTAGGATGCGGTGGCTATGAATATAGATATGCTTTGTCTATCCACATCTATCTTTGATCCCACATTGGGAATAAGAGCTGATGTGTGGACAAACAGTCAACATCCAAGCCTAAGTGTTCCAAACCTTTAACCCGCCAATCTTTAGGAAAAACTGAGGCAGTCGGTCATGCAAGGTATTGTTGCATCATCTTGGACTGTATATTGGAATCATGAGCAGTCCATGCTAAGATTTCCGAGTTGACCCCTATGTATGGGGAATGCATCAATCAATGAATGGTCAATGAAGGGAGCAGAGCTGTCAATCTTCACATTCTAATACCAAAATGTTGACCGTTAGTCCCATTCGTGTACATCTTCCATCAAGCGGGAAGTTGACAAGTGCTTTTGTCGAATCATTATGGGCAGTGACCTTAGCAACGAGATTCGTTTATGTTTATCTCAGGACAACCTTCCAAGGGAAATAAGTAATGTCTTCTTGCATGTCATTGCTTGGGGATTTACGAAGGATGGTATGACTTTCACTTTTTTTTGTCGAGAGCATTCCATACCGCAGGATGTTATTTATGGGGGTCATCCATGACTCTCGGGTTCGGTCTCCAACACTGGATCAACTTCCAACTGAACATTTCTTGGGGTTTCCAATGTCTTGATTGGGATCATCTCCGTCTCTTTTGGATTGTGGAGCTCGCTAAATTGGGCAGCTTGTCCACATTCTGATTTTCTATTTGTGGAATATGAGATATGCTGCAATGCTCTAAGCTATCTAACAACTCTTTGACCCTTTCTTGGCAAGTTGCAAGTCGCGTTCCCTTTGTCTGAAATTCCTTCCGAACCTGCTGAACAACAATCTGAGAGTCACAAAAGAAGTCCAACACCTACTCCCACCCCTTAGTGAGTTCCATTCGGGAAATCAGGGCCTCGCCTTCGGAATTGTTGTTAGAAGAGGAAAATTCCGATCGTAAGGCATAGTAAATTGACCGCTCTTCAGGAGTTATCAATACAACTCTGGCGCCAGACCATCGATCATTCTTTGCACCATCTGTGTATAGCTTCTAGGTGCTTAACTCCATCTTTCATTCTGTGGGGCGATCTTCTTCAACTAATACATCCTCTTCAGGAATGGTGAACTCAGCGTTGAAGTTGGCTAAAGCTTACCCCCGTATGGACTTTCTTGGGAGGAAATTGAGAACAAATAGGCTCAGCTCGATTTTACATTAGAGCAATCTTCTACATGCCCTAGGTCGCTGTAGGACCTGTCATAGCAGCTGATCATTATATACGAGAGGTACGTGGATTGATATCTTGTCGGGATATGTAGCATCTCATATAAGGCCATTGCCTCTCAACTTCTCAACTTCTTCTTTTAAGGCAACTGACCTCTATGGGCCTTGCATGCGTCTCGTTTGCTTGATGGGAGCTTATTTCGTGTTTATGTTCAGTGCATGACTTATAATCAATAGTGAAATCCCACACATGTCAGCAAGGGTCCATGCAAACAAGTCTAGATTGGATCATAGAAAATATGTCAGTTCCCTCATCCGGAGGAGGTCCAAATAAGATCTGAATTTCAAGACCTTTCCAAGTCATCGTTGTCGATCAGAATATCCACAGTTTCTTCATTAAGTGTCGCCCTTCTACATCTCGAATCTTCATCCTCGCTGGAATCATGGCTTCAGATAGGTATCAAGCAACTCTTTTCACGATGCTTCCTTTACTTTTTATTTCGATGCCTCCTTTGCAGGAGGGAAGCATTCTTGGGTTTCATGCCATCTCCATCGTGTAGCATCTTCCATTCAGCAAAATAACAGGCTCTTCCAGTAATTTGGTCACCACAGACCATTCCCACTCCATCTTCAGCTGAGAATTTTAATAGTAGACACCAAGATGCGATGTAAGCTTTGAATTATGCTAGGGTTGGTCGCATGGTGGCTGATGAGCAGTCAAGTTGTGTTATCATCTGGGTAAGGATCCATAGGTCCAATCATGGCCTATGGTGGCTCAACTGGTGCCTAACTATGGGCATCAAAGTATGTTGATTTAACCCTCATCCGACGGAAACCAATCTTCATCGATGTGGCTGATAGTACGTAGGCATTGCAAAGGTTAGCTAAGTTCTTCAGGGAGTGAACCGTAGGACATGTGTCTCTCAACACATCACACAAGTGAAGTGTAGCTTTGTAGTGTTAGGATCCTCAGTCGCTTTCTGGTATCCCATTATTGAGCATCATTGTCGCCAAGATCATCCCAATCATCTTCGAAATAGTGCTCGGACTGCTCCATATCAATGTCATTTGAGACTCTGCCAGTTGGACAGGTTTAAGTCATGTGAACCAGGTGGTCACTATTTGTTCAGGTACAACGCCAGTTGCATTAGCGAAGTCTATACACCATCAGGACCTTGAAAGAGGAGGCTGCCAAAAATAATCTTTCCCTTATAACAGTCATAGTTAGCATGTTGAATCTGCTCAAGGACTCCTCACATTGAATAACAACAGTAAACAGGGTCAGGGCTCTTGGAAGAATCCCAGTCGTTGCCATTTTGCTATTGACATTCTCGAATTTTCTGCCGAATCTCGATTGATAAGCCTTGATGACTATTGTTGGCCAAAATGTATGAAGAGCCGAAGGCGAGCCATCAGCGGATCCGGGCATAGAGCCGGTAGGGGTTCGGGGTCCCACGGTCCCAGTGACTTGAAGCACCACCCGATTCATCCGATTTAGGAAGAACGAGCCTTCATTGAAATGATCCGAAAATTGTACTTTTTATGAAAATGACCCTGTCTCGGGTCGGGTCGAAATTTCTATTCGTTTTTGTTCTTCGATTGGGGTCAGATCAAAAAAATATGTTCGGGGTCGGGTTGAAGCATCACCTCTGGGTCGGGTCAATGCAGCATTTCCAGTTCTAGTCATTGCTCCATTACCGGGTCAGATCGAGGTGTCAATATCGGGTCGGGTCCGACCCGACCGCAACACAATTGACCCGGTCACCTACAGCCTGCTCATCATTTTGTTGTTCTGCATTCATTTCATTTACGCGAGAAGCTTGTTGCTTTTTTCATTTCCTTGTATCTATGGAAAATATGGATTATCTCTTCGGACTTGGTGATCCAAACAGTAGAACAATAGTTTAAAAAGCTGAGGATTCAATCTTCTCAGTTAAAGCACAAAAATATTAGACCAAAAAATGGCACTAACACCCAATTAACTACGTTTTGTAGAGAATAATGAAGATTTATAAGCTAAAACAAAGAAAAGCAATCAGACACACGAGATTTAACTGGTTCAGCATTAACGAGCCTATGTCCACTTCATAGTTCTTTAATTCGAATTACAAGTACAATGAATTTTGCCACTCAATCTCTCAAATACAGTCATTTTTATCACTCAAATTTCAAAATGAAAGACAATTGGCAGCCTTGGCTAAAGGATCTAGAGCTTCATGTGGCAAAAGTCCCTTTAAAATGCTGCATGAACATGTAATTATAGGCTTTATGGCTGAGCGGGTCGGATGCCATGTGGCGAGCCTGGAGGTGATCTCGAGAAGTAGTCAAAAAATTCTCCTCTGGTGATGTGGTTACAAGTGTCAATAGTGAAGTAGGCATAAAAATAGGGTCAATTTTGACGTGTAGTGTAACGACCCAAGGAAAAATTCGATGCTCGAATTTTCAACAATAATACATAACCTGTATTACTTGCCCAAAAACCCAAGTATTGAATCCACGATTATTAACAGAAAGAAATTAGAGGGTAAGAATAGAAAGAAAGAAATATTTGAATAAAAGAAAGAAGAAAAACATCACATCAGAATCTCATAGTGGAACAGATAAAATATAATATCCAATCTCTTTATACAAAAAACTTTATATACATACCAATCATCAGAGTACAACATAACTCTATCACAATGGAAAACAACTTTAAATAACTAACGGTGAAGCCTCCTGCTTCCAGCTCCTGGAACACCAAGCGAACCCTAACCTGGAATATACTCGGTCTGACCCGAGCACATTTGAAGCAAAGCAAAATTCACCGGCTCAGTCTGGAATACTTTCAGTGATAAATTCACAATACAAACAACTTGTTTAACTTTGGAAAATCCTTTATGAAATCAAAATAATAACATGGATGGTTTTTACCTTACTATAACCCAAAACATTTTTGAAATTATAAATTATTCTGATATTATCATAGTGTCTAAATAAAAATAATTAACAATCTAGCGGAACGCTTGCATCTCACGCTCCACATATATAGAATACAATCAAAACCGCGTGCGCTTGTTGGAGATTTGATTCCGACTATGACAAGGTATGGAACCACCTTTCGATAGTGTATCTCTAGAGGCAAATACACTGGTTCAACAAGAATATCTTGCAACCCGGCACACACATGACCGACCACTCATTTCGCTTGAGTGTATCAAATGTATATCACCAACGGTTGGGATCAGCAACCGTTTCCCAAAAAGGGACAGCATCAAAATAGATTAAAGAAGAATATGAAATTTTTCTAGACAAGTGATTATACACCCTAATCGGAGCGACCCACATAGCCATGTTGCCTACCCGATTTTTGTCATTTCCCGGTTGTAAGGATTGAGGTTAGAACATTTGGTCATCATTCACTTTGAATGCCACATTGTCAGATCCGTCAAATCACTAATTGATGTCCACAAATATACTCTGGGTATAAAAGTAGTGCCCCTCTTTGCCACCAACTCGGTATATTTGTAAAAATCAACGTACGTGGTTTTAAGGAAATACTTTGTCAGACATTCGTCCATACAAGTCATCCAGGAACAGGATGAACCGTAGGTACCCTCCTACCGCATCCAATATAGAAATCACCCCATGGATCAGTAGCGAGCAGTCCTTGCAAATTCGTAGATTTCAACCATGACAGAATCACAAACCAAATAACTCTGGTTGCAAGCCAGAGAAATTCGACAAGTAGTCCTTCCGCTTATGAAGCTCCACGGTCTTCAATTGCTCCATCTTCAATTACCATCTTCATGTATTTGTTGGTTCGGAATGGTTTTCGAATATAATTCCGATCCCGGTCTTTCCATACTAACAATCGTATTGGTCCAGTTTGATAGTCGGTGTTTTAACTATCAAATAACAATCGTGTGAATAAAATGAGTTTGCTGATTTGGTACTTGGCACTACTTGGCCTCTTTAAAATATATTTAACGAATTTGTTAATAACTTATAATTCTTCCTATATATTCAAATATTATGCTTATTCTTATTTTATTTAAAACAAGATTCTCAAGACTATTTTATATGCTTTAGAACATTTATATATATATATATATATACACACACATACACACCTAACTTTCCATTTTCTTTACCCTTAGAAATATCGTTATATACTTCAAAACCCTTTTTCCCCACTTCCTCAATTTTGGGTATCTCGGTATATAAACATATATATATAAGACTTAATGGTATTAAATAAATTACCGATTATGGTATGTGTGAAGAAAATGTTAAATTATAAAATTAAAACCAAATATCTTTATTTACATTATAACTAACACTGCAGTATTACTTATATCCCAAAATCTCGCACTAGTATTCTATACCTCTCGTATGGGATACCACACCAATTACAACACCTTTTACTCATGTCAAACTAATACCATTCCCCGATAATAACGAAGCCGTTCAAGTTGGGGTATTTTATTTACCTCTCAGACCTTGATCGACGACGTTCTTATCTCAGAATAATATTAGTTCGTCACTTAACCACTGATATTAAAATCTCATTTACCACCTTGATTTCAAATCTGGTTTTATAAACCATTTATTACATTTGAAATCCTCGTTCGATAATCTCTTTACTTAATTCCTTTAACTAAGTAAACCTTCAATAAACGTCACTTTTAACGTAGAACAATATTATGCTTAACCTTGGATTTTTAACAAAAATTCATGTCAAATAATTTTCGCCCATTTATTTGGCATCTTTGTAATATACTTTATCTTGGATTTTATAATTAAAACCCGCTTAACACCTCCTTTAAATAAGACTCGTTAACTTGAATTTTTATTTCAAAAAAATCCATTACCAATATTTAACACAAAACTACATATGTATTTTCCTTCGCGAGGTTTCGCTTAATCCAATTCTTAAACTTTTGATGTCATCATTTTGGTTTAAAAACCCTTTTTAAAACCTTGTTCGGTTTCCTTCCAAATCACTTATAAAAATCTGTTAAACTTCTTAAACAACTTATATTTTATTTTAAAACATTTACCATTACTATATTCCAGTTGGTTGCTAATATATTTATCATCTTCCTTATCATTTCATTTCAATTGAATTTCCTTTTACTTAATTTAGCAATTAAGTAAAATCTTATTTAAATCTTCATGTTCACTTATAAATCTCATTTACAAGTCTCGTTTGAAAACGTGGATTACAAATCCCCTTTATAAAAATCTTATCGCCCCTTTGACCAAAACTAATCGCCACTTAATCACTTCCAAATCGATGTCTAATTAAATGTCATTGCTTTAATTATTATTAATTAAAATAATAATTAACTTTCATATTAACTACATTAAAATAGTTAACTTGCTATTTACTAAAAATAGAGTCGTTATCATTTTGAAAATCTTATTAAATAATAATTAACTTCATTTATACTAAACAACTCGATAATTTCTTTAACTATAGTTAATCGGAGATTGCCTAATATTTACACAATTTGTTAAACTTAACGAATATCAAGTTTATTCAATTATCCATTTTAATTACAGCGGTTGATTTTACCAACCGTACCTATCAGTTAGCAGTTAACTGACTTCCATTTGTCATTTCCCCTTTTAAATTAATTAAATAACTTAATTAATTTAAAATCACTATTTAATTGTTTTAAAATACAATTATTCCACTTTACCAACACGTAGGCGAATTCTCTGGTTTTCTAGCTTTTGGCACATGTACAAATCATATACGATCTTACTACATAAAACTGTTTAAACAATTTCTTTTATAAACTCAATTAAAATACTTATATATAAATTTCTAATTTAATTATTAATATAAATGACTGAAAAACTTTAATTCAGTTATAAAATAATATATAACTTTAAAACTGCGTCGATTCACCAAACGGTAAAACGACGTCTAAACGGTACATTTATGGCCATTCACTACCAATTACCCAGTCAACACTATCGATTGATTTTAAACACAACACAGGTGAATATTTGTTTAACCATCACGCTCAAACAGGTTTAACAACTCTATGGTGTTCAATCAGTTCATATATAAATAATATAAAACAAACAACATATGTAATATTTGAGGAATCCGGTCGGATCCCTCCAACCTGTTCTTCCCTGCACCACAGCTCGTTATAACATTTCATAATAATATATGAAATTAATTTCAATAATCTATAAATTTAAAACGATATAATATAAATAACAGCAACTAGCCAAAAAATAACAGCCAATCAACCAATTTATACTTTTAAAGGTAAATTATATTTTAATATGAATTTACCACATCACGTGATTCCAGAAGACGTGAGAATTAACTCACCAGTTCATTTCGGTTGACGGTGGTCGCGTTTGTTCCACTTAATTTTAGTCGAGCATTTGAAATTATCTAAAATTTCAACTGCATCCAAATGATACCTAGTCAGCGCCATCACATAGGCGTCGTCCCTGCGATCCAAAAGGATCCAGTTTCACTGAATTTTGTTAACGTACGTAAAAGTTATGCTAATTTCAAGTTTATAGATATTTATCGATAAATTAACCAACTAATTATTAATTTAATTAATTTAACTAACTACCATAATTAACATCAAATGTGGCCACATCAGCTATCTTCCCTGGACAACGTGTTTTCTCCTTCTCTGTCTTGTAAAACCCGAAGCTCCAAATTCTTTGACGAAACACGAACATCATCCTATCCTTTACACAGCAACCGATTATCCCTCAGACCACCTGATGCCACCGCTAGACCTCCACCTGAACCGCACTTCCACCAGCCACCTTCACCAAAAATGGCGACCCCCACCTCACTACCAAAACGCCGGTATTTGCTTTGAACCCAAATTCGTTCAACCTCCATAACCCGCAACCACACCTCGAGCTGAACCACCGGACCACCGCTGTCCTCTTCGCCTTGCTTCCCCCTTCCACTTCTCTTCAGGTGACCTGACCAGAACTGCCTCGTCAACCATGAAATGTACCAAAACCGCCAGCCACTTCGAACGTTAGCCCAAAACAGTACTCCACGTTCAACTCGCCACTACCGTCACCTCCGACCATCAGAGGACCTCCAACCGGTGTCAAACGAAAGCCGGAACTATCTTCTTTGATTTCACCCAGGTCCGGTCATCTCAAATCGACCCAATCTCCGATAATTTAGCAAAGAATGAAACTGATTTTCGCCACTGTTCAGCCGATTCTGACCACCTCAGGCCACGATAGGCCCCCAAATTTTTACACAAGCTAGATGTGAACCTGATCTACAACATTGCTTCATGTTGCCCTAGCCAATTCCTGACGGATTGGAAGAAATAAATTGATTTGTGTTTGAGGGGTTTTCTACAAATTTACTTTGTTAGTGACGTTTTGGGGATGGTTAGGCTGAAATTGGGAAAGTGTAGGTGCCATTTATAATGAAAAATAATATTATTATATGTCGATGTGACTAACGATATTATTTTTCGTGTCTATTACAATATCCAAACGTTGTTTATTCGCTCCTCTGCTCACATATAAACTCTGTTCGTGATGCGAATGGACGTCATGATATAATTTGACGTTACGGTCCTAACGAAACTTGTTTTGTCGAATTCCGAGTTCATTTGCTCTAACAGCGCTCGTTCATGTCCAAATGGTCGTTTTATTTGTATTTTATTTTGCCACGCTCACAGAACAATTCCGTTTTGCGTGAAACTTGAAAATCTAGCCATAATTTGCCATTGCGGTACCAACAAAATTTGTTTCGTCGAAAACGGAGGTTATTTGAATAAAGTCCCTTATTAAAGGTCCAATTTACATAAAAATAAACCAATTTTAAAGTACCTCAATATAATATAAATAAAATGTTAAAATTGGCCATACACGACTAGAATTTCATATAGTACTAAAATAAAATAACTCGGATTGAGTTTGAAGCCAAATCGATATTATAAATATTTAAAAACCCTTTATTTAATATAAATAAACGTTATAATTTTTAAAGGAATTCCATAGCGACTATTTTAAAGTTTGATTTGGACATAAAACAAAATCTACGCTATGAAAACTGTATTTTTCTCTTCTAGTAGAAAAATGTCATCAAATATATTCCGCCGTTTCTTGTTTCGAGAAAATCCGACTAATATTGCGTCCTGTACAGCCGTTTAAAGTTCAAAATGCCATATTATGAACTATCGCGCTGCTGCAGCTCGTTTTATAATTAAATTATCAATTAAACGCTCAACCGTCGTTTTATAAACGAAATCGATACTATAATTTCAATACGAACAATATTGAACCATTTTAAATTCCCCGATCCCATTATATTTCCAATTCTACATTTTTCAAAATATTTTGGAATTAAAATATTATTATATAATTGATATAAATAAGCATTCAAAAGAAAATGGTTAAATCCAATTATTTAAATTCAAATAAATATTTTAAATAAATAAAATAATTCAAATAATCAGGTAGAAAAATACGGGTCATTACATTCCTTCCCTCTTAAAAGAATTTTGTCTCCGAAATTGCTAAGGCAGAAAGAACGTTATGACCCATTTTCTTTACAAAAAGATTAAATTTAAAACTGGGTTTTATTTTCAAACTAACCCAATTTGTTTCAAAAACAATTTATTTTGAATAATAGAATTTTCCAAAAATCTTCAAAAAATTTCTAACACCTTAAATTTTGGATTTTGTTTTTGGTAGAGTCTCCCCTGTACGTAGGGACATCTGCAATATCGCAGGTTCGATAAATATATACCTCGACCAACACGGTCGGGAAAATTCAGAATCAAATCCAAAAATCCAAATAAAACCCAAAATTTTATATTTTGCGTAGGCGTACCTTTTCGCGAGCGCTATTATGCGATAAGCGATATATTATGCTCGAGCTTGCTTAATTTTTATGCAGATCTATTCATACTGGATTCGATTAACTCTAGAATTTCCTTGACTGGGTTTAAAGTTAAATTACCTCTTCTGCACGTGTTCTCACTCAAATGAACTTATTAGTCATCAAAACAATGTTAATCAGGTTCCAAATATCCACATCATACATTCCAACCAATTCTACACACAATCCAATCCACATGAGGTTATAATTATTGATAATCAAGTCTTAACAATCCATTTGTTTCTTTAACTATCCACTCAATTTCATTAGACTTTGATTCATTCCTTGGTCCTCGACCAAATTTCAAATCTATATCCATACAACCGACCATACAATCCAAAGAATCCATGATTTCGAAATATTCCATCGACTTACTATTTTTTTCTAATCACAAATCGAATTCTGAAATTTCAACCATGATTACATCTTTTACGATTTACCTAGTATAAGGAAGATTAAATACTAGTATTTCCATTAACACATCTCATGTTTGGGATTTTCTTTAAACATCCACTCAAATTTGGATTGATTTATTCACTTATTTATCCCAGATTTGTTTCCAACCAGGTCTAGTCATTCTCAGGTTTATATTCAAGCAATCAACAACACAATCAAAGCATATCATTCAAATCAACATCAACAAATCCAATTGATTGCCAATGTAATAATCGGTGAAAATCATTAGTTCTGTTGTTTTATAAAATAAATTGGGAAAAAATAAGTTTCAAAAATATATTTATATCAAATTACAAATATGCGCTTTCATATATATATATATATATATATATATATATATATAAACTCATTCTAGGGAATTACTAAACCCATCTCTATTGAGTCACGCCACAGAGCCAAGGTTATCATAAAACCAATAGCTCTAATACCACTATAACGACCCAGGGGAAAATTCGACACTCGAATTTTCGACAATAATACATAACCTGTATTACTTGCCCAAAAACCCAAGTATCGAATCCTAGATTGTTAATAGAAAGAAATTAGAGGGTGAGAATAGAAAGAAAGAAATATTAGAATAGAAGAAGGAAGAAGAATATCACATCAGAATCTTACAGCGGAACAGATAAAATATAATATCCAATCTCTTTAAACAAAAAACTTTACATACATACCAATCATCAGAGTACAACATATAACTGTCACAGCAGAAAACAACTTTAAATAACTAATAGTGAAGCCACCTACTTCCAGCTCCTGGATCACATTTGAAGCAAAGCAAAATTCACTGGGTTAGTCTGGAATACTTTCAGTGATAAATTCACAGTTCAAACAACTTGTTTAACATTGGAAAATCCTTTATGAAATCAAAAGGATAATAGTAAGACCAACCCACACATAAACACGGATGGTTTTTACCTTACTATAACCCAAAACATTTTTGAAATCATAACTTATTCTGATATTAGCATGGTGTCTAAATACAAATAATTAACAATCTAGCGGAATGCTTGCATCTCACGCTCCATATATATAGAATATAATCAAAACCGCAGGCGCTTATTGGAGATTTGATTCCGACTATGATAAGGTATGGAACCACCTTTCGATAGTGTAACTCTAGAGGCGAATACACTGTGTTCAACAAGAACATTTGGAAACCCGACCCACACATGACCGACCACTCATTTTGCTTGAGTGTATCGAATGTATATCACCAATGGTTGGGATCAGCAACTGTTTCCCGAAAAGGGACAGCATCTAAATAGATTAAAGAAGCAAATAAAATTTCTCTAGATAGGTGATTATACACCCTAATGAGAGCGACCCACATAGCCATGCTACCTGCCCGATTTTTTTCATTTCCCAGTTGTGAGGCTTGAGGTTAGAATTTATCTCTAGAACATTTGGTCATCATTCACTTTGAATGCCACATTGTCAGATCCGTAAAATCACTAACTGACGTCCACAAATATACTCTGGGTATAAAAGAAGTGCCCCTCATTGCCACCAACTCGGTATATTTGTAAAAATCAATGTACGTGGTTTTAAGGAAATACTCTGTCAGACATTCGTCCATACAAGTCATCCAGGAACAGGATGAACCGAAGGTACCCTCCTACCGCATCCAATATAGGAATCACCCCATGGATCAGTAGCGATCAGTCCTTGCAAATACGTGGATTTCAACCACGATAGAATCACAAACCAAATAACTCTAGTTGCAAGCCAGGGAAATTCGACAAGTAGTCCTTCCGCTTATGAAGCTCCACGGTCTTCAATTGCTCTATCTTCAATTAACATCTTCGCGTATTTGTTGGTTCGGAATGGTTTTCGAATATAATTCTGATCCCGGTCTTTCCGTACCAACAATCGTATTAGTCCGGTTTGATAGTCGGTGATTTAACTATCAAATAACAATCGTGTGAATAAAATGAGTTTGCTGATTCGGTACTTGGAACTACTTGGCCAATTAAAAATATATTTAACGAATTTGTTAATAACTTATAATTCTTCCTATATATTCAAACATTATACTTATTCTTATTTTAATTAAAACAAGATTCTCAAGACTATTTTATATGCTTTAGAACATATATAATATACACCTAACTTTCCATTTTCTTTACCTTTAGAAATATTGTTATATTCTTCAAAATCCTTTTTTCCCACTTCCTCAATTTCGAGTATCTCGGTATATAAACATATATATATATATATATAAGACTTAATGGTATTAAATAAATTAACGATTATGGTATGGGTGAAGAAAATGTTACATAATAAAATTAAAACCAAATATCTTTATTTACATTATAATTAATACAGCAGTATTACATATATCCCAAAATCTCGCACTAGTGTTCAATACTTCTCGTATGGGATACCACACCAATTACAACACCTTTTACTCGTGTCAAACTAATACCATTCGTCGATAATAATAAAGCCGTTCAAGTTGGGGTATTTTATTTACCTCTCAGACCTTGATCGATGACGTTCTTATCTTGGAATAATATTAGTTCATCACTTAACCACTGATATTAAAATCTCATTTACCACCTTGATTTCAAATCTTGTTTTATAAACCGTTTATAACACTTGAAATCCTCATTCGATAATCTCTTTACTTATTTCCTTTAATTAAGTAAATCTTCAATAAACGTCACTTTTAACTTAGAACAATATTACGCTTAACCTTGGATTTTTAATAAAAATTCCATGTCAAATAATCTGCTCCCATTTATTTGGCATCCTTATAATATACTTTATCTGGGATTTTATAATTAAAACCCGCTTAACACCTCCTTTAAATGAGACTCGTTAACTTGAATTTTTATTTGAAAATAATCCATTACCAATATTTAACACAAAGCTACTATATGTATTTTCCTTTGCGAGGTTTGTTTAATCCAATTCTTAAACTTTTAACGTCATCATTTTGGTTTAAAAACCCTTTTTAAAACCTTGTTTGGATTCCTTCCAAATCACTTATAAAAATCTGTTAAACTTCTTAAACAACTTATATTTTATTTTAAACATTTACCATTACCATATTCCAGTCAGTTACTAATATATTTATCATCTTCCTTATCTTTTCATTTCAATTGAATTCCCTTTTACTTAATTTAGCAATTAAGTAAAATCTTATTTAAATCTTCACATTCACTTATAAATCTCATTTACAAGTCTAGTTTGAAAACTTGGATTACAAATCCCCTTTATAAAACATTGCCCCTGTGACCAAAACTAATCGCCACTTAATCACTTCTAAATCAAAATCTAATTAAATGTCATCGCTTTAATTAATATTACTTAAAGTAATAATTAATTTTCATATTAACTACATTAAAATAGTTAACTTGCTATTTACTAAAAATAGAGTCGTTATCACTTTGAAAATCTTATTAAATAATAATTAAATTCATTTATACTAAACAACTCGATAATTTCTTTAACTATAGTTAATCGGAGATTATCTAATATTTACACTATTTGTTAAACTTAACGAATATCAAATTTATTCAATTATCCATTTTAACTACAACGGTTGATTTTGCCAACCGTACCTATCAGTTAGCAGTTAACTGACTTCCATTTGTCATTTCCCCTTTTAAATTAATTAAATAACTTAATTAATTTAAAATCACTATTTAACTGTTTTAAAATACAATTATTCCACTTTACCAACATGTAGGTAAATTCTCTGGTTTTCTAGCTTTTGGCACATGTACAAATCATACGATCTTACTACATAAAACCGTTTAAATAATTTCTTTTATAAACTCGATTAAAATATTTATATATAAATTTCTAATTTAATTATTAATATAAATGACTGAAAAACTTCAATTCAGTTATAAAATAATTTATAACTTTAAAACTGCGTCGATTCACCGAACTGTAGAACAACGTCTAAACGGTACATTTATGGCCATTCACTACCAATTACTCAATCAACACTATCGATTTATTTTAGACACAACACAGGTGAATATCTGTTTAACCATCACGCTCAAACAGGTTTAACTACCCTATGGGGTTCAACCAGTTCAAATATAAATAATATAATGCAAACAACATATGTAATATTTGAGGAATCCGGTCGGATACCTCCAACCTGTTACTCCCTGCACCACAACTCGTTATAACATTTCATAATAATATTTGAAATAAATTTCAATAATCTATAAATTTAAATTGATGTAATAAAAATAACAGCAACCAATCAAACAATAACAGCCAATAGCAACCAATCAACCAATTTATACTTTTAAAGGTAAATTATATTTTAATATGAATTTACAACATCACAAGATTCCAAAAGGTGTGAGAATTAACTCACCAGTTCATTTCGGTTGACGGTAGTTGCGTTTGTTCCATTTAATTTTATTCATGCGTTTGAAATTATCTGAAATTTCAACTGCATCCAAATGATTCCTAGTAAGCGCCATCACCTAGGCGTCGTCCCTGCGATCCCAGCTGTGACAGCCCGCCCCGCACCAGCCTGCATTTCCTCCGAAGGTGTGCTGTACACATGTCCCGACTTGCACGGAACGGTCGCCAAAGAAAGGAAAGAAGGGAATGAACTAATCAAGGAACCTGTAGAATGTCTCACAGCGCATGGAATAAAATATAATAATAACATACTTGACATAAAACAGGCGAGACAGTGTATAAGCTGATAACTAATAATCAATGTCAACATCAGAGCAGCGGAAATCCAAATACAGCTTATTACAACTTTCCAAATTTACTGTCTCTAATCAAAAGAAAACTAAAGTAGAAGATACACCACCAATGCCCAAGCAGTGATCTTCAACAATACAGGGAGAATACTACATATATTACGTGGAAGCCTCCTGCTCGTCTCCGGATCATCTACCCGTGCATCACCAGCTAACCTGTCTCTAGTCTGCTCGTGTGAGCACCCAGAGTAATAAGAAGAGACATAAAACTCTGGGTCAGACATAAAGCCTGGTATGAGCGATAAGCATCTAAACAGAGTAATAACAGGTATACTAAACCATACCTGAAACTGGACCTGCAACCAAAGAGTTAGTACCACATACCGTACAATACTCCAAGGTGCCATAATAAATAGTGTAAGAATACGGGGGTGGGGTGTGCATGTCACAATGATAGCAAACAAATCATCCATAGCAACCATCATCACATCTCTCACTCAGTGCGTAAAGCGTACGACATCTACCACTTTGGAACACTAGACAAAACTGAGGCAACGACGAATACCGACTTGTAGAAACCCTGCTATGACCAAGCCAAACACTTGGGGTCATGACCAAGCATTTCAATGACCCACTTCATTGGTCGTAGCCCTTGGTCCTACCAATGCCATAAAGGCCCTGAATCCGCCTTCGTACCTCCTACCATAGTGGTCCGAAGCTATAGACGTCGATAACCCCTTAACACGCGTCCCGCAGCAAAGCCCAACCATGAAGTGAACTCGTTGATTCCCATCTGAATCTTAAGCTCTAACTTCTCATTTGGACCTCCTTTGCATCTCGGGTTTGGTTGAATTGGAGTGGGTCTTCAGAAGAGTTGTCGCGCAGTAACAGTCCTGGAATTCGGTTCGGTTCGGTAATCATTGCCCTCGTCTGTTCGGTTCGGATTTCTTCACTCCGGGTCGGGTCGGTGTCCTCCTCCGGGTCGGGTCGGTGTCCTCCTCCGGGTCGGGTCGGGTTGCTATCCTCCTTCCAGCTCATGCTCCTTCTTCGATCAGCTCCCTCGTTTCCTTCTACTCCGATCCGATCACTTCGCTTTACTTCAGTCCGATCCGCTCTGCTCCCTAGCCTACTCCGATCCGATCCCCTTGTCCACTCCAACTCTAAGTAAACGGCCTTCCTTTTTGCCAAGCCTTTCATGTGCCAAACTCCAGTTCGGGTCGGGTTTCTTGCCCAGTTCACATTTCCGATCCGAGCCCCATCCGATCCGATCCGAAGCCCTGCACAACTTTCTGCAACTTTTCCAGCAACTTGTTTACGCCGTTCGACGACGTTTTTGACAAATCTAACTATTCTAATCAATCACAATTCATGTCAAATAGTCATAACAACATAGCAAACTAACCACAAACACCAAAACAATGAATTCATATGTCAAAATGGATCAAATGTGCCCAAAACCTCACATTTTCCTATAATCCCTCTTAATCATGTTTAAGCATATACTTAGTAAAACTTAATCAAATCGTCTAAATTTTCTAACAGAGGCATGAAACATTATTTAAGAATTTCTAAACATTTTTCCAGAATTTATTAGTGTATAAATTCGCTAATCTTCACTAATTACCCTTAATTAACTGTAATTAGTGTCAAAACGATGCTATCACTCACCTTGGCCACAAATGAAACACCAAATCTGAAGTATCCTCTGTTTGGGTCGAATTCCTATGTATAGCAGCAGCTCCAACCTTGCTTTGTTGCTATTTGGCCTTGTTTTGATGTAGTTTAGGCTTAATCTTCGCTAAAAATGTGTTTTGGGGTGATTTTAGAGGATGGAAGCCATTACCAAGGTCTCAAGAAGGTTTGTGGCGGCTCAAAACTGAAATGAAAGTGATAACTTAACCCTAATCAGTCCTCCTATACCTCTAAACCCGAAATTCCCCTGTGGGCCTAGCTGCTAATCACCCGGTTAAGCCCAATTAAGCTGTTTTTCACCATCTGAAACTTGTTTCAGCCATATCTCCCAAACGGTAAGTCCGTTTGGCTAATGTGACCACTCTACGGAAAGAGAAACCATCATCCGGAGCCAATGGAAGTGGTTTCAGGTCAAAATTCCTTTCCAGTCAAAAGTTATGGCCAAAACAGTAATAACTAGGGGTAAAATGGTCATTTAAAAATCGGGAAAAATCATGAACATGGGAAATGACCCCAATAGTCGTCTCCCAAAGTTACACGACCATACGACTTCGTATGTGACAGAAATAAATATTCTACGATCCTATGATGCGTAGAATGCGGGTCGTTACACTCTCCCCCCCTTAAGAAATTTCGCCCCCGAAATTCCTTAACCCAAAACATACAAGGGATCCCGTATGCCTAACAACCATATACAACAATCAAATATGTAAAACAAGCAAACAAGCCTATCCTAGCATGCGGAAAAACTAAATCGAAGTCAAAATCTTACCAGACAAAGAGTTCTGGGTGTGATTTCCTAATATTCTCCTCTGTCTCCCAAGTACAATCATTCTCGTCCTCGCCCCACTGAACCTTGACTAGCTTCACCGCCTTCCTTCGAAGTTGCTTCATGTCGTGCTCGACAATACGGGCCGGCTTGCGGTTCCCAACCGCCTCGGGTTCTACTTCGAAGTCCTCTAACTGATCAGGTGAAATAGTCATATCTGAGTCGTGAACGAACTTCCTTAGTTGGGAAACATGAAATACGTTATGAACTCCTGCCATCTTCTCTGGTAAGTCAATTCTATACGCCAAATTCCCGACTAGTTCAAGAACAGGGAATGGACCAACAAATCTTGGTGCCAACTTGCCTCTCCTGCCAAATCGTATTACGCTCTTCAACGGAGAAATCTTGACAAACACCAAGTCGCCAACGGAGAATTTTAAGTCTCTTCTCCTCTTATCAGCATAACTCTTCTGCCTATCCTGGGCAGCCTTCATTCGTTGTTGAATGATCTTAATCTTATCTGAAGTTTCCCTCACCACATCTGGTCCAAGCATAAACTTCTCGCCAGTCTCTATCCAACATGATGGTGAGTTGCATGGTCTTCCGTAGAGAGCTTCAAACGGAGCCATACCGATACTGGATTGGTAGCTATTATTATATGCAAACTTTACTAGATGCAAATGGTCATCCCATGATCCACCAAAATCCAATATACATGCTCTCAAGAGGTCTTCCAAAATACGGTTCACCCTCTCCGTCTGACCGTCGGTCTGAGGATGATATGCGGTACTGAGATGTAACTCTGACCCTAGAGCCTCTTGTAAGCTCTTCCAAAACCCACTAGTGAACAACGGGTCTCGGTCGCTCACAATGCTTTTAGGTACTCCATGAAATCTCACTACCCACTTCATATACAATTCTGCTAACTTAGCTGCCGTTCTGGTCGATTTGACTGGTATAAACCTTGCGCTTTTAGTCAATCGATCCACAATCACCCAAATGCTATCATGTCCCGATCTAGTCCTTGGTAAACCATCGATGAAATCCATCGAGACTTGCCCCCATTTCCATTCGGGTATTTCTAAGGGCTGTAACAAACCACTAGGCTTCTTTTGCTCGGCTTTAACTAGCTGGCAATTCATGCACTTGGATATAAACTTCCCAACGTCTCTTTTCATTCCTTCCCAGTAGTAAGTCCGTTTCATGTCTCTATACATTTTATTACCACCAGGGTGTATAGTCAGCTTTGAGTGATGACATTCTCTAAGCACTTCATCCCTCAATCCATTGACATTGGGTACAACAAGCTTCCCATTCTTTCTAAGCCATTTACCTCGATCAAGCCCATACTTGTTCACCTCCTCATCGATACCCATCTTTAATTTGGAGATGATTTCCAATAGATTAGGATCGTCCCTCTGACTAGAGCCGATCCGCTCAATCAAAGTGGGTCTGATCGTCAAACTTGCTAACATTTCTGGATCCAATTCGCACTTTGGTCTGAAATCAAACCCCGCGATAAACTCCAGTTGCTTCCATTCAAGGAACATAGCCCCTAAGCTGGCATGTCTTCTACTCAATGCATCAGCCACCGCATTGCCCTTTCCTGGTGTGTATGCGATGTCAAAATCATAGGAAGCTAAGAACTCTAACCATCTCTGCTGACGGAGATTCAGATCTTTCTGAGAGAAGAGATACTTTAATGACTTATGATCTGTAAACAGCTCAAATCTTTCTCCCAAGAGATAGTGTCTCCACATCTTTAACGCGAACACGATTGCTGCCAATTCTAAATCATGGGTAGGGTATCTTCTCTCGTGCGGTTTCAATTGCCGACTTGCGTAAGCTACAACCCTACCGCCTTGCATCAATACAGCACCCAGTCCGGTACCACAGGCATCTGTGTATACCGTCATCTCTTCATCCCCCTTAGGAATGACTAACGCTGGTGCGCTTGTCAACTTATCCTTTAGACTTTTGAATGCATTCTCGCACCTTTCATCCCAGACAAAAGCTTGATTCTTCTTGGTCAGCTGGGTCAATGGTGCCGCTATCTTGGAGAAACCTTGGATAAACTTACGATAATACCCCGCTAACCCCAAGAAACTTCTTACATCTGTTGCATTCTTGGGCGTAGGCCAATCTTGTACCGTAGCCACCTTTGCCGGGTCCACGGCAATACCACTCTCTGATACAACATGGCCCAAGAACCTCACTTCCCTCTTCCAGAAGTGACACTTAGAAAACTTTGCTTTCAATTGGTGTTTTCTTAACACCTCCATCGCTACTCTTAAATGTTCCTTGTGTTCTTCCTCTGTCCTCGAATAGACCAAAATATCATCAACGAACACAAGAACAGACTTATTCAGCTGATCTCTGAATACCCTATTCATAAGATCCACAAAATATGCTGGGGCATTGGTCAGCCCGAATGGCATGACCAACCACTCATAAAACCCAGACGGCGTCCGAAATTCCGTTTTAGCTATACTCTCAGCTTCCACTCTAAGCTGATGAAAACCTGTCGCGAGATCCAACTGAGAAAATACTCTCGCGCCACTCAACTGATCAAACAAATCATCTATCCGCGGTAGAGGATACTTGTTCTTCCTCGTCACTTTATTCAACTCGCGGTAGTCTACACACAAACGAAGGGAACCATCCGCCTTGGTAGCAAACACAACTGGTGCTCCCCATTCAGAAACACTCCATCTGATAAATCCCTTCTTCAAAAGATCGCTGACTTGCACCTCGAGCTCTCGCTGCTCCCTTGGTGCCATACGACGAAGTGGCATCACTATAGGCCTGGCATCCTTTACCAAATCAATACGAAACTCAATCTCTCGGTGTGGTGGAAGTCCGGTCACTTCTTCGAAAACATCCGGATACTGGCCAACCACGGGCAAACCTGATAACTCACTATGCGGAATGTCGAGGGAGTTTAGAAAACTAGCCAATACCCCCATATTGGGTAGACCACCAAACACTATCCTCCGCCCATCATCCGCTCTAGCTGTCACCAACAAGCCCTCACAGTCTACCACCACCCCATATCTTTGGAGCCAATCTACTCCCAAAATAATGCCAAACCCAGTAAAGCCCAAAACAAAGCAATCACAAACAAACATGCATCCATGACTCGATAAGACCACATTACGACAAATCATGCTAAGGCTAGTTGAACCACCAATCGGGTTCGTCACTACTAAAGGTCTATCGACAATCTCGGGCTCCAATCCCAACCTATCTACCAGGTCACTAGATATGAAAGAACTGGAAGCTCCGGTATCAAACAAAACTCTAACAGGAACATCATAAACCGAAAGCATACCTTGAATGACGACATTCTTTCCCTTCTCCGCCGCTGTTGGGGCATTCGACGAAGAAGGAATAGCATTAAGAGCGTAGGCTTTCACCATTTGCTTTTCCTTAGGGGGCTGTGGACACTTGTCCTTGTGATGTCCCAATTGGCCACAATTGAAGCACTTCCTATCCGCTGGCCTGGCCCGACAATTACTAGCATAATGGCCCTTCTTACCACAGCTGAAGCACTCCACATCCTGCTTATTCTTTTTCTTCTGGCCATCCTTAGTCTGGTTCTGCTTTCTTTTATTCTGGGAACCACCCTTGCCTCCACCACTTACTTGTGGCTTTGGCTCATCTGCGGATGCAACCTCAGTCTTCGGCTTAGGGTAGAGACTCTCTGATCTTAATGCTTTCCCCACAATCGACTCAAACGTCTCGTCGATGTGGTTAATAAGCCTTTCCCCTAAGTACTGATCTAACCCAGTTATGAATTTCTCATTCTTTTTCTCGGCAGTATCAATAAGAGATAACCCATACTTTGACAAAGTGTCGAATTCAGCAATGTACTCCGAGACAGCTCTGCCATTCTGCTTGAGCTCCAAGAATTTCTTAAACAACACTGACTTCTGAGCAGCTGGAATGAACTTCTCACTAAAGCGAGCCTTAAACTGCTCCCAAGTAATCTGATCTTCGGGAGTAGCTGCCTTTATAGCATTCCACCAATTCATTGCCCGCCCTTGCAGCTGACGGGACGCTAGCTTTCTCTTCATTGCATCCTCAATACCCAAATCCTCGAAGATACGTTCGCAACTATCCAACCAATCCTGAACATCCGTGGCCGACTTCGTTCCGTGGAACGGCTTCCCACCAAGGCTAGTATAATCCTTATTCAGCTTGGCGAAGTCGACTCTTGGCGCCTGCACTATTGGACCACCACCATTTCCACCATTGGGAGCTGCCCTCTGTACATCTCTAAGCATCTCTCTCATGAGGTCAGTAAACATCGTCCTCATGTCAGCAGCATTCCCATTATTGGCTCCCCTGCCGGCACCTCTAGTATCTCGGCTCATCGTCAATCTGAAAAAGGAAACGATTAACGACTCCATAGTGGTGCTAGTGCAGTACGACTTCATCCTTATACTACTAATAGTATATATATAGCTTTTAAAAACCAAAGTAATCACAAATACGCTCTCTCGTATACGTATATTATCTCTCCCTGATAACTTCCCTAGGTTAACTACGCAACCTAGAGCTCTGATACCAAGTGTGACAGCCCGCCCCGCACCAGCCTGCATTTCCTCCGAAGGTGTGCTGTACACATGTCCCGACTAGCATGGAACGGTCGCCAAAGAAAGGAAAGAAGGGAATTGTAACACCCCGAATTTCGGTTAATGCTAAAATTCACTAATTACAGAATGTATAATCTCAGATGTGAGAATTGGGGGAAACGGGCTGCGTCATTGCGTTCGTCTCGGAAAAATACGCGAAATAGAGTCCGAGTTTTCGAAAATCGGAGTCCGTATGGCCCAGTTATGGCCCGATGAAGTTTGCAGAAAATTCAAAACTAAAAACAGAATTAAGAATTTAAAATTCAGATTTTAAATTGGACAGGCGGGGCCAGGCGGGAAGATTCCCGCCCTACCCATGTCGACAGGGCTGTCGACAGGCCTGTCGACAGGGGTGTCGACTTGCCTGTCGACTTGCCTGTCGACAGGGGTGCGACGCCCAATTAAACTGGGTGCACCAGTTTGGGTTCTTGGGCTGGCTTGGAGGGCTAGTTCTGGAAGCTTCTTGGATCTGACGGATCTAATGGTCCTAAATTAATCTAGGGTTAATCTAAGGGTCTAAAATGCAACCTAATCCTATAAATAACACCCTAACCCTACCCTAATTCATTCATAATTAAACCTAGTAACTAAACTATGGCAAAATGAAACTTGGTCATGGCCTCCACAAATCAATGAAGAGGAAAGCAAGCTCTAATCAACCTCTAATCCATCCTAAGTATCTTAATCTTCTTCATTAGCTTGCTAATTGTGTTTTGGTGAGTTTCTATCACTTTGATGATCAATTGTTAAGATAAGTAGATTAGGTGTAATGAGACTTATGGTCTTGAATGCGGATTTGTGAGTTTGAATCATTTGTAATGATATGCTAATCTATGTATAATATTAATCCTATGTTGAATATGTAAGTTTATGCATGTTGAATATGTAAGTTTATGCAAGTTGAATATGAGAGTTTATGCAAGTTGGATATGTGGGTTTATGCATAATAAGTAATTGACTTTATGCAAGTTAAGTATGTGGTATTATGCAAGTTGAGTATGTGATTCTATGCATGCTAAGTATATGATATTATGCAAGTCTAGTATGTGATTCTATGCATGCTAAGTATATGATATTATGCAAGTTTAGTATGTGATTCTATGCATGCTAAGTATGTGATAATATGCATGATTAATAAGTTGTTTTATGCATATTTAACAAGTGGGTTTATGCATGTTTAACAAGTTCATATGCAAGTTACATGTATGATAATATATGCTATGCAAGTTACATGTTTGTTAATATGCAAGTTACATGTATGTTAATATGCAAGATATGCTATGCAAGTTACATGTTTGTTAATATGCAAGTTACATGTATGTTAATATGCAAGATATGCTATGCAAGTTACATGTTTGTTAATATGCAAGTTACATGTATGTTAATATGCAAGATATGCTATGCAAGTTACATGTTTGTTAATATGCAAGTATGTGAATGCTTATGCAAGTTATGTGTATGCTTAGATGCATGTTTAACATGTTATGCAAGTTGTGAGAATGCTTATATGCAAGTTCAACATGTTATGCAAGTTATGTGTGCTTATGCAAGTTATGTGAATGCTAATATGCAAGTTCAACATGTTATGCAAGATATGTGTATAATAATATGCAAGTTCATATGCAATATGTTATGCAAGTCATGTGCGATAATATGCAAGTTTGGGTTTAATATAGTTGGGTTAATATATGCTCATGTATGCAAGTTGACATTCTCTTAACCCATGACAAAGTTATATGCTAAGATTTGGTTAAACCCATGATGTTGTGATGGATCTTCCCTTTTATTATGTCGTGAAATGAAAACGATTTGCGTGGGGAACGATGGGGTTAATAAAGATGTTAATAAAAGTATGATTGGGTATGATTAAGCATACCATAAAAACAAATTAACATAAGTGGGAATTTACCTATTGAGTTAGGTCTACCCCATGGGAATTTACCTATTGAGTTAGGTCTACCCATGTTATGAAAAACTTGATATTAATTAGGGATAATTAATATAAATTATGGGGGTGATTAATTAGGTGTAATTAATCGACTAAGACACGAGGTTGGACTCAGTTGTAGCGTAAAACTGCCCGGACCCAACCGGCTTAACCAGTTGCTACAAATGTTAGCCCAATGTGAGAGGTCTTAGGCACAAACTAAATACATGATTAATGTAAAGGCACGAGGTTAGACTCGGTTATGACATAAGGCTGCCCGGACCCAACCGGCTTAACCAGCGGTCATAAAAGATAGTCTAATGTGAGAGGTCTTTATGAGGATCACGGTCTGAATTAATTAAGAAACACTTAACCATATAAGCATGTAGTGGGGCATGAGGGTTAAGTGGGTGCCTTAGGTGGCTTGTAGTAACTAGTAGGGTGCCTTGGGTGGCATGAGGAAACTAGTGGGTTGCCTTGGGTGGCAATAGAAAATATAATTAGAATACTTAACCAAAGTGGAACATGTAATTAAACATGGGTAAAGGGTTAAGTAAGTGCTTTGGGTGGCATGTGGAGATCTAGTGGGTGCCTTAAGAGGCAATTGAAATATGATTAATTACTTAACCAAAATATATAACATGTAAGTGGACATGGTAAAAGGGTTAAGTGGGATTCACTAGAAATTACAAGCTTAAGTGGTAGCTTGTGGGGGCCCATCTCAACCAATATCCCAAACGTATCTTTGTGGGCTCGACCCAAGTTGAGTGACGGGACACGCATATTGGGCTTGACTATAAGAGGCCAAAACGGATTAGCGGTGGCAACGCAAGTCCATCGGGTTTCATATGCGTGTGTGGGCCCGGGCTGGTAAGTAAGACGTTGTTGCATCGTGTAGGTATAACCCGTGTACCAAAATCAGGCTTGCCACTTTGGGAAATGATACATCCCACTGTGGGGCCAGCACGGATATCTACGTTAGGGAGCCGATCGCTTGGGAGTAGTGGGTACACCTAGTAAAGATAGGGGCAGACGGCACCTATGTAGGGGTAAAAGAAACTACTGGCTAAAAATTACTAAGTACATTTAGTGGGATCAATCTTTAAGTAGGAACTAATCTTGGGTAGGTAGAACTGGTGTGGTGCAGTGTAGGAATTACATTTGAGTAGGTCTGGGGCGGTGTGATCTAGTAATTATCCTTGGGTGGATAAATGCGTCTTTACGGTTATCTTAGTTTATCCTAAGTTTGCCAAGCTGCTTTGTGTAGCCATGCATCCCCAGGCGTTACCGTATATCGACTTATGTCTTCTCTGGTTATTTTAATGATTGTATTGTTAGGGTTATAGGACTCACTCAGACTTATGTCTGACCCCGTTGTTTTTATCTTTTTCCCCCAACCCCAGGTTATTAGAGTGGGCCTGGTGCTAGTGGGCTTTGATCGGATTGCTGTATCTATCCTATGGAGCTTGGACCTCTGAAGTGAAGCCGAGCTTATCTTTCCTTTTATGGCTATTAGTTATGTAGTGGGATTATGTACTTCTATTTTATCAAGATGGATATTATGTACTTGACTCTGGTTTATGGTTTTGTGATGTAACCAAACATGTATTACTTTCCGTTGCAATGAAATGATGTTTTAAATTTTCAAGTATTACTCATATTTGTCTTGCTGTAATTTTACTGTTCTATATTCACTTAAAATGCTTCACAGAAACTAAGGCATTCCCCTGGTATGAGTGACCTTAGCGGACGTGGGGTGTTACACGTGGTATCAGAGCTTAAGGTTACCAGAACAGATAAAAATTTTAGAAAAACTATTTTTCTAAGAAAATTTTTGAAGGAGTATTTTCAAAAACATGTCTTTTAAGAGAAAAGTTTTTGAGAGAAAAGCATAATCCCCAATAGCCATATCTTTATCTTTCGAATTCTCCGTTTGAATCTCTTTCTCTCTCGTCTTGAGTTTCCCCTCCGTGTGTAGATGATCTTTCTAAGATAGATAAGAATGGAAATCCGCTTCAAGGGACTTAGACGTAAATCAGATTAGAAGTTGGTTCAAGAAGGAGGAGGACTTGTAGGTACTTATTGGATGGACGATGGGAGGAAGGCTCTAATAGTTGTTTGGTTAATAAAGGACGAAGCCTCATTGATGGGAGGTTACGAGTGGAGAATGGGAAGGAGAAGGCTAGTAGTTATCCTTTTGGGGAGGAATAGGACACCTTATTAGGATTGACCAAAGAAGCAAGGACAAGGTATGGAATCTTCTGGAGGGTAGTTGTATTCCCTCACGACTAGGGTGCCGGACGGGGATAAGACCGTCTAGGTTGGAATTTGGATTTCTTTATTATCCGATTCGAACTTTATTTGATTTGGACGCATTAAGTTCGTTTATCTCATCATTGTTAGTGAGTCACTGCACTTAGACACCAGTTTAGTAGATGATCCCTTAGTTGTTTCAAACCCAATTGGGCTCCATGATGTGTTTGGGTTTGAAAGTTTCTATACTTAGCATTGAGTTTGGATGTGATGCTTGTTGGGCTTCACGGACTATGGGTTAGTTTTGGGCATGAACTGGTTATCCAGTAGGGGTGCCGTTCTTGATTTTGAGGGGAGAGTTGTTAGGCTTATGACCCGCTTGGGTAACACTCTCGAGATCTCTAGTAATCCCATAGAATCTGTTATGCTAAGTTATCTAGAATCGCTGGACACATCGGTCGAGAGTTTGCGATCTGTTAGAAGTGGTCCAGGAATACTCGGATGTGTTTGAGAAGGTGAAGGGCTTACCTCCGGAGCGGGAGATTGACTTCCGAATATATCTGGTAAACAATGCCAAACCAGTGACTTGGCCAGTGTGCCACAAGGCTCCTCGTGAGAGGAGGGAACTCCATAAGTAAGTAGGCGATTGCTTGAGAAGGGGTTCATAAGAAGAAGTATATCGGAATGGGGTGCTCCAATTGTTTTTGCCACGAAGGCGGATGGGTCCCTCAGACTTTGTGTAGGCTAAAGAGAACTAAATAAACTCACAAAGAAGAATAGACACCCATTGCCGAAGATTGATGATCTCTTTGATCAGTTGATTGGCGCCTCAGTATTTTCGCAGTTGGACTAAGCCACATGGTTTCGTCAGTTGGGAGTGGCTGACGATAGTATAGAGGAGATTGCCTTTAGGACTCCGGATGGTTTTATGAGTGGCTGGTGATGCTATTTGGTTTGATGAACGCCCCCGCATACTTTGTTGATTTGATGAGAAGGGTGTTCAGAGAGTACCTAAATAAGTTTGTGATGGTCTTTATGGATGACATCTTGGTTTTTCTAGGAGCGAAATAAGTTTTCGTATGTGCTCAATCGGTTAAGCAAAGCCAGTTATGGGATAAAACGGTGGTTTTGGAGCGAGACTGGCAAGGACATCCAAAGTTGGTCAAAGGCTTAATTGTCTAGCCATTATTATTATTATTTTAGTATCATCTCACGTAGGTTGCCTGAACTCGAAGGAGATATCCCTTGGGTGTTTGTCTGATATTGGTTTCGGCCTTTGGGGCTTGCATTTGGGGGATGTCGAATTCGACTAGGGTGGTCTGCGTGAGAGATGGACAGTTGTGACGATTTTGGATAGGATTCTTAGCAGCTTATGAGTTGAGATAGCATATACCCCTAACAAGGGAAGCATGGTAGCAGACGCCTTAAGAAGAAAAAGATTGTCCTTGAGCTCATTGATCGATTAAACGACGGAGCTTAGGGTCTATTTCTATGTTTGACTTTAGACCTTCCGATGACTTTGTACCCGGTTTGCTAGCCTCCTTGGAGGTTAGGCCTACTCTTTTGGGACAGGGTGGCGAGGCACAACAAGACGACCCACAGTTGGTTGAGCTATGAGAGAAGCTCATAAGGGGGAGGAGTCGTCCAGCCATTTGAGTAGGTACACCCTAGATAGTAAGGGGTGGTTGTGTAGAGACGGTAGACTTTGTGTACCGCAAGATGAGAGTTTGAGGAAGGCTATACTTGATGATACACATCGGTCGAAGATAACCATTCATCCCGGTAGGGACAAGTTGTACCAAGACATGAGGCGAGTTTTCTTTTTGGCCAATCTGAAGAAAGATGCGGCCAAGTATGTCGCTAGATGCTTGGTGTGCTAACAAGTGGAAGCGGAGCAGAAGAAACCCGGAGGGTTGCTTCACCCGTTAGAAGTTTCGTAATAGGAAGTGGGATAGTGTCTCATTGGATTACCGAAATCAAGGAAGAGTAATACGGGGATGGGCTTATGATAGATAGACTTACTAAGTGTGCCCATTTCATACCCGTGAAGAGCAAGAGGACTGTTACATGTCTAGCTTCAGTTTACCTTCGAAAGAATATTAGATTGCATGGTGTACCTTCCAGCATTGTGAGTGATCAAGATTCTATCTTCACTAGTGAGTTTTGGAAGATTTTGCAAGAGGCGGTAGGGACTCAGTTGTGTTTGAGCACCGCATATCATCCTCAGATGGACGGTTAGACCGAGAGGGTGAACCGTATCTTAGAATATCTTTGGAGGTTATGTATTTTGGATTTTGGAGGTACATGGGAAGAGCATCTTCCATTGGTGGAGTTCGCATATAATAGCAGCTTTCAGTCCAGTAGTGGTATGGCTCCTTTTGAAGCTCTTTATGG
Organism: Allium sativum; assembly: GCA_030737875.1. Lineage (NCBI taxonomy): Eukaryota > Viridiplantae > Streptophyta > Magnoliopsida > Asparagales > Amaryllidaceae > Allium > Allium sativum. Next base: position 689,813,063 of record CM060920.1, on the reverse strand, counting down.
AAGGCCTTGTTGATCACCTACATGTTAGTGGGAATCTACGGATAAGATCTTGGTTGGGCCGATGTGATTAGAGAGTCTTCAGAGAAGATTGACTTGATTCAAAGAAGGATGAAAGCAGCACAGGATAGGCAAAAATCTTATGCGGACAAGAGAAGGACGGATCTTGAGTTTGAAGTTGGGGACATGGTTTTATCAAGGTATCTCCGTTACGGAATGTGGTTCACTTTGGATCTGTTAGGAAGTGAGTACCAGGGTTGTAGGGCCATTTCCCATTGAGGAAAGAATTGGACGGATGGCATATAGAGTGGAGTTGCCTGACAAACTTAGTGGTGTACCGGGTGTATTTCATGTGTCCCATTTGAGGAAGTGCTTACATGAAACCGCTGAGGTGGTAGAGCCGAGTTTGCTTAAAGAAGCAGAGTTAGACCGGGATGAGACGATTCAACGAGCTCCTACTCGCATCATTGGGTCAGAGACTAGGAAGTTGAGGAACAAAGAAGTTCAGCTAGCTAGAGTGCAGTGGGGAGATGACGAAAGAAATGCTACTTGGGAGACGGAAGCGAAGATGCGTTCTTTGTATCCATTTCTTTTGGAGAGTATGTCTTTTAACTTCTCCTTTATCGCTTGCCTAGTACTTACCTTATCTTTAGTATGTCCTCTCGATTAGTGCTGTTTGACCTTTAGATAGGGAAAACCTATGGTTGAAACATGTGTTTGAGACATGTTATGGTTGATGGATGCAAGTGGATGCAAGTGTTTGCTAGTGGTTGCTCGTGGATGCATATATACACACTCTAGGCACTAGATCGGCTCAGTCACTTCATATTGCATATTGCATATAATTGTGTGTAGTTAGCTATATTTATGGATGTATAATGATTGTGTTATCATATGGATGATGCATTTTGGTGAATGATTGTGCACTCATATAGATACTGTATGTGTCGATAGGGTTATCTCGCATACCTATTGGATACATGGCACTATCATGGTTTGCATATGTTCATACATTAGATAGGGAACATATACACACACTTTTCGCATATGCTCATACATCATTAGAAATTGTTTAAGGACAATGGATGCTCGTGTTTGATGGATTGAGTAGATGGTTGTTTGGATGGTAGGATTTGCATTCTCCTTAGCTTAGAGATTTCGGGGACGAAATCCTTTAAGGGGGGAGAATGTAACACCCCGAATTTCGGTTAATGCTAAAATTCACTAATTACAGAATGTATAATCTCAGATGTGAGAATTGGGGGAAACGGGCTGCGTCATTGCGTTCGTCTCGGAAAAATACGCGAAATAGAGTCCGAGTTTTCGAAAATCGGAGTCCGTATGGCCCAGTTATGGCCCGATGAAGTTTGCAGAAAATTCAAAACTAAAAACAGAATTAAGAATTTAAAATTCAGATTTTAAATTGGACAGGCGGGGCCAGGCGGGAAGATTCCCGCCCTACCCATGTCGACAGGGCTGTCGACAGGCCTGTCGACAGGGGTGTCGACTTGCCTGTCGACTTGCCTGTCGACAGGGGTGCGACGCCCAATTAAACTGGGTGCACCAGTTTGGGTTCTTGGGCTGGCTTGGAGGGCTAGTTCTGGAAGCTTCTTGGATCTGACGGATCTAATGGTCCTAAATTAATCTAGGGTTAATCTAAGGGTCTAAAATGCAACCTAATCCTATAAATAACACCCTAACCCTACCCTAATTCATTCATAATTAAACCTAGTAACTAAACTATGGCAAAATGAAACTTGGTCATGGCCTCCACAAATCAATGAAGAGGAAAGCAAGCTCTAATCAACCTCTAATCCATCCTAAGTATCTTAATCTTCTTCATTAGCTTGCTAATTGTGTTTTGGTGAGTTTCTATCACTTTGATGATCAATTGTTAAGATAAGTAGATTAGGTGTAATGAGACTTATGGTCTTGAATGCGGATTTGTGAGTTTGAATCATTTGTAATGATATGCTAATCTATGTATAATATTAATCCTATGTTGAATATGTAAGTTTATGCATGTTGAATATGTAAGTTTATGCAAGTTGAATATGAGAGTTTATGCAAGTTGGATATGTGGGTTTATGCATAATAAGTAATTGACTTTATGCAAGTTAAGTATGTGGTATTATGCAAGTTGAGTATGTGATTCTATGCATGCTAAGTATATGATATTATGCAAGTCTAGTATGTGATTCTATGCATGCTAAGTATATGATATTATGCAAGTTTAGTATGTGATTCTATGCATGCTAAGTATGTGATAATATGCATGATTAATAAGTTGTTTTATGCATATTTAACAAGTGGGTTTATGCATGTTTAACAAGTTCATATGCAAGTTACATGTATGATAATATATGCTATGCAAGTTACATGTTTGTTAATATGCAAGTTACATGTATGTTAATATGCAAGATATGCTATGCAAGTTACATGTTTGTTAATATGCAAGTTACATGTATGTTAATATGCAAGATATGCTATGCAAGTTACATGTTTGTTAATATGCAAGTATGTGAATGCTTATGCAAGTTATGTGTATGCTTAGATGCATGTTTAACATGTTATGCAAGTTGTGAGAATGCTTATATGCAAGTTCAACATGTTATGCAAGTTATGTGTGCTTATGCAAGTTATGTGAATGCTAATATGCAAGTTCAACATGTTATGCAAGATATGTGTATAATAATATGCAAGTTCATATGCAATATGTTATGCAAGTCATGTGCGATAATATGCAAGTTTGGGTTTAATATAGTTGGGTTAATATATGCTCATGTATGCAAGTTGACATTCTCTTAACCCATGACAAAGTTATATGCTAAGATTTGGTTAAACCCATGATGTTGTGATGGATCTTCCCTTTTATTATGTCGTGAAATGAAAACGATTTGCGTGGGGAACGATGGGGTTAATAAAGATGTTAATAAAAGTATGATTGGGTATGATTAAGCATACCATAAAAACAAATTAACATAAGTGGGAATTTACCTATTGAGTTAGGTCTACCCCATGGGAATTTACCTATTGAGTTAGGTCTACCCATGTTATGAAAAACTTGATATTAATTAGGGATAATTAATATAAATTATGGGGGTGATTAATTAGGTGTAATTAATCGACTAAGACACGAGGTTGGACTCAGTTGTAGCGTAAAACTGCCCGGACCCAACCGGCTTAACCAGTTGCTACAAATGTTAGCCCAATGTGAGAGGTCTTAGGCACAAACTAAATACGTGATTAATGTAAAGGCACGAGGTTAGACTCGGTTATGACATAAGGCTGCCCGGACCCAACCGGCTTAACCAGCGGTCATAAAAGATAGTCTAATGTGAGAGGTCTTTATGAGGATCACGGTCTGAATTAATTAAGAAACACTTAACCATATAAGCATGTAGTGGGGCATGAGGGTTAAGTGGGTGCCTTAGGTGGCTTGTAGTAACTAGTAGGGTGCCTTGGGTGGCATGAGGAAACTAGTGGGTTGCCTTGGGTGGCAATAGAAAATATAATTAGAATACTTAACCAAAGTGGAACATGTAATTAAACATGGGTAAAGGGTTAAGTAAGTGCTTTGGGTGGCATGTGGAGATCTAGTGGGTGCCTTAAGAGGCAATTGAAATATGATTAATTACTTAACCAAAATATATAACATGTAAGTGGACATGGTAAAAGGGTTAAGTGGGATTCACTAGAAATTACAAGCTTAAGTGGTAGCTTGTGGGGGCCCATCTCAACCAATATCCCAAACGTATCTTTGTGGGCTCGACCCAAGTCGAGTGACGGGACACGCATATTGGGCTTGACTATAAGAGGCCAAAACGGATTAGCGGTGGCAACGCAAGTCCATCGGGTTTCATATGCGTGTGTGGGCCCGGGCTGGTAAGTAAGACGTTGTTGCATCGTGTAGGTATAACCCGTGTACCAAAATCAGGCTTGCCACTTTGGGAAATGATACATCCCACTGTGGGGCCAGCACGGATATCTACGTTAGGGAGCCGATCGCTTGGGAGTAGTGGGTACACCTAGTAAAGATAGGGGCAGACGGCACCTATGTAGGGGTAAAAGAAACTACTGGCTAAAAATTACTAAGTACATTTAGTGGGATCAATCTTTAAGTAGGAACTAATCTTGGGTAGGTAGAACTGGTGTGGTGCAGTGTAGGAATTACATTTGAGTAGGTCTGGGGCGTTGTGATCTAGTAATTATCCTTGGGTGGATAAATGCGTCTTTACGGTTATCTTAGTTTATCCTAAGTTTGCCAAGCTGCTTTGTGTAGCCATGCATCCCCAGGCGTTACCGTATATCGACTTATGTCTTCTCTGGTTATTTTAATGATTGTATTGTTAGGGTTATAGGACTCACTCAGACTTATGTCTGACCCCGTTGTTTTTATCTTTTTCCCCCAACCCCAGGTTATTAGAGTGGGCCTGGTGCTAGTGGGCTTTGATCGGATTGCTGTATCTATCCTATGGAGCTTGGACCTCTGAAGTGAAGCCGAGCTTATCTTTCCTTTTATGGCTATTAGTTATGTAGTGGGATTATGTACTTCTATTTTATCAAGATGGATATTATGTACTTGACTCTGGTTTATGGTTTTGTGATGTAACCAAACATGTATTACTTTCCGTTGCAATGAAATGATGTTTTAAATTTTCAAGTATTACTCATATTTGTCTTGCTGTAATTTTACTGTTCTATATTCACTTAAAATGCTTCACAGAAACTAAGGCATTCCCCTGGTATGAGTGACCTTAGCGGACGTGGGGTGTTACAGGAATGAACTAATCAAGGAACCTGTAGAATGTCTCACAGCGCATGGAATAAAATATAATAATAACATACTTGACATAAAACAGGCGAGACAGTGTATAAGCTGATAACTAATAATCAATGTCAACATCAGAGCAGCGGAAATCCAAATACAGCTTATTACAACTTTCCAAATTTACTGTCTCTAATCAAAAGAAAACTAAAGTAGAAGATACACCACCAATGCCCAAGCAGTGATCTTCAACAATACAGGGAGAATACTACATATATTACGTGGAAGCCTCCTGCTCGTCTCCGGATCATCTACCCGTGCATCACCAGCTAACCTGTCTCTAGTCTGCTCGTGTGAGCACCCAGAGTAATAAGAAGAGACATAAAACTCTGGGTCAGACATAAAGCCTGGTATGAGCGATAAGCATCTAAACAGAGTAATAACAGGTATACTAAACCATACCTGAAACTGGACCTGCAACCAAAGAGTTAGTACCACATACCGTACAATACTCCAAGGTGCCATAATAAATAGTGTAAGAATACGGGGGTGGGGTGTGCATGTCACAATGATAGCAAACAAATCATCCATAGCAACCATCCTCACATCTCTCACTCAGTGCGTAAAGCGTACGACATCTACCACTTTGGAACACTAGACAAAACTGAGGCAACGACGAATCCCGACTTGTAGAAACCCTGCTATGACCAAGCCAAACACTTGGGGTCATGACCAAGCATTTCAATGACCCACTTCATTGGTCGTAGCCCTTGGTCCTACCAATGCCATAAAGGCCCTGAATCCGCCTTCGTACCTCCTACCATAGTGGTCCGAAGCTATAGACGTCGATAACCCCTTAACACGCGTCCCGCAGCAAAGCCCAACCATGAAGTGAACTCGTTGATTCCCATCTGAATCTTAAGCTCTAACTTCTCATTTGGACCTCCTTTGCATCTCGGGTTTGGTTGAATTGGAGTGGGTCTTCAGAAGAGTTGTCGCGCAGTAACAGTCCTGGAATTCGGTTCGGTTCGGTAATCATTGCCCTCGTCTGTTCGGTTCGGATTTCTTCACTCCGGGTCGGGTCGGTGTCCTCCTCCGGGTCGGGTCGGTGTCCTCCTCCGGGTCGGGTCGGTGTCCTCCTCCGGGTCGGGTCGGGTTGCTATCCTCCTTCCAGCTCATGCTCCTTCTTCGATCAGCTCCCTCGTTTCCTTCTACTCCGATCCGATCACTTCGCTTTACTTCAGTCCGATCCGCTCCGCTCCCTAGCCTACTCCGATCCGATCCCCTTGTCCACTCCAACTCTAAGTAAACGGCCTTCCTTTTTGCCAAGCCTTTCATGTGCCAAACTCCAGTTCGGGTCGGGTTTCTTGCCCAGTTCACATTTCCGATCCGAGCCCCATCCGATCCGATCCGAAGCCCTGCACAACTTTCTGCAACTTTTCCAGCAACTTGTTTACGCCGTTCGACGACGTTTTTGACAAATCTAACTATTCTAATCAATCACAATTCATGTCAAATAGTCATAACAACATAGCAAACTAACCACAAACACCAAAACAATGAATTCATATGTCAAAATGGATCAAATGTGCCCAAAACCTCACATTTTCCTATAATCCCTCTTAATCATGTTTAAGCATATACTTAGTAAAACTTAATCAAATCGTCTAAATTTTCTAACAGAGGCATGAAACATTATTTAAGAATTTCTAAACATTTTTCCAGAATTTATTAGTGTATAAATTCGCTAATCTTCACTAATTACCCTTAATTAACTGTAATTAGTGTCAAAACGATGCTATCACTCACCTTGGCCACAAATGAAACACCAAATCTGAAGTATCCTCTGTTTGGGTCGAATTCCTATGTATAGCAGCAGCTCCAACCTTGCTTTGTTGCTATTTGGCCTTGTTTTGATGTAGTTTAGGCTTAATCTTCGCTAAAAATGTGTTTTGGGGTGATTTTAGAGGATGGAAGCCATTACCAAGGTCTCAAGAAGGTTTGTGGCGGCTCAAAACTGAAATGAAAGTGATAACTTAACCCTAATCAGTCCTCCTATACCTCTAAACCCGAAATTCCCCTGTGGGCCTAGCTGCTAATCACCCGGTTAAGCCCAATTAAGCTGTTTTTCACCATCTGAAACTTGTTTCAGCCATATCTCCCAAACGGTAAGTCCGTTTGGCTAATGTGACCACTCTACGGAAAGAGAAACCATCATCCGGAGCCAATGGAAGTGGTTTCAGGTCAAAATTCCTTTCCAGTCAAAAGTTATGGCCAAAACAGTAATAACTAGGGGTAAAATGGTCATTTAAAAATCGGGAAAAATCATGAACATGGGAAATGACCCCAATAGTCGTCTCCCAAAGTTACACGACCATACGACTTCGTATGTGACAGAAATAAATATTCTACGATCCTATGATGCGTAGAATGCGGGTCGTTACACCAGCGGATCCCGTTTCACTGAATTTCGTTAACGTACGTAAAAGTTATGCTAATTTAAGTTTATAGATATTTATCGATAAATTAACCAACTAATTAATAATTTAATTAATTAATTTAACTAACTACCTTAATTAACATCAAACGTGGCCATGTCTGCTATCTTCCTTGGACAACGCGTTTTCTCCTTCTCTGTCTTGCAAAACCCAATGCCCCAAATTCTTTGACGAAACATGAACATCAGCCCATCCTTTACACAGCCACCGATCATCCCTTAGACCACCTGACGCCACTGTGTGACCTCCACCTGAACCGCACTTCCACCAGCCTCCTTCACCAAAACCGGCGCCTCCCACCTCGCTACTAAAACGCCAGAATTTGCTTTGAACCCAAATCCGTTCAAGCTCCATAACCTGCCGCCACACCTCAAGATAGACCACCGGAACACCGCCGTCCTCTTCGCCTTGCTTCCCCCTTCCACTTCCCTTCAGGTGACCTGACCAGAACTGCCTCGTCCGCCGTGAAATCAACCAAAACCGCCAGCCACTTCGAACATTAACCAAAAACAGTACTCCACGTTCAACTCACCACCACTGTCACCTCCGACCACCAAAGGACCTCCAACCGGTGTCAAACGAAAGCTGGAACACTCCTTTTCGATTTCCCCTAGGTCTGGTCATCTCAAATCGACCCAATCTCCGACAATTTAGCAAAGAACAAAACTGATTTTTGCCACTGTTCAGGCGATTCTGGTCACCTCAGGCCACGATAGGTCAGCAAATTTTTACATAAGTTAGATGTGAACCTGATCTACAACTTTTCTTCAGGTCGCCCTAGCCGATTCTTGACGGGTTGGAAGAAATAAATTGATTTGTGTTTGAGGGGTTTTCTGCAAATTTACTTAGCTGGTGACGTTTTGGGATGGTTAGGCTGAAATTGGGAAAGTGTAAGTGCCATTTATAATGAAAAATAATATTATTATATGTCGATGTGACTAACGATATTATTTTTCGTGTCTATCGCAATATCTGAACGCTGTTTATTCGCTCCTGCGCTCACGTATAAACTCCATTCGTGATGTGAATGGACGTCATGATATAATTTGATGTTACGGTCCTAACGAAACTTGTTTCGTCGAATTCCGAGTCCATTTGCTCAAACGGCGCTCGTTCACATCCAAATGGTCATTTTATTTTGCCACGCTCACAGAATAATTCCGTTTTGTGTGCAACTTAAAAATCTAGCCATAATTTTCCATTGCGGTCCCAACAAAATTTGTTTCATCGAAAACGGAGGTCGTTTGAATAAAGGCCCAATTTACATAAAAATAAACCAATTTTAAAGTACCTCAATATAATATAAATAAAATATTAATATTGGCCATACACGACTAGAATTGCATATACTACTAAAATAAAAAAACTTGGATTGAGTTTGAAGCTAAATCGATATTATAAATTTTTAAAACCCCTTTATTTAATATAAATAAACGTTGTAATTTATAAAGGAATTCCATAGCGGCTATTTTAAAATTTGATTTGTATATAAAACAAAATCTACACTATGAAAACTGGATTTTTCTCTTCCAGTAGAAAAATATCATCAAATAGATTTCGGCGTTTCTTGTTTCGAGAAAATCCGACTAATATTGGATCTTGTACAGCCGTTTAAAGTTCAAAACGCCATATTATGAACTACCACGCCGCTGCAGCTCGTTTTATAATTAAATTATAAATTAAACGCTCAACTGTCGTTTTATAAACTAAATCGATACTATAATTTCAATATGAACAATATTGAACCATTTTAAATTCACCGATCCCATTATATTTCCAATTCTACATTTTTCAAAATATTTTGGAATTAAAATATTATTATATAATTGATGTAAATAAATGTTCAAAAGAAAATGGTTAAATCGAATTATTTAAATTCAAATAAATATTTTAAATAAATAAAATAATTCAAATAATCTGGCAGAAAAATATGGGTCGTTACATGTAGTAAACCGCCCTAGGCTGGTCGGGTAGGGGCAGATCCGACCCCGTGGAGACGCCAAGGTCTCGAGTTCGTTTGATCGCATGCGGTTAGGTCGGGTAGGTGCCTTCGACCCGATCAGGTATTTGCTATATTCTAGCTGTATCATTCCAACGCACACAGCTGATGTGCGATCGGGTATGTTCACTCGACCCGATCCATTATATCTGACCAAGGGGGTGTGACCCGATCCGGTGTTGTATCCATGTCAAATTGATGATGTTAAGTTTCCAATATCCGACCCAATCCGAAAGGGAAGATCCGACCCGGTGATGTTTTCTTGTAGAATTAAAGTTTTCCAACTTTCTGTCACTCCATCCAAGCGATCGCCAATCAATGTAAGTTTATACTCAAGTTCCTGGCTTTGGGTAACCTGGTTACAATGCAGTCTAACACAATTCTATATAAAATGGAACTTGTAGAAGATGTCCCGAAGGAGGTAAGGAGTTTTTGGATCAAGTAGTAGATGATTTAGGTGGAGGAACCTGTTAGGAAAACCACGCCTTTGCGGAAGCAGTCAGGATCTTATCAACCCGATTACTTAAAGATGATTCAATGGAAAAACAACACAAATATGAAACATGCACAAACACAGGATATTCCAACCAACCACCCTCTTTACTGATTCACAAAAACAAATTTCATTTACACTTAATGGATCAAAAAGCAAAAGTAAACAAACTACATTTAAATCAATAACCTTATTGAGGAAGGGAAAGAATATCTAGATGACAACAACTATTGTTAGAGAAGGCGAACAATGAAGAACGGCGACAAATCCTTGGACAATTTGGAGGAATAAATAGGAATAGCATCTCTTAGCCCTAATTCCTAATTCCTCTCCAGGGCACAAGCTCTGAGAGGTTTTGGCACAAAACCTCTCAATTTCAGTTTTTGGTTACTTGACCTAATTCTGAAAGCTTCAAAAATCTCAAAGATATATCCTACAGAAAGCCTGGTCAAAACAGAAATCATTCGGCTTAGATGTTTGACTGGGGTGATCAGATGTCTGAACGCACTCTCAGGAAACATCTTCCCTTTAGGTCAGACGTCTGACCTAAGGCCACAGACATCTGACCACCTGTTATGTCCTTTTCCTGCATCTTTCAACTGCATCTTGCAATATCTCGAGTTATCAAACTCCACATCTCACACCGTCTTCAACATCCATGTGATCTAATATCACAAATCACAACAGTCCACCTTTATATGAAATCACATCAACAAACAAGTCATCCGATTACCATGAACATGTGATCTCACAAATCACAAATTACTCTACCTTCATATGAGATCACATCAACGCTCCAACAATCACTAAACAAGTCAACCTAGTCTATCAATGACCACCTACTCTCAATTAATACGACATTCGATTTCAAGGCTACAAGGTACACACTATTTTTTTTTGGAGTACAGTGCAACTCAATGATTCTGGGCTACAATCACACCTAATTGATTTGGATGAGCTACGACCGCACCTTCTCAATTACAAACACAACCCTTAGCCTGCGAAAGATGCATCTTCCCCCTGAGATGCATCACACAAAACTAATGGTCTAAAAATGTTTGTAATACCACAAGAATTTATATCTTGTGGATTTTCCCAATTAATACCTGTCTACTTGATTAAAACTCCTCCCCTGATCAACGTAGATCCCTCGAGCATCGTCAACATGAAGACCCAAGTAGAAAACATGAACCGAGTCACGAAGGTATAGGCAAATCAAACAAACTGCCTTCTTCTTCGTCTTCTTCCATCTTTCCCTCATCCACATCCGAGGGCCTCTTCCCATCTCCATCAATCGAATCATAAAGATCATTGAGGTATAGAAAATCCTTCATTTTAGGCTTCTAAATCCCTCAACTTCTTTCATTAAAAATAGTCATCTTTGGGACCATCATCATGTCCGACATTAAAAAAAATATTTTCCAACCCAAAATCACTCTAAGGTTTGTGATGATCTAGCTCCGATACCAACTGTTAGGAAAACTAAGCCTTTGCGGAAGCGATTAGTATCTTATTCACCCAATTGCTTAAAGGTGATTTAATAGAAAAACAACATAGTATGAAATTACATGCGCAAACAAAAGATATTCCACCCAACAACCCTCTTCATTAATTCACAAAATTTGGTTTACACTTAATGGATCAAAAACTAAAGTAAAAAAATACGATTAATTCAATAACCTTATGGAGAAAGGGAAAGAATATCTAGATAACTACAACTATTGTTGGAGAAGGAGAAAAACGAAGAACAATGGAAAATCCTTAGACAATCATGAGGCATAAATAGGAATAGCATCTCTCAACCCTAATGCCTAATTCCTCTCCAGGGCACAAGACCTCCCAATTTCGGTTTTCTGTTACTTGATCTAACTCTAAAAGCTTCAAAAATCTCCAAAATATATCCTGTAGAAAGCCCAGTCAAAACATAAATAAGCTGGCTCAGACATCGGACTGGGGTGGTCAGACATCTGACTACACTCTCGGGAAGCATATTCTCTTCACGTCAGACATCTGACCTGGGGCCTCAGACATCCGACCACATGCTTTGTCCCTTTCCCACCCCTTTCAGCTACATCTTGCAATATGTCAAGTTACCGAACCCCAAATCTCACATCATCTTCAACATCCATGTGATTTAATATCATAAATCGTAACAAAATCCAGGTCCATGATGAGTTGAATTCTAGTCGAGAGGAACTTTTTCCTCCAATTCCTTCTTCAGACTATGGTTGGAACTTCTCGAGGTTAACTTCAGATAAGTTAGCGAACGACTTGACATTCTAGTGATGGCCAAACCAACATGATGAGGTTTTACTTTGAGTCTTTCTTAAGGAAGACATGTAAATGGTTGGGGATCGACTTCGAGATAGAAGGAGCTAGAGAAATTTGTTTACCCGTAATAGGGAGTTTCTTAATAAAGTCACCCAACGAGCCTTGACTAAAGATCGATCCTAGCTTCACAACGAAAATTTAGAAACCGTTGAACCATTGAGAGGAATATTGGAAAACACACTTGCATGTAATATATTTGCATAGTCGTTTACATCAATAGATTTGACACCTGACAATGGTAACAATAAAGGAAATGATTAGATAACTGTTAAAGAAAACTCAAAAGTAGTGGGAACCAATATTCCTAATTATACAGAGGGAAAATATTTTGATGGTGTTATAGAGGAAAGTGATATGATAATGGATGGTAAAACTGGAGACAATGTCCATTAAAGGCTACATCTTATTGTTCTAGCAAGAAAAAGGGAAAAAAAGATAGGAAAAACGGGTTGAAGATTTTAATGGAGTTATAAAAGGCTAAATTGACAAAGAGGAGGCTAGGGAAGCATCTAACTTGAATGACACAATTATTGCTTTGAAAGCGGTGAAGAACATGAGTGTGTTATCACAGTAGGGGTTATGCCAAAGCTAAGATTTTGTTATCGAAAAACCTGAGTTAAGATAGCTTTCATGGAAGAATAAAGCATGATTGAGAAATTTAAATTTTTGGACTTCTTTTTAGATGTATAAAATAAAGGTACTCGTCTTGAGGGGTTGCTTTATCAAATATTTAATTAGGTATGAATAATAATAACTGTGTACACTCATTTAACATGTTTGCATGTACTTATGCTTCTAATTATTTGATTGGATAAAATTAGCATTAAATTTCTATCTATTTTTCTTATTTATCAGTGGATATTTTTTTAAACTTTTGTAAATTATTGTAGCTTTTCCCTCCCTCATATTATTAAGTTAGTCATGTTTATTAATCTCGCTAGTTTTTGATTTATATAGGTTCCTAATCTCAGTTGGGTGTTCCCATTTAATAAACAAAGATTCCATTCAACTTTTTTATGAATTTGCATAATTATGCTATTAAATGCACTAAAATTGAGATTTATTTATGGTAGCTAGGAAGATGCCGAAAACTTTGTCACTATTAACATAATTAGTACTTCTGATAGTACTTAAGAATAGAATCCTAAACATCAGACAAAAGTTTTAACTTCACCCCTTCCGGAAATAAACACTTTCAAGGACCAATGGAAGATCCTTAAATTTTGATGTATGAAAAAATTAGAATGGATGAGTAATCATATGTAGAGTTATTGCATTACTTTTGAGATAAGAATTGACATTGAAATAGTAAGTATGTAGATGTTAAAGAGAAATGACAATATTTTTATCCATCATAACGTCAGAAATTAAATTATAAAATACTAGTACTAGAAGTTAGGTCTGACTATAAGCAAGCATTTATATGAAGTTTTGAATGTCACAGAACGGTTTTCTTGGATAATTCCACCTAGACTTTGACAACCCTACTTAGATACACAATTTCGTGTTAAATTAAAAGAAGATCCTTTTATAATTGGGGAATTATAGAATACTTAAAAAACGCAAATATTCCAATTCATGATCAAATCCCATTCAAAGGAAGAAGGCATGGAAACTTTTGTTGGAATGTCGTGATAATATGTGATTTTAACATGAAATTTTATATGTAATGTTATGGTGGATAAGAACCACACATAATTTTAGGATCTTCAATGAAATAATTCACTACCTTTATAGTGATTATCCAATTTCTTCTTCTCCATTTAAGTTTAATATTTTACCCTCTTTTTTTATAAAATTATAACTTGCTACTTTTGTTTTACATTGATGTGGACATGTACCACCCTTGTGATACAATATATTTAAACATCAAAAGGTTTTGATTTTTTTTATTGCAACATACGTTACTAGTTAATAAGCTGCATAAATAATAATGCAACATATAGAAAGAAGACATTTAATCATTCATATGCTTATTTGAGAAATTCTGTTGAAAATGTTTTTTCATCTTATTTAAAATGCCTTAGCTCTCCATTTAAAAATAATACAGTTATTGGTGATGCATAATTTTGGCATTGTGCTTTCATTCGCATTAAAATGTTTTAATAAGCCAAAGAAGATATTATAATCTAAATACTTTTGTCATAACAAACAATGGAATTGGTAACTAAGAACTACCATAAACTCAACGAAAATCATATTGAAGTTTTTTCATCTCAAATCACTAACATTTATACCAATTTTACATGATGAAATTGACTTTTTTTGCTTTTATTTGAATTTAGTAGCAACTCAGCTAAATGAATGAATGCATATTTTAGATTTGTTTTGGTTCACATTTCATGTGTATGCATCATAAGTACACTTGTAATGTAAATCAATGGTAAGATTTGTCAATGTGGTAACTTCTTCAAATGACACAATATCCACTCAACCACTACTAGGAAACATGACTATTCCAATGGGTCTGAGTCATTGAGAGCCATTGGAATAACCAATGTAATAGAGTTTACATGTTATGGTTTCCAACGGAACCAATGAACAATTTGCGACGGGTACGTCAACTACTACTAATGACTCTATCGTACCAATAAGCCGTTGATAACCGTTGAGAGCCGTTGGAAAATTATGACCAATAAGTCGTTGCAATCCATTTGTAGTCGTTCGTTATCTATTTTTTTTAATATAACAGAAATCGTTCATCTTCCAGCCACTAAACAAATATCAATATCAATATCCATTTCCACTTCATTTCACACGTATAATTCATATATATATATATATATGTATGTATGTATAGGTGTATATATATCACATTATAATAACAACAATACCAACATCCAACTGTAAACCAAATCAATACCAATATATACAATATAAACCATCCAAACTTCTCAAATCAAATCCCCAACGTCACACATAATCCAAACAAGTGTATACCATCAATCCAAATATAACATCATCACCAACTCTAAGTCAATAGATAGAACATCAAAACATAACTCTCACTAGCTCCATATAAATATGTACATCAATCAAGCATAAACATAATAAAGCGTATCTCTCAAACATTTTCTTCGCCTCCGAAAGCACCGGGCGACAAAGGGAATGAACCACGCTACTACACATACTCCGCTAGACGTTGATTTAGTTGCTCCATCTATATAGCTCAAAGATAGACTTACTCCTACAACTACTCAACCACGACTCTAAGCTCTTTTTTTTCAGCTTTGTCCTGTGTTTTTTTTTGTACGACTTTTAAGCTGCCCTAGCCTACAAATAGAATAAAAGATGTTCAGATTTATATTATGATTACATTCTTAATAAGCAATGTGTATTTCAAAATATAGAATTGTAAACTCCATTAGAGTATCTATCATCTAAGCTATGTAAAATAATTAAAAACTAGATACAAGCAGTAATATGTAAATATGTTAATCATCTAGACCACATCTACATGTTAATTTGTTGTAAATATGTAAATATTTATGTATTTTAAATAATTGGATAACCTAGCAATAATATTTTCTACATGTCTACATAGAAAAAATATTTGAATTGTTGTTTTCAGATTTAAAGCACATTAAATAGTTGCATAACAACAAGTTTTTCACAAATTCACGTTAAATATAATATTGCAATGTTTATAAGATCACCGCTTGGTTTCAGTAGGCATGACGCTTATTCTGCTACGTCAGATCCATAAAAGAGCCGAAATAAGCATCTTCCTCATCCCCCTTCATCTCATCGCGATTAGATCCCTCAAGCATCTGCGTTCATGCCTCTTGAAACCTTGACTATTATGCAAAAACAATTATAGGTGATTTTTTATTTTATTTTACGTAGCCAATTACTAAGCTTATCGATATTGATAAAATAGGACTTAAAATATGAATACATATGCAGTCGTTGCCTTATCCTCATTATCCCACTGATATGTAATGTTGTCAGCATCATCTGTTTGCTTTAATGTGTGGGTGTGAGAAAATACGTTCATCATGGACACATGGTGTCCACTCGCTCTTTCCTGCAGTAGATAAGTTATATACTTTAAATTAACAAAGAAAAATACTAAAGTGATCAATATACAAATGTAATAACTATTTAGAATTGTAATTGATAAATTTACCAAGCCCTCATGGTGATGTTGTAAAGACTTGGATCTGCCACAGTATGTTATTGAGTTCTTGCTTCAATTTGCAGAGTTCCTCTTCGGCACTGCATGCAAGTTTACATTAAGTAATATATTTAATATATAATTCCAAAATAATTAATGATATATTTGGTAGATTTACCTTGAACTCATTATTGTTCCACCATCGAACCTAAGAATCTCGTAGTCGCATCTATTCAATTTGGTTGTTCTGCTTGATTTCTTAAGCTCTGACATTACCTCCCTATAATTTTAAGCAGTGTTTGAATTCCATTGTCGCTGAACTAGGGCCAACAATCTGACATCCTACTCATGTATGCGTGGTTGGGATCCCGAGAATCAATCCTGATGGCTCCAACTCGCATCCCCTATGTTAAATATAAAACAGAGCTTTAGGCAATTGTGTGTATGTGTGTGTATATATATATATATATTAAAAAAATAAGCTAGCAATTACAAAATCAAATTATAAGCACAAATACTAGGTAATATGCTTACATGCACTATATATTGTGCATGTAAGCGTATTACCTTGTATTTGTGCTTACAATTTGATTTTGTAATTGCTAGCTTATTTTTTTTAATATATATATATATATATCATATACAAAAAAATATACTGTTATGAGCATAACGGCACGCGCTTCGCGCATGATAATGGCACGTGCTCCGCACTTTATCAAGACACGCACTCCACGCATGATCGTGTCATGTGCTCCGTCTATGATCGAGGCACGCATTCCGTGCGTGGACCGTTGATGGTTAAGCTGAATCATTATTTGTTTGTTAAGCTAACACATGCTAGTTTTTTCTGTTCCTGTAAGCGTATTACCTAGTATTTGTGCTTATAATTTGATTTCGTAATTGCTAGCTTAGTTTTGGGATATGTAACCATATATGGTTGTGAAAAATTCAAATGGAAAATATAAATATAGATTGTTAATATGATCAAACCGATAATATGCAATTCACATGTCAGCATATAATATGCAAATCAACATCAAATCAAAATAACATTTCAAGCAGCATATAATTGAACACAAAACGTCATTTACGTCACATGCAGCTCGATACTTACATCATATAACTCAACATCAAAACCTTTTGAATTCTAACTGCGTTGGTTAGACAATGACCTTGTTATGTGCCTAAGTCAACAAAAAAAGCACCTCAAAGCAGAATATGTCTAACTATCGTACATCAAGAAGGTAAACGGAATATACTTTAGCATAGTTACTACTTTAATGAGAAAGCATAATTGATTACTTGTCATAAGTGGAAAATGAGAAAGCCTATGTGCTTAAAATGTATGAAAATCTAAGCAATGTATTTTTATTGCAAAATCAATGGTGTTTCAAACGAAATCCTAGCTATGAATTCTAATTCAACATTGTAAGTTCTCGTAAAGCACTTTCCTACTAATATACAAATCATAAAATGCAAGGTTCAATCCAGTACAACTTAATTTGATGGAGACCTCAAAGGCATCAATGAATGCAGCCAATTTTTGATTTCAAATTAAATCTTTGTTATATGTAACTAAGGACAGTAACTGGGCTATTAAATTTAACTATTACTAATGATCTTGTTACATAAAATTTCAAGTTGTAGTTTTTAGCAAACTGCATAATATTTGAAGGAAAAAAATGTTTGGAACATTGACCGTCATTCCTACTCATTACAGCTAATTGAAAAATAATTTTTTTGGAGTATTACTTGTAAACATTGTACATTACATGGTTCAAAAGAAATAATGAAAAAGAAAAAAAATTCCCGAAAAATTCAACAAAATCATATGAAACTTTGATTGGTATACATATGGACACAAAATTTGAGTCAATGATTTGCTCAGCGATGTTGAGTATTGTTTACGATATTTTTATTTTTATTATTAATTTTATTCACTTATGTATTACTATTTGTATCATATGCCATTATAATACTCATAATTTGAATTTATCCAATACATTAATAAAATAAATGAAGACATTCACTATA
The DNA here is from genome assembly GCA_030737875.1 of Allium sativum. NCBI lineage: Eukaryota > Viridiplantae > Streptophyta > Magnoliopsida > Asparagales > Amaryllidaceae > Allium > Allium sativum. The sequence continues at coordinate 689,794,826 of CM060920.1, read as the reverse complement.
GTCCATCTTGGCATATCAAGTCAACATCATATGCGGTTTACATTTCAACAACAAAATCAGTCTCCACACTTTTATTTGTTAAATAGGAAGCTTTATTTTTGTGCTTCTCTAACTCCTTATTTAAAAACAAATAAACTTTATCATATTAAGCTTATGACAACTCACTTTAACATTGTCTTCACAGTTGGGGTTTTATACTTTTTTTTTAATTGCTAATGCCGAGCACCAGCGTCCCCTTCTTTGCTTTCTCCTTGCAAAAATGTGAATCAATGTGGAAACTAGAAATATTCTTCCATATTATTCAAACTTAGTTATGTAACATCCTGAGACTTTGTGACAATTTAAATATTAAATTTAATGTGTTTTTGAACAAAGTTGTTTTGAATATTAAATTTTATGATTTATGTTGTATATTAATAAGGTATGAACTGAAATTGACTTATTGAACAATGAACTGTATTAGCTATGTATGATGATGATAGTGTTTGATAACCTATTTAAAATGGAATGTGAAATTTACATTGAGTTAACAATATAAAATGGATTAACCAAATTTGAGATTTATTTTATATTGGTAATTTTAATCAATGGAATATGAATAATATAAATCATTTGATTATGTAATGAATTGTAGTGTATTTATATTTGTTGTAAATTGAAATAACTTGCATTGATTGTAATGATAACTAAGTTTGGGTATATATTATTAAAGATAGAGATGTGGAATTTAATATTAATTATGTGAATTAAATTGAGTCAATGAATTTGTAATTAAAAACTTTAAGGATTTAAAGTTTTGTAAAATTTACAGTGAAAACTTAATTGAATGGTTAAGTATTGAAATTCAATTTATTATGTAAATTGTGATTTGTTTTGATTCCAAATAAATTTGTGATTTGTCTAAATTGATTGACGGTGAAAGTTGGAATTATACAATATATTTAATGAAATTGGTTGTGTAATTCATAATTATAATAAAATTGGAATTTGGTATATAATGAAAAATTAAATTAACAATTAATGATAATTGATTTATAAATTTATTTGTATTGATTTGAATAGAGTTTATAAACCTCTAACTTTAATTTAAAGGTGAATAAACAGAAATTTAAAACTCATATAAATTTGCATGTATTATTTAATTAATTAATCAATGCATAGGATATATATATGAATTAATGTGTATTTTACATTGTGTTATAATATATATTTTTGGAAATTATGTTTGTTTAGCAACTCACCTCCGCTAGAGTCACTCACAAAGGGAATGCACTAGCTTTGGTGGAGTATTATCTAGGTAAACATACATAGAAATATTACAAGACAGAACATAAATAAAACAGCGGAAGGAAAACCCAAATTTCATTGCTTTAAAATCAAGTAAGGTCTAAAGCCTTTTACATCAAAATACTATTAAGTCAATTACATCGAAATCTGTCTTGCAATAGTAAAGAAGCATAAAACCATAGTTATAAATCATTCCCCAATAAAGCAAAGCAAGCCTTAGCCAAGAGAAATCCAAGCCGTACATAAAAGAGCTTTGGAGCTTGGTAAGATCCGAACTAAGCTGTATTCCCACCCTACGAACCTGGGGGGGGGGGGGAACGGAAGAAAAAGAGGCGAAACAAAACGGGTCAGTCATAAAGACTGAGTAAGTCCTAGTGACTTTCAGCATAAAAACAGGTAAAGATAACATGACATGAATAAACTGAAAGTAAACATAAGCATAATGACAAGATAAGCTACAGGAAAGATAACTAAGAATAACCTCATATGGTTTTTGTCAAGTGTAACATCGCCAGGTTTCCATTCAAGATAAACTAAGTATAGTTTCGCAAGATTTCTATCAAGGATCGCAAGATTTCTCTGTTTTACCATTAAAATATTTCTATGATATCTATTTGCTCTGCACCAACCGTACTAGTATCCCAACCCGTGTCATGTGTTGACTATAAAATGATCCCTTGCCCAATGTCATGAAATGATCCATTACTTGGTCTCACGAAACGATCTATTAATCGATCGGCTCCCTACAAGTCCTATCTCGTTCATGTGTCTGTGTCATACGGCCCTATCACGAATGTAGTCACCTGTGCTAGGTCCACCATAGGGTGTATCAAGCCCTAGGGTGCCAACCACCGACACGAATCAAGCACGCACAGTGTAAACCTACTGGTGCCCAATGCCTGCTTTTTCAACTTCGGACTACGTGCACGACCGTAGTCCGCCTGAACCTACAATGGCGCACCAACTCAGCCGTCGTTCTAGTCGCTTACAATCAGCCCAGTAATCGTGCCCCACCCTGCCTAGTTCCAGGGTACCATGATACATCTAGTAGGTTACTGCTGAAAAGGACCGCGTAACTAGGATTTCCGTCCAGCAGGTTAAGTGTTGTCAATTAAATTCGAGACTTAACCCCATAAGTCTAGCATGTCAAGTTGGTTAAGTGTGGTCATTCAAGTTCATGGCTTAACCCGTCTATGTGTCATGTCAAATTGGCTAAGTGTTGTCGTTTAAGTTCATGACTTAGCCCTATGAATCAGGTGTCAAGTTGGTTAAGTATGTTCAAGCGGTTCGTGACTTAACCCTGTCAAGTCATCATGTCAAATTTGTTAAGTATATCCAAGCGGTTCGTGACTTAACCCTATCAAGTCATCGTGTTAGATTGGTAAAGTATATTCAAGTGGTTCATGACTTAACCCTATCAAGTCATCATGTCAAATTGGTTAAGTATATTCAAGCGATTCATGAATTAACCCTATCAAGTCATCATGTCAGATTGGTTAAGTATATTCAAGTGGTTCATGACTTAACCCTATCAAGTCATCGTGTCAAATTGGTTAAGTATATTCAAGCGGTTCATGACTTAACCCTATCAAGTCATTAATTAATTTATGCACCCCAACCTCTCACATCAGGCCTGTTGTTGTGGTCACTGGATATGCCGGGCGGTTCCGGGCAGAATTACACCACAACTCAGTCTGACCTCGGGTTTTCAAGTGCGATATGGCCAACTACCCACATTGGATCCTATTGTTTGCAGTAACTGGATTTGCCGGGCAGTTCCGGGCAGAATTACACCACAACTCAACCCAACCTCGAGTTGGGCATTTTCTAGTTCGTTCTAAATGTCATGTCCATGTTCAAGTTATAACAATGTTCAAATTTCTAAGCAAGTTTCATGTCAAGTTTCTAGTTTTCCACTTATGCCTATTATCAAGTTCATAACTCACGTTTTTTCCCCAAAACGTGTTCCCAAAGTATTACTAAAATTTGCTATAAAGTTATGCCAAGTTATAGCCTTTTTATTTACAATACAAGCCAACTACCCAAAACCCAACTTTACATATTAATATATATGCCCAAGTTCTAACTTTTCATGTCGATATACCTATGCCCAATTCTAGCCAATTTACATATGTTCAAGTTCCACATCAAACTACATGTATTCCATGTTTACACCAATTTACCTATAACCAGTTCTAGCTTTTTACATATGTCACGATCCACGTCAAAATTACATGTATCAATTTATATATGCCTAATCCTAGACAATTTACATTTACACCAAATTTCATGCCCTTTTACATATGTCAAGATCTAGCCAACATTACATGTATTAAGTTTCATATCCAATAAACCCAAATCGTGATTCATGATGTAGTTACCCCAAACCATAACCTTTTTATTACAATACAAGCCAGTTGTCCAATCTTTTGATTTGATTTACATGTTACATTACATAGATCCAAATTTACGCCGAATTCCATGCATATAATATTTATGCAAATTTCCTCATAACAAGACTATACCAAAATTTACATATCAAGCCCAAACTCGCAAATACAATGATAATATCCAATTTCATGTTGCCAATAATTCCATCATATTCATATAGGCAATAATCCCATAATTCCCCCGTATACGTATCGTATGCAAGTCGTGATTTTAGGCCAAGGTCCGAAATTGACCAAGGTTCATCGAAAGAAAATAAATAGGGGAAAGGTAGAATCTTACATCAAAGTAAGATTGGAGAGAAAAACATCATCACAGGCATATTAAGATTACAACAGGCTGAATAGACCATGAACTAGACATGAGAATAAAGATGAACAAGTCTCAAAACTCAAGGTTCAAGAAGCAACAGAAATAGATCTGAATCGATAAACATACTTAAATCCAATTCCACTTTATTCCATGGCCATATTATAGTTAAATATTTAAATCGGAAAGCAACTAGAACTTACATTGATTGGCTAAGAGAGGACAAATCTATTCGTTGTCGGGTTGAAACGTCTTACTTGATTAATCTTCTGATTTGATTCAATATGGTCTAGGTGTCGTTGCTTGAAGCTTTAATCTCTAGTTTTGAATTGAGTTGCTTAGGTTGATGTTGATTAGCTTCTAGTTTTGATTCCAGCAGAGTAGCGACGCCATTTTTATTTTTATTTAGAACAGAGGCAGAGTAGAAGCAGAATAGAATTGTGTGTAGAGAAGGCTAGGTTTGGGGCTGTTTAAATAGGTTTAGGCAGATGAATCTGGACAGAAATCGGACTAGATACATCAGAACGAACACTGGCCCAAAAATGGGCTTGGGGACCAGGTCGACACCCAAGTCGACTGCGCAGTCGACCTGGTCCTGGGGGTGTCGACTGCCCAGTCGACTCCCCAGTCGACCTAGGTCTGGGCGGGAAATTTGCCGCCCAGTCTGTTCTGCGTTTGAAATTCGAATTTTGAATTCGAATTCGAGCTGTTTTGAACTCTGAATATTTCTGAAACTTTGGGGAGCCATAACTTGGTCATACGGACTCCGATTTACGAAAACTCAGACTCTATTTTATGTAGAATTCCGAGACGAATGCAATGGCGCAACCCGTTTCCCTTGGTTCTTATTTTAAAATTTAATTCTGCCTAGATTTCTTGTTTTAACATGTTATAAAAATTCGGGTTGTTATAGTTTGTATAAATTGTAAGGTAAATGATAACATTAATTAAGAACGGTAATTAAAGGAATACATTGAATGTTAGCTAATTTTAAAAGTAACGATTGCAATAGATTAATTGACTAGTGTGGGAAACCAATTGCTATTTAATTCATAGGTGCTAAATTGGAAATAAGTTACAAGTAATAAACAAAGTTTATTGTCATATTTCCATGCATGTATGTAGCATACTTTGTATATACGTGCGAAACCAAACAAATGAATATAAAGGTAACAAGTGAACATAAAAAGGCAACAGGTGAATAGAAATTTATGCATGCATGTATGTACGTGTTAAAAGAAATTTATTGTCATAATACTATTATTTTTATTTTCTTCCCTTAATTTTGCTGAGCGTTTCATGGTATATATAAAATGAAAGATGTCAATGACATTAATGTTTCCTGCGCATGAAAAGAAAACCAAATAATTGCTCAATTTAAATTGTGGAAAGTTGAATTCTAGATGTATAGTATATGAAATTTATTTCTATAATTAACATAAGTCCTAATTTCACTGTTAGAATTAATTCATTTATGTTAATTAGTGATGAATTCAAAAAGATGGAATGTTTTATTCGTTAACTAAACATTGGAATTCTTTGCATATAAATAATTATAAACTTTAACCTAACCAATCTCTTTAAAAAAATCCATCTTTCTTTCTCCTGTACAATGGAAGAGTCGCTACTTCTTCTTGTCATATAAAAAAGAGGGCTTTAAAAAAATTTCAAAGGTGATTGAAAAGAAATTCAATCAAAAATCAAGGCGTGAACCCTTATGCTTGGTTTGGTGAGTTTTTTGTCTAGAATGAGTTTGAACATGAAAAACATGCATGTTTTTTTGCTGTAGCGTGAAGTTTAGAAGAAGAAGAGAAGGGAGATAAAGGAATGATGACGTGGCAGTTACTTTAGTGGTGAGAAATTTGTTTAGTTTATTTTATATAATTTAAATTCCAATGTTTAAACATTCATAACTTTCTGTTATGAGGTCATTTTTAGACGAAATAAATTGCATTGGGATTGTATTGATGAGCTCTTCGTGATGGCACTGATTTGAACAAATTCTGAGAACATTGTTTTTTGGGCTAAATTCGGATTTCAATCTCGTTTAGAACCAAAGGTGAGTGATTAAAACCACTCACGCGTAACTAAAATATTCTAATATTAGTTAGATTAATATCATGTCATGATATAATTGTATGGATTGATGTTTGACAGTTTAAATTGCATGTTTATATTTATTTGTATCGATAGTGTAGTTAAATTTGACTATTAAATATAATTTTACAGTTAAGTTAAAAAACTGACATTTAATTTCTGTTTAAAACCCGACATCTAAAAATTTGAAAATTTATATGATATTGGACTGTTTGTATGTATTGATGTGGTGAATGGCGTGAATTTGATATGTTTGACCTATTGATGTTAATTGTGTGAATCTACCTGTTACTAATATATGACCAATGTTTGTGCTGTTTAATCCCAATCATTACCCTAGATGTTACGGGCATCGAATAAACCCGGGATTAATCATTAAAATGATTTAAGAATGTAGGTTGAAATGATAAATACCATGATCCTGATTAGGATTGGAATGATATATATCCTTTCGAAAACACTAAAATTAAAATTTAAGTATAACTTGGCCATAGGATAGAAAATTTTATACGGACACCGGTTGGTTAAATAAAATTTGATTTTACCATGAATTTTGAAATATTGTTTTAAAGACAATATAAGCGATGTTTTATAATTTATTTCCTTTGAACTTAAGTCTTGAGTTTTGAAATATAAACAAAAAAGGGAAATAAACTAGTATTGTAACTTAAGCTAAATAAAGTGAAATATAATGTAAATCGAATTTATTAGAATTGAATGGTTTCACCCACCTTTGAAATTTATTATGAATCAACATTAATTTGAATTATATATGAATTGTGAACTCGATATTTGTTAAATTTGAAATCATTGAAAATGAGAATCTGATTTAGAATGTAACTATATGAATTAACTTGATCGAATAGAAATGAATGTAAATTGGAAGTTTAATCGATAGAGAGTTGGCTGAATTGAAGTTGAAATATGACTTCTAGTTTAATTGAAAATGTTAGAGAAAACGATTCTAATTCCAACTATAGTATTTCAAATCATTTTATAAACTATTTTAATAATATTTTTTATAAACTATTTTACTTTATTACTATTTTATTTTATAAATTATTTTAAATAAATCATTTTATAATTAACTACTTATTTCATAAATTACTTAATGTTTCAACTATATATTTTAATAAATTTGATAAATTATATTTTAATTACAAGCTATTTATTTTCAATCTATTTTAATTATATATCTAAATTATTTTAAGTATACTTTAACTATTTTAATATTCAAATTATTAAAGTTGGAATTGTTTCAAGATTTTAATTGGTTTAAATGGAGATTTTAGTATGAATAATATTCTATTTTGAATATTGATTGATTTTAGAAATATGATATTTTGATATGAAGTACGAACCCCTTTGAAATGTAAAAGAACTGGCCAGTGTGAAAAATATAAACATTGGGTTGTTAAAGAGACTGGGATCGGATATTGTCATACTCTCTGCCAATACCGAAAACCACTTTAACAACTGTGTACGCGATGAAGTTCTAGAAATCGTGTTGGATGGATTTGGAGGCGATTACTGGATTTGAAGAAAGAGAACGACGATGGATAGCCTTGATATTCGGGTCATAATTAAAATGACTAAAACAGGAGCCATACCAGGTTAATTGAGTTAGCTACTCTGAGTAGGCACACTTCTTTGATATGATATATATATATTGTGTGATTGATTGGCGCCTTTGATTGATTTTGGGGGTATGTCTGGGGTAGGCAGTAGTTGCGCTATGCGTTACCGCCAGCCCGGCTCCGCAATCCGATAGAATCGCTACTGATGGGTATTGCCTCGATGCCTTGTCATATTTATCTTGATCGAGCCCCCTACTATTTTGATTTAACGTTGTCGTATCATGGCACATCCTTATCCGCCGACGTACTAGTGTGTTATATGCAAACTGTACGACAACGGTATAAACGGTGTAAGGGTAATAATGGTAATCCCGCTTACATTATTTTATTATGTTATATTTAACCATAAACATTATTATAATAGAGTATTATATTATATAGTATTAGTTTGACGGATCCTTAAGAGATGGAAATTCCGTAATATCTCTTAAGTTATTGCACTCATATTATTACATGAAATTTGATTTAACTATTACGAGAATGATTTAGTTCTGATCCGAGTGTTTGTTGTGTTTCTTTTTTTGCAATACGCTCGGGTCAGATCGAGTTGAAGTTAGTGAAATTTCACTTGCTTTGAAGATACCATTATGAAGATGAAGATGGAGCTCAACAGATGTATTATTATTCCGTTGCAAATGCATTGGTATGTTATATGTTAATTTACTCTGATAATCATTGTAAAATATAATAAAATGTATGTTTTAACAACTTCATGAACTGTTATTTATTTATTTATTTATTATATTTTGTCCTTCCGCTGCCAGATTCTGTATTTGTTTTCTTCTTTCTTCTTTTTCTTATTTTAATCCCAATAACTATCCATATTTTTGATTTGTTTATGTCGACATTAAGGATCATTGTCGACTTGAATGGTCAAAAATCACGGATGTTACAAATTACATTTCCACGTTAAAGGTCAAAGAAATGAGTAAATCAATGTAAACATGATGTTAAAAGTAACAAAGAAATAAGGAAATCAATGTACCGTACTATGAAAAGTAATGAAGCATGTCAAATAGCAACACAATGTTGAAAATTAATTTGCTGCAAAGTATGACCTGAAAAAATGTTTATTCCTCAGGTAATCCTGAAAAGAACGAATGAAAAAACAATATTAACCAAAAAGACACAGTAAGACCTGAAAAAGAGATTGTAACTTGGGTGGAAAAAGCATCCACTGTCCCTTTGAATTCAATTGCTTCATTTGATTTCTCTTAACATTCTTGCATGAAATCATACCTGCATTTTGTAGCCTGTTGAGAAGCACCATTGGAGCAAGTACCAAAATCGTCTAAAATTCAAGCACTCATGAGTGCATTTGGCTGGACATTAGAAAATGCTATAAGCAAAGACAAACATACGTTAAATGCATAATCCAAAAATGATAAATATCTCTTACATGTTATTTGACTTTTGCAAATATTATGATAAATATCTCTTGCATATTAATTGTTGCTATGTTAATCATAGAAAAAATTCAGTAGGAAATCATTGAATTAAATGAACGATGTAACACCCCACATCCGTTAGTGTCACTCACAAAGGGAATACACTAAGTTATGTGGAGCATTTTAAGGTAAAAGATGCAGATGAATTACAAGACAGACAAAAATTAAAACAGTGGAAAATAAAACTTTGCTTTATTGATAAAGTAGTTTGTACAACGATTTCTTTACAATATCAGAGTATCATCTGTCCTACAAAATAAAGAAGCATAAAACAACATTTATATTCCCCAATGTAGCAAGAGCCATCCATAGCAACTGAAAAGAGAATCCAAGCAAAACTTCGACAAATCTTCAAGCTGGGAAAGAGTGACAGTCAAACTTAACCTGAGCTATACTATTCCCGCCTTTACTACCTGGGGGGGGGGGGGGGGATGGAAGAAAAGAAGACGAAAGAAAAACAGAGTCAGACATAAAGCCTGAGTAAGTTCAGTTACTTCTAGCATGTGAACATGGAGAAACAAAACGACATGAATTAACTGAATACAAGATAACACCACGATTATAGGGTCAGTAAGATTAGACAAGATTAACACAAGATATGCTAAGACAAGATAAACTGGATATGCTCTAATACTTTCGCCGCTTCGCTATTTCCTTGTTATACTGGTTTCTATATCTCTGCACCACCTAACTAGTGTCCCAACTAGTAACGATAACGTGATCCCAATCCCTGTAGTTTTCGTTGCCTTTAGGCATACATTTATTATTTATTACCTAGATCTAATCTAGGGTTTTCTATCAAGTGCTTTCTAGATTCAACTAGAGTTTACGCTATCTGTTGAACGCTTCTCGGATTCAAGGTTTATGCCACCTAGTTCAACTAGGGATTATGCTACCTGTCGAATGATGCCCCCTAGTCTAGGACACACTACCTAGAGTGGTATATGTTCCTAGACTTCCCCACGCATGTATCGCGAATCGTTATCGCTTGTCTAGATGCACATGTCCTGTAATGTGCGGCCCGAGTCCTGTGGCAGGGCAAATCAAGAAACACAGAACTCGGTCGGGAGCTTTCAGATATCTGCCAATGTAGATGCTAAGGTCTGTTTTTATTCCAGTGGCTATGGTCCCACTCGACCCCTCCCTCAACTAATGAAAGGCACACCTTGAAAAATGAGAACTATACGCAGGCCCCCTATGCCCTACTAACCTATGGCCATCCTCACCCATAACTAGATAGCAAGTATATGGTCTTTTGGAGTTCTCCGCCTTTCCGCTTCGCGTATCTCGATTGACTGAAGATGGAATGTAGATGGCGAGTTGCTATCACAGGGCTACTGTTTTCTCGTTGAATCACGCTGGTACATCCTAGTCTTTAGGTTGAAATATTTTGCAACCAAGGCATACCCTTTGTTCTTCTACCGCAGACCTTAACCATCTGTGAGCCCAGGAGGATCATCTGCAGCTTCACAGAGGGATACCAAGAGTACCCTCACGTCCCCTCGAAGCCTCGGGCTTCGTAACCCACTTCGTTTGAGCCTTCGTTTTAATCAGATGGACGTTCGCTCCTTTCCATGTTATACTAAGAAATACTACTTAGTTTTGCAAACTAAGGTTTACCACTTAGTTTCCAAAATCTTGTTTTCTTAACAAAGGTTTACTTCTTAGCTCTAAGGTTTACTACTTAGTTCTCTTTCTCATCAATTTGGATTGGTTAAGCGTCATTAGTCAATTCAAGCTAACTTAACCCTCTTCATTTATCCTGTTAAACTGGTTAAGTGTTATCAGTAATTCATGTTGACTTAACCCTACCAAAAACCAAGTTATATTAGCTAAGTATTTCTTATTACTTAACCCTATTCATTCATCCTGTATTGGTTAAGTGTTCCTTTTTAACTTAACCTTGCCCATCTATTTTAACTAACATTTTATTAATGGTTAAGTATTATCCCTTCATGTTTTAGTCTTAACCCTATTCCTTTATCACAATCTGATGGTTAAGTGTTCAAGTTTACTTAACCCTACGGTCTAGTCCAGCTAACATATCAAATTGGCTAAGTGTATTAAATTTTACTTAACCCCAACCTCTAGTCTAGTTAACATGTTAATTTGGCTAAGTGTATTAACTTTACTTAACCCCACCTTCTAGTCTAGTTAACATGTTAATTTGGATAAGTGTTTTCTTAGTTACTTAACCCCTACAAATTTCGTCTGGTTTCGACGTTAAGTTTGGTTAAGGGTCCCTATGGACTTAACCCTCCCATTCAAGCTTAACTGTGTTAAGTTGCTTAAGTGTTCCTATGGACTTAACCCTCCCATTCTAGCTTTGCTGTGTTAAGTGTCTGTATGAACCTAACCCCACCCATCGGTTTGGTTATCATGTTGAATTGGTTAAGTGTCTTAGTTAACTCAACCCTACCATTCTTGCTTTAACTAAATAAATTAAAGCCGCGACCACTAACATTAGACAAGTATTGTTGCGAATATTGGATGTGCCGGTTGGTTCCGGGCAGGTTTACATCGCAACTCAGTCTAACCTCGGGTTAGGCATATTCGAGTTTTCTAAGTTCAAAGGGTTTTGATTAATTTTCAAATCAGGTTTCGAAAGTAACCATCCCGTCCGTCGGATCAGTTAGGGACAGCCAGGGAGAGCAGGAAACTTGTATTTTCCAAACCCAAGCCTAGACACTATCCTCTCTGTCACCCTAGAACTTTCTGGTGTGTTATTAAAAGAGATGTCGTTAATAAACCTTTAATTTGTCTAAATTTACATTTTCTCATTTAGGACAAATTATATAAGTAAATTATTCCTAATTTACTTATTTCATAATTACTCTTTTAATGTAAATTGTCAACATTTATTATTATGGCCCCTTTTCCCCTCTATATCATATTTATGCTTTTGGTATGTAAACTATACCAAATTAAGTGTCACTAACCATGATTTTGCTAAACATGACAATTACTCACAATTATGGCCAATTTCATGTTTATGCCAATATACTTATTATGCCAAATTAGCTAATCCAATTCTGATTTAACATTCTAATTACCGTTCATGTCAAACTAGACTTATTATTCTAGTTCACAGTTCATGTAAATGCTAGATTTACAAGTCAATACCAGATTCAAATTACACATCCTATAATTCATGTCAAATTTATCCAATTTGCATTTTTATAAAAATGCCATAATACATGTTCCCAATTTATGCCAATTTCCAAGTTTATAACTACGGTTTAGTAAATTTCATATTTTGCCCAAATCGTATTCCCATCGTTCGTATAATCGTGATTCGATCTAGATTATAGATAAATCTAGATTCGTAGATAAAAGGGAATGAAACAAAGATGCTATGAAAAGATAGACATAATAACTGGCATAAAATGATAATTTACTAATTACAGGCCTAACGAATTACACCGAAATAAATTGATCTAAAACATCGAAGGCCTATAGACCTGAAAATGTTATGACATAAAAAGGGTTGAATAACGATGTAGGTTCAAGAACATGGGTAGACCTAACTTAATAGGTAAATTCCCAAGATCAAAATCCAAAGAAAATCAAGAATAGACAGAATAGATAATCAGGTTTAGACCCAATTTCACAGTCACAAAACTTAAGCAACACTTTCCTAGTCATGAATCATAGGTGTTTAGTCACAGTTGTCCTTGTTATGTCATAGGAAATAGTTTATGTTTCCTCATCAAAGGCATAGGCTTGTGTTCATAGTCAAAGGAAATAATTTTCATAGTCATGAGTCACAGTCATAGGCAATGTTCATAGTCATAGGCAATTTTCATAGTCATAGGCAAGGCCTAATTGGTCATCGAATCACGATCAGTCCTTAATCAAGTCTAGAAACATGTATAAACACATATCCAAGTGAATAGATTAGGCATATTCCTTTATTCCTTTAATTTCATGTCACGAATAGAAAACGTTCAAATCTAAAAAGTAACCGACTTATAGAGATTATATTAGATTCGTAGAAAAACAGTCGTTGAAGTCGTTTGAATCTTCACTTGAATCCTAGCTTGTTTTGAATCTCCTCTTGAAAGTCTTGAGCAGCATTTCCTCGTCTTGATTTATTTTATATATTATTTTATTTATTTATACATTTTCTCAGAGGCAGCATAAGGATAGAATGAAATGGTGTAGAGAGAAGGAGGCTAGGAGGCGGTTTATATAGGATTAGGCGGACGAATCTAGGCAGAAAACGAGACCAGGTACATCAGAATGCACCCAGGCCCAAAAGTGGGTTTTTGCACCCAGGTCGACACCTATGTCGACTGGGCAGTCGACCTGGTCAGGGGGGCGGTCGACTACCTAGTCGACTCCCCAGTCGACCTGGGTCCTGGGCGGGAATTTTCCCGCCCAGCCCGCTTCTGGGTTTGAATTCGAATTTCGAGCTGTTTTCGATTCTGAAAATTCCTGAAACTTCGGAGGGTCATATCTCCCTCATACGGACTCCGATTCTCGTAAACTCGGACTCGTTTCCAAGAAGAATTTCGAGACGAATGCAATGGCACAACCCGTTTCCCTTGATTTTGATTTTAAAATTTAATTCTGCCTTGATTTGTGAATCTTTGTGTTATAAAATTACGGGGTGTTACATTCTCCCCCTCTTAAAAGGATTTCGTCCCCGAAATCTTTAAGTTAGGAAGAATGTGTCCTACCATCCTATCACCCATCTACCAACCATTCAATCACAGGCATTCATTGTCCTTAAAAGGATTTCTAATGTTTTCATGTTCATATGCCTATTGTGTGTATACGTCTTTATCTAATGCAAAATCAGGCGGTCTACTGATTCAGTTGACCTCCTTAATGCGAATCATGTCAGTGCCATGCGTCCAATCATGTATGCAAGCACCCCTAGTTATGTAAATACTACATGTGTGCATAGCCATTTATCCATATGCGACATCCATATGATAACATATCAATTTCAACTTACAAACAAATACATATCTGTTAATGCAATATGAAAGCGTCTGAACTGATCTAGTGCCTTATACGTATGTATATGCATTCACGAGCAACCAATAGCAACCACTTGCAACCATCAACCATAACATGTTTCAAATACATGTTTACATCCAAAAGGGTTTCTACCTAAGGATCGATGATATGTCCTAGAGGATATACCTTGGAAAGAGAGGAACAAGTATGCTTAAGGTTCCTACAAAAAGAAATCAAGGATGCACCCTTAAGAAAAAGGGTATGATGCTTGTATCCAGTCTTCTTGAGATTTACTCAACTGTACCTTAACCGATTCAACTTCACGATTGCGAAGTTTCTTGACCTCCATTTCCAAAAGTAAACAAATGTCAACCATGATACTGAGTGTATATACTAGGATGATCAGAGGTCTCTTAGCTTATCCATCATGCCATAACTATGAGGGTCAAAAGGTCACTACGTGCTTTTTAGAGTGCCTGCCACAACTATTCATCTCTCACGCAAACCATCCTAGTCGAACTCGACATTCCTCAAGTACAAGCCCCAAAGGCCTAAACCCATATCAGACAAGCACCCAAGGAATATCTCCTACGAATTTAGACGATCTACGTGAGATGATATAAGCAAATTCGATAGCTATTCTCAAATCCCTACTAACCAAAAATAAACTGGTCGGACCACCAATTGGATTTGAGACTCTAGTGGGATCTTTCTACAATGCAAGTACTATGGTGCAAAGACTCAACCATGGAAGTGGATATGAACAAATGCGAAGCGCTAAAACCAAAGGAAAGAGTAAGAACAACAAAACTAAACTCTTCCAACAGAACTTTACTACCCTTCTCCTAGGTACGCTTGGTGGCAAAAGTAGGTACTTTCCCTTCTGAAAATCTTGTCCTTTGCCCTTAATTACATGCCCTATTACACCATAGTAAAGATACTTCCTCTTGTCTTAGGTTTTATAATTCCTTCCTCCTTTGTGAGCCAAGTCTACATCCATGAACTCCTCATCCTTGGGTTGTGCTCCTTAGCCAAACTCCTCATCCTCTTTCGTGTGTAATCATGTTGACAAACCTCTCGAAAGCTGCCTCCACCGTACAGAAAACCCTACTAAGCTTGAAAGGAAACTGGCCGTAGGTAAAACAACTACGGCTATGGATGGAAGCCAGGCACGACTTCGCCCATCGATGAGGTTACCTCCCAGAAAGCCAGGAGCCCCAGAGACTCAAGAAAGAAGGAGACAAGAATTCAAACAGAGGAAGAGAAGATAGTGCGTATGGCTTTGGGGAATATGCCTTTCAACAAATCTTTTTCTCTTGAAAATGCTTCTTTTAAAACCGTTTTGAAAATAATTTTTCAAATCCTTTATCTGATCTAGTAACCTTCAGCTCTGATACCACGTGCAACACCCCACATCCGTTATTGTCACTCACAAAGGGAATGCACTAAGTCCTGTGGAGCATTTTAAGGTAAAAGATGCAGATGAATTACAAGACAGACAAAAATTAAAACAGCGGAAAATAAAATTTTGCTTTATTGATAAAATAGTTTGTACAACGATTTCTTTACAATATCAGAGTATCATCTGTCCTACAAAATAAAGAAGCATAAAACAACATTTATATTCCCCAATGTAGCAAGAGACAGCCATAGCATCTGAAAAGAGAATCCAAGCAAAACTTCGACAAATCTTCAAGCTGGGAAAGAGTGACAGTCCAACTTAACCTGAGCTATACTATTCCCTCCTTTACTACTTGGGGGGGGGAATGGAAGGAAAGAAGACGAAAGAAAAACAGAGTCATACATAAAGCTTGAGTAAGTTCAGTTACTTCTAGCATGTGAACATGGAGAAATAAAATGACACGAATTAACTGAATACAAGATAACACCATGATGATAGGGTCAGCAAGATTAGAAAAGATTAACACAAGATATGCTAAGACAAGATAAACTGGATATGCTCTAATACTTTCGCTGCTTCGCTATTTCCTTGTTATACCGGTTTCTATATCTCTGCACCACCTAACTAGTGTCCCAACTAGTAACGATAACGTGATCGCAATCCCTGTAGTTTCCATTGCCTTCAGGCATACATTTATCATTTATTACCTATACCTAATATAGGGTTTTCTATCAAGTGCTTTCTAGATTCAACTAGAGTTTACGCTATCTGCTGAACGCTTCTCGGATTCAGGGTTTATGCCACCGAGTCCAACTAGGGATTATGCTACCTGTCGAATGATGCCCCCTAGTCTAGGACACACTACCTAGAGTGGTATATGTTCCTAGACTTCCACACGCATGTATCGCGAATCGTTATCGCTTGTCTAGATGCACATGTCCTGTAATGTGCGGCCCGAGTCCTGTGGCAGGGAAAATCAAGAAACAAAGAACTCGGTCGGAAGCTTTCAGATATCTGCCGATGCAGATGCTAAGGTCTGTTTTTATTCCAGTGGCTATGGTCCCACTCGACCCCTCCCTCAACTAATGAAAGGCACACCTTGAAAAATGAGAACTATACGCATGCCCCCTATGCCCCACTAACCTATGGCCATCCTCGCCCATAACTAGATAGCAAGTATATGGTCTTTTGGAGTTCTCCGCCTTTTCGCTTCACGTATCTCGATTGACTGAAGATGGTAGGAAGACGGCGAGTTGCTATCACAGGGCTACCATTTTCTCGCCGAATCACGTTGGTCCATCCTAGTCTTTAGGTTGCCATATTTTGTAACCAAGGCATACCCTTGGTTCTTCTACCGCAGACCTTAACCATCTGTGAGCCCAGGAGGATCATCTGCAGCCTCACAGAGGGATACTAAGAGTACCCTCACGTCCCCTCGAAGCCTCGGGCTTCGTAACCCAATCCGTTGGAGCCTTCGTTTTAATCAGACGGACGTTCGCTCCTTTCCGTGTTATACTAAGAATTACTACTTAGTTTTGCAAACTAAGGTTTACCACTTAGTTTCCAGAATCGTTGTTTTCTTAACTAAGGTTTACTACTTAGCTCCTTTTAACTAAGGTTTACTACTTAGTTATCTTTCTCGTCAATTTGGATTGGTTAAGCATCATTAGTCAATTCAAGCTAACTTAACCCTCTTCATTTATCCTGTTAAACTGGTTAAGTGTTATCAGTAATTCATGTTGACTTAACCCTACCACAAACCAAATTATATTAGCTAAGTATTTCTTATTACTTAACCCTATTCATTCATCCTGTATTGGTTAAGTGTTCCTTTTTAACTTAACCTTGCCCATCTGTTTTAACTAACATTTTATTAATGGTTAAGTATTATCCCTTCATGTTTTAGACTTAACCCTATTCCTTGATCACAATCTGATGGTTAAGTGTTCAAGTTTACTTAACCCTACGGTCTAGTCCAGCTAACATATCAAATTGGCTAAGTGTATTAAATTTTACTTAACCCCAACCTCTAGTCTAGTTAACATGTTAATTTGGCTAAGTGTATTAACTTTACTTAACCCCAACTTCTAGTCTAGTTAACATGTTAATTTGGATAAGTGTTTTCTTAGTTACTTAACCCCTACAAATCTCGTCTTGTTTCGACATTAAGTTTGGTTAAGGCTCCCTATGGACTTAACCCTCCCATTCTAGCTTAACTGTGTTAAGTTGGTTAAGTGTTCCTATGGACTTAACCCTCCCATTCTAGCTTTACTATGTTAAGTGTCTGTATGAACCTAACCCCACCCATCGGTTTGGTTATCATGTTGAATTGGTTAAGTGTCTTAGTTAACTCAACCCTACCATTCTTGCTTTAACTAAATAAATTAAAGTCGCGACCACTCACATTAGACAGGTATTGTTGCGAATACTGGATGTGCCGGTTGGTTCCGGGCAGGTTTACATCGCAACTCAGTCTAACCTCGGGTTAGGCATATTCATGTTTTCTAAGTTCAAAGGGTTTTGATTAATTTTCAAAACAGGTTTCGAAAGTAACCATCCCGTCCGTCGGATCAGTTAGGGATAGCCAGGGAGAGCAGGAAACTTGTATTTTCCAAACCCAAGCCTAGACACTATCCTCTCTGTCACCCTAGAACTTTCTGGTGTGTTATTAAAAGAGATATCGTTAATAAACCTTTAATTTGTCTAAATTTACATTTTCTCATTTAGGACAAATTCTAAAAGTAAATTATTCCTAATTTACTTATTTCATAATTACTCTTTTAATGTAAATTGTCAACATTTATTATTATGGCCCTTTTCCCCTCTATATCATATTTATGCTTTTGTTATGTAAACTATACCAAATTAAGTGTCACTAACCATGATTTTGCTAAACATGACAATTACTCACAATTATGGCCAATTTTATATTTATGCCAATATACTTATTAGGCCAAATTAGCTAATCCAATTCTGATTTAACATTCTAATTACAGTTCATGTCAAACTAGACTTATTATTCTAGTTCACAGTTCATGTAAATGCTAGATTTACAAGTCAATACCAGATTCAAATTACACATCCTATAATTCATGTCAAATTTATCCAATTTGCATTTTTATAAACATGCCATAATACATGTTCCCAATTTATGCTAATTTCCAAGTTTATAACTACGGTTTAGTAAATTTCATATTTTTCCCAAATCGTATTCCCGTCGTTCGTATAATTGTGATTCGATCTAGATTATAGATAAATCTAGATTCGTAGATAAAAGGGAATGAACCAAAGATGCTATGAAAAGATAGACATAATAACTGGCATAAAATGATAATTTACTAATTACAGGCCTAACGAATTACACTGAAATAAATTGATCTAAAACATCGAAGGCCTATAGACCTGAAAATGTTATGACATAAAAAGGGTTGAATAACGATGTAGGTTCAAGAACATGGGTAGACCTAACTTAATAGGTAAATTCCCAAGATCAAATCCAAAGAAAATCAAGAATAGATAGAATAGATAATCAGGTTTAGACCCAATTTCACAGTCACAAAACTTAAGCAACACTTTCCTAGTCATGAATCATAGGTGTTTAGTCACAGTTGTCCTTGTTATGTCATAGGCAATAGTTTATGTTTCCTAATCAAAGGCATAGGCTTGTGTTCATAGTCAAAGGAAATAATTCTCATAGTCATGAGTCACAGTCATAGGCAATGTCCATAGTCATAGGAAATGTTCATAGTCATAGGCAAGGCCTAATTGGTCATCGAATCACGATCGGTCCTTAATCAAGTCTAGAAACATGTATAAACACAGATCCAAGTGAAGAGATTAGGCATATTCCTTTATTCCTTTAATTTCATGTCACGAATAGAAAACGTTCAAATCTAAAAAGTAACCGACTTACAGAGATTATATTAGATTCGTAGAAAAACAGTCGTTGAAGTCGTTTGAATCTTCACTTGAATCCTAGCTTGTTTTGAATCTCCTCTTGAAAGTCTTGAGCAGCATTTCCACGTCTTGATTTATTTTATAAATTATTTTATTTATTTATACATTTTCTCAGAGGAAGCATAAGGATAGAATGAAATGGTGTAGAGAGAAGGAGGCTAGGAGGCTGTTTATATAGGATTAGGAGGACGAATCTAGGCAGAAAACGAGACCAGGTACATCAGAATGCACCCAGGCCCAAAAGTGGGTTTTTGCACCCAGGTCGACACCCATGTCGACTGGGCAGTCGACCTAGTCAGGGGGGTCGAATACCTAGTCGACTCCCCAGTCGACCTCGGTCCTGGGCGGGAATTTTCCCGCCCAGCCCGCTTCTGGGTTTGAATTCGAATTTCGAGCTGTTTTCGATTCTGAAAATTCCTGAAACTTCGGAGGGTCATATCTCCCTCATACGGACTCCGATTCTCGCAAACTCGGACTCGTTTCCAAGAAGAATTTCGAGACGAACGCAATGGCGCAACCCGTTTCCCTTGATTTTGATATTAAAAATTTAATTCTGCCTTGATTTTTGAATCTTAGTGTTATAAAATTACGGGGTGTTACAAACGACCCATGCATGCCATGAAATTTATCACCAGAAGATAATGCATGAAAGTTCCTAAATAAGAGTAAGCTCATAAACAATGCATTAACAAAGAAAGAAGTATACCCTAGGTTCAAATAACGAGCAAGCTAAATGTTGTTTTAGCTTGCCTCATTGACAAAATCTAGCTGAGCATAGACAGAGTGGCAGTGTAACCAATTTAATGCTTAGATTTGCACTTGTAACACATTATTACTAATAACTTATCAATTCCAGACTATAATTGTTCTAAATACCAAATATATATAACAGAATGTAGGTACATGCTATTAAAAAAATCCAAGACATTTTAGTCGTGTTTTGATTAGAAGATAATAAATAAATATATAACAATCCATCTATTATAACGGTAATTAAATTCAATAGATGGTAGTAGCTAAAACAGTCAATTTATCAACTTTGTATAATAGTGCAATTATTAAAGTTAGAAAATATACAGCTGAATTCACTACCTAACATCTACGAATTGGCCAAAGAAGTTCATCCACACGAACGCACCATATAGTCTGACTATATCTTAATAATATTAATTATATCAAATTGGTTTGTAATAAATTGAAGACTTATATTGACTTGTAATATGTAATAGATACCTTTCCATCGGTACTGTAATATTATTTAAAATTCAGTGAATGTCATTTTCCCTTTTGCAAAAATTAATTTGTTTTAGGTAGAACTTAATGTTAAATATCTTATATTGTATGTTCGGAAGTGACCAGCATCTATTTTTCTATTATGGTACCGGCATATGCACATATACACAAAAAATAAACTATAATTATAACCATAAAAGAAAAATAGAACTAATATAATTTCCATATATTCTTATCATTGGATATCAGAAGTTGCAGTCATAACATTATATTTAGTTGAGTAAATAAGTTTCACATGTTAGCATTTCGCTTTCCAGTTAAATGAGCGATTAATTGGGTATTACCATATAAAGTAACACCAAAAGCTAACAACCTAATGCAATGACATTAAATATGAAAACAACATACGATGGATTACATCATAACGTTAACTAGGTAATTTTTATTTTACTCCACAATATTAGTAAGTTAATCCACCCTATTTTATAGGATTGTTGACTTTTACTAAAATTTAGATTTTAATCAGTGTATCCACACAAAATAAGTGCTTGTTTTCTCTTCTTCTCGGTCTTCTTCTCTGTGTTTTCCGTTGTCTTCTTATTTCTAGAATCCTAGCATCTAAATCCAAGCTTAAGAAGAGTAATTCAACGTAATAACAGTAGGTAGTTTTTTTTTAGAAGTTGATTAATTGTATACAAAATTGTATTTTTTTTAATATCACCATTAACACATATAATTGTAGTTAACTATTTTTTGAAATCTTGAAAAAATTGTGCATTAGTAAGAAAGAACAGGAATATAGTGTGAAGGACAAAATTAAAGAAAAATTTAAGCACAAGGACAAGAGGTCAAAAATTTAACCTCAAGGAAACTTATTAGTGTAAAATGAAAAATGATAGTGGGCCCATGAATTCCATGATTTACACTAAAAAGTGTCCTTGTGGTTAAAATTTTGGCCCCTATCCTTATGCATAAAATTTTCACTTATCTTGTCCTTATGGAAAAAAAAACCTTAGTTGAATATCATTTTATTCAAATATTGTAATAGGAATATAAGCTGTTTGGAAAACATTCACTATCTATACCCCCTAAGCAGTTATACTCTCAAACAATTATAATATACAATTTTCTCTTTTATTGATTTGTTAGTATTGTTTAATTACTTTCTATTTGTCTAATATGTAGATCTTGAATTTGATTTTAGTTCTTATTCACTATTGTTGTCCGGTGTAATTACTGATGTATCTTCAAAATATTAAGCTATTTGAAAACATTTGATGCGAACTCCTCTACTGGAATCATGATCTTATTTTTTTTATTTCATAATCATCTACTACCATATCATGTCTAATCATGTTCAGAGATAATTAGTGAACTAATTGTATCTAATTAATTGCTTCTTTGCTGAATTCAAGTGCTATCAACTCTATTTTTAACACATATTTATTTGTTACTACTTTATCAAATAATTGTGGAATAATGCAGAATTGTGAAAGAAGAAGCATAAAATCGATTGTTAGCTATATAATAGGGTGAAATCTTTAAGTTAATCCACTCGTGGATTAACTTACAAAATAGTTGTGGATTAACTTATTAAAGTAAAATGGTGGATTAACTTATTAAAACTGTGGATTAAAATAAAAATTACCCATTAACTAAATATCTAAAGTTGTTATTTAACGTAATTGTATTTATTATTTTTACATGATTCAAAAAACTTGCAAATAAATTTACCATGCAACATTAATTCAGTAGACAAATTTAATGCTGATTTGAGCTTCAAGTCCCAAAATGTATAATAAGTTTATTTCTGATACTCAAGGGAACATAAATGTGGCATATAGAATTTGATTAGCATAAGTCCAAATATAATTAGTTTGGAAAATAACACTATATGACTTTGTTAGATCCAAAATTGTGTCTAACACCCAAGTTGTTCTAACCTATGATGAATTATAGTTGAAATATAAAGAAATAGCAAAAAAGATACAAGATTTATAGTGGTTCGGCGTTAACGAGCCTACGTCCACTTTATATGTTGTTGATTTTATGCTGAATGAAGATGCAATCAATGATTTCCCTCAACCTCACTCTTACAACTATGATTCTCTCAATATGATAATGGTGGAATCAGGTTTCTCCATTGCCAACAGATCCCCAAAAATGCCAAGTTCTGGGCTAGCTGATTTCTTTAGGCAGATCGCGGTCATATGTTGCACAAATCTCGAGAATCTCGGACTGGTTCGTAGCTTGATGGAGAATTGGTCAATATGACAGTTGTGGACAGGTGTCGCGAGATCCTGCATTCTCGGATCGCGGATGACTTGGTCTTGGCCATCAGCTTGGTGTCCGGGATCGGATCGAGGCGCTGTGGACGGATCGGGTCAAGCTAGACGTAGCGGACCAGATCGTGTAAAGGCGTGGCGATCCGAGGGGGAGCATCACGGACTGCGGAAGGCTGGATGATCGCGATCGAGCTTTTATGGGTCGTAGACGTGAAACTTCATATTTTCTTCGTGTATTGATCTTGGTGGCTTGATCAAAAAGCTAGCCAACATTTTGCCCCCTCGAAGTATGTTTTATCAAGGATGAAACATGCTTCGAAATTACAGAGGTATCTTTTCATAGAACGATGCGAATGAACGGTCGTATCTATTTGAATGACTGTACTGCTTCAAGAAGTTGTGTCTCTTAATTAGTATAAATATCCAGTCGATCTTCAATTATTTCTTTATTCACTGGATAGTTCTTATTTTTGGAATATTTGGTGACTCCATTGTCAAATTGCCAGGTAGGCTCCTGAATCTTCACAAATATTTCTGAATTTTCATTTCTGACTATTCTTTGTTGGTTCGGATCGCGCAAACACCTCACGGTATGTGGGATGAAGTGTTCATTCCGTTTCATCCTTCGTACGGGCCTCAAGCTTGGTGGGCCTCCTCTTGTCACGAGTTGTTTGATGGAGCGGGATTTCCTTCGCTCGATGGGCTTGGTTTTCTGACCCGTTGAGGTCCACGGTCGAATAGGACAAAAAAGGGGAGACTAACGGTCACGGGTTTGTTTATATAAACCTGAACCCTCCTCCATCTTCTCTTCTTCTTCCTTTCTCGTTTTTGCTGCCGTCGCTTGGAGCTTCTGACCAAAACCCTAACTTCAATTTTCCAACAACCCTTCGATTTTAAACTTAAGGTAATCGAATAATTTCATTTTCATTTCTCTCCAATTTTCACTGATTTAAGAGGAGAAAATGGCGGAGTTTTGCAGCGTTTGATGCTTTCGAGGCTGATCTGGTGCCATGGGTATTGTTATTCGAGTTCGGAGGAGGAGAGGAGGGACAAGGAAGGAGAAGAAGGAGCGTGTCAGGCTGGGTCGTGGCGCAGACGTGAAAGTGGATCGTGGTGGTAGATGAGAGGAGTGGGATTCAATGGGCAGATCGAGTCGCGATGATGAATGGGCTACTGGTTCACGAGAGGGCAGGAAGACCTGGATCGTGGGAAACATACCATGATCCGATCCTTGCTTCACCGCCTGGTTCGATCCGCGACCCCATCTGCTTCGCGATCAAAAGATATATCACGATCCCTAGACATATCACGATCCGGGCCCTATTTCGCGATCCAGTTAATGAGCGATCCGATGATCTTACCAAATAAATAATGCAACTTGATTCCGGTATATCAATAGACAGTTAGGCTAGAGCCCTTGGGACTTTCTGAACTGGACAACAGCATAACTTGACTGCATATGACAACTAATACTTCAATGATCTTGCTAATTTTTATGCTTTTCTTTAATGCATGCGCAGGCACGCACTTGCACTAATACACACGTGGGACGGGTACTTATATTCTAATTTTTCATGTTTACTTGCCTAAACAGTAATGTCGGGTAATCGTTCTCCTTCAGTATCTGAAGCAGAGATAGACCCCGAGATGTCTGAGCACCATAGCCCCAAGGTTCTTCCAATTAATCCAGAGGGTGAGGATTCTGAATCCGAATACGAAGCAGAAACAGAATCGGATTCATCTGAGAGTACCTCGCTTGATGAGGAGTCCGAAGTGGATGACCGAGCTCCCGATGATATTCCTAGTGCACTAGAAACTGAGAAATTCAATGACTCTTTAGCTTCCAAGCTGGACGACATAAAACTTAAGAAAATTTGCTTAAAACACAGGATCCCCTGGGATGATGTGAAGGCACCCAGGAGGGAAGATAGACCTCATCTCGCTCCGGAAGGGTATATGACAGTCAGTCGACTTATGTGTGTAGTAGGCGCCATTCCTCCGTTTCCTCCAATCGTCATTGAAACCCTAAAACGATTGGGTATTGCTCCGATGCAGCTTCACCCCAATGCCTACGCAGCTTTATACACTTTATACATTGCGTATGCAGAAATCCTTCAAACTGAGCTCACGTTTAAATACTTAAAGTTCTACTACCTTTTCAAGCATCATTCTACAGCAAACCCAAATTTTTCTTTCTTCGAGTCGGTAGCCAATAGGAAGGTCTTGTCTGATGGTTACAGCAACATAGGGGATCCCATTGCCGATTGGTTTTATATAAAGCGACAGGCTGGGTGCGCGAGAAGATGGCGTAAATCAAGTAAATTTCCAGCCTTTGAATGAATAACCTGTTTAAGAAATCGGAGTGCTAACATGCTTCTTTTTTCTATACAGATCACACTTTTCCGAAGACAGAAGGCTCAGTGTACAACAATCGACTATCCCTTCTTCTTAAAAGCGAGTCGGACTTCTTAAGGATCAGGAAATATATTACTGACGAGAATCTTCACAGGCATCGCCTTCTGGACATAAGATCTGGACTTGGAGCAGGTGGCAAACCTTACAAGTATGTGCCCCCAACTGAAGGAGAAGGGACATCACAAGCAGCCGAGACAACAAGACTTCATAGGAGCCCTTCACCAATGATTGACCAGGATGATGAAGATTTAAATGTATATAGAGGAGATGAGGCTCAAGCTGGCGAGCCTAAGGAAATCCCAGCCTCTTTGAAGGATTCTCCCTCAAGGGCCTCACTACCGGTTGAGCCTGCCGCTCCTGATGACTTAACAGAGGAGCAGTTATTCAAGGAATTGAACAAGATTCCTATACCCGACGATGTATATACACAGGGAGATTTCGAAGGGGAGCCATTTTTTCCTATCTCTGAGGAAACAAATGCTCCAGTTGAAGAACGAGAAACCACCCAGACGAGCCTAACTTCGGGCCCTGGTCTGTTAGGGGGAATTATATGGGATGGACAAATCACATGCACTGTCTGACCCCACACTTTTATACCAACAATATTCAAGGTTTTAATGTGTACTTGTTTCTTTTGTAGGTAAGATGACTTACAAACGATCTTATTCTCATCGCTCCCTTCGTGAAGGCACACCTACTCTTCATTCAAATCCAAATCCTACTCGCAGTGATAGTCGGCAAAGGGATAGTTATTGGCCTCGCGACCCTCCTCAAACCTATTCTACACGATCCCGATCTCCTTCCAGGCATGGTTCCGGGAAACCTCACAGTCGTCCACTACCATCGGCTGAGGGTAAGCAGCTTCCTAGGGACTTAACCCCTCCAAAAAGTACGCCTTCTCACGTCCAATGTTCCAAGAAACAGTGCGAGTCAGAGGACAAAAATAAAGACGAGGACAAGATCGTGAAGAAAGGAAAAGAAGCTCTGGTCTCCCCTGACGATCACGACTCCGACAGTCTTGTTGCACGAGATGCTATCCATGGCCCCGAAAATCAGGCTAAATTGGCACGCTTGCGCAAGGAATTCCCCGATATTTTCTTTGAGAGGATGATGTTTGTACCGGATCTTGAGTCGGTTCCCAGGTACCTGAATACTAAGGTGATAAGATATGTGTTCTATGTAGCCAAACAGTACGAGATAATGAAGAAGCACGCTGTTAACATTTCAAATGCCATCCGTCACCTAGAAACGGATGCGGCCAGATCCAAGGTGAGAATTGAGAATAATGACAGGGCCAGGAGCAAAATGGAAAAAGACTTGGAAGTTGCACAGGCCCGTCTGGCTTTAGCTTAGCGAGACACAGAGAACTATAAGACAGAATTGGAGTGAGCTAGGAAGCGTTTTCATATCGAGCTAGACTTTAATAGCCAAGAATGACTGTCTTTGAAAAAGGAAATAGAGGATCTTAAAATGGCCAATACTGATTTGAAGACAACACAGAGCCATTTTGATGCTGAAAAGGCTGCTTGGGAGAAGGAGAAAGCGGACTTGAAAAATAGTCTCGCAGCTGCCGAAAAAGAAAAGGAGGCCTTGAGTGATCGACTTGTTCAGGCTGAGGGGCGAGCGGTTCTTGCTGAGAGTAACACTAACAGCATTCTTGAATCGGCTTCCACCACTGCTGACAAGCTTGCCGAAGCTGAAAAAGAGATAGAAGGTTTTGGTGAGTTGGTATTCGACTTCTTAGGCCAAGTCATCAAAACTCAGTACATTTCTTGGATCCCAGATTATCATGTTACTCTTGCCAACATATGGGATTCAATTGTCGAGGATGAGAAGCAGCGATTGAAGGTCAATGAGATTGATGAAGGCCAGCTAATGCAGAGACTCCTCAAAGGAAAAGAGCCCGAGGATTTAGAGAAGGGGAGATGCCTAATCCAAGAAGAGGTTGAGAAGGGCAAAAGCAAACTTGACGAGGGCTCGAGCTCAGCGATGGAACTCAAGGCTCCCGAAGTTGAGGAGTATAGTCCTGACGATCCGTTAATTCCCTTGCACCCAACTCCTCCGGCTGTCGGAGCTTCTGCTATAAACTTGGATGAAATGTCAGCTGAAGGTATTTCCATATTTTCTCTGCAATTTGTCAAACATGTGCCTCTCATAATACAGGTGACACATTGACCGAGAAAAGGGGAGAAAAGAAGGAGGAGGCAGAGAAAGTTGACATCCCCTCAGGCACTGATGCCGGAATTTCTGAGATTTCAAAGCAAACTAAGGGTGGTGAAAAGGTAACCGTGGCACCTGCGGTACCCAGCACTGATGTTCCTGCAGATGCTGAGGTTATTGTTGCTTTGATGGACACGGACGGTGGTCACGGGGATAAAGAGGATGACGTTGTTATTACAGATGAAATCAAGGGTGGTGGTGATGAAACCTTGGCTGATAAACAGGCTAAGGAAGAGAAGCAGTTGCTTCTTATGAAGGGGGAACAGGACCCAGTATATGTGCCCCCTATCTCAGAAATCGATCCCAAAACTGGGTTAGTCATAAGATTCTCCTCCCGATCAATAACTTCACAACTCGCCTCTCAATCTTCTAGTTCTTGGCCAGAGCCTCTTGTTGATAAGAGGAAGAGGAAAAAAGGTGATCGTTCGGATGTTGACAAGGAGGAGTCGGGGAAGCAGAAGAAGAGAAAGAAGCCAAAATAGCCCCCCAAGCATGAGTAGGATGCAGATGTTAGTTCATATTTTGTTCTTAGGATTTTTAGGCTTTCCACTGGCTAGAAAATGTAATTGTGAGAATGGCCCTCACTTTTGTTTAGCTATCTTATCTTGTATCCCTGCATCTTAGTAAATGAAAATTGATTTTTGTTGCCTTTAATTTAATATGCAATGCAGTGATTCCAAGTTCCTTGCATCTCTGTGCAACCTCCTGAGTAGCCAGCATAACAGCATGAGGGGATGATTCGTCTTGGTCGACCTTGACTTTCATCCTTGTCGTGATATGAACAAGAGTTTCCCTTCAAGACAAATCAGTCACATAAAAAGCGGACCTAAACCTGCGAACCTGCAATTTTAATTTATCGCATTAGCCACAAATATTTAAACCATAATTAATTGAAAATTAAATCATGAATCGCATTAGCAAAATTTTAAAATTTCTGTGCAGAGATATGATGTGTGTGTATATGCCCCCAATCAATCATTTAATATGATGCCTGGCCAGGGCTTATTAATGATTGGTTAGAGTCATGTGTGTTGCCCCCTATAATGAAAGGTGGGGGGAAAGGATTCTTTTAGCGCTAAATTTCTAACAATTTTATACTCTCTCGATCCTTCAGCGGGTTAGAGTTCGAGCTCGTTTCAAGTCTGCTCTCCGATCCTTCAACGGGGCAGAAATTCTAGGGGCACTAAATCTCTGGCGCCTTTATACTCTCCCGATCCTTCAGCGGGTTATAGTGGTGGCAAGGTGGTTTTATCATGGTGCACCTTCACGCCTTGCGGACGTCATCTTCGCGTCCTTTATACTCTCTCTTGATTCTGGGGAGTTAGAGTTTGATCGTGGGGTGATTTACTTTGCCGCACCTTGTGGTCCTCGATTATGGTTCCTCTTTCTCCTTGTGGCACAATGCATTGGATCTTCCAATATTGCTACATAATCTATGACCAACTCAAAAAACAACAATAATTCATATTAATCGAGATAAAGCAAATAGGTAATGGTGCAGTAAAGGTAAATGACATACAATATTTTTATAGTGGTTCGATCGAATCATGACCTACGTCCACTTTATAATCTTTTGTTCAAGTAACCAGACTATTCTAGGCAAGTCGTGCTTTTTTACATGGTCCTAAAAACAAAAGAATGAAACTGACGATTTCACGTCAGGTAAGGCCGCAAATGCTGGGCGTTCCACACTCTGGGGATTTCGTCTCCATCTATGGTTGCTAGCTTGAAGGTTCCATTATCAAGTCTTCGCATGATGGAATATGGTCCTTCCCATTTCGGACCCATATGCACTGAGTATGGGAAGACACGTTTTAGAACCGAGTCTCCGGGTTCAAATGTTCGTGCTCGGACTTTCTTGTTGTAATATCGAGCTATCTGCTGCTTATGTCTTAAGGCACGTAAATCGGCTTCGTCCCTCTTCTCTTCGATCGTGTCCAAGGATTCAAGGAGCAACTCATTGTTGGTCATCGGGTCGTAATAGGTGACTCGGTGAGAAAGTACTTCAAACTCGACCGGGATGACCACTTCAGTTCCAAAGGCGAGAGAAAATGGTGTATGGCCCATTGCCGATTTATAGGTCGTTATTTAGGCCCACAGTGCCAAGGGCAATTCATCGACCCACATGGCCTTGGCCCGCTTCAATCTCTTCTTCAGGATGGATTTAATCGCTTTATTTGCCGCCTCCACTTGGCCGTTCTCTTGCGGGTGTGCCACAGAGGTGTACCTTTTCTCGATGTGGTATTTCTGGAAAAAATCTCTAAACTCGGTGTTGTCAAACTGAGTTCCATTATCCATTATGACGATTCTTGGGATCCTAAATCGGCATATGATGTTTCTAACAATGAAGCTGATTACTCGCTTGGTTGTTATTGTGGTTAATGGCTCTACTTCTACCCATTTGGTAAAATAATCCATGGCTACGATAGCGAATTTTGCTCCGCCCTTTGCTATGGGGAGGCTTCCAATGATATCAATTCCCTACATAGCGAAGGGACACGGACTCGTCACCGTCTTCAGCTGGCTTAATGGGGCCCTATGGATCTTAGAAAATCTCTGGCAGGCGTCACAACGTCGCTCGTATTTGGCCGCATCCTTATTTACGGTTGGCCAGAAATAACCATATCGTATTATTTTCTTCGCCAACGTTTGGCCTCCTGTGTGATCTCCACATTCGCCTTCATGTACTTCTTGCAATACACGCTGAATATCACTGTGAGCAATACAACGGAGGAGGGGCATTGAAAATCCTTGTCTATACAGGACTCTCTCTTGCAACACATACCGAGAGGCCTTCCGAATTATTGCATGCCTCTCACTTTTTTTCGTAAGGGAGAATTCCATACATTAGGAAATTCTTCAAAAGAGTCATCCACGACTCCCTTTCAGGTTCAACATCTAATACCGGATTAACATCCATCTGATCTATACTAGGTGACTGTAAGACTTCCATCGGGACTAGTTCTGTATTTTCAGGACTGTCAGAACTAGCCATTTTCGCCAATTTATCTGCTTTTTGGTTCTCTGCTAGAGGAATGCGGGATATGGTGTGAAGGTCAAAACCATCCAGCAACTTTTTCACTTTTTCTAAATATGATATCTGCCTAGGACTTTTGACTTGGAATTTTCCTATGACCTGGTTCACAACTATTTTGGAGTCGCAAAAGATGTCTAACTTCGCAATCTTCAACTCCTTTGCGAGTTTCAAACCAGCAATTAGGGCTTCGTATTCTGAGTCGTTGTTAGTGGCGCGGAACTCCAATCTGAGAGCATAGTATATCAGCCGTTTTTTTGGAGTTTCGAGCACCACTTTGGCACCAGATCGTCTATCGTTCTTTGCTCCGTCAGTGAATAACTTCCAGGCACTGGGATCGAGGAGTAGCCTTGGCGGATCGACTTCTTCGCTTATTGTGTCATCTTCTGGGATGGTAAACTCTGCTATGAAGTCTGCCAGCACTTGCCCTCTTATTGATTGCCGGGGTTGAAAATTCAAAGCGAACTGACTTAGTTCAATGTTCCACTTAAGTAATCTTCCCGAAGCCTCTGGCCCTTGAAGAACTTGTTTTAACGGGTGATCAGTGTATATAGTAATCGGGTGAGCTTGAAAATAGTGGCGAAGCTTTCTTGATCCAATCAACAAACTGTACGCAAGCTTTTCTATCCTTGGATAATATCATTCAGCTGCCGCCAACTTCTTACTCACATAATATACTGGTCTTAGCACCTTATCTTCTTCTCTAACCAAAGCTGAACTGATCGCATTGGATGACACCGCTAAATATACGAATAATTCTTCATGATCTACGGGTTTAGACAAAATCGGGGGTTTTTCTAAATGATTCAAGAGATTCTGGAATGCTTTAATACAATCAGGGGTCCATTCGAAGTTGCGCTTTCCTCGCTTTATTAGTTCGAAGAACGGGATACATTTATCTGTAGCTTTGGAGATAAATCTACTCAATGCCGCTACTTTCCCTTCGAGGCTTTACACATCTTTAATCTGTCTAGGTTTCTGAATATTTCGGATTGCTGCGATCTGGTCTGGATTAATCTCGATCCCACGCGAATTGACGATAAATCCAAAAAAAATTCCCGATGCTACCCCAAATGAACATTTCAAAGGGTTTAATTTCATTCCATACTTCCAGAGAATTTCAAACATTTCTGCTAAATCGGCAGTATGGTCGGATGATTGTTTGGACTTCACTAACATGTCATCGACGTACACCTCCATCGTCTTCCCAATCTGGTTGTAAAACATCCTATTGACCAATTGCTAATATGTAGCACCGGCGTTCTTCAAGCCAAAAGGCATCACTACATAGCAATACAATCCCAAATCTGTAATGAAGCTTGTGTGTTCTTGGTCTAGGACGTGCATAGGGATCTGATTGTACCCCGAATAAGCATCCATGAAAGAGAGGAGTTCATGGCTAGCTGTCTAATCCACCAGATGGTCAATTCTTGGCAATGGAAAACTGTCCTTTGGGCAAGCTTTATTCAGGTCCAAGAAGTCAATACAGGTGCGCCACTTTTCATTGGCCTTTTTTACCAAGAATGGTTGGAAATCCAATCTGGATATGTTGAGTCTCTGATGAACCCATTACTTCTCAATTTCTCAACTTCCTCTTTCAAAGCAGTTGACCTCTCCGGGCCAAGCATTCGCCTTTTCTGTTTGACAGGAGGATGCTTCGGGTTGATGCTTAGCGAATAACTCATGATTGAAGGAGATATCCTACACATACCCGAGTGGGTCCAAGCGAATACATCTAAATTGGCTTTCAGGAAATCCGTTAGCTTTCTAGCTCGAATAGGGTCTAACTGGGATCCAATCTTCAGGACCTTCTTTGGGTCTCCATCATCGATTGGAATATCCACAGTTATTTCAATGGGACTCACCATTTTGCCCCAGGCTCTTCGTCCTCTCTGGGATCTAGGTCCTCGGGCAGTTCTCTGGGCAACTCTCCCACAGTTATTTTGATTAGTTGCTATAACGTTTCCTCCCTTGCCAGGGAGGAAGTGCCTTCGGTCTCTACATCTTTTCCTTTGCGGAGCATCTTTAACTCTGTAATGTAGCATGCTCGGGCCACGACTTGATCTCCTCTTATTATACCTATACCGGCTTCAGTCGGGAACTTCATTAATAAACAACAAGGGGCTATACAAGCTCTGAACTTTGCTAGGGCCGGTCGGCCTAAAAATGCGTTGTATGGGGATTCGATGTGCAGAACCACAAAAGGAAGGATTCTTACTCTCTGGCGCTCCCCTTCCCCAAGGGTTACCGACAGCTCTACATATCCCATTGGAGAAGTTGAGGCTCCATTGAATCCACACATCCACCCTTCGCATGGTTTTAAATCCTTCGGCTCAATTTTCATTTGGTCAAACGTTTTCTTGAACAAAATGTTGACCGAGCTTCCGTTATCTACCAGAAATTTATGGACTATGGCCGGACCAATTGTGGTTATGATTACCAAGGGATCATCAGTTGGGGAGTGAATGCCAATGTTATCTCTGTCGTGAAAGATGATGTCATCAATCATTGTCTTCTGTTGTTTGATTGGAGCAATGTCCTCAGGTTTACTGCCTTCTCCTGCCATGAGGGGTTGTTTAGCTGCATTGACATACTGGTCCATTTCCCTAAAGCTATGCCCGGCCAGATGAAGCCCTCCTACTATGGTGTTAATGACGATGTTCTTCCCTTTTTGCTGAGGGGTCAGCCGGGGAGTAGGCTGGGTCTGATTCTGATTCTGGTTTTGATTTTGGTTTGGGATCGATGCGGCTTGCCCTCTGTCTCTGGGAGTGACCCTATACTCATCGAGTTTTCCTTCTCGGAGTAGCCTCTCGACCAAGTCTCTCAGGTGACCGCATTCATTTATGGAATGACCATGGATTTGGTGAAATAGACAGAACTTTCCGGTTTCGCACTCTTTGTCTGTCGACTCTCTCAAGGGAGGCCTTTTGTATGGAAGGAAATTATAGGTATCCATGAAGATATTCTCCAATGTATCATTTAACGGTGTGAAACTCTCAAATGGCCTGGGTCGAGATCTTCTCTGAGAATCATTTCCTTGGTTTCTCTTCCGTTTATTGCTATTATTGTTTCCCGGTTAGCGACCATTTCCTTGATTTTTATTCCCAACATTGACTTCAACCTTTCCTGAGCTATCTCCTGTCTGCTTGATGGCCACATTGCTCTGGATATCTTCCTTATCAGTAGCCTTCCTTTTTCGATTAGCATATATCTCTTCCTGTCGTAAACGGACATTAGCTTTTTGATAAAATATTTCTCTGGTCGGAGGTGGTTTGCCGGCCAGATATCTTCCAAACTCGGTATCCTTATCGACACCGTCAATTAAGGCCATTAACACAGTTTGCTCATGCGGATCTTTAACTTCTATGACTGCTAAATTAAAACGATCCAAGTATGACCTTAAGCTTTCGTCCAGTCGCTGCTTAATAAGAGACAGCTCAATCACATTCTTAGATCTCTGAGCGTGAAGGCGGAATTGGTTCACGAACTTCTCACTCAATTCCCTGAAACTGGATATCGACTGAGATGGCAAGCGGGTAAACCACACTAATGCCATATTTTCCAGAAATATAGGGAACGCCTTACACTTTATCTCGTATGTATCTGCGGTGGCATTCATGGACCAGGAATATCGCATCAGATGCTGGATTGGGTCAGATTTGCTCGCATAGCGATTCATTGTCGGCATATTAAAACGTCTCGGAAATGTGACCTCCAATATATCATCGGTAAAAGGCGTATGACTGCGATCTATGCCCCAATCTTCACCCCTATACCCTCGGCTAGCTATCATGTTTTCCCTGATCATTGCTTCAACATCTGCCCGGGTCAAGGTGGACTCAGGATCGGCACTTCTTGCCCGATGAGCTTCTTCAGCATTTCTTTGACGTGCAGCTACAAAGTCTGGGATTCGGGCGGGGCTTCCTTACCCCCTATTGCCGAGGTCAACTAAGCGACGAGCGGGAGGATTGGGTCGATTTTGAGCAGGGTCAACCACGTTTCCATTCCTCAGCAGTAAAGCAGGTTCATTCAAGTTACGATTGCTAGTTCCCTGGTTAAGCACTTCCTCTTCCCGAGATCGAAGTTGCTCTATGTTCTCAGCTTGTAAAGACCCGTAACTTCCCCGGTAAGGGAAGAGAGGATACTTTGAGAACAACACACAAAAGAACGCAGACCGAAGAACATTTCATTGTTTATTACAACAATTCCATCAGAATGCAAGAATATACAGAGTATGAATAAATATTATACAACAAAGAATATCAGAGATTTAAATACAGTACTGCAGCGGAAAAACAATATAAAACACAACTGAAAGTAATACACGGATACAGAGCTTTCCGAGCATCGTTCCAGCTGTAAATCAGGATCCTGTGAATATAAATCTGCAAAACCAAAACTACTAGCTGCCCGTGTAGAAAATAGGGCACCCAGAGTTTAGGTTAAAACAATAAACTCCAGGTCAGTCATGTGACTGGTGTGAGAACTAAAACAGTTATTAATCTTTATTTTAAAGTTCGGTAAATCAAGGGACCACGCCGTATAACACGGAACGGGTTTCCTCCCAAGAATACCAGTGCATAAAACAAACAGCCCAATGCTAAGTAAAGAAAAATGAAGCTATTGTAAGACCCAGGTCCCATCACACAATGCAACGCAAGCCGGAGGATAGGGTTTTTACCTTATAATAGCCAAAATGCTTGATACGTTTAAAACAAATCATTTGGTACTATTATAAGTGCATAGTGTCAAACCAATTTCAATCATAAATACCAATCATAGACGGCATAAGTGCCCCATCCCACTATGTCGCCATACTAGGCTCTACAAATAAAACCGAAATACACGTATTGGAAAGTTGGATTTCCATCATGGTGGCTCCTGATTCGAAAGATCGATCGCGTAGTGCAATTCCCCACGGCTTACGTCCCAGCAAGAGAAAACACCGTAATGCACATCCGCACTTTTAGGACCAGAGTATCACCGCGGCTTACGTCCTAGCGAGAGAAAACACCGCTTACTCTATCCTCTGAGCACTAAGCTCATCTCGGTCGACCGAATCCACGACACCACTAAGGTGCCCATCCACTAAAACCATACTGATCAAATCATCAGTTTACCACCATACCGGGGTGTGAGGCTCGCGAATCAACGCTATACATAAAGCCATGCTATATTAAAGCTGCGCTTTGATCATCATCCCCCAAACTTTGCTTTTCAACAAAAGTCTGAATCACTACATCTCAGCATGCCACACTATCAATCCATATCATTCCACTGATTTCTGCCAATATATAACCTCTGAGCTTGTATGTCTCAGAGAAGGGTGTTAAGCAAGAGAATAAATTCTCCACCACAAAACAGATATATATTTAGCAGAGATCAACGAATACAATATAAAGGAATACAATGTCAGACACATCATCCATTTATAAGTCCGTTCTAGGTCTGAACGAAACCGGAGGCACTTTTCTCGCATATCCGTCGATCTCCAAGTACGTCTGGACGACCACCAACTATTTCCCTCCTCTTGGGTGTACAGCCCAATCCAGATCATTAGTAATCACCCAAACGATATGAAGACTTCTAGTCTTCAATCACCGTCATCATCTTCAACTTATCGTCGAATCGGTTATTCGGAATGGGTATAAAACCTGGCCTTTCTGAATGACCCGCGTATAATAAACAAATGGTACACAAACACAACATACGCCTCATTCCAATTCAGCAGTCATTAACCGTAAATTAGCAAGAGAACAATTTCCCAAATATTAACCCCGAAGGCCGAAACAACATCAGATCAACACCCAGAAAACCATCCTTCTTGACTAACCTACAGTCAGTTTCTAAATTTCACATTCTAAGGGAAAGGTTCCCCTTAAATTTTATCAAAGATAATTTCTTTTAAATTTATTCTTTAATCTTCCTTTGGATGTCATTTCAAACCAGATTATGGTTTTCCAAACTAGTCGGGATTAGCGAACCACACCGAAGTAATTATTTTATTTTATTTCCCCATCCCAACCTATTCATCCCATGAAGCAAAACTGGTAATACTCCGTATCCAATACCACGGTGTTATTGGTAAAATTAATTACCATTTCACGTTCAAATCTAATTAAAGATTTAACTATCGCTTTGGAGCAAAACTGGTGATACTCCATTCTCGCTCACTTTCCAAATTTGATAATTTTCATTATCAATTCACATTTCAATCTAATTACAAATTCATTAAAACTCCTTTTACTGGGTTAAAGAACTAATGTCGTTTAAAACACAGTTCACGATAAACCCAAATCACATTCTATTTATTATCGGGTTAAAGAACAAGTGTTATTTAAAACACTGTTCACGATAAACCCACAAATCAATTCTAATTCAATTCCGCTCAAATATATTAGAAATTCCGATTATTTAAAACCCCTTTTAAATCCAATTTATTTATTTAAAAATAATTGGGTTTTAAATTTAGTTCAAAACTAGTTCATTTCGATAAAAAAATCTATTTTTATCTTTTCAAATATGGAGTTTTTCATCCCAGTTTTTCCCAAATCATTTCTTATGATTTTACACAAATTATTGATATTTTTAATAATTTTATCAAGGCCCGTACAATCGATTTCCAACAGCGGCCATCGAACTGCACTTACAGCGACCTTTTCCAAATTTGATTTGGACATATCTCCAAATCCAACCGTTAGATTTCAAATTTCTAATATTCGTTAGAAAGCTCTTTTCGATACGAACCCAACGGTTCCTGTTTTAGGAGAATCCGATGGTCGAATCTCCCGTAATATCCGTTCGAAGTCAATGGTCGAAATTCGCGAACTACCGCGGCACGACGCGTTCTATTCAGGCCATTATATTATATATATATATATAATATATACTTCGTCGATTTCCTTTTAAAATGTATTTTATAAATCGTTTTAAATTCGTTTTTCAAAACGATTTCAACTTCCTTTTCAAATTCAAATCAAAATTGAATTTTCCACTATAAATTCGTTTCAAATTGATTTCAATTCAAATCGATTTTTAATTCAATTTCAGTTCGTTTTCAATTCAATTTCAATTCGAATTCATCTCTATTCAATTTCAATTCTATTCAATTTCAATTTGAATTCGTTTTCTTTTCAATTCAATTCAAATTCGTTTTCTTTTCAATTCAATTCAAATTCGTTTTCTTTTCAATTCAATTCAAATTCATTTTCTTTTCAATTCATTACAAAAACGAATATAATTGATATAAATATCGTTCGCGTCAAAATAGCGCATCCCTAATTAACACATCTTTATATATTTCAATAATTCTGTTATTCTATTCAACAAATGATTATTTATTTTATTCAATACATGAATCTATATTTTTGTCAACACATGACTAATCTCAACAAATGAGTACTGTCCACGTGTGACTATTTTTTTTATTTAATATATTTTATAAAAATTATGGTATCTATCGTTTGATTTCAAATCAGACTCTAACCGTAAATTAGTAAGAGAACGATTCCCTAGATATTAACCCCGAAGGCCGAAACCAACATCAGATCAATATCCAGGAGACCACTCATCTTATCAATTTTCCAGTTAGTTTCTAATTTTATATATGATAAAAATGTAAATTTTATTGTTAAAATATTTCGTTCAACACATGACTAATCTCAACGGATGAGTACGGTCAACACATGAACCTTTATTTTATAATGATAAAGATGTAAATTTTATTGTTAAAATATTTCGTTCAACACATGACTAATCTCAACGGATGAGTACGGTCAACACATGAACCTTTATTTTATAATATTCTTCATTTTCTAAATTGGAATGAGGCCCAATCAATTACCATACAAAGTTAATTGTATGGATTCCATACAACACATGTATATAATAGCAACGATACATAATTAACCATCATCCAAAGTGCACTACACTGTATAAGCATCAAATATAGATATCTAACGCTTATGACAGCCTATCAATCAATCGATCGACATACAA
The DNA here is from genome assembly GCA_030737875.1 of Allium sativum. NCBI lineage: Eukaryota > Viridiplantae > Streptophyta > Magnoliopsida > Asparagales > Amaryllidaceae > Allium > Allium sativum. The sequence continues at coordinate 689,756,088 of CM060920.1, read as the reverse complement.
CTAATTACTGGGATTAGTGTATGCCGTAATTTATCTCAATACCCATGTGGGGTTTCAAATCAACAAACACAGATTTTTATTTGTGCAGTTGGGCGATGTGTAAAATTTATCGTCCCAATCAATGTCCTTCAAATAGGTGTACATAAACAAACCGTCCGATTTGTAAATGAATATTTATTTATTCACATTCACGTTAAAAATTATATTTTCAACGATAAAATAATTTCAACTATATAAATATTCTATTTCATTCCACATCACTCAATCAATTAAATCAAATTTATCAACCAAACAAATAAATTAATCATCAAACAATTAACTAAACAAACAAGCCGTCCATGGTCTGTGGACGACAGGTGTCGGGTGCTACTAAACACCGTCTGCATCCTAGTATATTTTTATAACTAGAAAAGAAGATTTAAAGTGAGAAGTTCTCACTGACTAGCTAAACCAAACGCCACGACTCTTCATATGTAGAAATCTTCGTCATTCTCGTCCTTTTGTCACTTTCGTCGCCCGAATTCGCTACATATATAAAAATCACATTTTTATATTGTTGCTATGTATATAAAAATCACATTTTAATTTATTTCCACCTATATATAATAAAAATCAGATTTTTATTGCTACATAAATAAAGATTAAATTTTTACTAGTTATATAATATAAAAATTGTATTTTTATATTGTTCCTTATATATTTTCTATTCAAAACAATGATATATATTTTCTATTCAAAACAATGATATATATTTTCTATTCGAAACAATGATATATATTTTCTATTCGAAACAATGATATATATTTCCCTCTTCAATACAATGATATATATTTTCTATTCAAAACGATGATATATATTTCCCTCTTCAAAACAATGATATATATTTTCTATTCAAAACGATGATATATATTTCCCTCTTCAAAACAATGATATATATTTTCTATTTTAAAACTGATTTTACTACAACGTATGTTATTTAACAAAAACTGATTTTACCATATAATTATATATATATAAAAAACTAAATATAAATCACTGATAATACCTTCAGCATGATCAGGAAAACTCATCGTCATTCACATCCCCTTTTTGCTCGAACCAGAAATCGTCTCGCCGTTGACAACTCCGACCACCGAACCTCCATTGGGTTGTGCCACGCGCTGCGCCTCCCTGAGAGCTGCGTCCTCCATGAACCACTTGACAATCGATGCCCCCGCTAGCCCCCATTTCCGTTCGAAAATCAAACTCTTCCAGGCCAAAAATCGAACTACAAACCACACGAGATCCAACAAAACAACTATAGATTTGAAGAGGGAGGAAGGATCTTTGATTTTCGTTGAAGGACCCTAGGTTAATTTGTTGTGGGTTGGGAGAAAATGGATCTTGAATTTTTGAGCTTATCCCCCGTTAATCGCAGTTGAAGGAGGAAGAGAGACGTTGACTAGGGGTTAAGGTCTTTGACCAATAGGATTGAGTATTTATATATTTTTAATTTTATTTAATTTGAAAATATGTGTTTTTGCATACGAACTCCAATCCAAACCCAAAGACTATTGCCTCAAGCTAATTATCCCCATTCCGGACACAATGGGATATGTTTCGAAAGTCAATTCGGCTATTACGATAGGCTTTCGTTAAATTTAAAATATAAATCATTAATTCAAACGCACATTTTAATTTTCCGGGGTCACATACTAACTCTAAAAATTCTCGAAAAATATTTTCTAGCTTCGTATTCACGATACAGTCCTAACAAAACTAATTTCAACAAATTCTGAGACTGTTGGAAAAATGGTCATTTTCCAGTCGATTAAAACCAACTTAAACTGGTCAAACGCGTTTTCCTTTGCCACGCTCACATATTTATTCGAAAAATTACGAAAATTGGAATCTAGCAATAACTTGACATCACGGATCCAACAAAAGTGGTTTCGTCGAAATCCGAGTACGTTTGCAAAATGGCCATTTTTAAGGGCCAGAATTCCATAGCGACTATTCTGAAAATTCATTTGGCCGTAACTTTTGATTCCCGCTATGATTTTTTTTCCGGATTCGCTGGAAAGATATTCTCAAATAGATTCAAATATTTTTGGTTTCACTAAAATTCGATTTATCTTGCACCCGGCACATTCATTTGAAGTTTGAAATCGAATTATCTAACTACCGCGCCATTTTCAATTCCTTTTATATATGTAAATAAATATTTATATTCTAATGACGATCTATATAAATTTATACGTTCGAATTCTATTCAAAATAAATTTCTCGTCGATATTATTTAAAATAATTCATTTTAAATTATCAAAATTCGTTAAATTCACCAATTAAAAAATTTTAAATTGGCTTGCATTTCCGGGTTGTTACACAGCTCTTTCTAGCGGGGGCCAACGTCAGTGTCTTCAGGGCCCCTCAGACGAGGTTGTGTGTTCCGGGGAAGGAAGACGGGTTGGTGAGGAAACCCTCTACCTTATGAGGTCGTCAATTTGCCTGTCCATAGCAGTCAGATTCTGTCGCAATACTGAACTCTCTTGCCGCTGAGCAGCTAACTCATCAAATAATCTTTCCCACATGTCAATAATGCGAGAGAGATCCCCTTCAGTAGCCGGGGCAGAAGGGTCAAATTGGTCGCCAAAATTCTCTCTTATAAGTAAAGAGCTTGAGCCAGGTCGAGCAGATGTACCAGCACGGGAGGATCGAGTCATAACCTCCTTTCCGGGTCGGGTCGTAGTCTACTTGTCTTTTTGGATCGTAGGATCCTTGCCTCGATGACTTGGAGCGCCCCCCTGGGATCGCATCGCGGAAGTGTTATGGGGAGGGTTCGCGACGAGGTCATGGGAGCGTGTGGCAACTCCTTCAGCTGGTTGGGTCGCGATCCCCTCAACGGATAGGTTTGCCTCCTCCTCTCGGCGATCCGTGACCTCCTCCTCGGTCTGCTCGTGCACACTTTCTTCAATTGCTTCATTTTCAGCTTCGTTCGCCTGCGAAGCTCGTACTTCCTTAGACTTCTTTCCAGCCATGATATCTGAATTTCCCTGGAATCTTCAAAAACTTAAACAGTGGAGTTTTGGACTGTTTTCTTCGGATTTGAGTATCCAAACAACGGAACAACAATCCAATGTACTAAAAAATTGTTCTCAGTGAAAGCACCAAAATGTTAGATCCAAAATTAGGTCTAACAATCAAGTTGTTCTAATCTATGAAGAATTATAGTTGAAATATAAAGAAAAAGCAGAAAAAACACGAGATTTATAGTGGTTCGGCGTTAACGAGCCTACGTCCACTTTATATGTTGTTGATTTTATGTTGAATGCAGATACAATCAATGATTTCACTCAATCTCACTCTTACAACTATGATTCTCTCAATATGATAATGGTGGAATCAGGTTTCTCCATTGCCTAAAGGTCCCCAAAAATGCCAAGTTCTAGGCTATTTATAGCTGATTTCTTTAGGCGGATCGCGATCATACGTGGCACAAATCTCGAGAATATCGGACTGGTTCGTAGCTTAATGGAGAATTGGTCAATATGACAGTTGTGGACAGGTGTCGCGAGATCCTGCATTCTCGGATCGCGGATGACTTGGTCTTTGCCATCAGCTTGGTGTCTGGGATCGGATCGAGGCGCTGTGGATGGATCGGGTCGAGCTAGACGTAGCGGACCGGATCATGTAAAGGCGTGGCGATCCGGGGGGGAGCATCACGAACTGCGGAAGGCTGGATGATCGCGATCGAGCTTTTATGAGTCGTAGACATGAAACTTCATATTTTCTTCGTGTATTGATCTTGGTGGCTTGATCAAAAAGCTAGGAAACAGAATTATTACTAAGGAAACATATTAATGGGTAATGACCAAAATACAACCGAGTATATCAATAATCTTGTTCATGTACAAATGTTTGAAGTTGAGTTTGCAGTATAATGAAAAAGTTTTGTTACTTTTATTACATAATAGAAAATTTTCCACTGTTCTTGTACATATCCACAAAATTAAAAACATTTACCCCTTTAAAAGAAGGGGTTTTTAGGCAAAAGACAAACTTAACAAAAAAATTATCCATAAGGACAAAAGGCTAAAATTTTAACCACAAGGACACTTTTTAGTAAAGGGAGAAATTCAGCGGCCCGCTATCATTTCATACTTTACACTAAAGTTTGTCCTTGCGATTAAATATTTTCCCTTCACACTATTTTCCTATCAAAAGAAAACAGAATTAATAAAATTTCCAAATATCCTTGTCATGGAATATCAGAAGTTGAATAGTCATTACATTATATTTCACATATAATAAAATAAAAATAAGAGGTTAAGAATAACAAATGGTTCACGGTAAAAAAACAATAACATAAAATGCACTTCAAACGTACAACCTGAGGAGCTCATGCGCCTTATTAGTGGGTATAATTTGAAGATCATCAACCAAGACATAAAACTATTATGCAAGGCCGAGAGACATAATTTCAAATGTCTGTGTACGGAGTGAGTGTTCTAAATTCCTAGGTTAAAGCTTGTTTTATCATATAGTTAAAGAAAGAAATAAGTTCAATCAAGTTATAGAATAATGCAATAAACATTTTTTCAAACGACTTAGGTGCATACAAATATGAATGAGTGTGTATAAAACCAAATAAACACAAACATCAACTTAAAAAAATAATTAGCATTATAACAATATTTTCAGTTGTAGAAAATTTAAAATTCACCACTCTCAATAACAAATAACAACAACGAAAAATTGGAAATACTGGTGTAAAGTAGAGAGATACCTTAAATTTCAGGAATATTGGTAAAATGATAGTTAAAGTGCAAATGAATTAATAACATATATGTTTGTTGAAATCAAAACAAAGAACGTTGATATAATGAATATGAAATGGTAAAAAGGAGTTGAAATACAAAAAATTATAATATAACAAAATCTCTAATAATTACCATAGAAAACGGTAATGCAAAATAAATAGATTCACCTTCAATTCGTCTTCGATAAGAAAACGTTGTGTTATAGATTCTCTATCCATTCATTAAACTTGTAGTGCAGAGATCTAAATGAACAATTGATGCAATTTTTGCAAAAAAAAAACTCCTATCTTGTATTATATGTCAGAGTGTAAGAAATGAATTAGGATAGGAGTCAGAAATAGTCGTGGTGGTAATCATTGTGTACGTGATGGTTAGAATGAAATTGAGATCGTCGGAGAGATTTGTTAACCAATATTCCAAAAAGTCAAAATAAAGCAGATTCGAACTCATTGGTGAGCACAATATGAAATCGCGAAGGAATCAACACATCTGGTCAAAAGAGAACTTGCTAATCTAGAAAAGGAGAGAATGGAAAATTGTTGGTAGAATAGGGACGAAATTAAATTTCAGAAGATGCGGGTTTTTAGGGAAACTATTCATTATACGATAGATGGAGCATAGACTCCAAATTTTTGGTCGTGGAAGAGCCGAAACAGAAGACTACTGAACTGGAATGTGAGTGGTTAGGAAAAAGGGAATGAAGAAAGAGGGGAGAAGGTCGGTGGTTTTAAGAAATCGTGGATTTCGTTTTTTAACGATAATCAAGTAATTAGAGTGGAGCAGTGGGAGGATGTCGTGGGAGAGTAGACGTGAGACTGGGACGTGCGTGATCTGTGTGAACTTTTTTGTAGCCATTAGATTGTTGTTAGACAAAAAGATCTTGACTGCTCTTTGTCTCTTTTTTTTTCTATAAAGCAATTTTATTATATGTAGAATACTAGTTTTGATACTTAGGCTCCATCGGCCTTAGGCTGCAAATATACTACTGAACGAGCTAGTGGCTTACCACAACTCTCACCCCCACGTGCAGGAAGAGTTACGACGTCGAGAACCAGACATAATATCTATTGCATACATATACCATCTTATTATGTTAGAACATATTTATAATTCATAATAATTATGATAATGTTGAACCATTAAAAACTATAATGCATGTTATAATTCATATATGTGTACGATGTGTGTGAGTTTGTTACTTGTGGGTTATTGCACGTATGTATGTTCAAGTCATCAAAATGGTATAATTCGGATAAATGAAGTACAATGGTACAAAAAATGTTTAACTTATATTAATGAGAAAAAAATGTAACGTGAATAATTGGCAAAATTGCTAAATATTACATAGTTCTTGACGTTTTTTTAATTCAGACTCGGTCTCAAGTTCTATATCGTTTTCCTCTACACTCTCAAATGCCTTGACTAATGCATTTGCATCATCATTTAAAGGTCCTAAATTAGTCTATTCGTTTATAATTATTATTTCGACATTTTCCTCGATATCTACTTGATAGGATTGTTTGTCTGGAATATTTTTTCCATCAAATGTAAATCTTGCCTTGGATTTAAAAACTACTGACTGGTTTTCTTTAACTCTTTTTAGAAATGGATAAGTGCTATATAAACTTGTAGGGCTTGGTTCGCTAGTACAAAAAGATAGTATTTTTTTTTGGCAAAGCGAAAAAGATCATATTATTTATAATGCGAGATATATTTTATTTCTATTGGATTATAATTTGATGCATTGTCAATACCAGAATCTGGAACATTGTTGAACCAATTGCATATAAACGAAAAATTCCTCCATGGGTCTTGCAAAACTTTGGTTAGCATGCCATATAAATCGATTATATGATTATTAGGATCATCACTTCCTTTGACAAATACACTGGTATTTTTTATTAATTTGTCAGCATCGTATTCTTTAGTGTTGAATTTATATCAGTTAATGAAAAATATTAGATATTAACTTTTGTTTTTGGTCCTGACGTCAAATGTTTTAGCCTTTCATTGGCCCCATGATTTATGGGAACACAAACGTAGTTCAAAAACAAAGAGCGAAATCTTTGTTTAAATCGCCACTTGAATTTTATGGTTCATAAGCATTGCAAACATAAACATCATGACAATTAAGAAAGAAGCTTGTAATCTAATAATTACCTAAAAATGATGCAGCATCGGGACAATTAACAAGAATATGCACTACATGACGATCTCTATCATTTAACCATACTTCTACACATTTTCGAACATGTTGACCATGTTATTTAAAAATATATAACACTACTTTAGCAGAAAAACCTTGTTCAATGACCTCATCATTACACGTCTAACACTTTCAAATGATAAATTCACATGATCATTGAAATAATGAGAGAAAAGGAATGAAGCTTCTTCTTCGATATACGATTTGAAAATTGAACCATCAACTCGAGCTATTGTCTCACTTTTTCTTTAAACTATTTAAGTAACCAATAAAAAATAGTTCGACTCAATATTAACATCTACTTATAATTAAATTAACATTTTGATACACTGTATTAATATCACACCTCTCGAATGGATACAACCATCCATATTGCATAGGACCTCGAAGACATGCTTCATATGGAAGGCGAACAGATAAATACTCCATTACATTAAAGAAACCTGAAGGAAGTATTATCTTCAGTTTGCAGAGAAGTGTATAGATTGCTTCCTCAAGTTTATGTAGACGTTCAACTTTTAACATAGTTGAATAAAGCTCCTTATAAATTAAACTAAGTTCCGTTATAACCTCAAAACTTTATGGGCAACAGTTGTAACACCCTGAATTTTTGAATAATCGAATCAACTAAATTAAAGAATAATTAATCTCGGATGTGGGAATTAAGGGAAACGGGTTGCGCCATTGTATTCATCTCGGAATTCTGGTTGAGATAGATTCCGAGTTTGCGTAAATTGGATTCCGTATGAAAAAGATACCTTTAAATTAAATATTGCAGCAAAACATGAAAAGAAAAAGAATGAGAAAAGAATAAATGTTTAGCATTGTTCTAAGGTTTATAAGAAAAAGACTTAGTAGCTCATTTGGTTGGAACACGTGACTTGCATACAAGCGGTACAGAGTTCGATTCCAGCCAGCGCCATATTTTTGTTTTAGGGGAATGGCTAAAAAGCAGTTTAGTGTGAACGCGGTTCAAAAAGTAGTTTAGTGTGAAAATGGTTAATTGGGAAGATATATATATATTGAATATATATATATATATAATTGAGAAGATAAATACAATCAATTTATTTGGAGGGAAAGATTTATGCATAAATAGATATGTATGTATGTAGGTAACTTCATTATGCATTAATTTTGCATGTTGCAAGGAAAGTAGAAAAAAAGGGGAAATTAAATTATATACTCGATTTCCTTTTTTTTTACGTAAGCAATCAATTTGCATTATTTGTCAATATTAGAATTTATGAATAGGTGCGTATATATATATTATACATACATACATACATACATATATATATATATAGGCAGTTAATGTAAACATGAATAGATTGAAATTAATTTGTAGATGAGTGTTAATTTGTCATTGATATTAATTAAAAGGAAATATATATATATATATATATTAAGTAGGCATAATTTGGGAACATGTATCATGGCATGATTCTTTTTTTTATGTGGCCTTCTTTGATTGGCTTTTATGACAAATTAAAGGTAAGAAAGATTTATGCATGAATAAATGGATATTTGTATATGGGTAATTAATGTATACGGTAAAAGGAAGAATATGTAATTAACAATAATAGATTTATAATTTACATATAAATATGGAGGATAAACATGAAAATTACATGGCATAGATTGGTTCATGAAATGGTATATTTAGTATACCATTAATTGTGAGCATAATTTAAAATATAGTTATGGCATAATTAAAATGGGAATAATTTACTTATGGAATTTGTCATAAATAAGAAATATGTAAATTATAGAAAAAAATGAATATTTAATACACTGTGCTGAGTCATTAGGGCTGAGGTGTCACCCTATCTTGGTTGGATGGTTCAGGTTGCTTCTAGGCTGATCGGATGGCCTAAATTAACCCTAAACTCTATAAAAACATCTCTAGACTCAAACCCTAAAATCAAAACAAAATTAGATTCATGGCCTCCATGTCGTCACCTAGCAACACATCATAGCCGCCACCAATTAAAGAAGAAGAAAGCTAGTCTAAATCAATCCTTTCCAACTTTAACAACGAATCTTCTTCAAGGGAAAGCTATTACAACTTCAGAACTCGGAATTCAGAATTCTAGACCTTCTCTGAATTGTGAGTTCGATAATTTTAATAAAATAATTAGCAAATTAATTGAATTGAGTTATGATGTGGACTATTTGGATATGATGTGAATTATTGACCGCATGTTATTATTCATGTAGTAAAATTGTGATGTTTATGTTGTAAATTCTATGATGCTATCTTGTAAAGTTGTGATCATCTATGTTGTAATTTTATGATTGGCTTATGTATAATCGAATCACCATGTTGTTCATATGTTAGTTTGGGTATGTTGATTCATATGATAAATCATAAGTATGTATGCAAGTTTAAATTTTTTTTTTTATTAAGACATGAATCATATGCAAGTTAGGGAAAATTGTATGTATAACCTTATATGCTTCATGGCATCTATTTTAGATCTAAAGTTAGGCTATGACATGTGTGAGTTATATGCCAAATTCTACATGCTAGTTTACATGTTTAGATGTAAGTTTATACCATAGTTATGTTGCGTAAATCACATATGCAAGTTTATATGAATACATGTGTTTGAAAATGAATCATGTTATGCAAGTTTGTGGTAACTGCCTATGCAAGTTTACACCTTTAGATATAGATCTATGGCATACATGATTTATGCAAGTTTGTGACCATTATCTAAACAAGTTCACACCTTTAGATTTGGATTTATGACATATGTAATTTTATGCAAGTTGTAACTTTGGCCTATGCAAGTTTTAGATGTAGAACATCATTCACACATGCAAGTTCACCCCTTATGTTTAGATCTAGTTTTAATTATCTGTATGTTGTGATGTTTTCTCTTTATTCCATGAGTTAGACTATTCGAGTCTAATGTATATTTTACGTTAAACGAATGAACGTACAACGTGGGGTAAAGGGGATAATATTAAAAGATTTAATTGGCATAAATGCCTTAAAAGACATAAAATAAATTTGTGATGAAAATTGGTATGATTTTACATTCCATAAATGGATGGACATAATTGAGTCAATTATGGACATCGTTAAATTTGGAATTGATTGATAATTTGAACAGAGAAAGTAATTCAAATTGGGGAATGATTAATTAGGAGTAATTAATCGTCTAAGACACGAGGTTAGGCTCTTTTGTGGTGTAAGACTTCCCGGACCCGCCCGACAAATCCAGCTGCCACAAATGCTAGTCTAATGTGGGAGGTCTTAAACATAAATTAAATACGTATCAATTGTAAAGACATGAGGTTAGGTTCTTTTGTGGTGTAAGACTGCCTGGACTCGCCCGGCAAATCCAGCTTCCACAAATGCCAGTATAATGTGAGAGGTCTTTATGAGGTTATGGTCTTAATGAATTATGAAACACTTAACCAGATAAACATGTAGTGGGACATGACGGGGTTAAGTGGGTGCCTTGGGTGGCATGTGGAATCTAGTGGGTGCCTTGGGTGACATTTGAAATACGATTAGAAATACTTAACCAAAATTGAAACATGTAATTGAAACATGAATAAGAAGTGGGTTAAGTGGGAAATACTAGAGGGGACCAAGCTTAGGTGGATAGCTTGTGTCAAGTCATAAGGGCCCATTTCAACCAGTAACCCATACGTATCTTTGTGGGCTTGACCCAAATCGAGGACGGGACATGCATACTGGGCTTGACTGTAAGAGGCCAAACTGGGTTAGCGGTGGCAATGCAAGTCCAATGGGTTCATATGCATGTGTGGACCCGGGCTGGTAGGTAAGACGTTGTTGCATCGTGTAGGTATAAGTCATGCATCTCTGGTAGTATTGGATTTCCACTTTGGGGAGTGATACACCCCACTGTGGGACCAGCACGGGTCTCTACGAGTTAGGGAGCCAATCGAATGGGGAAGGTAGTGGGTACGACTAGTGGAGATAGGAGCAGGCGGCAACTATGACAGCATCTAGGAGTACAGCTAACATATTATGAATATTGTAATTAGAATGGGGAGGGCAGTGAGTACCACTAGTGGAGACAGGAGAAGGCGGCACCTATGACAGCAGCTAGGGGTACACGAAACTATCATTATTATTATCACTTATGTTCAGTAGGCAGGATCAACCTTAGGGTGACTAGTGGTGGTGCAGTATACTAGTGGTGGTGCAGTATAGCAATTATCTCATAGTGTTGGTGTAGTTTAGTAATTATCTTACAGTGTGTTAGGTGCGCTTTAACGATATCGTTGTTCATTCTGTTTCCTTATTTACTCTGCCATACTCAATGGTTCATGGTCATTTCTTGATTTTCCAACTTATGCCTTAGCCTAGTTACTTTGGTAATTATATTGTTAAAGTTATCGCACTCGCCAGACTTTATGTCAGACCCCCTTTGTTTCCTCCTCTTTTCTTCCCTCCCCCCAAGGTGCTCAGGTTGGAACTAGCACCAGTGGAGCTTGATTTTGGACAGCTGTGCTTCTTGCTTTTAGAAAATTGCTTGGATCGCTGAAGTAAAGTTCAGCCTCTCTTTTATTTATGGCTATTTTGTATTGGGGATTATGTCTTTCAATTTATGTACTTTGATTTAGTCAAGATGGATATTATGTACTTGGCTCTGGTTTTGACGATGTAATCAAACATATATATTTTCTGCTGCAATGAAATAAAGTTTTTAATTTTTCAAGTACTGTTTATATCTGTCTTGTTGTTAAGTTTCTGTTCTATACTCACTTAAAACTCTCCGTAGAAGTTAATGCATTCCCTTTGTGAGTGACATTAATGGACATGGAGTGTTACACGTGGTATCAGAGCTGAAGGTTACCAGAAAAGATATGAGATTTTGAGAAACTATTTTTCAAAGGCATTTTGTAAAGAAATATTTTCAAAAAATATGTTTTAAGGAGAGTATTTTCAAGAGAAATGTTTATTTTAAAAACATAATCCCCAAGAGCCATATATCTTTCCTTCGGTTCTTTTGTGTTGAATCTTTCCTTTTTAGTTTCTCCATTATCGCTTACCTTATACTTATCTTATCTTTAGTATGTCCTCTCGTTAGTACCTTTAACCTTTAGATAGGGTAGACCTATGGTTGAAACATGTGTTTGAGACATGTTACGTATGATGGATGCATGTGGATGCAAGTGTTTGCTAGTGGTTGCTCGTGGATGCATATACACACACTTTAGGCACTAGATCGGCTCAGTCACTTCATATTGCATATTGCATATAAATGTGTGTGCATATTTAAGCTAATGGATGTATAATGGTTGTGCTATCATATGGATGCGGCATTTTGTTGAATGGTTGTGCACGCATGTAGAGATAATATGTATTGATAGGATTCTTATGCATACATAATGGACGCATGGCACTATCATGGTTTGCAATAAGGAGGTCAACTGAATCAGTAGACTGCCTGATTTTGCATTAGATAAGGAACATATACACACACTTCTTGCATATGTTCATACAGCATTAGAAAATTTTAAGGACAATGGATGCCTGTGTTTGATGGTTGAGTAGATGGTTGTTTGGATGGTAGGATACGTTCTTCTTGACTTAGAGGTTTCCAGGACAAAATCCTTTAAGTAGGGGAGAATGTAACACCCTGAATTTTTGAATAATCGAATCAACTAAATTAAAGAATAATTCATCTCAGATGTGAGAATTAAGGGAAATTGGTTACGCCATTGTGTTCGTCTTGGAATTCTGGTTGAGATAGAGTCCGAGTTTGCGTAAATTGGATTCCGTATGAAAAAGATACCTTTAAATTAAATATTGCAGCAAAACATGAAAAAAAAGAATGAGAAAAGAATAAATGTTTAGCATTGTTCTAAGGTTTGTAAGCAAAATACTTAGTGTCTCATTTGGTTGGAACACGTGACTTGCATACAAGGGGTACAGAGTTCGATCCCAGCCAGTGCCATATTTTTGTTTTAGGGGAATGGCTAAAAAACGACTTAGTGTGAACGCGGTTCAAATAGTAGTTTAGTGTGAAAATGGCTAATTGGGAAGATATATATATATATATATATATATATATATATATATATATATGAATATATATATATATAATTGAGAAGATAAATACAGTCAATTTATTTGGAGGGAAAGATTAATGCATAAATAGATATGTATGTATGTAGGTAACTTCATTATGCATTAATTTTGCATGTTGCAAGGAAATTAGAAAAAAAAAGGGAAATTAAATTATATACTCGATTTCCTTTTTTTTACGTAAGCAATCAATTTGCATTATTTGTCAATATTAGAATTTATGAATAGGTGCGTATATATATATATATATATATATATATATATATGGGCGGTTAATGTAAACATGAATAGATTGAAATTAATTTGTAGATGAGTGTTAATTTGTCATTGATATTAATTAGAAGGATATATATATATATATTAAGTAGGCACAATTTGGGAACATGTATCATGGCATGATTCTTTTTTTATGTGGCCTTCTTTGATTGGCTTTTATGACAAATTAAAGGTAAGAAAGATTTATGCATGTATAAATGGATATTTGTATATGGGTAATTAATGTATACGATAAAAGGGAGAATATGTAATTAACAATAATAGATTTATAATTTACATATAAATATGGAGGATAAACATGAAAATTACATGGCATAGATTGGTTCATGAAATGGTATATTTAGTGTACCATTAATTGTAAGCATAATTAAAAATATAGTTATGCATAATTAAAATGGGAATAATTTACATATGGAATTTGTCATAAATAAGAAATATGTAAAGTATAGAAAAAATGAACATTTAATACACTGTGCTGAGTCATTATGGCTGAGGTGTCACCCTATCTTGGTTGGATGGTTCAGGTTGCTTCTAGGTTGATCGGATGGCCTAAATTAATCCTAAAATTTATAAAAACACCTCTAGACTCAAACCCTAAAATCAAAACAAAATTAGATTCATGGCCTCCATGCCGTCACCTAGCAACACAGCATAGCCGTCACCAATTAAAGAGGAAGAAATCTAGTCTAAATCAATCCTTTTCCACTTTAACAACGAATCTTCTTCAAGGGAAAGCTATTACAACTTCAGAACTCAGAATTCAAAATTCAAGACCTTCTCTGAATTGTGAGTTCGATAATTTAAATAAAATAATTAGCAAATTAATTGGATTGAGTTATGATGTGGACTATTTGGATATGATGTGAATTATTGACCGCATGTTATTTGTAACGACCCACCTTTTTGCCCGGTTCTTGTCGGTAATTAAACCAACTTAAACCGTTCAGAAAGACAAATTGTTATGGACATACATACATTGAACAATTCACGACATATCACTGATTTAAATCAATTCACACTCTCTAAGAAATATGAACTTAGAGGGTGTGCATTGATTTAAATCAGTGATATGTTGTGAATTGTTCAATGTATGTATGTCCATAACAATTCGTCTTTCTGAACGGTTTAAGTTGGTTTAATTACCGACAAGAACCGGGCAAAAAGGTTGGTTGTTACATTATTATTCATGCAGTAAAATTGTGATGTTTATGTTGTAAATTCTATGATGCTATCTTGTAAAGTTGTGATCATCTATGTTGTTATTTTATGATTGGCTTATGTATAATCGAATCACCATGTTGTTCATATGTTAGTTTGGGTATGTTGATTCATATGATAAATCATAAGTATGTATGCAAGTTTAGATTTTTTTTTAAGACATGAATCATAGGCAAGTTGGCGAAAATTATATGTATAACCATATATGCTTCATGGCATTTATTTTAGATCTAAATTTAGGCTATGACATGTGTGAGTTATATGCCAAATTCTACATGCTTGTTTACATGTTTAAATGTAAGTTTATACCATTGTTATGTTGCGTAAATCACATATGCAAGTTTATATGAATACATGTGTTTGAAAATGAATCATGTTATGCAAGTTTGTGGTTACTGCCTATGCAAGTTTACACCTTTAGATGTAGATCTATGACATACATAATTTATGCAAGTTTGTGACCATTATCTAAACAAGTTCACACCTTTAGATTTGGATTTATGACATATGTAATTTTATGCAAGTTGTAACTTTGGCCTATGAAAGTTTTAGATGTAGAACATCATTCACACATGCAAGTTCACCCCTTATGTTTAGATCTAGTTTTGATTATATGTATGTTGTGATGTTTTCTCTTTATTCCATGAGTTAGACTATTCGAGTCTAACGTATATCTTACGTTGAACGAACGAACATACAACGTAGGGTAAAGGGGATAATATTAAAATATTTAATTGGCTTAAATGCCTTAAAAGACATAAAATAAATTTGTGATGAAAACTGGTATGGTTTTACATACCATAAATGGATGGACATAATTGAGTCAATTATGGACATCGTTAAATTTGGAATTGATTAATAATTTGAATAGGGAAAGTAATTCAAATTGGGGAATGACTAATTAGGAGTAATTAATCGTCTAAGGCACGAGGTTAGGCTCTTTTGTGGTGTAAGACTGCCCGGACCCGCCTGGCAAATCCAGCTGCCACAAATGCTAGTCTAATGTGGGAGGTCTTAGGCATAAATTAAATACGTTACAATTGTAAAGACACGAGGTTAGGCTCTTTTGTGGTGTAAGACTGCCCGGACCAGCCCGGTAAATCCAGCTGCCACAAATGTCAGTCTAATGTGAGAGGTCTTTATGAGGTTACGGTCTTAATGAATTAAGAAACACTTAACCAGATAAACATGTAGTGGGACATGAGGAGGTTAAGTGGGTGCCTTGGGTGGCATGTGGAATCTAATGGGTGCCTTGGGTGGCATTTGAAATACGATTAGAAATATTTAACCAAAATTGAAACATGTAATTGAAACATGAATAAGAAGTGGGTTAAGTGGGAAGTACTAGAGGGGACCAAGCTTAGGTGGATAGCTTGTGTCAAGTCATGGAGGCCCATTTCAACTAGTAACCCATACGTATCTTTGTGGGCTTGACCCAAGTCGAGGACGGGACACGCATACTGGGCTTGATTGTAAGAGGCCAAACCGGGTTAGCGGTGGCAACGCAAGTCCAATGGGTTCATATGCGTGTATGGACCCGGGCTGGTAGGTAAGACGTTGTTGCATCGTGTAGGTATAAGCCGTGCATATCTGGTAGTATTGGGTTGCCACTTTGGGGAGTGATACACCCCACTGTGGGACCAACACGGGTATCTATGAGCTAGGGAGCCGATCGAATGGGGAAGGTAGTGGGTACGACTAGTGGAGATAGGAGCAGGCGGCACCTATGAAAGCAGCTAGGAGTACAGCTACCATATTATGAATACTGTAATTAGAATGGGGAGGGTAGTGGGTACCACTAGTGGAGATAGGAGCAGGCGGGACCTATGACAGTAGCTAGGGGTACACGAAACTACCATTATTATTATCACTTATGTTCAGTAGGCAGGATCAACCTTAGGGTGACTAGTGGTGGTGCAGTATAGCAATTATCTCATAGTGTTGGTGTAGTTTAGTAATTATCTTACAGTGTGTTAGGTGCGCTTTAACGATATCGTTGTTCATCCTGTTTCCTTGTTTACTCTGCCATATTCAATGGTTCATGGTCATTTCCTGATTTTCCAACTTATGCCTTAGCCTAGTTACTTTGGTGATTATATTGTTAAAGTTATCGCACTCGCCAGACTTTATGTCTGACTCCCTTTGTTTCCTCCTCTTTTCTTCCTCCCCCCACCCCCCAGGTGCTCAGGTTGGAACTAGCACCAGTGGAGCTTGATTTTGGACAGCTATGCTTCTTGCTTTTAGAAGATTGCTTGGATCGCTGAAGTAAAGTTCATCCTCTCTTTAATTTATGGCTATTTTGTATTGAGGATTATGTCTTTCAATTTATGTACTTTGATTTAGTCAAGATGGATATTATGTACTTGGCTCTGGTTTTGACGATGTAATCAAACATATGTATTTTCCGCTGCAATGAAATAAAGTTTTTAATTTTCCAAGTACTGTTTATATCTGTCTTGTTGTTAAGTTTATGTTCTATACTCACTTAAAACGCTCCATAGAAGTTAATGCATTCCCTTTGTGAGTGACAGTAATGGACATGGCGTGTTACAATAGTTCTTTCAAAGTGATGGGTAAATGTTTCCATCATTACATGATAATCATGGGTTTTCATCCAATTTAGTCTTCCATTCTTATAGTCATTGCATCTATGAAAATTAAAGGAAATTCCATTAGGAAATCGTAATCCTTCCACCCATTTTAACGTTACTCTAACTTGGTTGTTGTCTAGTTCATAACATGCTTTGGGTTCTTTTACTGTTATTTGGCTTGATTCGAAGCTCGGGATGATTACATATTTCTTATATATCACGTCTTGATTTCAGATTGTCCTTAGTCTTACCCTTAACAAGCAAACTTATGTTAAACACATTGTCAAATACGTTTTTCTCATTATGCATCATGTCAATGTTATGATGGATTAAGATATTTTTTCCAATAAGGCAACTCCCAGAATATACTTTATTCGTACAATTATGAACCATCGATTTGCCTTGGATTTCAATTTGTTGTCCTATTTACTGTATCTTTGGATAATCTTTTACAGGTACATATATATCTTCGCTTGACCAAATCATTAGTGCTCGTAAAGTGTCATGTATATTAGTTGTGAAGTTTTTTGTCTCTTCTTAATGGATGATTAATATGGAGAAAACATCGATGACAATCAAATCATAAAAGTTTCTTCCCACGTGGTAAAGAAAATACTCGTGTTTCTTCCATACAATAAGACAGGTAAAACGATTGACTGTACTCCAACCCCAAAACATTGCATATGCAAGAAAATCATTAATGGTCCACAATAAAGAAGTGAAAATCCATTTTTTTTTATATGTCATATTCTTTTACTTCTTCATACCATAATATTTTCACTCTTCGAGTGGCGGTTGTAAGTAAACATTGATGCCATGTGTCGGATCATCAAGACCAGGGATGATAATTGTAAGAAAGATGTAACATCCCATGAAATACATAAATATAAATAAAAATAAACAATTTACTAATAAGGCTAGAAAATGAGATTTTGCAACTTTAAGAATTTGGCTACGGAAATCTTTTATTTGAATTCACGGCGAAATTTTGAATCGTTTTCATATATAATATGCTGAAAACAATGAAAGTATGAAGAAGATACAAACAAATTAAATTGGACAGTAAAATGCACATATATATATATATCGATATATATATATATAATTAGATGAGTAATATATGTACATATATGTCCAAAATATATTAAAATAAAGTAGGGGGAACTTGAATTTCAAATAGAGGATAAGATAGTGGGGACAAAGAATATGGTAAGGAAAGAGATTAGCATATAAAGTAACATATTATTTAATTAAACACTCAGCGCGCCATAAACCTTCATTGGGCGTTTCAGCGGCCAGGAGGTCGACCTCCCAGGTCGACCGCCTGGCGGTTGAAAGGGCCAATGAATCTATGTTTGGTTAGGGTTTTCTAAGGCTATATATAGTCCCTCAAATCTCACAATAAAATCTTAGCCACTCTCTTTTCTCTACCTCAATATATACTTGTAATGCCCCGAATTTTTGTACTATCTTAGTTGACTAAATACACCACATGTCCAACCCAAATAGCACAAAAATACTAATCATTATTGAAATAAAGAAGAAAAATATAGAAGAAGAATGGAAACAACAGCACAAAATCTCACATCGCAGCGGAATAAATTATAATATATATAATGTAACACCCCGTAATTATGTTAATATAAATATTCACAAATTAAAGAATAACAAATCTCAGACGTGAGAATCGTGGGAAACGGGTTGCGCCATTGTGTTCGTCTCGGAATTCTAGTTGAAATAGAGTCCGAGTTCGCATAATTTGGACTTCGTATGAAGGAGATATGGCCATCGAAAATTTCAGAAAATTCAAAACAGCTCACAGGAAAATTTAAAAATTCAAACTGGAAGTGCAGAAGCGGGCTAAGCGGGAAAATTCTTGCCTAGGCAGGTCAATTGGGGAGTCGACACTAGAGTCGAACTCCCCCCCCCCAGGTCGACTATAGTGTCGACCTGGGTGTCGACCTGGTCAAGTCGGTCAGGTTTGGGCTGAGCCCAATCTTGAGTTGCTGATGTGTCTTTAGGGCTGAGTTGGCTAATTTAACGGTTCAGGTTCATTCTAAGTTGATCGGACGGTCTAAACTAATCATAAATTCTATATATACATGGGTAGTCTCTCATTCTAAAATCACATAAAAATAGAATAGCCGCCGTCATGCCGTCGCCATGGAACTCAGTGTAGCCGCCGCCAACTAAGAAGGAAGAAAGCTAATAAAAACTCTAATTCTACTCAACTCTAAAGCAAATCAAGACTCTCTTTCTTTTCTAATTGTGAGTATGATGATCTTAATAAGATTATTAGCAAACTAATTAGATTAAGATGTGATATGGATCATAAGAAAATGATGTGAATTGTCATATAAGTTGTTGTAAACCTTATGCTATCATGTATGTTGTAAATCCTATGTTATGTGATGATGATATCCTATATGTTGTAAATCATTCTATGATGATATTATATATGTTGCAAGTTTCTATGCTAAGTTGCGATGTTACAAAGCCATGATGTTATTATGTTGTAGTTAGCTTATGAATCATGATGTTGATTACATATATTTGGGCTATGATGATTCACATGATAAATCACATGTACCTATGCAAGTTAAGATTTATTAGTATGTATAATCTCACATATTGTATGACATCTATTTAGATCTAGAATTATGACATCTATTTTGATCTAGAATTATGCTATGACATGTGTGAGTTCTATGTGTTAGATGCTAGTGCACACCATCATTATGTTGCATAAACCACATATGCAAGTTTATACATGAACTTGGGTTATGATCATATTATGTAAGTTGTGACATTTAACCAAACATGTTGACACCTTTAGATCCATGACATGTGTAGTTTTATGCAAGTTTCACCCCTATTATGATTAAATCTATTTTATTTGTCTATATGTTGTGATAATTTATCTTTGTGCTATGAGTTAGACTATTCGAGTCTAACGTATATTTTGCGTTGAATAAGCGAACGTATAACATGGGGTAGGGGTAATATTAAGGATTTAATATTAAGAAATTGGGGTGCAATTGATATGATTTTGCATACCGTAAGTGGATGGCCATAATTGAGTCAATTAAGGACATCATTAAAATTGGAATTAATTAATGATTTGAATAGGGATATATTTAAAACTAGGGTAAAAGATTATAAGTGTTAATCAATGCCTAGGACACGAGGTTGGACTCGTTTGTGACGTAAAACTGCCCGGACCCGCCCGGCGAATCCAGTAGTCACAAATGTCAGCCCAATGTGAGAGGTCCTAGGCCCAAATTAAAGCATAACAGTTGTAAAGACACGAGGTTAGACTCTTTTATGGTGTAAGACTGCCCGGACCCGCCCGGCGAATCCAGCTGCCATAAAAGCCAGTCTAATGTGAGAGGTCTTTATGAGGTTATGGCCTGAATGAATTAAGAAATACTTAACCAGATAAACATGTGAAGTGGGACATGGGGGTTAAGTAGGTGCCTTGGGTGGCATGAGGAATCTAGTGGGTTCCTTTAGTGGCATTTGAAATACGATTAGTAAGACTTAACCAAACACACATGTAAATGAACATGACTTAGAAGAGGGTTAAGTGGGATATACTAGTGGGGACAAGCTTAGGTGGATAGCTTTGTGGTAAGTAATTTGGGGCCCATTTCAACCAGTAACCCAAATGTATCTTTGTGGGCTCGACCCAAGTCGAGGACGGGACACACATACTGGGCTTGACTATAAGAGGCCAAACGGGTTAGCGGTGGCAACGCAAGTCCAACGGGTTTCATATGCGTGTGTGGACCCGGGCTGGTAGGTAAGACGTTGTTGCATCGTGTAGGTATAAGTCGTGCATCCTTAGGCTGTATCGGGTTGCCACTTTAGGGGAGTGATACACCCCACTGTGGGACCAGCACGGGTATCTACGAGTAGGGAGCCGATCGAAAGTGGGTAGTGGGGTACACCTAGCGGAGATAGGGGCAGGCTACACCTATGTAGTCAGCTAGGGGTACACGAAGTTATTTGCAAAATTTCTAAGTGAAGCAAGTGGGATCAACCTTTAGCGTGACTGGTGTGGTGCAGTGCAGTGTAGTAATTATTCGTTAGTATTAGGTGTGCCTTTAGCGTTATCTTTATCTGCTCTTCCATACCCAATAATTCATAGACATTTCCTTGTTTTCCAGCTTATGCCTTATTCTAGTTATTTTGATAATAGTATTGTTAGAATTATCATACTCGCCAGACTTTATGTCTGACCCCCTCTATTTCTATCTTTTTCCCCCTTCAGGTCCCTAGGGTGGACCCAGCTCTAGTGGAGTCTGATTGAATTGCTTATTCTCCCTTTTGGAAAGCTTGGACCGCTGAAGTAAAGTCCAGCTTGTTATCTTCTTTAATGGCTATTTATGTAATGGGATTATGTATTTTGTTTTATCAAGATGGATATTGTACTTGACTCTGATTTATGGTTTTATGATGTAACAAACATGTTTAATTTCCGTTGCAATGAAATAAAGTTTTAGATTTCCAAGTACTACTTATTAAATGTCTTGTTGTAATTTTTCTGTTCTATATTCACTTAAAACCTCCATGGAAGTTAATGCATTCCCTTTGTGAGTGACATTAATGGGCGTGGGGTGTTACACGTGGTATCAGAGCTTAAGGTTACCAGAATAGATAAAAATTTTAGAAAAACTATTTTTCTAAAAGTATTTTTGGAAGAAGTGTTTTCCAAAACATGTCTTGATGAGTAATTTAAAGAGGAAAGTTTTTATGAAAATCATAATCCCCAATAGCCATATATCTTTATCTTTCGGATTCTCCATTTTGAATCTTTCCTTTTTCGTTTCAGCATGGCTGAAGATCTTAACCTTCCGGAGGGTGTAACGATACCAGGATGGTATAGGAGGTTATTAGAGGCTAGGGCCGCTGCAAGTCCAGCCAATGTTCCTCCACCACCAGTTGCACCCGCTCCTCCTCCTCCTCCCCCTCCTCGCGCTGATACTTTTGCAAATACATGCAAGGAATTTAAGGCTATGGGTGGAAAACCTTTTCAATGGTTAGAAACGTTTGTGGAAGCTAGAGATTGGCTTAAGGAGGTGGAAGAATTGCTAGAAATCTTTGAAGCAGAAGAAGGGAGGAAAGTCAACTTAGCTTCTTGGTTAATGAAGGGAGAGGCCTCGTTTTGGTGGGATGTCACTAATGGGGAGCGTCCTGTTGATTCTTGGGCGGATTTCAGACATAGGTTTGAGGCAAAGTTTCTCTCAAGTGTAGAAGAGAATCTATACATGGAAAGGTTCTTGACATTGAAGCAGGGAAATCTATCAGTGAAAGAGTACATCAACAAATTTAACCAATTGGCAAGGTTTGGCTTAGATTTCGTGAACACGCAGGAGAAGAAGGCTCTGAGGTTCGTTAATGGCTTGAATGAGCTATTGCAGGGGTTGGCTATGACCCACATCCCTATGGGGGCCACCTTTGAGAAGCTAGTAGACATAGCACTCATGCACGAGGAGAAAGGCGCTAATGCTAAGGCACCCGAGAAGAAAGGGGATCAGAAGAAACCACAACAGCAAAACAAGAAGGGTGGTAAAGACAATAATGGCAAAGGAAAGAAAAGATGATTTGACTGTGGGACACCAGGCCATCTCAGCAAGGATTGCAGAAAGAAAAAGAAGACTGGCTGTTTTCACTGTGGTGAAGTGGGACATCTAGTGAAGGACTGCCCAAAGAAGGGGCAGAGGGCAGGGTCTACCTCGAGAGGACAGGTGCAGGCTCTTATGGCACCAGGGCAGGCAAGGGGACAAGTTCAGGCTCTCGCAGTCCCACCGCTGCAAGAACGAGGTAGAACCATTTCTGTTGAAAGCTTAGTTTTTCTGTTTGATCATCCTGTCCGTACCTTATTCGATTCGGGCGCATCGCATTCGTTTATCTCTACATCATTAGTTGAATCACTGCACTTAAACACCAGTTTAATAGAGGATCCCTTAGTTGTTTCGAATCCAATTGGGGGCTCAGCTTATTTGTCCATGATATGTTTGGATTTGAAAATTTCTATACTTAGCGTTGGGTTTAGATGTGATGTTTATGTTTTGGGCTTCACGGGCTATGGGCTAATTTTAGGAATGGATTGGTTATCCAGAAATGGGACCGTTCTTGATTGTGAAAGGAAAGTAGTTAGGCTCATGACTCGCCTTGGCAACACTCTCGAAATCTTTTGTAATCCCATAAATTCCGTTATGCTAAGTTATCTAGAATCTCTTGACGCGTCGGTGGAAAATCTACGATCTGCTAAGGTAGTCCAAGAATATTCAGATGTGTTTGAGGAGGTGAAGGGCTTGCCTCCGAAGCGGGAGATAGATTTTCGAATATATCTTGTGGATAATGCAAAACCAGTATCTTTGCCAGTACGCCACATGGCTCCTCGTGAAAGGAGGGAACTCAATAAGCAAGTGAAGGAGTTGCTTGAGAAGGGGTTCATAAGACGTAGTATATCGGAGTGCGGTGCTCCAGTAGTGTTTGCCACGAAGGCGGATGGGTCCCTTAGACTTTGTGTGGATTATAGAGAACTTAATAAAATTACTAAGAAAAACAGACACCCACTGTCGAGGATTGACGATCTCTTCGATCAGTTAGTCGGCGCCTCAATGTTTTCGCAGTTGGACTTAGCCATTGGATTCCATCAGTTGAGAGTGACTGAGGATAGCATAGACAAAACTGCCTTTAGGACTCCGGACGGTTTCTATGAATGGCTAGTGATGCCCTTCGGTTTGACAAACGCCCCCGCATACTTTGTTGATTTGATGAGTAGGGTGTTTAGGGAGTACCTTAATAAATTCGTGGTGGTCTTTGTGAGCATGCCCTACATCTTAGGGAAGTGTTGGAGACTCTACGAGCGCATAACCTTAAAGCTAAATTTACTAAGTGTCACTTCTGGAGAGAGGAAGTGCGATTCTTAGGGCACGTGGTTTCCAAAGAAGGGATAGCTGTGGATCCCGCGAAGGTGGTGGCCATCCAAGATTGGAAGGTCCCTAAAAATTCTACTGAAGTAAGAAGTTTCTTGGGGTTGGCTGGCTACTATAGGAAGTTTATCAAAGACTTCGCAAAAATATCAGCTCCATTGACACGCCTGACGAAGAAGAACCTAGTCTTCGCGTGGGACGTAGATTGTGATGATGCGTTCCAACGTTTAAAGAGAGCTTTGACCTCAGCTCCAGTCTTAGTGCTGCCAAACGGGAGTAAGCCATTTACTGTTTATACCGATGCTTGTGGGGCAGGTCTAGGCGTAGTCTTAATGCAAGAGGGAAGGGTAATAGCCTATGGTGGAAGGCAGTTAAGGGTGCATGAGAAAATTTACCCTACACATGACCTAGAGTTAGCCGCAATTGTTTTCGCGCTTAAGTCTTGGCGTCATTACCTTCTTGGCGAGAAATTCGAATTGTTCACTGACCATAAATCTTTAAAATACTTATTCTCTCAGAAGGACTTGAACTTAAGGCAGCAAAGGTGGATGGAGTTCTTAGCGTCCTACAATTTCGAAATAACATATAACCCTGGCAAGGGTAACATGGTGGCAGACGCCTTAAGTAGGAAAAGGTTGTCCTTGAGCCTATTGTTTGTTGAGCTGCGAAACTTAGAATTCATCTCTATGTTTGACTTTTGACCTTCCGTTGACTTTGTACCCGGTTTGCTAGCATCCTTGGAGGTCAGACCTACGCTTTTGGGATGGATTGGTGAGGCACAGCGAGACGACCCACAGTTGGTTGAGTTAGTAGAAAAGCTCAAAAGAGGGGATTTATCAAGCCAACTCCGTAGGTATACCCTGGATGATAAGGGATGGTTACGTAGGGATAGTAGACGTTGTGTACCTCGAGACGAAGGTTTGAGGAAGGCTATTCTTGACGAAGCACATCATTCGAAGATGACCATTCATCCCGGCGAGGACAAGATGTACAAAGACATGAAGCGAGTTTTCTTTTGGGCCGGTATGAAGAGGGATGTGGCCGAGTATGTTGCTAGATGCTTGGTGTGCCAACAAGTAAAAGCGGAGCAAAAGAAACCCGGTGGGTTGCTTCACCCATTGGAGGTTCCACTATGGAAGTGGGAAAGTGTCTCGATGGACTTTGTGGATGGATTACCAAGATCAAGGAAGGGTAATACGGGGATTTGGGTTATAGTAGACAGAATTACTAAGAGCGCCCATTTCATTCCCGTGAAGAGCAAGAGGAATGCTCCATGGTTAGCTTCTGTATACGTTCGAGAGATAGTGCGTTTGCATGGTGTTCCTTCTAACATAGTAAGCGACCATGATCCAATCTTCACTAGCGAATTTTTGAAGAGCTTGCAAGAGGCGGTAGGGACTCAGTTATGTTTGAGCACCGCGTATCATCCTCAGACAGACGGCCAGACTGAGAGGTTGAATCACATTCTAGAGGATCTTTTGAGGCTATGTATCCTGGACTTTGGGGGTACATGGGAAGAGCATCTTCCATTGGTAGAGTTCGCATATAATAACAGCTTTCAATCTAGCATTGGCATGGCACCTTTCGAAGCTCTTTATGGACGACCTTGTCGTTCACCTACGTGTTGGTGGGAATCTACGGATAAGATCTTACTTGGGCCCGATATGATTAGAGAGACTTCGGAAAAGATCGACTTGATTCGAAGGAGGATGAAGACGACGCAAGATAGGCAGAAATCTTATGCAGACAAAAGGAGGACAGATCTTGAGTTTGATGTTGGGGACATGGTCTTTATCAAAGTGTCTCCATTACGGAATGTTGTTCGCTTTGGGTCCTTTGGGAAATTAGCACCAAGGTTTGTAGGGCCGTTTCCTATTAAGGAGAAGATTGGACAGATGGCGTATAGAGTGGAGTTGCCTGAGAGACTTAGTGGTCTACACGACGTATTCCATGTGTCACATTTGAGGAAGTGCTTGCACGAGACCGCGGAAGTGGTAGAGCCGAGCTTGCTTAGAGAGGTGGAGATAGAGCGTGATGTGACGATTCGACGAGCTCCTACATGCATTCTTGGGTCGGAGATCAAGAAGTTGAGGAATCGAGAGGTCAGACTAGTCAAAGTGCAATGGGGAGATGATGAGAGCAACGCTACTTGGGAGACAGAAGCGAAGATGCGTTCGTTGTACCCTTTTCTTTTTGAGGGTATGTCTTTTAATTTCTCCTTTATCGCTTAGCTTGTACTTATCTTATCTTTAGTATGTCCTCTCGCCAGTATCTTTGACCTTTAGTTAGGATAATCCTATGGTTGAAACATTTGTTTGAGACATGTTATGTATGATGGATGCAAGTGTTTGCTAGTGGTTGCTCGTGGACGCATATACACACACTATTAGGCACTAGATCGGCTTAGTCACTTCATATTGCATATTGCATATATATGGATGTATTTAGTAAAATGGATGTATGAGGATTTTTTTTATCATATGGATGCTGCATTCAGATGATGATTGTGCACGCATATAGAGATAATATGTAGCATTAAGGAACTTTTGCATACATAATGGACGCATGGCACTATCATGATTTGCATAAAGGAGGTCAACTGAATCAGTGGACCGCCTGATTTTGCATTAGACATGGACATATACACACACTGTGCATTTAAACATGAAAGCATTAGAAGTCTATAAGGACAATGGATGCTTGTGTTTGATGGTTGAGTAAATGGACGATTGGATGTTAGGATATACATTCTTCTTGACTTGAAGATTTCGGGGTCGAAATCCTTTAAGGAGGGGAGAATGTAACACCCCGTAATTCTGTTAATATAAATATTCACAAATTAAAGAATAACTAATATCAGACGTGAGAAATGTGGGAAACGGGTTGCGCCATTGTGTTCGTCTGGGAATTCTGGTTGAAATAGAGTCCGAGTTTGCGTAATTTGGACTTCGTATGAAGGAGATATGGTCATCGGAAGATTCAGAAAATACAAAACAGCTCGCAGGAAAATTTAAAAATTCAAACTGGAAGTGCAAAAGCAGGCTAGGTGGGAAAATTCCCACCCAGGCAGGTCGACTGGGGAGTCGACACTAGAGTCGACCTCCCCCCCAGGTCGACTGTAGTGTCGACCTGGGTGTCGACCTGGTCAAGTCAGCCAGGTTTGGGCCGAGCCCAATCTTAAGCTGCTGATGTGTCTTTAGGGCTGAGTTGGCTAATTTAACTGTTCAGGTTCATTCTGAGTTGATCGGATGGTCTAAACTAATCCTAAATTCTATATATACATGGTTAGTCTCTCATTCTAAAATCACATAAAAAAATAGAATAGCCGCCGTCATGCTGTTGCCATGGAACTCAGTGTAGCCGCCGCCAACTAAGAAGGAAGAAAGCTAATCAAAACTCTAATTCTACTCAACTCTAAAGCAAATCAAGACTCTCTTTCTTTTCTAATTGTGAGTATGATGATCTTAATAAGATTATTAGCAAACTAATTATATTAAGATGTGATATGGATCATAAGAAAATGATGTGAATTGTCATATATGTTGTTGTAAACCTTATGCTATCATGTATGTTGTAAATCCTATGTTATGTGATGATGATATCCTATATGTTGTAAATCATGCTATGATGATATTATATATGTTGCAAGTTTCTATGCTAAGTTGCGATGTTACAAAGCCATGATGTTATTATGTTGTAGTTAGCTTATGAATCATGATGTTGATTATATATATTTGGGCTATGATGATTCACATGATAAATCACATGTACCTATGCAAGTATTAGGTGTGCCTTTAGCGTTATCTTTATCTGCTCTTCCATACCCAATAGTTCATAGACATTTCCTTGTTTTCCAACTTGTGCCTTAGTCTAGTTATTTTGATAATAATATTGTTAGAATTATCATACTCGCCAGACTTTATGTCTGACCCCCTCTATTTCTATCTTTTTCCCCCTCCAGGTTCCCAGGGTGGACCCAGCTCTAGTGGAGTCTGATTGAATTGCTTATTCTCTCTTTTGGAAAGCTTGGACCGCTGAAGTAAAGTCCAGCTTGTTATCTTCTTTAATGGCTATTTATGTAATGGGATTATGTATTTTGTTTTATCAAGATGGATATTGTACTTGACTCTGATTTATGGTTTTATGATGTAACAAACATGTTTAATTTCCACTGCAATAAAATAAAGTTTTAGATTTCCAAGTACTACTTATTATCTGTCTTGATGTAATTTTTCTGTTCTATATTCACTTAAAACCTCCATGGAAGTTAATGCGTTCCCTTTGTGAGTGACATTAATGGACGTGGGGTGTTACATACAACAATCTTTGAAATACAAAATTTTACTTACATACATTATCAGAGTACATCACATATGCAACACACTGGAAAATAACATTAGATAACTAGCACTGAAGCTTCCCGCTCCAAGCTCCTTCAAGTATATCCGTAAACACCCGAACTACTTGACTGCCCGTACAAATTTGGGTACCAAATAATTTAGGGTAAAATAAAACAAAATAAACTTTGGGTCAGTCATGGGAGTGGTGTGAGTAAACTCCAACCACTTGATTTAACTTTTAAAAATCCTTTTAAAAGAAAGGATAATCGTAAGACCGATCCACACATAAACACAGATGCTTTTTACCTTATGATAACCAGAAATATTTCTTTTGGTTCAATACTATTATGGTGTTATAATATTGTCTAAATCAAATAAATAACAATCTAGCAGAATGCTTGCATCTCACGCTCCATATGCATAGTATACAACCAAAACCGCAGGCGCTTATTGGGTAAAGGATTTCCATCTATGTAAGATATGGAACCACCTTCCGATAGTGCAACCCTAGAGGGGAATACTCTGGGTTCAACAAGAACATCTTGTAACCCGGCCATACATGACCGACCACTCATTTTGCCTAAGTGTATCGAATGTATATCACCAATGGTTAGGATCAGCAACCGTTTCCCGAATGAGGCAGCATCGAATAGAATAAAGAAGGAAATGAAATTTCTTAAGATAGGTAATAATACACCCTAATTGGAAGCTACCCACTTAGCCATGCTGGATTCTCGATTTTTTTCATTTCCCGGTTACGAGGCTCGAGGTTACGATTACCCACTTGTCATTCATAACACAATCACTTTGAATGTCATATTGTCAGATCTGTTAATCACTAATTGATTTGCACAAGTATAATTTGGATATTATGCTAAGAGAATAAATCCTCCGCCACCATATGTATATTTGTACTTACCAACATATGCGATCATTGAAAATACTCTATCAGAGATTCGTCCATACACGTTCATTCTGGGACAGAACGAAACCGAAGGCACAATTTCCATTGATCCATCTTAGGTAATTTCTACCTAGGATTAACAGAAAAAGTCATGCTCTTTACTCTATCTTCGATTGTCTTAATTTGATTCGCAACGCTACTGCCAATACGGAGTGGTCCTCGAATAATAATCCAACCGGTCTCTCCATATTGACAACGATATTGGTCAATACTTCGATAGTCGGTTATTTAACTGTCGAAGAAAAATGAACATACATCCAAAGCATAAAACAATCGATGGGCCCCTTAATTAATATTCCATTAATTAAATTGATCATTTCCCAATTTCTCTTCAATATCTTTACCCATATATTTTCCACAAACCCGTTTAATCTCTCTCGATTCTTGGAAAAACATTTCCATCTAACATAACCATATATATTCTATATTCTAGAAAATATCTCCTTTTAACATCGGAAAACATTTCCTCATATTGACAAATCACTATTCTTCCATATTCAGTCAGTTCCTAACCATAAATTGGTAAGAGAACAGCTCCCTAAGTATCAATCCCGATGTAATGTCCCAAAATTTTTACAGTATAATAATTAATTTATTTAATTATTTAAATAGTGTTTAGAAATTTAAATGGTTGTTTAAATTAAATAACTTTGTATATTTAATTAAAATAATAATTAAATAATATATTTAATTCTGAAATAATCAGAATTAGCTGAAATGGCAATATGGAATGAATTGGGCAATTCAGTATATATAATTCAGTTTAGATTTGAATTATATTTACGAATATATTTAAATAACGACAGTTGAACGTATAATTATAATATAATTATAATCGAGCTCGAAATGGCACGACAGTTCATAATTTGGCGATTCGAACTTTAAATGAATAAACAGAATCTGTTTTAAATCGGATTTTGTGAAACAAGAAACGTTTGGAGTTGGTGAAGTATATTTTTCTAATGGAAGAGAAAAATCGGGATTTCATTGTGTAGATTTTGATTTATGTCCAAATCAAATTTTCGAAAAGTCGCTATGGAATTCCTTTATAAATTATAGCATTTATTTATATTATAAAAGGATTTTTCAATATAAATTGAATATCGATTCAACCGGGATTTGAATATCGAGTTATAAATCCAATTGGAGCTATATGATATTCTGTGTGAATATATATACGATAATATATATTTATTTATATTTAATTTAATTGTTTTTAAATATATTTATATATTTAAATGGGTTATTTAGAGCTTTAAAAATAGCTAGTTTTGCAAACAACCTCCGTTTTCGACAAAACTAATTTTGTTGGATCCGTAATATTAAATAATTATTAGATTTCAATTTCCGTGATTTTTGAAGTCAGTATGTGGCCGTATGGATTTTTAATGTGAAAAACAGTCAATTATTTGACTTTCAAAATACGTTGTGTGAGCAAACGAAGTCAGAATTAGACGAAACCAGTTTCGTTAGGTCTGTAATGTCGAACTGTAGCTGCATGTCCAGTTCCGTGATTTTTGGACGTTATGTGTGGTTACAAGAATTTTAAAGGATAAATAAAAATAGCGGTTGCTTAAAAATAAATATAATAAGGAATATAAAAATAATACTTTCTTTCATATAAATAACCACAACCCATAACCTAATCCATTTCATTCTCTGGTCAACAAAATTACCGCCACTGTTTTCTTTTCTTCCTTTTCAGCAAAACGAGAACATGAAAATAGAAAACAAATTATAGAAAAATCTATAAATCATAATATACTTATGTATGGATTCAGCGTTGAAAGAGCTTTAATTCTATGTCAAATTTGTTGGGTGCGGTGAGTTTTTGTATCGTTGGAAAAACGTATACAACGAAAGTTTAGTTCTAGGGTTTAGGAAATGGCGAGATGGAAGTTTCAATTTGTGTTTTTAGGATTCG
Organism: Allium sativum; assembly: GCA_030737875.1. Lineage (NCBI taxonomy): Eukaryota > Viridiplantae > Streptophyta > Magnoliopsida > Asparagales > Amaryllidaceae > Allium > Allium sativum. Next base: position 689,724,750 of record CM060920.1, on the reverse strand, counting down.
ATTGGGGTTGAGAAGGGAAAATGGAAGTTGTACGCAAGTTTTTGGTAGCATTGTGGTTATGAAATGTCATGCTGCTGTGTGTAGAGGATAAGGTTTGATCGCAAATTCATTGGTGAGCTCCAAATGTTTATGCTGGTGTTGGTGGTGTCGGGTTCGGGAAGAGAGAGAGACTGGTGGTTTTGGTTTGAGTTTTAAATGATAGGAAGAGGAAGTTTGAAGGCTGTAAATGATCGGCATTAGGATGTTGAAGTACTGGAGAAATGCGTTAACAGGGAAGAAGGAGGAGGGAGATAAAGAGGGCGTGATTTTGAAGAAGGTCCGTGGGCCGGATGAAGGGTAAAGCCCGAGTATAGAAATGATTTAAGTCTTTGTCTAAATTAAATACATATGAACTTATAAAATGTATAACTTCATCATACATTATTAGAATTCAGCAAAACAAGATCTGTTGGGATCGTATGGACAGTGGCTACACAACGGAACTGACTGGGAGTGAATCGGAGCTCGGCACAATTTATAACAAAATAAATTGTTCATCTGAATCAAGCGATGGTTATCGTTATTAACGATGATCGTCCAATGTGAGTAAAACTCACCAACTCCACCAGTTCATATTTTTATAACGTATATTTAGAACCGGTAAATGATGACTAATTGTTGTGTGTTGACTGTTTGGTTGAACTGCTGATTTATTGGTTAAAATATTAGATAACGATACATATACATATATATATATATATATTAATGTTAATCAAATGTGTTAATCAAATATTGATTCTGTTTAGCAGAATATTTCATATTGAAATGAAGTTGATGTTAATTATATTGTTTAACATCTGTGATGCAGGAAAACAGGTTGGAGGGATCCAACTGGATTCCTCAATATTTAAAATACTGTTTTTTTCATATATTGTGATATATGATGTGATATATAATCTGTTGTTGATTATGTGTGTTTGGATGATATTGATCATGGTTATATGGTATTTTAAATACCATAAGAAATATAAGAATGTGGAAAAAGGGGATTTTCAAAGTATATTTTAAAAATAGATTATTTATATAAAATCAATGGATTTTGTATATAAAAGGAAAAGGATTTTATAAAAGAAAATAATTATAAAACTAAAGGAGTTATAAAAGAAATATTTATTTGTCAAATAAATAGAATTGAAAAGGAATATTTATTTGACAAATAAATAGAATAGAAAAGGAAAATATTTGTGAAACAAATATAAAAGGAAAATTTGTGAAATAAATATAAAAGGAAAATATTTGTGAAACAAATAGGAAAGGAAATATTTGTAAAACATTTACAAATAGAATTGAAAAGGGAATATTTGTAAAAAAAATACAAATAGAATTGAAAAGGAATTGAAAAGGGAATATTTATTTGTCAAATAAATAAAATTTTAAAAGGAATATTTATTTGGAAATAAATAGGATTACAAAAGGGAATTAACTAGATATAAAAAAGAGTTATCGAATTTAGTTATTCGAAAAGAGTTATCGAATTTTGGTTATTCGAAAAGAGTTATCGAATATTGGTTATTCGAAAAGAGTTATCGAATATTAGTTATTCGAAAAGAGTTAATCGAATATAGTTTATTCAAATAGAGTTAAAGGAGTTAATCGAATATAGTTTATTCGAATAGAGTTAAAAGAGTTAATCGAATATAGTTTATTTGAATAGAGTTAATGGAGTTAATCGAATATAGTTTACCCGAATAGAGTTAAAGGAGTTAATCGAATATAGTTTATTCGAAAGGAGTTAAGTGATAAGAGTTAATGAATTAAAGTTAATCAAGTTAAAGTTAAGGGAGTTAGGGTTAATTGAATTGAGTTAATCAAGTTATATTTTGGAGTTAGATATTTTAGAAGTAGGGATTATAAAGCTATAGTTATAATCAATGTTTTTCAATAAAGAAGTGGATTCGTAAATAGAATCCGAGAGTTACGTAAGGAAGTTTGTTAAAGATTTAAAGGGCGAACTTTGTCTATTTCAAGGTTAGAAATGTTGTTCAGTTAAGGTCCGAGAGGTGGTTATATCCCAACTTGATTGACTTCGTTTTAACTAAGGAATGGTTAAGGTTCGATAAAAAGGAGTTAATTGAATTTAGTTAATAAGCGTTAATGATTCGAGTTGGCATAGCGATGTTTTATTTAAACATCTGTTTGAATCCAATGAAGGAGTTTTGGAAATGTTATCCAAATATAATCAGAGATATTTTCTAAACATAGAAAATGAAATGTTTGATGATAAAGAATACTGGAATGACAGTGATACATGAAAAGAGATAATAATGTTTTCCAATGTTTAATAATGTATATTTTCTAAATTTAGAAAATACGGAATGTTGAAAAAAATGGAAACAGGAAATAAATAAATTAATGAACTAAAGAGATAAACATTAAATGATGGTTGATCGATAAAATTTCCATCTGGAAATAAATATCATTGTTTGCACACGTGTTTTTCTTTGATAGTAAACTCATCGACTATCAAAGTTTTTGACCATTTTTCCGCCATCAATTTGGAGAGACTGGGATCGGATTCATTATCTGAAAACCCTCTGTATGGGCGTTAGCATTGCAATCAAATATGATGAAAATAATTGAAGACAGAGTTATGCAAGGGTTGTCCTGTTTATAGAATAGTGCCTTCGATTTGTCCAGTCCCAGGACGACCTGTATGGAAGAATGTCTGACAGAGTATATTTAATAGATCACATAATTTGATCTCTTCAAACGTATTTATGTTTGGTAGCAGAGGAATTCGTTTCTCTTAGCTGTATACTCGTTGTATTTTCGGGGAAATCAATTTGTAATTTGGCGAGTATGACGATGTGGCATTCAAAGTGAATAAATGTGTGATCTGTCAGAGATAAGCGTGGCCTCTAGCCTCACAACCGGGAAATGACAAAAATCGGGCAGGCAGCCTGGCTAAGTGGTTGGATGCCAATTAGGGTGTATTATCACCTATTTAGAGATATTCATTTCATTCTTTAATCTATTCGATGCTGTCCCGTTCGGGAAACGGTTGCTGATCCCAACCGTTGGTGATATACATTCGATACACTCAAGCGAAATGAGTGGTCAGTCATGTGTGGCCGGGATGCAAGATGTTCTTGCTGAACTCAGTGTATTCCTCTCTAGAGGTACACTATCGGAAGGTGGTTCCATAACTTGTAATAGTTGGAAATCCATTATCCAAATAAGTGCTCGCGGTTTTGATTGTATACTATATATGTAGAACGTGAGATGAAAGCGTTCTACAAGATGATTATTATATTGTGGTTGATAGACACTATTTGTAGTGACCCGTTACTTCCCCGTGAAGGAAAGAGCGGATACTTTGAGAACAACACACAATAGAATGCAGACGGAAGAACATTTCATTGTTATTACAACAATTCCATCAGATACAAGAATATACATAGTATAATTGAATGAATTACGTTCGATAAATATCAGAGATTACAATAAATTACATAGCAACGGAAAAATAATATAAAACACAACTGAAAGTAATGCACGGATACAGAGCTTTCCGAGCATCGTTCCAGCTGTAAATCAGGATCCTGTGAATATAAATCTGCAAAACCAAAACTACTAGCTGCCCGTGTCGAAAATAAGGGCACCCAGAGTTTAGGTTAAAACAATAAACTCCAGGTCAGTCATGTGACTGGTGTGAGAACTAAAACAGTTATTTAAAACTTTACTTTAAAAAAGAGTAATTCAAGGGACCACGCCGTATAACACGGAACGGGTTTCCTCCTAAGAATACCAGTGCATAGAATAAACAGCGCAATGCTTTTTCGAAAAATGAAGCTATTATAAGACCCAAGTCCCATTACACAATGCAACGCAATCCGGAGGATAGGGTTTTACCTTATAACAGCCAAACATGCTTGGTACGTTAAAAACAAATCATTTGATACTATAATAAGTGTATAGTGTCAAAACAATTTCAATCATAAATATCAATCATAGACGGCATAGCATCCCATGCTACTATGTCGCCATACTAGGCTCTACAAATAAAACCGAAATATCTCGTATTGGAAATTGGATTTCTGTCATGAGTCGAGGCAAGGGGAAAGCTCCTCTCCGCTTCGAGAAACTCTAGCAAATGCCTCGGGACTACACACTCTGGGTAACCCCTGGATGCTTCAGGGCCGATCCTCTCTTACGTTTGAGGATTGGCAATTCCTGAACACACGTTTCCCGGTCCTTACAGACCTAAAATTGAGGCGCCTCATCCAACAACCACATAGGTGAAAAGTATATAAATGTCAGGGCTAGTAAGTCACTGACACCACCAAAGCTAGAAAGAAACGTCGTGCTCTCCCTGCAGTCCTTATCCCGTTTTTGACTCATACCGAGGTGTGAGGCTCGCGAATTCACGTTATACACAAAGCGGCCACGACGGTCGTGCTTTGATCATCAACCATAAGACTTTGCTTTTCAACAGAAGCCTTGATCCATGCAACTCAGATTGCCACACAAGCAATTCATGCCATGCGATTGATATCTATCGATATATAACCTCTAAGCTCGTACGTCTCAGAGAAGGGCGTTAAGCAAGAGAATAAATTCTCCGCCACCAAACAGATATATATTTAACAGAAATCAATCAACACGTAATAAAATCCAATGTCAGACACACAATCCATTTACAAGTTCGTTCTGGGTCTGAACGAAACCGGAGGCACTTTCCTCGCATATCCATCGATCTCCAAGTACGTCTGGACGACCACCAACTATTTCCATCCTCTTGGGTGTACAGCCCAATCAGGATCATCAGTAATTATCCAAACGATGTGAAGATTTCTGGTCTTCGACCACCATCATCATCTTCGACTTATCGTCGAATCGGTTATTCAGAATGGGTATAAACCCGGCCTTTCCGAACAACCCGCGTATATTAAAAACAAATGTTACACAAACACAACATACGCCTCATTCCAATTCATTAGTCACTAACCGTAAATCAGTAAGAGAGCAATTCCCCAAATATTAACCCCGAAGCCGAAACCAACATCAGATCAATACGCAGGAAACCATTCTTCTTAACTAACCTACAGCTAGTTTCTAAAATTCACATTCTTAGGGGAAAGTTCCCATTAATTTTAACCAAGATAAATTCTTTAAATTTATTCTTTAATCTTCCTTTGGATGTCATTTCAAACCAAATTATGGTTTTTTCAAACTAATCGGGATTAGCGAACCACACCAAAGTAATTATTTATTTTATTTCCCAATCCCAACCTATTCATCCCATGAAGCAAAACTGGTAATACTCCATATCTAACACGACGGTGTTATCAGTAAAATTAATTACCATTTCACGTTCAAATCTAATTAAAGATTTAGCTATCGCTTTGGAGCAAAACTGGTGATACTCCATTCTCACTCATTTTCCAAATTTGATAATTTAAATTATCAATTCACATTTCAATCTAATTGCAGATTCATTAAAACTCCCTTTTACTGGGTTAAAGAACTATTGTCATTTTAAACACAGTTCACGATAAACCCAAATCACATTCTATTTATTATCGGGTTAAATAACAAGTGTTATTTAAAACACTGTTCACGATAAACCCACAGATCAATTCTATTTAAAACCCATTTCAAATCCAATTTATTTATTTAAAAATAAATGGGTTCTAATTTCAGTTCAAAACTAGTTCATTTCAATAAAAATTTATTTTTATCTTTTCAAATATGGAGTTTTTCATCCCAATTTTTCCCAAATCATTTCTTATGATTTTACACAAATTATTACTATTTTTAATAATTTTATAAAGGCCCGCACAGTCGATTTCCATCAACGGCCATCGAACTGCACTTACAGCGACCTTTTCCAAATTTGATTTGGACGTATCTCCAAATCCAACCGTTAGATTTCAAATTTCTAATATTCGTTAGAAAGCTCTTTTCGATATGAACCCAACGGTTCGGGTTTTAGGAGAATCCGACGGTCGGATCTCCCGTAATGTCCGTTCGAAATCAATGGTCGAAATTCACGAACTGCCGCGGCGCGGCGCGTTCTATTCAGGCCATTATATATATATTATATATATTTCGTCGATTTCCCTTTCTAAACGAATTTTATAAATCGTTTCAAATTTGTTTCAAAAACAATTTCAACATTCATTTCAAATTCAAATCGATTTCAATTCTATTTCAAATTCGTTTTCTATTCGATTCAATTCAAATTCGTTTTCTATTCGATTCAATTCAAATTCGTTTTCTATTCGATTCAATTCAAATTCGTTTTCTATTCGATTCAATTCAAATTCGTTTTCTATTCGATTCAATTCAAATTCGTTTTCTATTCGATTCAATTCAAATTCGTTTTCTATTCAATTCAATATAAAAACGAATATAAACGATCTAAATATCGTTCGCGTCAAAATAGCGCATCTCTAATCAACACGGCTTTATATATTTCAATAATTCCGTTATTCTATTCAACAAATGAATATGTATCCTATTCAATACGTGAATCTATATTTTCGTCAACACAAGACTAATCTGAACGAATGAGTACTGTCCACGTGTGACTATTTTTGTTATTTAATATATTTTATAAAAATTATGGTATCTATCGTTTGATTTAAATCAGACTCCAACTGTAAATTTGTAAGAGAACGATTCCCTAAATATTAACCCCGAAGGCCGAAACCAACATCAGATCAATATCCAGGAGACCACTCATCTTATCTATTTTCCAATTAGTTTCTAATTTTATATGTGATAAAGATGTAAATTTTATTGTTAAAATATTTCGTTCAACACATGACTAATCTCACGGATGAGTACTGTCAACACATGAAATTTGTTCTATAATGATAAAGATATAAATTTTATTGTTAAAATATTTCGTTCAACACATGTCTAATCTAAACGGATGAGTACTGTCAACACATGAACCTTTATTTTATAATATTCTTTATTTTCTAAATTGGAATGAGGCCCAATCAATCACCATATAGCGTTAACTATATGGATTCCATACAACACATGTATATAATAGCAACGTTAAATAATCAACCATCATCCAAAGTGCACTACACTGTATAAGCATCAAATATAGATATCTAACGCTTATAACAGCCTGTCAATCAATCGATCGACATACAACTAATTATTGGGATTAGTGTATGTCGTATTTTATCCCAATACCCGTGTAGGGTTTCAAATCAACAAACACAGATTTTTATTTGTGCAGTTGGGCGATGTGTAAAATTTATCGACCCAATCAATGTCCTTCAAATAGGTGTACATAAACAATCCGTCCGGTTCGTAAATGAATATTTATTTATTCCCATTCACGTTAAAAATTATATTTTTAACGACCAAATTATTTTATTCAACCTATGAATATTCTATTCGGTTCATTTATTATATTTTTAACGGCACGATACTAGAAACGGGACGAGGCCTAGCCTTATCCCCGGTCTAATAATGGCCCACGCCATACACATATCAATCAAATCCATTCCATTTCACCAAACAATCAAATTCAAATCAAATAATCTAACCAACCACACAACCAAACAAACAAGTCCATGGTCTGTGGACGATGGTGTCGGGTGCTACTAAACACCGTCTGCATCCTAGTATATATTTATATAACTAGAAAAGAAACGTTAAAGTGAGAAGTTCTCACCGACTAGCTAAACCAAACGCCACGACTCTTCTTATGTAGAAATCTTCGTCGTGCTCGCCTTTTTGCCAATTTCACTGCCCGTAGTCACTACATATATAAAAATCACATTTTTATATTGTTGCTATATATTTAAAAATCACATTTTTATTCTACTACTATATAGATAAAAATTCTATTTTTATACCGCTGTTCATATAGTAAAGATCAAATCTTTACTATCTATATAACATAAAAATCGTATTTTTATTATCTCTACTATATAAAAATCATATTTTTATTCTTCCTATAATATAAAAATCATATTTTTATTCTACTTCATTCATCAAAAACCATAGAAGCTTTAAAGCGGAGAAAACTCACTTTTTTTCTAACGTCCGGATTCACTGTTCGGGTTCCAGAATTTGCAAACGAGCTTCAATCTTCACACCATCTTCAATCCAGCTTAAATGCGCCACTCCGGACAACATTTGCCTAAGGGTCTTTTGCCGAAAATGCTCCAATTCGCCAGAATTCGCGAAAGTACACGAATTTTACTACTTTCAGACAACAGACTTTGAACGCGTTTTTCGAGCAGCTCCGAACTCCAAAACATGACTTCCATATTGCCAAATCGAAGAGAATTTCGTGCCCTACAACTTTGGTTTAGAAGGACTTTGGCCAGAAACGCACCGTTTGAGAGATATAGGCCAAAACAGTCCGGGGTGTTTTGTGCAAAACGAGAATTTTGGTGAAAATGAGTTTTTGAGTGTAGCGGGGCCCACGGCCGGAGTTGGGTGGCCAGCGGGCGGTGGCGGGCCTGATGGACGTGGGGGAGGGTGTTAAGGACAGTGGTGGGGCCCGTGGTGGCCGCGGTGGTGGTGGTGGTGATTTGGGGGTTTAGGGTTTTGATTTTGGAAGAGAGAAAGGAAGAGGAGGAAGAGGAGGAGGAGGGGAGGAGGAGGGGGTGCGGTGGCCGGTGCGGTGGAGGGGAGGGGGCTGAAGGGCTGCGGCAGTGGCGCAGTGGAGGTGGACTCCATTTTTGAGTTTTTGGAAGAAAAGAGGAAGAGAAAGAAAGTGAAGAAGAAAAGGAAGTAAATGTGTTTATATGCTAGTTTCTCGCGTATCGCCTGAACACTAACTATCTCCAATCGCCGCAGATTTCAGAAACGAGATAGTAGACGTGAAGAGGAGTCCAACGAAACAAGTTTCGTCGAGTTCCGAGTTCATTTGACCGTTCAAAAAAAATCACGAAAATGCTCAGATAAGCTCTAAAAATGCGATTTTGGCGAACCTTTTCTTCTCGCACGCTCACATGCTAACTCAAAAAATCAAGCCCTCTTGGATTTAACCATTATTATACGATACGAATCCAGAAAAAAAAAACGAAATCGAATTCTGAGGTCGTATCAGTAATGTTCCTTTGTAAAATGACTGCTCGCTTTACCCTGAACTGTTTCAGCTCGCACGACCACATACTAACTCCGTTCGACGCGCCCTTTGGAAATTAACAATAATTTGTCATTATGAATCAATAAAAATTTATCTCGTCGAATTCTTAGCTCGTATGCAAAATTTCACTTTTTAAGGGCTATGTTTTGTTAACCAAAAAGCTCCTGCCAATAGCCACTATTCCAGATATCGGAATATATCGAAGCTTATACTTTTCGGAGTTCTAAACGGCATTTTGAACTCAATGGAAGTGGTTTCGAGTCCAAATTCATCCGTATGCAAAATTTGACTTCTTGGGCCGTGTATAATTTACATAGCGACTATTCTTAATTTTCAACTGGGCATAACTTTTGATTCCTGTTATGAAATTTCGAATTTTCAGATTCGTTGGAAAGATATTTTCAACTAGATTCTAATATTTTTGGTTTCACTAAAATCCGGTTTATTTTGCACTCGGTATGTTCAATTGAAATTTGAAATTGAATTATCGAACTACCGCGCCATTTTCAATTCCTTATATAATTTAAAATAAATATTTATATTCTAACGATGATGCACATAAATATATACGTTCGAATTATATTCAAAATAAATTTCTCGTTGTTATTATTTAAAATAATTCATTTTAAATATTCAAAATTCATTAAAATTGCCAAAATAAAAAAATTAAACTGGCTCATAATTTCCGGGTTGTTACAATCTCCCCCACTTAAAACTTTTCGTCCCCGAAAAGGAACGAAGCCGAAAGTTGTTTTAAAAGCCAACTCAACGTTCATTCTGGCTTCCATTCTCCAACTTTTCAGTTTCTGAGAATTTTCAAATTCTTCAAAAATTTGGCTAACACCCGGAATTTTCGAAAAATTTCGCCATAACCTCCTTTGTACGGGGAGGGGTTTGGAAATTTATTGGGCCGTATTAGGTACCCAATAAATCCTATAAAGCATACACATATTTATAGTGATATATTCTGCTGTTTACAGGGGAGCGTGTATAGATAATAACTCCAGAGAATAAATTCTCGTCACCCTGTCAAAGCCTGAGGGAGTGTGTATTTTAAATGCTCCAGAGGATAAATCCTCGTCACCTCGTCCCGTGTGGGAAATAAATAGTCCATGTGCCATATCTAATAACTAGAGAGACGTAATTATTGTCATCTCTAGACCCGTGTGGGTTTTTTTATTAATCTGGCAATTTTACCGTTACAATTTTATATTGTCCATATCAGTCATCAGTTCAACCTATAATATATAGTCCATATCTGTCATCAATTCAACCTGTAATATATATTCCATATCTGTCATCAATTCAACCTGTAATATATAGTCATCGCCATACAAGCCTCTCGTTCGTATGGTAAATCTTCCACCTCGTCACACAAGCTCCAAATGCTTGTGTGGTATATGATGAAGTATGCGATCTTCAAGAAGTATGCCATGCAGTGTAGTTCAAAATTAATTGTTACTATCTTATGGCGACATTTATTAATTACACACAGAATAACCAGCACTCCACATCCAATGGCACTCATAGGAGTTGATATAATAATAAAAGTGCGCATCCAACTCATTAAGGTTTACCTATTTGTCGGGCACGCAAATAAATTCTTTACTCAACAGCTAATCCATTTGCCTGTTCAAACATATATATGTATATAGATGCATTTGCAAATAATTTACAATACAATTCAATATTTGGTTCCATTAGGCTAATGGTTCAAAATATCAAAAAAATAAACAAACAATCCAAACATCAATCAATTAGTGGATTAACGTTTCAAATTCATAATTTTGATACTTATACAGAAAATCATGTTTTTGATGCCAAATCACAACAATAAATCTAGCTATATTTTGGTTCTCACACTAGTCTAATGGAAATATATAGATATCACACCTTCGTCACTCGAAAATAAATACTGGTGATGGTATACGTCATCATTAGGACCATGTCCGGGCGACTAGAGTGTGACTCTATATCTATCTAATATATTAAAACTTCGAATATACGTTCATGACGCGTATATGCAAAACCTTTATATACTAGATTGTCCAAATCAATATAAATAAATTATTCAAATACGTATAAAACGATTTAAATTTCAAAACAAAATTGTTTTCATTTGAAAAATATACTCTTCACACTCGTTCTAGGATACTACTGCTCCTATCTCTAACGAGTCATTCTAATTGGATATAACTAATCCAATATCTGATGAATTCTTTCGTATGGTTCAAATGTGTCTTGTTCTCGAGCTCTGTAAACCAAAGCACTGATACCAAATGTAGTGACCCGTTACTTCCCCGTGAAGGAAAGAGCGGATACTTTGAGAACAACACACAATAGAATGCAGACGGAAGAACATTTCATTGTTATTACAATAATTCCATCAGATACAAGAATATACAGAGTATAATTGAATGAATTACATTCGATAAATATCAGAGATTACAATAAATTACATAGCAGCGGAAAAATAATATAAAACACAACTGAAAGTAATGCACAGATACAGAGCTTTCCGAGCATCATTCCAGCTGTATCAGGATCCTGTGAATATAAATCTGCAAAACCAAAACTACTAGCTGCCCGTGTCGAAAATAAGGGCACCCAGAGTTTAGGTTAAAACAATAAACTCCAGGTCAGTCATGTGACTGGTGTGAGAACTAAAACAGTACTTTAAAAGAGAGTAATTCAAGGGACCACGCCGTATAACACGGAACGGGTTTCCTCCCAAGAATACCAGTGCATAGAATAAACAACGCAATGCTTTTTCGAAAAATGAAGCTATTATAAGACCCAGGTGCCATCACACAATGCAACGCAAGCCGGAGGATAGGGTTTTACCTTATAACAGCGAAACATGCTTGGTACGTTTAAAAACAAATCATTTGATACTATAATAAGTGTATAGTGTCAAAACAATTTCAATCATAAATATCAATCATAGACGGCACAGTATCCCATGCTACTATGTCGCCATACTAGGCTCTACAAATAAAACCGAAATATCTCGTATTGGAAATTGGATTTCCGTCATGAGTCGAGGCAAGGGGCACGCTCCTCTCCGCTTCGAGACACTCTAACAAATGCCTCGGGACTACACACTCTGGGTAACCCCTGGATGCTTCAGGGCCGGTCCTCTCTTACCTTTGAGGATTGGCAATTCCTGAACACACGTTTCCCGGTCCTTACAGACCAAAAATCGAGGCGTCTCATCCAACAACCACATAGGTGAAAAGTATATAAATGTCAGGGCTGGTAAGTCACTGACACCACCAAAGCTAGAAAGAAACGTCGTGGTCTCCCTGCAGTCCTTATCCCGTTTTTGACTCATACCGAGGTGTGAGGCTTGCGAATTCACGTTATACACAAAGCTGCCATGTAGGCCGTGCTTTGATCATCAACCACAAGACTTTGCTTTTCAACAGAAGCCTTGATCCATGCAACCCAGCGTGCCACACAGGCAATTCATGCCATGCGATTGATATCTATCGATATATAACCTCTAAGCACGTACGTCTCAGAGAAGGGCGTTAAGAAAGAGAATAAATTCTCCGCCGCCAAACAGATATATATTTAATAGAAATCAATCAACGCAGAATAAAATCCAATGTCAGACACACAATCCATTTACAAGTTTGTTCTGGGTCTGAACGAAACCGGAGGCACTTTCCTCGCATATCCATCAATCTCCAAGTACGTCTGGACGACCACCAACTATTTCCCTCCTCTTGGGTGTACAGCCCAATCAGGATCATCAGTAATTATCCAAATGATGTGAAGATTTCTGGTCTTCGACCACCGTCATCATCTTTGACTTATCGTCGAATCGGTTATTCAGAATGGGTATAAACCCGGCCTTTCCGAACAACCCGCGTATATTAAAAACAAATGTTACACAAACACAACATACGCCTCATTCCAATTCATTAGTCACTAACCGTAAATCAGTAAGAGAGCAATTCCCCAAATATTAACCCCGAAGGCCGAAACCAACATCAAATCAATACGCAGGAAACCATTCTTCTTAACTAACCTACAGCTAGTTTCTAAATTTCACATTCTTAGGGGAAAGTTCCCATTAATTTTATCAAAGATAAATTCTTTAAATTTATTCTTTAATCTTCCTTTGGATGTCATTTCAAACCAAATTATGGTTTTTTCAAACTAGTCGGGATTAGCGAACCACACCGAAGTAATTATTTATTTTATTTCCCAATCCCAACCTATTCATCCCATGAAGCAAAACTGGTAATACTCCATATCTAACACGACGGTGTTATCGGTAAAATTAATTACCGTTTCACGTTCAAATCTAATTAAAGATTTAGCTATCGCTTTGGAGCAAAACTGGTGATACTCCATTCTCACTCATTTTCCAAATTTGATAATTTAAATTATCAATTCATATTTCAATCTAATTGCAGATTCATTAAAACTCCCTTTTACTGGGTTAAAGAACTATTGTCATTTTAAACACAGTTCACGATAAACCCAAATCACATTCTATTTATTATCGGGTTAAAGAACAAGTGTTATTTAAAACACTGTTCACGATAAACCCACAGATCAATTCTATTTAAAACCCATTTCCAATCCAATTTATTTATTTAAAAATAAATGGGTTCTAATTTCAGTTCAAAACTAGTTCATTTCAATAAAAAATTATTTTTATCTTTTCAAATATGGAGTTTTTCATCCCAATTTTTCCCAAATCATTTCTTATGATTTTACACAAATTATTACAATTTTTAATTATTTTATAAAGGCCCGTACAGTCGATTTCCATCAATGGCCATCGAACTGCACTTACAGCGACCTTTTCCAAATTTGATTTTGACGTATCTCCAAATCTAACCATTAGATTTCAAATTTCTAATATTCGTTAGAAAGCTCTTTTCGATACGAACCCAACGGTTCCTGTTTTAGGAGAATCCAACGGTCGGATCTCCCGTAATGTCCGCTCGAAATCAATGGTCGAAATTCATGAACTGCCGCGGCGCGGCGTGTTCTATTCAGGCCATTATATATATAATATATATATATATTATATATATTTCGTCGATTTCCCTTTTTAAACGAATTTTATAAATCGTTTCAAATTTATTTCAAAAACAATTTCAACATTCATTTCAAATTCAAATCGATTTCAATTCTATTTCGAATTCGTTTTCTATTCGATTCAATTCAAATTCGTTTTCTATTTGATTCAATTCAAATTCGTTTTCTATTCGATTCAATTCAAATTCGTTTTCTATTCGATTCAATTCAAATTCATTTTCTATTCAATTCAATATAAAAACGAATATAAACGATATAAATATCGTTCGCGTCAAAATAGCGCATCTCTAATCAACACGGCTTTATATATTTCAATAATTCCGTTATTCTATTCAACATATGAATATGTATCCTATTCAATACGTGAATCTATATTTTCGTCAACACAGGACTAATCTCAATGAATGAGTACTGTCCACGTGTGACTATTTTTGTTATTTAATATATTTTATAAAAATTATGATATCTATCGTTTGATTTAAATCAGACTCCAACCGTAAATTAGTAAGAGAACGATTCCCTAAATATTAACCTCGAAGGCCGAAACCAACATCAGATCAATATCCAGGAGACCACTCATCTTATCTGTTTTTCAATTAGTTTCTAATTTTATATATGATAAAGATGTAAATTTTATTGTTAAAATATTTCGTTCAACACATGACTAATCTCAACGGATGAGTACTGTCAACACATGAACCTTTGTTTTATAATGATAAAGATATAAATTTTATTGTTAAAATATTTCGTTCAACACATGACTAATCTCAACGGATGAGTACTGTCAACACATGAACCTTTATTTTATAATATTCTTTATCTTCTAAATTGTAATGAGTCCCAATCAATCACCATATAACGTTAACTATATGGATTCCATACAACACATGTATATAATAGCAACGATAAATAATCAACCATCATCCAAAGTGCATTACACTGTATAAGCATCAAATATAGATATCTAACGCTTATAACAGCCTGTCAATCCATCGATCGACATACAACTAATTATTGGGATTAGTGTATGTCGTATTTTATCCCAATACCCGTGTGGGGTTTCAAATCAACAAACACAGATTTTTATTTGTGCAGTTGGGCGATGTGTAAAATTTATCGTCCCAATCAATGTCCTTCAAATAGGTGTACATAAACAAACCGTCCGGTTCGTAAATGAATATTTATTTATTACCATTCACGTTAAAAATTATATTTTAAACGACCAAATTATTTTATTCAACCTATGAATAATCTATTCGGTTCATTTATTAAATAAAATGATATCTTTATTTTTCTAGCTTATTTTAGAAAATTTCGGCGGCAAAACGGCACGATACTAGAAACGGGACGAGGCCAAGCCTTATCCCCGGTCTAATAATGGCCCACGCCATACACATATCAATCAAATCCATTCCATTTCACCAAACAATCAAATTCAAATCAAATAATCTAACCAACCACACAACCAAACAAACAAGTCCATGGTCTGTGGACGATGGTGTCGGGTGCTACTAAACACCGTCTGCATCCTAGTATATATTTATATAACTAGAAAAAGAAAAGTTAAAGTGAGACGTTCTCACCGACTAGCTAAACCAAACGCCACGACTCTTCTTATGTAGAAATCTTCGTCGTGCTCGCCTTTTTGCCAATTTCACTACCCGTAGTCACTACATATATAAAAATCACATTTTTATATTGTTGCTATGTATATAAAAATCACATTTTTATTCTACTACTATATAGATAAAAATTCTATTTTTATACCGTTGTTCATATAGTAAAGATCAAATCTTTACTATCTATATAATATAAAAATCGTATTTTAATTATCTCTACTATATAAAAATTATATTTTTATTCTTTCTATAATATAAAAATCATATTTTTATTCTACTTCATTCGTCAAAAACTATAGAAGCTTTAAAGCGGAGAAAACTCACTTTTTTCTAGCGCCCGGATTCACTGTTCGGGTTCCAGAATTTGCAAACGAGCTTCAGTCTTCACATCATCTTTTCTCTAGCTTAAACGCGCCATTCCGGACAACTTTAGCCTAAGGGTCTTTTTGCCGAAAATGCTCCAATTCGCCAGAATTCACGAAAGTACATGAATTTTACCGCTTTCAGACAGCAGACTTTGAACGCGTTTTCCGAGCAACTCCGAACTCCAAAACATGACTTCCATATAGCCAAATCGAAGAGAATTTTGTGCTCTACAACTTTGGTTTAGAGGGACTTTGGCCAGAAATGCACCATTTGAGAGATATAGGCCAAAACATTCTGGGGTGTTTTGTGCAAAACGAGAATTTTGGTGAAAATGAGTTTTTGAGTGTAGCGGGGCCCACGGCTGGAGTTGGGTGGCCAGCGGGCGGTGGCGGGCCTGATGGACGTGGAGGAGGGTGCTAAGGGCGGTGGTGGAGCCCGTGGTGGCCGCGGTGGTGGTGGTGGTGATTTGGGGGTTTAGGGTTTTGATTTTGGAAGAGAGAAAGGAGGAGGAAGAGGAGGAGGAGGGGAGGAGGGGTTGCGGTGGCCGGCGCGGTGGAGGGGAGGGGGCTGATGGGGTGCGGCAGCGGCACGGTGGAGGTGGACTCCATTTTTGAGTTTTTGGAAGAAAAGAGGAAGAGAAAGAAAATGAAGAAGAAAAGGAAATAAAAGTGTTTATATGCTAGTTTCTCGCGTATCACCTAAACGCTAACGATCTCCAATCGCCGCGGATTTCGGACACGAGATAGTAGACGTGAAGACGAGTCCAACGAAACAAGTTTCATCGAATTCCGAGTTCGTTTGACCTTTTAAAAAAAACACGAAAATGCTCAGATAAGCTCTAAATGCGATTTTGGCGCACCTTTTCTTCTCGCACGCTCACATGCTAACTCAAAAAATCAAGCCCTCTTGGATTTAACCATTATTATACGATACGAATCCAGAAAAAAAAACGAAATCGAATTCTGAGGTCGTATCAGTAATGTTCCTTTGTAAAATGACTGCTCGCTTTACCCTGAACTGTTTCAGCTCGCACGGCCACATACTAACTCCGTTCGACGCGCCCTTTGGAACTTAACAATAATTTGTCATTATGAATCCATAAAAATTTATCTCGTCGAATTCTGAGCTCGTATGCAAAATTTCACTTTTTAAGGGCTATGTTTTGTTAACCGAAAAGCTCCTGCCAATAGCCACTATTCCGGATATCGGAATATATCGAAGCTTATACTTTTCGGAGTTCTAAACGGCATTTTGAACTCAATGGAAGTGGTTTCGAGTCCAAATTCATCCGTATGCAAAATTTGACTTCTTGGGCCATGTATAATTTACATAGCGACTATTCTGAATTTTCAACTGGGCATAACTTTTGATTCCCATTATGAAATTTCAATTTTTCAGATTCGTTGGAAAGATATTTTCAACTAGATTCTAATATTTTTAGTTTCGCTAAAATCCGGTTTATTTTGCACACGGTATGTTCAATTTAAATTTGAAATCGAATTATCGTACTACCGCGCCATTTTCAATTCCTTATATAATTTAAAATAAATATTTATATTCTAACGACGATGCACATAAATATATACGTTCGAATTATATTCAAAATAAATTTCTTGTTGTTATTATTTAAAATAATTCATTTTAAATATTCAAAATTCATTAAAATTGCCAAAATAAAAATTTTAAACTGGCTCAGAATTTCCGGGTTGTTAATATCAATGAGTTTTGATATAAAGATTGTCGTTTCTTTCAAAATGATTTGAAAGTTAAATCAAATTGCTTTGGATTCTCATATGGGAAAAACCCGTTTCGTTATACGGTGTGGTCTTATGAGATATCGTTCAGTTGCTCAAACTGTTTTAAATTGTTTTACTCACACCAGTCCCATGACTGACCCAGAGTTTGTTTTGTTTTGTTTTCCCTAAACTCTTGGGTGTCCAATTTTGTACGGGCGGTCAAGTAGTCGGGATTTCACAGATATACTTGGAAAGCTGGAGCAAGAGGCTTCAACAGCGTTTATATAGCTATTGTTTATTTTCGCTGTGTTGTAAGTGTTGTACTTTGATAATGATATGTATATTCAAGTACAATCTTTTATCTCAAAGTTATAATTTATTCGTTCGGGTATGAGATTCGTGTTACTCTGATGTCGTGTGTTCTTCTTCTTCTAGTATAAGTTTCTATCTTATCTATTCTCACCATCTAATTTCTTTCATGGACTATCCGGTGTTTCTGATGCTTGAATAGTCGAAATAGTGTTGTATGCCGATATCTAGGATTGCGAAATCCCCGGGTCGTTACAGTGGTATCAGAGCTTAGGGTTAAGTAATTACCTTGGCTCTGTGGCGTAAATCAATAGAGATAGGGTCAGTAATACTGCATATTGAGTTGAGTGTATATATACGAGTGAACGTATTTGTAGATTTTATAAAAATGATTTTATATTATGGAGATTTATTGATTGAGTTGTTTATGGTTTCTGGTCAATCAGTTTGATCCAATGTATCGGTAGGACTTTTCTAAACACTCAAATACGATGAACCGACACAGTATGTTTTGAAAAAAGGGGTAAATGAAATAATTTTATCCAAAATTATATTTAAAACAAAAGAATGATTTATATTTGAATTATTATCGTATATAGGAAGTGTTGGTTGTTATTATAATCATGGAAGATTATAATAGAAATGGTTATGTAAATGACCAATCAGAATTTGTATAAGTGTTACGAAATGAATTAAATCTGAATTTAAATCAGAATTGAAATTAAAAACCTTGGAAGTATGGAAAAGTGATTGTAAACATATTTGGATTGAATATATGAGAATTTTAAAATCCTAGGAGATTTTAAATTGTTTAAAGCATTGCAAATGATATTTTGAATTGATTTCAAAATGGAAGTGTTTAGAAATGGTTTTGAAAGTGATATAATATTGAACTCACTTTGGTCGCTGGAAATTAAATTCCGATGTTGATCCGGACATCATCGGTGTTCATTTTCGAGTTTCCAAGTGACAGATTACTACCAAAGATTTTGTTTTTGAATTGTTTTGAGAAAAATAAGTTGTATTTAAATTCAAGAAAACGATATTTGATTTTTGGAAAGGCTAAGCTATTTGAAACTCCCAGGTAAAGATTGTTTGAAATAAAAATAAATTAAATATAAATTTGTGAAAGCAAATTTGAAATTGAAATAAAGGCATTTCAGTGGTAATTAAATTGAATTAGATTAGAATGGTATCGAGAAAAATTGGATTGGTGATATAGGAATTTGAAATGGAATATGGTTGGTGTAAGCAGAGGATTTAGTCTGGATATAAGTGAATAACTATGCTGAACAGATATTGATTGGCAATTGGTTGAGATGGCATTGATATATGTTGGATTGATAACAGGTGAAAGTGATAAAGTTGATACGGCCGACAGAATGGTAAAAGTTTATATTTGGTATAAGCATGAGATTTATGAGCCGATTTGGCAAGCCGCTTGGCTATTTTATTTTCTTTTGGGATGGAGAAGGCCCAGAGAGGCGAGTTGTAGTTGTACCGATTGACCAGTACAAAGGAGGTGCTGGCGAAATTTTTCAAAAATTTCGGGTGTTAGAAAATTTTCAGGATTTTTGAAAATTTTCGTTAATAAGAAGGAATTAATATTTTAACTGAAATTAAATTGGTTCAATTGAAATTGAAGTTAATAAGTAAACAAATAATTTTTACTAGTCAATAGGGTTTGTTTTCTACCTTAGCAATTTCGAGGACATAATTATTTTAAGGGGGGAAGAATGTAATGTCCCATAATTTTTACGGTATAACAATTAATTAATTTAATTATTTAAATAGCGTTTAGAAAATTAAATGGTTGTTTAAATTAAATAACTTTGAATATTTAATTAAAATAATAATTAAATAATATATTTAATTCTGAAATAATCTGAATTAGTTGAAATGGCAATATGGTGTGAATTGGGAAATTCAAAATATATAATTCAGTTTAGATTTGAATTATATTTACGAATATATTTAAATAACGGAAGTTGAATGTACAATTATAATATAATTATAATCGAGCTCGAAATGGCGCGGCAGCTCATAATTTGGCGATTCTAACTTTAAATGAATATATAGAATCTGTTTTAAATCGGATTTCTGTGAAACAAGAAATATACGGAGCCGGTGAAGTATATTTTTCTAATGGAAGAGAAAAATCGGGATTTCATTGTGTAAATTTTGATTTATGTCCAAATCAAATTTTTGAAAAGTCGCTATGGAATTCCTTTATAAATTATAGCGATTTATTTATATTATAAAAGGATTTTTCAATATAGATTGAATATCGATTCAACCGGGATTTGAATATCAAGTTATAAATCCAATTGGAGCTATACGATATTCTGTGTGAATATATATACGATAATATATTTATATTTATATTTAATTTAATTGTTTTTAAATATATTTATATATTTAATTGGGTTATTTAGAGCTTTAAAAATAGCCAGTTTTGCAAACAACCTCCGTTTTCAACAAAACTAATTTTGTTGGATCCGTAATATTAAATAATTATTAGATTTCAATTTCCATGATTTTTGAAGTCAGTATGTGGCCGTACGGATTTTTAATGTTAAAAACATTCAATTATTTGACTTTAAAAATACACTATGTGAGCAAAAGAAGTCGGAATTCGACGAAACCAGTTCCATTGGGTCCGTAATGTCGAACTGTAGCTACATGTCCAGTTCTATGATTTTTGGATGTCATGTGTGATTACAGGAATTTTAAAGGACAAATAAAAATAGCGGTTGCTTAAAAATAAATATAATAAGGAATACAAAAATAATATTTCCTTTCCTATAAATAACCATAACCCTTAACCTAATTCATTTCATTCTCTGGTCAATAAAATTACCGTCGTTGTTTTCTTTACTTCCTTTTCAGCAAAATGAGAATATGAAAATAGAAAACAAATTATCGAAAAATCTATAAATCATAATATACATATGTATGGATTCAGCGTTGAAAGAGCTTCGATTCTATGTCAAATTTGTTGGGTGAGGTGAGTTTTTGTTTCGCTGGAAAAACGTATACAGCCGAAGTTCAGTTCTAGGTTTAGGAAATGGCGAGATGGAAGTTTCAATTCGTGTTTTTAAGATTTGATTGGGGTTGAGAAGGGAAAATGGAAGTTGTGCACAAGTTTTTGGTAGCATTGTGGTTATGAAATGTCGCGCGAGTGTTGCTGTGCGTAGAGGATAGTGTTCTAACACAAAATCATTGGTGAGCTCGAGATGTTTATGGTGGTGTTGGTGGTGTCGGGTTCAGGAAGAGAGAGATACTGGTGGTTTTGGTTTGAGTTTTAAATGATAGGAAGAGTAAGTTTGAAGGCTGTAAATGATCGGCATTGGGAAGTTGAATTACTGGAGAAATGCGTTAACAGGGAAGAAGGAGGAGGGAGATAAAGAGGGCGTGGATTGTGATGAAGGGCCATGGGCCGGATGAAGGGTAAAGCCCGAGTATAGAAATGAATTAAGTTTTTTTTAAATTAAATACATATGAACTTATAAAATGTGTAACTTCATCATACATTATCAGAATTCAACGAAATAGGATCCATTGGGATCGTATGGACAGTGGCTACACGACGGAACTGACTGGGAGGGAGTGAATCGGAGCTCGGTATAATTTATAGCAAAATAAATTGTTCGTCTGAATCAAGCGATGGTTATTGTTATTAACGATGATCGTCCAATGTGAGTAAAACTCACCAACTCAACTGATTCATATTTTTATAACGTATATTTAGAACTGATAAATGATGACGGATTGCTGTGTGTTGACTGTTTGGTTGAACTGTTGATTTATTGGTCAAAATATTAGATAATGATGTGTGTGTATATATATATATATTGTTAATCAAATATTGATTCTGTTTAGCAGAATATTTCATATTGAAATGAAGTTGATGTTAATTATATTGTTTAACATCTGTGATGCAGGGAAACACGTTGGAGGGATCCAACTGGATTCCTCAATATTAAAAATACTGTTTTGTTTCATATATTGTGATATATGATGTGATATATAATCTGTTGTTGATTATGTGTGTTTGGATGATATTGATCATGGTTATATGGTAAATACCATAAGAAATACTACGACGTGGAAAAAGGGGATTTTCAAAGTATATTTTGAAAATAGATTGTTTATATAAAATCAATGAAAGGAAAAGGATTTTATAAAAGAAAATGATTATAAAATCAAAGGAGTTATAAAAGAAATATTTATTTGTCAAATAAATAGAATTGAAAAGGAATATTTATTTGTCAAATAAATAGAATAGAAAAGGAAAATATTTGTGAAATAAATATAAAAGGAAAATATTTGTGAAACAAATATAAAAGGAAAATATTTGTGAAACAAATAGGAAAGGAAATATTTGTGAAACAAATAGAAAAGAGAATATTTGTAAAACATTTACAAATAGAATTGAAAAGGGAATATTTGTAAAACATTTACAAATAGAATTGAAAAGGAATTGAAAAGGGAATACTTATTTGTTAAATAAATAAAATTTTAAAAGGAATATTTATTTGGAAATAAATAGGATTATAAAAGGGAATTAACGAGATATAAAAGAGTTATCGGATATAGTTATTCGAAAAGAGTTATCGAATATTGGTTATTTGAAAAGAGTTATCAAATATTGGTTATTCGTAAAGAGTTATCGAATATTAGTTATTCGAAAAGAGTTAATCGAATATAGTTTATTCGAATAGAGTTAAAGGAGTTAATTGAATATTGTTTATTCGAATAGAGTTAAAAGAGTTAATCAAATAGAGTTTATTCAAATAGAGTTAAAGGAGTTAATCGAATATAGTTTATTCAAATAGAGTTAAAGGAGTTAATCAAATATAGTTTATTCGTAAGGAGTTAAGTGAAAAGAGTTAATGAATTAAATTTAATCGAGTTAAAGTTAAGGGAGTTAGGGTTAATTGATTTGAGTTAATCAAGTTATATTTTGGAGTTAGATATTTCAGATGTAGGGATTATAACGCTATAGTTATAATCAATGTTTTTCAATAAAGAAGTGGATTCGTAAATAGAATCCGAGAGTTACGTAAGGAAGTTTGTTAAAGATTTAAAGGGTGAACTTTGTCTATTTCAAGGTTAGAAATTTTGTTCAGTTAAGGTCTGAGAGGTATTTATACCCCAACTTGATTGACTTCGTTTTAACTAAGGAATGGTTAAGGTTCGATAATAAAGGAGTTAATTGAATTTAGTTAATAAGCGTTAATGATTCGAGTTGGCATAACGATGTTTTATTTAAACATCTATTCGAATCCAATGAAGGAGTTTTGGAAATGTTTTCCAAATGTAATCAGAGATATTTTCTAATCATAGAAAATGAAATGTTTGATGATAAAGAACACTGGAATGACAGTGATACCTAAAAAGAGATGGAAATGTTTTCCAACGATTAATAACGTATATTTTCCAAATTTAGAAAATATGGAATGTTGAATATATGGAAACAGGAAATAAATAAATCAATGAACTAAAGAGATAAACACTAAATGATTGTTGATCGATAAAATTTCCATTTGGAAATAAATATCGTTGTTTGCACACGTGTTTTTCTTCGATAGTTAACTCACCGACTATCGAAGTTTTGACCATTTTTCCATTGTAAATATGGAGAGACTGGGATCAGATTCATTATCTGAAAACCCCTCTGCATGGTCGTTAGCGTTGCGGTCAAATATGATGAAAATAATTGAAGACGTAGTTATGCATGGGTTGTCCTGTTTACAGAATAGTGCCTTCGGTTTGTCCAGTCCCAGGACGACCTATATGGAAAATGTATTTACGTTTGATGGCAGAGGAATTCGTTTCTCTTGGTGGTAGAGGAATTCGTTTCTGTTAGAAGTATACCCGTTGTATTTTTGGGGAAATCAATTTCTGATTTGGCGGGTATGACGGTGTGAAATTCAAAGTGAATAAATGTGTGATCAGTCAGAGATAAGCGTGGCCTCTAGCCTCACAACCGGGAAATGGCAAAAATCGGGCAGACAGCATGGCTAAGTGGTTGGTTGCCAATTAGGGTGTATTATCACCTATCTATAGATATTCGTTTTATTCTTTAATCTATTCGATGCTATCCCATTCGGGAAACAGTTGCTGATCCCAACCGTTGGCTATATACTTTCGATACACTCAAGTGAAATGAGTGGTCGGTCATGTGTGACCGGGTTGCAAGATGTTCTTGCTGAACCCAGTGTACTCCTCTCTAGAGGTACACTATCGGAAGGTGGTTCCATACCTTGTTATAGTTGGAAATCCATTATCCAATAAGTGCTCGCGGTTTTGATTGTATACTATATATGTAGAATGTGAGATGAAAGCGTTCTGCAAGATGATTATTATATTGTGGTTGATAGACACTATTATAATATCAATGAGTTTTGATATAAAGATTATCATTTCTTTCAAAATGATTTGAAAGTTAAATCAAATTGCTTTGGATTCTCATAAGGGAAAAACTCGTTCCGTTATATGGCATGGTCTTATGAGATATCGTTCAATTGCTCAAACTGTTTTAAACTGTTTTACTCACACCAGTCCCATGACTGACCCAGAGTTTGATTTGTTTTGTTTTCCCTAAACTCTTGGGTGCAATTTTCTACGGGCTGTCAAGTAGTCGGGATTTTACAGATATACTTGGAAAGCTGGAGCATGAGGCTTCGGTAGCGTTTATATAGTTATTGTTTATTTCCGTTGTGTTGTAAGTGTTGTACTTTGATAATGATTGTAACAACCCGGAAAACCTGAACCAGTTTGAAAATTTTAATTTGGCTATTTTAGTGAATTTAAAATATTTAAAATAAATATTTTAAATAATAACGACGAAAAGTATGTTTGAATTGATGTTTGAAAATGAATATAATTATTTCGAATTATAAACAAGGCATGAAATGGCGCGGTAGTTTCAAAATTTGAATTCAAACTTTGACTGACTGTACCGGGAGAAAAACGAAACGGATTTTAGTGAAACCAAACATATTTAAATCTGTTAGTGAATATATTTCTAACGAATCTGAAAAATCATAGTTTTGTAGCGGGAAGCAAAAGTTATGGCCAAACGAATTTTCAGAAACGTCGTTATAGAGTTTATATAGCTCGTGAAAATGGCCATTTTTCAAACGACCTCATAATTCGACTAAACCACTTTTGTTGGATCCGGGATGTCAAATTATTGCTAGGTTACAAATTTCATAATTTTTGAAGCTAGTATGTGAGCGTGGCAAAGGAAAATGGGTTTGGTCGATTTCTATTAAATTGGATCGACCAGAAAAGGGCCATTGTTCAACCGGTCTCAGAATTCGACGAAACTAGTTTTGTTAGGACCGTATTGTCAAAACATAGCTAGATTTATTTTTCTGGAATTTTTAGAATCAGTATGTGGCCCCGGCAAATTGAAATGTACGTTCAAATCAAATATTGAATGTTTTATATTTTAATCTGAAGAAAAACTGACTCAAACAGTCGAATGGGCCTACTAAACATATCCCATTGTGTTCGGAATGGGGGTATTTAGCTAGGGGCGACAGTCTTTGGGTTTGATTGGTGTTAGTACGTGAAGAGGGGTATTTTGGATTTTTAAAATATATAAATAAAATAAAAATCTCTGATTGGCCACTTTATTCCTCTCTCTCCCCGTAATCACCTGGAACGATCGGCGGTTGTTCTTCATTTCTTCCCTCCTCTCTATCTCCTTCCACGCTCACTGATAGCCAATGCCCTAGTTGAAGATTTTGAAGACCTCTCTGAGAGCTATAAATCCATACCTGCCTCGCCCTGATTGGTGGCACGTATCTCGAGAATCGAGCGCCTGAAGTTCGGGTCTTTGAAGTCGCGCTGCCGCTCCGATCTGCCACTGCACCTGACGCCACCACCGGCGCCGAGAAGCTCCCTCCTCCCCCTGCAACGCTGTATGGTCCGATCGTGCTATAGCTTCGTGGATTAATCGGAAAAGCTAAACCTAGTTTCGAAAGATTTCTGAGAGGTACGACTGATTTTAAATTAAACTATTCTATAGCACTTTAAAGCACTACGGTTTTTGATTTCACTGTAAAATCATATCTTTTTCGTTTGTTGATGAAATTCAATGAAACAAAAGCCAGTAGACTCGTGTGGACGTCTTCTACATTCTAGAAGAGACCGGATATTTTTCTGAGCCTCCTGCTATTTTTGGTGGAGTGGAACCCAATGTGAGATTTCTGAATTATAAACGATATGGAAATGACGATGTATAAATTATATATTCGAAGTATGAGTTATATAAGCGTTGTACACCTCATGTATAAACGTTGTATAAGTTGTATGTTCGATGTATAAGTTATATATGCGTTGTAAAAATTATATATGTGTTGAAATAGAAGTGAAATATACATATATATATATATATATATATATATATACACGCCCCTCGTCCACAAGCCATGGACGATATTTATTGGTTGTGCTTGGTGTGAAAATTGGTTGATAGCGAATGGTTAATTAGAATTGTTTGTGGTTGAAATTGATTGATTACCTATTTGTGGTTGAGAATTATTTGGTTGAAACAACAAAGGATTAGTTTGTGGAAAAGAAAAAATATAAACATGCCGCCTGCGTGCGAACTAGATGCATGAAATCCCCATTGTCAAAAGCTGCGAGGCTTTAAGGTAGAGCGAGGAGCCATATTAGGGACAGTCCCGGTTTTAACTATCCTGCCATTATGCTGCCAAAATTTTCAATAATATCCATGTGTTAGAATTTTTTTCATGTGTTGAAACTATATTCATGTGTTGAATAGAAATTCATGTGTTGAACGACATTCATGTTTTGAAATAAATTGTTTTATAATAAAAATCGCATTTTTATCATCTATATGAACTATATAAAATAGTCGCGTTTTGAAAGTAATCGTTTTATAATAAAAATCCTATTTTTATCATCTATATGAACTATATAAAGTAGTCGTGTTTTGAAATAAATTGTTTTATAATAAAAAACACATTTTTATCATCTATATGAACTATATAAAGTAGTCGTGTTTTGAAAGAAATCGTTTTATAATAAAAATCATATTTTTATCATATATATGAACTATATAAAGTAGTCGTGTTTTGAAATAAATTGTTTTACAATAAAAATCACATTTTTATTATATACATGAAGTGTTAAAAATAGTGAAGTGTTGAAATAAATGTCTGTTGGATAAAAATATCATTTTTATCAAATGTATGAAAACAAAATGGTTTTGAAATCGAAGGATAGATTATATTTATATATATATAATCAAAATAAATCGAATAACGAAGCTGTAGTTCGTATTTTGAAACTGTGATTTCAAACGAATAGTGCGGGAGATCCGACCATCGGATTTTCCCGAAACCGAAACCGTTTGGTTTGCTTTGGAAATATCTTTCCAACGACACCAAATTTCTGAAGATCCAACTGTTGGATTGCCTGGAATGTTTAATTCAAATCTGAA
Source organism: Allium sativum (assembly GCA_030737875.1). Taxonomy (NCBI): domain Eukaryota; kingdom Viridiplantae; phylum Streptophyta; class Magnoliopsida; order Asparagales; family Amaryllidaceae; genus Allium; species Allium sativum. The sequence goes on along the minus strand of CM060920.1, from coordinate 689,697,066 downwards.
GAAAAACAGCGCCAGAACCGATTATATATATATACATACATTTATATATATATATATATATATATATAATTAAATTAAATCGAATAACGACACTGCAGTTCGTATTTTGAAATCGAAACTTCAAACGAGTGTACCGGGAGATCCGACCGTCAGATTTCCCCAAAACTGAAACCGTCGGATTCGTTTTGAAAAGATCTTTCTAATGATATAAAATTTGTGAAGATCCAATGACTGGATTTTCAGATATGTGTAAATCAAATCTGAAGAAAAACAGCGCCACAGCCACGTTATGGCCTGAAGCATCGTTTGAATAAATTGGCTATTTTAAAGAAATAAAAATAGCGACAAATCGTTATAAAATATTATAAATGATATGGAATGGAAATAAACCAAGTTTGCCCGGTTTATAGATATTTGATGATTGAATGTGTTTGACATGAAAATTTTACTAAAGAATTTACCTTTGATAGAAATGATGGGAACCTTTCCCTAAGAATGTGAAATTCAAAAACTAACTGAAGGTTAGCTAAGTCGAATGGTTTCCTGGGTTTTGATCTGATGTTGGTTTCGGCCTTCGGGGTTAATACTTAGGGAATCGTTCTCTTACTAATTTACAGTCTGAGTCTGATTAAGAATTAAACGACAAAATCTACATTTTAAGTGATTTTACTTTACACGTATTATGCGTATCTTGGTCGATATAAGGTAAAACTCTATCCTCCGGTTTGCGTTGCATTGCGTGATGGGACTTGAGTCTTATATCGGCTTCATTTTTATAAAAAGCATTGCGATGTTTAAAAGATTTACTTGTTGTAAAGCACTGGCAATCCAATGGAGTAAACCCGTTCCTCGAAAGTGGCGTGGTCCTGTGATTAGCCATATTATAATTGTGTTAAGTAGATTTCTCATACCAGTCCCATGACTGACTCATAGTTTGTTTCACTTGCAAACTCGGGTGCCCCTTTTTCTACATGGGCAGCCTTGTGTTCAGGTTTTAGCAGGCTCTTTCTGGATAGCTGGAATTGAAGATGGATTCTATCATTTATCTCTTTTTATGTTGTTCATCTCCTATTGTACATATTATATTTGTTTTCCGCTGTAGACATTTATGTATAGCTGAACTATATTTGTACTAAGTATGATCCTGTATACTGTGTAACTCTAATGATTGTGTTTATCTATTGTATTATTTGTACATTATCTGGTGTATTTATTTATTTCTGTTCCGCTATTATCTGTTTATGTGTTATATTCCAAAGATTACCCTTGCCACCGTCAGTACGGGGTTTTGGGTTCATCACAACGTGGTATCAGAGCTTTGGTTAAGCTTAGTGCTGGAATATAACATATTTACGAACTCGTCAGAAATAGAACCAGTAGTGTTCTAGGACGAATAACTCATTACAGATAGGATCAGTAATATCCTAGTATGAGTATAGCAGAATGAAATAACACCTTGGTAGACGCATTTACATTCAAGTATATGTCTCTATGCTTTTAAATATCTGTTCTATTGACCTGACACTTGATCTGCTATTTGCAGAAGTACTAGAAAATGAGTTTCAGAAACATGAGGAATGCAGAACCAGATATTGAGGCTCTATTAATTAAGTATCGAAATATGAGTGGAATACCGTTCACGGGCGAAGAATCTCTTATGAAAACACAAGCTTGGATTCGTTTTGCTGAGAAAATCTTTGAAGGTTTAAAGTTGAGAGATGACCAGAAAATATTACTGGCATCTTGGGCACTCAAAGACGAAGCTTTGTTCTGGTGGGATTCGATCATTAAGGATAATCCAGAAGGTAATATTACCTGGGATAGATTTAAAGTGATTTTCCTAGAAAGATTTACTCCTCCTGAAGCAACTGAGCGGTTATGTGATGAATTCTCTTATCTGATACAAGGAGATATGACCATCCCAGAATATCATAAGAAATTCAATGAACTTTCTTATTTTGCCCCGCATCTGATTCAAGATCCAAAGAGGAAGAATCTGAGGTTTATTCATGGCCTGCAAAGAAAACACTAGAAGAGTGTGATGAGGAATGTGAAGCTTCCTTTTTCTGAAATGATATACATGGCTTACCAGTATGAGGATCTTGACAAGAAAGGTATGTTGCGTTGCGAAGAGGAAGTCAATTCTAGTAATAAAGGTGAGTCTGAAACTGATATTCCTAAGGCCAGGACGATGTTTGAGGTCAGTAAGAATCCCAAAGTCAATCGAAAAGGGCCAGATCTGGGAAAGAACCGGTAATGACTGCCACATGCTCAAGCTGCAATAGGCAAGGACATTTGGTGACAAGTTGTAAATCCTGGAACAAACGAAGAAAGAATAAGTTAAAATCCAAGAAGAAGCTTCAAGAGAATAGAGGATGCCGTAAGTGCCACCAGGCTGGTCACATTTCAAAAAATTGTCCGTTATTCAGAAAACTTGAAACAGTACAAGTGAATGAAGTGGCAGAAACTTCAGCACCCTGAGCTAGTCAGGGAAGGTCTGATGTTTTGGAAGGCACGCTTAATGTCAAAAATATTCCAGTTAAAGTACTGTTTGATACAGGCACGTCGCGAAGCTTTATTGCAAATAATGCAGTTAAGAAGTTGGATTTGAAATTGAAAAAGCTCAAAGAACCCATCACTGTACATAATCTGGTTGGGAGTTCCCTTGATCTTAGTTGGATTTGGGGGGTGCCTGCTCTTTTTCCTGTTATAAGTTCCCTACCATCTCGATCGTCATGAATTTTACTGAATTTGATCTTATTTTGGGATTAGATTGGTTAACCAAATACGAGGCTGAGGTTAAATGCGCCGAGAGAGTTGTCAAGGCAAAGGCCCAATCAAGGAACTATATAACCATACCATGTGAAGGCACGAATTCAGATAGAAAAAACTTTTGGTCAGCTCTAGATGTTTCTCCTGCTCAAATAGAAAATATCCCTATAGTCACAGAGAATATACTGACCTCATAAAAGATATTCCTGTCGTAAAGAATTATGCAGATGTGTTCGAAGAAGTTGTTAGCTTACCTCCGTAGAGAGAAATTGATTTCAAGATCGCTTTAATTCCGAATGCAAGGCCAGTAGTGCATGCTATTCGGAGAATGACTCTGAAGGAGAAAGAAGAACTAGACAATCAAACTCGACAGCTTGTATGGAAGGGTCTGATCAGGCCTAGTTTCTCTGATTGGGGAGCAGTAGTGGTGTTTGTCCCAATGTCAGACGGTACTCTTCAACTATGTGTAGACTATTGTAATTTGAACAAGCAGACAATAAAGAATAAATATCCATTGCCGCGAATCGATGATTTATTGGATCGTCTGAATGGAGCACATGTATTTTCAAGGATGGACCTAGCTGCAGGTTTCCATCAGCTTCGTATTACCGAAGAGTGTGTTCCTATGACAGCATTCAGAGGTCCAGACTTATTCTATGAGTGGTTAGTAATGTCGTTCGACTTATGTAACGCTCCTGCCTATTTTGTCGATCTGATGAATAAAGTGTTCATAGGAGTCTTGAATAAGTTTGTTCTAGTTTTTATTGACGATATTCTAATCTTCTCTAAGTCAAAAGCCGAACATGAAAAACATTTGGAACAAGTTCTAGAAATTCTGAGAAAGAATGTATTGAAAGCTAAACTTTCCAAATATATATTCTGGCAAGATGAAGTAAAGTTTCTTGGCCACATCGTATCAAAAGAGGGAAATGTCATGGATCCAAGTAAAATCACCGCTATTCAAAATTGGAAACAGCCTAGTACTCCAACAGAAGTCCGAAGTTTTCTTGGATTGGCTAGTTATTACCGGAAGTTCGTTAAAGATTTTTCGAAGATATCTAGTCACTTAACAAAGCTTACAAAGAAGCACGCAAAATTCAAGTGGACTCCAGAATGTGAGGAGGCTTTTCAGAAGCTAAAAGTCAGATTAACAACAGCTCCAGTGTTAACAATTATCGATGGCATTCAAGACTTGAAAGTCTGGACAAATTCCTCTAGAGAAGGCCTTGGTGCAGTATTAATGCAAAGAGGTCAAGTGGTTACTTATGCTAGCCGTCAACTGAAGCCACATGAAAAGAACTACATTACTCATGATCTTGAGTTGTTGGCTATCATATTCGCTTTGAAAATCTGGAGACATTATCTTTTGGGTGAGAAGTTTGAACTGTTTACAGATCACCAGTCGCTAAAGTATCTGTTCACCCAGAAAGACTTGAATCTGAGGCAGCAACGTTGGCTAGAGTTCCTTGCAGCATACGATTTTGAGATTCTGTACACTCCAGGGAAAGCCAATGTCGTGGCCGATGCGTTAAGTAGAAAGAATGTAATGATCGCCAGTTTTATTATTGCGACTTCTTTGATTGACAAAATATCTTCTCTCCAAAAAGACGACAAATTTATTAAAGGAATGAGCCAGCGGATTCGTGAAGGCAATGCTTCAGATTTCCAGCTCGATAGCGAAGGGATTCTGAGGTTACAATGACGAATTTGTGTTCCATATGTTCCTGAACTCAGAAGAGAGGTACTTGATGAATGCCACAAATCTAAGCTCAGTATCCATCCGGGTGTGAGTAAAATGTATAATGATATCAAGCGAACATTCTGGTGGAAATCGTTGAAAAGAGACATCTCTATATATGTTAGAAGGTGCCTTACTTGCCAACTAGTCAAAAGCGACCAACAAAAACTGGCTGGATTGTTGCAACCGCTGGACATTCCAGGTTGGAAGTGGGAACATATTTCCATGGACTTCATAGATGGTTTGCCCAGAACCAGGAAAGGAAATGACAGTATTTGGGTGATTGTAGATCGCTTCACGAAGACCGCCCATTTCATACCTGTCAGATCAAAAAGAACTGCTCAGAGTCTGGCGCAGATATATTTCAAGGAAATTGTTAAGCTACATAGAGTGCCGATCAGTATAGTTGGTGATAGAGATCCAATATTTACTAGCAAATTCTGGGAGGCATTTCAAGTAGAACTGGGAACGAAGTTGAATCTAAGCACCGTCTATCATCCTCAGACAGATGGTTAGACTGAGAGGGTGAATCGTATTCCAGAAGATTTATTGCGGGCTTGTGTTCTTGATTTTGGTGGATCATGGGAAGACCATTTACATTTGGCTGAGTTCTCATACAACAATAGCTACCAAGCAAGCCTGACAATGTCACCATTTGAAGCATTGTATGGTAGACCGTGCCGATCTCCTGCTTGTTGGGTCGAACCTGGTAATAGACTTGTATTGGGACCTGATATGATCCGCGAAGCTGCAGACAAAGTCGATTTCATTAAGAAATGATTACTCGCTGCTCAAAGCTGACAGAAGAGCTATGCTGATTCGAGAAGAAGGGATTTGGCTTTTTCTGTTGGTGATTATGTGTATATATGGGTTTCTCCGATGAGAGGAGTGATTCGATTTGGCAAAACTGGGAAGTTGGCGCCCAAATTTATTGGTCCATTCCCTATACTTGAACAGATTGGAACCCTCTCTTATAGAGTTCAATTGTCTGATTGGTTTCCTGGAGTACATGATGTATTTCACGTATCTCAACTTCGAAAGCATGTCCATGACCCAGACTTGGTTGTAGAAGAGGCCGCCAACAGGATATTGAAATTACTCCAGAATTGGTTGTGAGAAGAGAGCCACTAAAGATTGTCGGCAAAGAAACCAAAGAGCTGAGGAACAAGAAGGTTCACTTAGTCAAGGTGCAATGGAGTGGAGATCCGCGAGATTGTACTTGGGAAACAGAGGAAAGCATTAAGAAAGCCTATCCTAAGTGCAGGGTGGATATCTCTGATTAACTCCGGTGCAAGTTACATTTACCATACTTTGCATTACCATTTGTTCTCTACTTTGTTGTTATTTTCTTTTCATGGATATGAACTTTTAATTCTATAGTCTGATTATTTTAAAAAGAGTATATGAATCGATTAGTATATTTTTGAAAAGTTAAAACAAATTGATTGTTGTTTGTGTTGTGTGATAGTAGATTTGATTAATTAAATTATTAGAATGATAGTTAATTAAATCAAGTATTGAACTGATTTAAAAATAGATAGAAATATATCATGTGCATTATATATGTTTGAACAGGTAAAGGATTAGCTATTGAGTAAAGAATTTATTTGTGTGCCCGACAAATAGGTAAACCTTAATGAGTTGGATGCGCGATTTTATTATTATATCAACTCCTGTGAATGTCATTAGATGCGGAGTGCTGGTTGTTCTGTGGGTAATAATAAATGTCACCATAGGATAGTAACAATTAATTTTGAACTACACTACATGGCATACTTCTTGAAGATAGGCATACTTCATCATATACCACATAAGAATTTGGAGCTTGTGTGACGAGTTTGAAGATTTACCATACGAGCGAGAGACTTGTATGGCAATGACTATATATTACAGGCTGAACTGATGACTGATATGGAATATATAAAATGTAACGGTAAATTGCAAGATTAATAAAAAAAACCCCACACGGGTCTGGAGATGACAATAAACACGTCTCTCTGGTCATTAAGGCACAAAACCCATTTATAGGGTGAGAGAATTTATTCTCTGGAGTTTATGATCTATACACACTCCCCTGTGGACACCGGAATATATCACTATAAATATGTGCATGCTTATTAGGATTCATTGGGTACCTAATACGGCCCAATAAATTTCCAAACCCCTCCCCGTACAAAGGAGGTTATGGCGAAATTTTTCGAAAATTTAGGGTGTTAGCCAAATTTTTGAAGAATTAGAAAATTCTCAGAAACTGAAAAGTTGGAGAATGGAAGCCAGATTGAAAGTAGAGTTGTTTAATTAAACCACTTTCGACTTTGTTCCTTTTCGGGGACGAAAAGTTTTAAGTGGGGGAGATTGCAACAATCCGGAAAATCCGAACCAGTTTGAAAATTTTAATTTGGCTATTTTAGTGAATTTAAAATATTTTAAATAAATATTTTAAATAATAACGACAAAAAGTAAGTTTGAATCGTTGTTTTAAAATGAATATAATTATTTCTAATTATAAACAAGGCCTGAAATGGCGCGGTAGTTTCAAAATTTGAATTCAAACTTTGACTGACTGTACCGGGAGCAAAACAAAACAGATTTTAGTGAAACCAAAAATATTTAAATATTTTAGTGAATATCTTTCTAACGAATCTGAAAAATTGAAGTTTCGTAGCGGGAAGCAAAAGTTATGGCCAAATGAATTTTCAGAAAGGTCGCTACAGAGTTTATATAGCCCGTGAAAATGACGATTTTGCAAATGACCTCAGAATTCGATGAAACCACCTTTGTTGGATCCAGGATGTCAAATTATTACTAGGTTTCAAATTTCATAATTTTTGAAGCTAGTATGTGAGCGTGGCAAAGGAAAATGGGTTCGGTCAATTTCTATTAAATTGGATCGACCAGAAAAGGGCCATTTGTCAAACGGTCTCAGAATTCGACGAAACTAGTTTTGTTGGGACCGTATCATCAAAACATAGCTAGATTTATTTTTCTCGAATTTTTAGAATCAGTATGTGGCCCCGGCAAATTGAAATGTAGTTCAAATCAAATATTGAATGTTTTATATTTTAATTTGAAGAAAAACTGACTCAAACAGTCGAATAGGCCTACGAAACATATCCCATTGTGTTCGGAATGGGGGTATTTAGCTAGGGGCGACAGTCGTTGGGTTTGGATTGGTGTTAGTACGTGAAGAGGGGTATTTTTGGATTTTTAAAATATATAAATAAAATAAAAATCTCTGATTGGCCACTTTATTCCTCTCTCTCCCCATAATCACCTGGAACGATCGGCGATTGTTCTTCATTTCTTCCCTCCTCTTTATCTCCTTCCACGCTCACCAACAGCCAATGCACTAGTGGAAGATTTTGAAGACCTCTCCGAGAGCTTCAAATCCATACCTGCCTCGCCCTGATTAGTGGCACGTATCTCGAGAATCGAGCGCCTGAAGTTCGGGTCTTTGAAGTCGCGCCACCGCTCCGATCTGCCACCGCACATGACGCCACCACCGGCGCCGAGAAGCTCCCTCCTCCCTCTTCAACGGTGTATGGTCCGATCGTGCTATAGCTTCGTGGATTAATCAGAAAAGCTAAACCTAGCTTTGAACGATTTTTGAGAGGTACGGCAGATTTTAAATTAAACTATTCTATAGCACTTTAAAGCACTACGGTTTATGATTTCACTGTAAAAATCATATCTTTTTCGTTTGTTGATGAAATTCTGTGAAACAAGAGCCAATGGACTCGTGTGGACGTCTTCTACATTATAGAAGAGACCGGATATTTTTCTGAGCCTCCTGCTATTTTTGTTGGAGTAGAACCCAATGTAAGATTTCTGAATTATAAACGATATGGAAATGACGATGTATAAATTATATATTCGAAGTATGAGTTATATAAGCGTTGTACACCTCATGTATAAGCGTTGTATAAGTTGTATGTTCGATGTATAAGTTATATATGCGTTGTAAAAATTATATATGTGTTGAAATAGAAGTGAAGTATACTTATATATATATATATATATATACGCCCCTCGTCCACAAACCATGGATGATATTTATTGGTTGTGATTGGTGTGAAAATTGGTTGATAGCGAATGGTTAATTAGAATTGTTTGTGGTTGAAATTGATTGATTGTGGTTGAAAAATACCCGTTTGTGGTTGAGAATTATTTGGTTGAAAACACATAGGATTAGTTTGTGGAAAAGAAAAAAATAAACATGCCGCCTACGCGCGAACTAGATGCATGAAATCCCCATTGTCAAAAGCTGCGAGGCTTTAAGGTAGAGCGAGGAGCCGTACTAGGGACAGTCCCGGTTTTAACTACCCTTCCATTATGTTGTTTCAATAATATCCATGTGTTAGAATTATTTTCATGCGTTAAAACAATATTCGTGTGTTGAATAGAAATGCATGTGAATAGAAATTCATGTGTTGAACGACATTCATGTTTTGAAATAAATTGTTTTATAATAAAAATCGTATTTTTATCATCTATATGAACTATATAAAATAGTCGCATTTTGAAACTAATCGTTTTATATTAAAAATCCTATTTTTATCATCTATATGAATTATATAAAGTAGTCGTGTTTTGAAATAATTTGTTTTATAATAAAAATCGTATTTTTAGCATCTATATGAACTATATAAAGTATTCATATTTTGAAAGAAATCGTTTTATAATAAAAATCATATTTTTATCATCTATATGAACTATATAAAGTAGTCGTGTTTTGAAATAAATTGTTTTGCAATAAATTTTGAAATAAATTGTTTTACAATAAAAATCACATTTTTATTATATACGTGAAGTGTTAAAAATAGTGAAGTGTTGAAATAAATGTCTGTTGGATAAAAATATAATTTTTATCAAACGTATGAAAAGAAAATGGTTTTGAAATCGAAGGATAGAATATATATATATATATAAATCGAATAACGAAGCTGTAGTTCGTATTTTGAAACCGTGATTTCAAACGATTAGTGCGGGAGATCCGACCATCGGATTTTCCCGAAACCGAAACCATTGGGTTCGCTTTGGAAATATCTGTCCAATTACACCAACTTTGTGAAGATCCAACGGTTGGATTGTCTAGAATGTTTAATTCAAATCTAAAGAAAAACAGCGCCATAATAGATTATATATATATATAATTAAATTAAATCGAATAACGACGCTGCAGTTCGTATTTTGAAATTGAAACTTCAAACGAGTGTACCGGGAGATCCGACCGTCGGATTTCCCCAAAACTGAAACCCTCAGATTCATTTTGAAAACATCTTTCTAGTGATGTAAAATTTGTGAAGATCCAACGGTTAGATTTTCAGATATGTGTAAATCAAATCTGAAGAAAAACAGTGCCACAGCAGCGTTATGGCCTTAAGCGTCGTTTGAATAAATTGGCTATTTTTAAATAAATAAAAATAGCAATAAATCGTTATAAAATATTATAAACGATATGGAATGGAAATAAACCGAATTTACCCAGTTTATTAGATATTTGATGATTGAATGTGTTTGACATGAAAATTTTACTAAAGAATTTACCTTTGATAGAAATAATGGGAACCTTTCCCTAAGAATGTGAAATTCAAAAACTAACTGAAGGTTAGCTAAGTCGAATGGTTTCCTGGGTTTTGATCTGATGTTGGTTTCGGCCTTCGGGGTTAATACTTAGGGAATCGTTCTCTTACTAATTTACAGTTGGAGTCTGATTAAGAATTTAATGACAAAATCTACATTTTAAGTGATTTTACTTTACACGTATTAAGCATATCTTGGTCGATATAAGGTAAAACTCTATCCTCCGGTTTGCGTTGCATTGTGTGATGGGACTTGAGTTTTATATCGGCTTCATTTTTATAAAAAGCATTGTGATGTTTGATAGATTTACTTGTTGTAAAGCACTGGCAATCCAATGGAGTAAACCCGTTCCTCGAAAGTGGTGTGGTCCTATGATTAGCCATATTATAATTGTGTTAAGTAGATTTCTCATACCAGTCCCATGACTGACTCGTAGTTTGTTTCACTTGCAAACTCGGGTGCCCCTTTTTCTACATGAGCAGCCTTGTGTTCAGGTTTTAGCAGGCTCTTTCTGGATAGCTGGAGCTGAAGATGGATTCTATCATTTATCTCTTTTTATGTTGTTCAGCTCCTATTGTACATATTATGTTTGTTTTCCGCTGTAGACATTTATGTATAGCTGAATTGTATTTGTACTAAGTATGATCCTGTATACTGTGTAACTCTGATGATTATATTTATCCAGTGTATTATTTGTACATTATCTCGTGTATTTATTTATTTCTGTTCTGCTATTATCTGTTTATGTGTTATATTCCAAAGATTACCCTTGCCACCGTCAGTACGGGGTTTTGGGTTCGTCACATGATATGTATATTCAAGTACAATCTTTTATTTCAAAGTTATGTTATAATTTATTCGTTCTGCTGTGAGATTCGTGTTACTCTGATGTTGTGTGTTCTTCTTCTTCTAGTCTAAGTTTCTATCTTATCTATTCTCACCATCTAATTTCTTTCATGGACTATCTGGTGTTTCTAATGCTTGAATAGTTGACATAGTGTTGTATGCCGATATCCAGGATCGCGAAATTCCCGGGTCGTTACACCCAAAGGCTGAAACCAACATCAAATTGACACTCAGGAAGCCATTCAACTGAACTAGTCCTTGGTCTGCTTCTAATTTCCTTAACTCCATCTCTTAACTTCTTATCATCAAAATCATTTCATTCATCATAAAAATTTGCTTTTAAACAATTATTGTCCTTAAAACATCCCCTTCCAACCTCTCAAGATTTAATTTTATAAATTCCTTTTTCTTTCTTCAAAATTTTGTTATACATTTATTCACTTATTAAATTTCATATATAATTGATAATTCAACTTCTAGTTACCTAACTTTTGTTAAATTTTTCTATCTTCTTAAATTTCCGAAAAATTTCGCCAGCGTCTCCTTTGTATGGGTCACTTGGTACAACTACAAATCGCCTCTATAAGCCCTTTCCATTTAAAAGGTAAATCAAAAAGCCAAGCGACTTGCCGATTCGGTGCATAAAAGCTCATATTGAATTAAATACATACTTTTTTGTTGAGTATTCAATTTATATCTCTTCCATTACTTCATTCCGTACCTATTTATCACACAATCATCCAATTCTAATTTTTTCCAACTTAATCCAGTTGTTTTGACTCAATTCGCTAATTAATTCTTTAATTGGCTCCTTTGCTTATTTCACTTTTTATTTGAACATATCACCGTTCATATACAGTTTTAATTTGCTTATAAACCAGATGAATTCGATTTTAAATTCAAGTTTCATATTCAATTTCTAATATGAATTCACAACTCTAATTTACTTGTCTAAAGTCAAATTCAATCTGAAACTCTATTAACTGATTACTCTTCAAATTAGTTAATCTTATTCAATAATTAAAAATCCGATTTTTGTTTGGAAAATCAATTCACTTACTCCACTTGAGTTCATATTTATTTTATAACCCAAGTTTGGATTTCTATAAATGATAATCCAAATTTTATTAACTTAAAAACCTTCGACTAAATTTATTTCATCGTTATAATTTATAAACGATTATAGCACTGTTTTTAAAAAACATTGTTTTGACAAAAATCAAATTCTATAAGGATAAATACAGATGTTTCTATTCCATTAGAAAAATATTATTCAACCGGTCCTGACGATTCTTGTTTTAAAGAATTCCAACTTAAATAGAATTCTATATACTCAATTGAAGTAGTCTTCAAATTACAAACTACCGCGTCGCGGCTAGTTCGTTTTAATTATATTTAAATGTAAACGTTTAAACTTTCTTAATTATAATTTTCAATCTTGTTCTTATATGTTTTAATATATGTAAACACATATATATATCCTGTTTTAAAAATCCAACTTAATATTTTCGATTATCAATAATCTTTGATTATTTAATTACTCATTTATCAATTTCATCGCAACTCCTTTTCTATTATAAATTTCTCGTTTCATTACATAAATTATTTTATAAAATTTGATTAAATTGAATTCTAATTCTAATTTCTTAGATTTATCTCAATTCGGTTTATATTCCGAATTCCATAATAAAATCCATTGTTCCCTTTCTGAACGATTTCCAATTCACTTTTAAATTCAGACTTGAATTTAAACTTATAAATTATCTAATGATAATTTATTTCGCTAGATTTATAAACATCGTTTATAAATTCAACTTTTTTGTTTTTATATATTAAAACAGGTTCCATTTCAAAATCTATTGGAAACCCAATTCCTTCTTTGGAACATTTTATTGTTAGGGGATTTTCACTTAAAAGGCTTATTTATTAAAGGTAATAAGTTTTAAGGACAACACTTCTGAAAAGTTAGTTTCAAGGACAATTCTGCACGAAAATGATAAGAGTGGTTATCCTTTTACGGTATAAACTAAAAAGATAATCTCTTTTATCTTTTTTATGTATAACTTAAAAAGATAACCGCTTTTATCTTTTTCATGCAGAATTGTCCTTAAAACTAATTTTTTCAGAAGTGTTGTCCTTAAACTTATTACCCTACAAAAAGAAACCCTTTAACCTAATTTCCACTTATTATTATAACTTATATATATAATTATTGAATATATTTTCATATTTAATTTTATTTTCTATCTAATACAATTTAAATATCCGATCTGGAAATAATTTATTTTTATCAATCCGACATAGTTGAATTTCAATCATTAATCTGTTTGGTTTTATTTTAATTCAATGTACATTTTGAACATCAAAATAGATTTCATTGTTTCCTTTTTAAACTAATTTCAATTCCCCTTTTTAAATTCATATTGAATTTACAATCCCCAAATTGTCCAGTAATAATTTATTTCACTTCATTTATAAAGATCATTTTTAAATGAACTGCTTCATTTTATTATTTCAAACAAGTTAATACTTCTAATCCATTCAAAATTCAAATTTTATTTTTAGAAAAAATGATTTCCCCTCTTAAATCACAAAATTCCTTTCATGATATTTTTATATATCAATATTTAGGGCCAGTGATATTCAAACATCCAAAACACCTAATTATCAATCACAGGTTTTCTAACACATCATATATGATAATATATACAAAAACAAATAAATAATAAATTTTGAGGAATCCAGTTAAGTCACTCCAACCTGTTTTCCTACATCCGCAGATGTTAACCAACCTAAATAATAATCATCCTGCTTCAAGGCGAGATATCGCGGTATAGAAGGTCATCCACCATATATATTGTGGGGCGCATAGGGAAATCTTCCACTAATGGTACGGTGGGCATCCGCTAATGGTATTGCGGGAAACATCCAATATATATACATGTATATGTATATATATGTTTGCACATATATATAATAGCCACAACCACTAAGCCTATAGCTAATGCACACACACACACACACACACACACACACATATATATATATATATATATATATCCACAATAATATTTCAGTGTATCCAAACAACCAATAAATAACAATATAATATAAAAAATAGTTTATTATAAAATTATAAAAGGGTCTAGAGAGTGAGTTTACTCATCTTGATTTTTATTTTGCTATCCATCTTGACTTTTAAATGTTAAATTCTCAGTTGTCCCTGACCGACTCAAAATTACTTCTAGATGCAACATATTCCATAGCTACGCTCCGGCTAGCTCATCCCATGCGAATTTTCCCTTATATAAAAGATTACCAAGTTTCTAGTTTATACTAAAATTAGTAAACCTAACAACTTCATATAAAACTATATATTATGTGAATTTTATAACTAAAAATTGGATTCTTTACCTTACTGTAAAACCAGCCTATAAATCCTTGTTGCCCTATCATTTTTCCATTCCACTTGTAGCAGCATGCCTTCTACACCTCTTCTATACAGGCAAGCTGACATCGCCTTCATAGTATCTGTGACGACCCGAACTTCCCCATAAAGGAAAGCCCAGATTGTATTGAGAACAAACAAATCAGAACACATACAGAAGAACATTTCATTGCTTATTACAACAATTTACATCAGAGTACAAGAATATATAGAGTATGAATAAATATTATACATCAGAAAAGTATCAGAGATTACAAATTACAATGAAGCGGAAAATAATACAAAACTGAACCAAAAGAGATACACGGATACAGAGCTTTCGGAATATCGTTCCAACTATAAATCAGGATCCTATGAATATAATATCTGCAAAACCCAACTACTAGCTGCTCGTGTGGAAAATAAGGGCACCTTGAGTTTAGGTTAAACCAATAAACTACAGGTCAGTCATGTGAATGGTGTGAGAACTAAAACAGTTATTTGAAACTTTACTTTAAAATGAAGTAAATCAAGGGACCACGCCGTATAACACGGAATGGGTTTCCTCCCAAGAATACCAGTGCATAGAATAAATAGTGCAATGCTTTTTGGAAAAATGGAGCTATTATAAGACCCAGGTCTCACCACACAATGCAACACAAGCCAGAAGATAAGGTTTTACCTTATAGTAGCCAAATAATGCTTGATACGCGAAATTTAATTTTTTATTATTACTATAATTGAAGAAAATAACTTCAAATATAAATGTATCAATCATAGATGGAATTGGTACCATATATCATGTCGCTATACTAGTTCTACAATTAAAACCGCCCAATGTCGTATTGGAAATTGGATTTCCGTCATGAGTCGAGACAAGGGATGTACTCCTCGCCGGCTTCGTGAAATGATCTGAACTTCCCCGTGAAGGAAAGCCTGGATCGAATTGAGAACACGACAAATTAGAACACAAACAGAAGAACATTTCATTGTTTATTACAACAATTTCATCAGAATACAAGAATATAACAGAGTATGAATAAATCATATACATTTGATCAATATCATAGATTTAAATTACATTTAAATACATAGCAGCGGAAAACAATACAAAACACAACTGAAAGTAATACACGGATACAGAGCTTTTCGAATATCGCTTCAGCTGTAAATCAGGATCCTGTGAATATAAATCTGCAAAACCAAAACTACTAGCTGCCCGAGCGAAAAATAGGGGCACCCAGAGTTTAGGTTAAAACAATAAACTCCAGGTCAGTCATGTGACTGGTGTGAGAACTAAAACAGTTATTAATCTTTATTTTAAAGTTAGGTAAATCCAGGGGCCACACCGTATAACATGGAACGGGTTTCCTCCCAAGAATACCAGTGCATAAAATAATAGCGCAATGCTAAATAAAGAATAATGAAGCTATTATAAGACTCAGGTCCCATCACACAATGCAACGCAAGCCGGAGGATAGAGTTTTTACCTTATAATAGCCAAGAATGCTTAGTACGTAAAATTTCATGTTTTATTATTACTATAATTGTATAGTGTCAAAACAATTTCAATCATAAGTACAATCATAGATGGCATAAGTGCCCCCATACCACTATGTCGCCATATATAGGTTTACAATTAAAATGGCAAAACGTCGTATCGGAAGTTGGATTTCCATCTGTGAACCAAGGCAAGGGATCGTCCTTACCGCTTCGAGACAATCTAGCCTACCATGTCTCAGGACCCAGACTCAGGTGGGCCCTTAGATCGTCATGGCTGGTCCACTCAATGTGGATTAAAATGTCTGAACACTACGTTTCCCTGCCCGATAGGGCATAAATGAGCCAAATGACTCCATCGGCCAAGGATCGACCGATATAACCGAGACGCCTCGCTATCCATCATCCACATAAGTAAAAGGTTAGGGCATACAAAACGCTGATACCACTCCTAGCTAGAAAGAAACACATGTCCTCCCTGAAGTCCTCTCCCGTTTCTGGTCCACACCGCGGTGTGAGGAAAGCGAATTGACGCTGCACAAAAATACGCTATATCAAAGCCATGCTTTGATCATCAACCACAAGAATCTGTTTTCAACAGAAACCTTGATAATTTTCATCTCAGCATGCCACACAAGCAATTCACGCTATGCAACCGGTGTATATCAATCACATAGAATGAAATCCGATGTCAAACACACATCCATTTACAAGTTCGTTCTGGGTCTGAACGATACCGAGGCACCTTATTCCTCCCCTGTATGTCTAATACAGAGGAGAGGTCCTCACATATTCGGTTGATCTCCAAGTACGTCTAGACGATCACCACTTATTACCTTGCCTTGGGTGTACAGCCCAATCAAGACATCAGTAATCGTCCAAACGATGTGAAGACCTCCGGTCTTCAACCACCGTCTTCATCCTCGACACATCGTCGAATCAGTTATTCAGAATGGGATAAACCCGGTCTATCTGAATAACTCGCATATATAGTAAATAAGTGCTATAAATACACAACATATGCCTCATTCCAATCAAGAATATTCCTTTATTCAAATATTCTTATACTTTGGGAAAGGTTCCCATTAATTTTATCAAAGAAAAATTCTTTAAATTTATTCTTTAATCTTCCTTTGGATATTTTTCAATTTAATTAAAGATGCATTAAAATTCCACTTGGTTTTAATCTTCCCAAAAATCAATATTAACGATTGTTTAACTTGGGAAATCAGATCCTGTCTTTAGCTGGGTTAAAGAACCAATGTCATTTAAAAAACGGTTCACGAAAAACCCAAAATCACATTTCATTCCATCAGCCTTTAACCATAAATTAGCAATTTAACAATTCCCTAAGTATTAACCTCGAAGGCTGAAACCAACATCAGATCAATACCCAGGAAACCATTCAACTTAACTAATCTCCAGTTAGTTTTTGATTTTCTTAACTCCATTGGGTCTAAGAACAGTATTATTAAAGATACCATTCACGACAACCCAAAATCTTATTCCTATCTTTAACTAGGTTAAAGAACCAATGTCCTTTAAAACACGGTTCACGATAAATCCAAAATCACATTCCATTAATTATGGAACCTTCACGGAAAACAAATCAATATATAATCGATATCAATTTCCGTATTCGACTAATAATATAAATGGAATAATGGCAAAGCCTTCTAAATTCCATATGTATTAACAATCTTCCTCCACAGAAGTTCACTTCTATTATTATCAATCGAATTCCATTCAATTCCAATTAAATATATTAAATTGGAAAATCGTTACTTTGGAAAATTCCCGTTAAATCTTAATAAAAAGATTTATAAATTCCAAATCACATTTCACCGTAAATCGGGTTAAAGAACGAATGTCGTTAAAAAAACAGTTCACAATAAACCAAATTTACCTTCTATTTTCAGTTCCAATTAAATGTTAATTAATTGGTAATTCTTCTTCAAATCTTAATTAAAAGATTTATTCTTTTCACCATAGGTTTAAGAACAGTGCCATTTAACACACAGTTCATGACAAATCCAAATTCCCATCAGTCTCTAACCGTAAATTAGTAAGAGAACAGTTCCCTAAGTATTAATCCCGAAGGTCGAAACCAACATCAGATCAATACCTAAGAAACCATTCAAATTAACTAATCTCCAGTTAGTTTCTAATTTTCTTAACTCCATTGGGTTTAAGAACAGTATTATTAAAGATACCATTCACGACAACCCAAAATCCAATTTGATATTAAATACACGGCTCTGAATAGAAAATAAATTGGCTTATATTCAATATCAAATTCTGAAACTAACAAATAACGTACTGGAATTACAATATATATATCTACCAAATTCAACCACAATATCTGTATAATCACGAAATCCAACATCGAAATATTCCGAGGATAATTTCAATTCAAATCCATTCCAATTCATATATTGGAAATTCTGGTTATTTTTAAAACCATTTCTGACACAATTTATTTATTTTAAAAAATATTGGATTTATTATTCTATTTCAAAACTAGTTCATTTCGATAAAAATATATTTTTATCTTTTGAAATATAGAATTTTTCAACCCAATTCTTTCCAAATAATTTATTATGATTTTACACAAGTTATTAATATTTTTAATAATTTTATCAAGGCCCATACAGTCAATTTCCATAAACGGCCATCGAACTGCACTTACAACGACCTTTTCCAAATTTTATTTGGACATAATTCCAAATCCAACCGTTAGGTTTCTAATTTCTTGTATTCTTAGAAACCACTTTTCGATACGAACCCAACGGTTCCGGCTTTAGGAGAATTCGACGGTCGGATCTCCCGTAATGTCCGTTCGAAGTCAATGCTCAAAATTTGCGAACTACCGCAGCGCAGCGCGTTCTATTCAGGCCATTATATTATATATATATATAATATAAATGTCATCGATTTCCATTTAAAACATATTTTATAAATTGTTTTAAATCCATTTTCAAAACGATTCCAACTTCATATTCAGTTTCTAATCAAAATTAAATATTCCATATCATCGATATATAACTGATAGTATTTTCAAAACATTACATTTTGAAATCCATTCCTTTTCGATATTCATTATAAAAATGAATAAAATCGATATCAATATAGTTCACATCAAAATAGCATTAATCTAATCAACACGGGTTTATATATTTATATATATATTCGTGTCCATCCCAAATCGGACATCAAAATCAGATTTGATCTTTTATTGAATATTATTTTAAAATATTGATCCTTTTAAAATAATCGTTATTTTAAAATATTCTTTCTTTCTGAACTGGAATCAGACACAGTCAATTACCATATAATGTTATTATATGGATTTCATACACACATGTACACAACAATAATCAAACACAGTCAACCATCATCCACAGTGAATTCTACACTGCATAAGCATTAAATATAAATATTCAACGCTTATAACAGTCTGTCCATCAATCGATCGACATACAGCTAATTATTGGAACTAGTGTATGTCCAGCATCATCCCAATACCTGTGTGGGGTATCAATCAACAAATACAGATTTATTTATGCAGTTGGGCAATGTGTAAAATTTATCGTCCCAATCAATATCAGTCAAATGTTTGTACATAAACAAATCGTCCGATTTGTTTGTAAATATTTATTTTATTCCTATACACGTTAAAAATTATATTTTTAACTATAAAATATTTTATTCCATTCTACATCACACAATCCATTTTCACATCACAATCAAATAAACATACAAGTCGTCCATGGTCTATGGATGACGGGTGTCGGGTGCTGCTACGCACCGTCTGCATCCTAGTATATATTTTGACTCGAAAATAAAATTCAAAGTGAGAAGTTCTCACCTTTGGATTCCACTCCTCCATTATCTATTTCTGAACGGTTCGGATATGCCCAAAATCCCAATGCGACCTTTTCACGCATATATAAAAATCACATTTTTATTTCAATGCTATAAAAATCACATTTTTTATTTCCCCATATATATAAAAAAAATCAGATTTTTATTTCGCTACATAAATAAAGATCAAACTTTTTATATTCCCTATTATATAAAAATTCTATTTTTAATCTGCTACTCATATAAAAATCGAATTTTTATTCTCGCTACCTCATGATAAAAATAAAGTTCATATTTTTATATCAATGTTTGCATTATAAAAATCATATTTTTATTATCTCTATAATATAAAAATCATATTTTTATTATTATCAAAAATCATAACTTTTCCCTTTTAAAAATCTAATCTTTTCCACTTCAAAGATCTAATTTTTATCTTCATTAAAAATCTAATTTTCCTCTATATTAAAAATCAATTTTTTTTCCTCTACATAAAAAATCAAAATTTTTCTATAGCTATTACATATATAATAAAACTAATTTTATTTAAACTAAATATATAATAAAAAAACTCACCTTTCATGTGAAAACTCAGTGTTTGGATCGAGAAGGGGGGCTTGCGCAGGTCTGGAGAAGAGGATGGTGCGGGGTAGCACCGGCATCGGGTTAGGGTGGAGGAGTGACGGCGGGGTTGGTCTGGGTGTTGGGGGTGTTGAACGGGGAGAGAGGAAGGGGCTGGCGGCGAAAAAGAGAGGGAAGAGGAGGGGGATCGGTGGAAGAGGGGGATGCGGTGGCTCCGGCGGCGGGTTTGGTTGGAGGAGCGACGCGATTTCCTCCATCGCGATTTGGGTTCTTTTTTTCCGTTAATCGATTTGAACGATAAGAAGTGAACGGGGGGTTGAGTTAGAAGGTGGAAGGAGAGGGGAGTTTATTTAATTATTTTATTTTATTTTATTTTCAAAAAGGTAACTTTTAAATTCGAACTCCAAACGAGACCCACCGCCTGTCGTCCCTAGCTAATTACCCCCATTCCAAACACAATGGGATATGCATTGTAAGCCAGCTAGGCTGTTTCAACCAGTTCCGTCAAAATCAAGATATAAATCTATATATTGAATTTAAACGCTCATTTCAACTTACCGGGGCCTCATACGACTCTAAAAATTCCCAAAAAATATTTTCTAGCTTCGTATTGACGATACGGTTCTAACAAAACTAATTTCTTCAAATTTGGAGACCGTTTGAAAAATGGCCATTTTCTGGTCGATCCAAATTGACTATAACTGTTAAAACACGTTTTCCTTTGCCACGCTCACATATTGGTTTCAAAAATTATGAATTTTGGAATCTAGCAATAACTTGACATCCCGGATCCAACAAAAATGGTTTCGTCGAAAACTGAGGTCATTTGCAAAATTTCCATTTTTAAGGCTATATTTTCCATAATGACTATTCTGAAATTTCAACTGGACGCAACTTTTTATTCCCGCTATGGAATTTCAATTTTTCGGATTCGTTGGAAAGCTTTTCTCAAATAGATTCTAATATTTTTGGTTTCGCTAAAATCTGGTTTATTTTGAATTCTGTACATTCATTTGAAATTTGAAATCGAATTTTTGAACTACCGCGCCATTTTCAATTCCTTTTATAATTAAAAATAAATATTTATATTCTAACATCGATTCAAATAAATATATACATTCTAATTCTATTCAAAATAAATTTCTTGTTGTTATTATTTAAAATAATTCATTTTAAATATTCAAAATTCATTAAAATTGCCAAAATAAGAATTTTAAACTGGTTCGGATTTTCCGGGTTATTACAATCTTCCCCACTTAAAATCTTTTCGTCCTCGAAAAGGAACGGAGCTGAAAGTTGTTTTACAAACCAACTCAATTTCATTATTTTCATTATGGCTTAAATTCTTCAACTTTTCAGTTTCTAAGAACTTTTAAAAAAATCAAAAATTTGGCTAACACCCTAAATTTTCGAAATTTTTTGCCATAACCTCCCCTGCACGGGAACACTAGGAAAATCCCGAAATGGCCATATAGGCCTCTTCAATCCAAAAAGAAAAAGAAACAGCCAAGTGGCTCATCAAGCGGCTCATAAAATCATCAAAAACCCCAAGAAATACAATAAACATGTACCTATTTATCGGGCAAACAATTTTATTCCTCAACTTAGCTTCCCTGCTATGACCTGTTCAATGGATATACATTGATATGCATGCAATTTACAACCATTTTCAATACAGTTCAAAATTTTGTTCAATTTGGCCTAAATTTACCGTTCATTCACATGTTGATTTAATTAAATAATCACACAACACAATAATCGATCAATTAGTTAATTAGCTTTTCAAATTCATAACTTTGATATATAGTCAAAAACTCACATTTTTAGTGTCAAATCACAACAATAAGCCCTATCTAGTTTTGTTTCTCACACCAATCAATTGGAAATATATATAAATCCCACTTTCGAATACTCGAGCATAATTACTGATGATGCAGGTGCTATCATTAGGATTATCCCTAGGCGACTAGAGTGTGATTCTATATCTATCTAGCATATTTGAGGCTTCGTATACACGTGGATCAGACGCATATTCAAAATCTCCATATACTCTATAGTCCAAATTCAATTTAAAATAAATATTCAAATACGAATAATAAAGTTTAAATTTTGAAAATAACACTCTTTCCACTCGTTCTAGGATACTGCTGATCCCATCTCTAACGAGTCATTCTCATTGGATATTACTAATCCAATCTCTAATAAATTCTTTCGTTTGGTTCTAATGTGTCTTATTCTCCGAGCTCTGTAAACCAAAGCTCTGATACCAAAATGAAATGACCCGAACTTCCCCGTGAAGGAAAGCCCGAATTGAATTGAGAACACGACAAATTAGAACACAAATAGAAGAACATTTCATTGCTTATTACAACAATTTCATCATAATACAAGAATATAACAGAGTATGAATAAATCATATACATTTGATCAATATCAGAGATTTAAATTACATTTAAATACATAGCAGCAGAAAACAATACAAAACTCAACTAAAAGTAATACATGGATACAGAGCTTTCCGAATATCACTTTAGTGGTAAATCAGGATCCTGTGAATATAAATTTGTAAAACCAAAACTACTAGCTGCCCGTGCAGAAAATAGGGGCACCCAGAGTTTAGGTTAAAACAATAAACTCCGGGTCAGTCATGTGACTGGTGTGAGAACTAAAGCAGTTATTAATCTTTATTTTAAAGTTAGGTAAATCCAGGGACCACGCCATATAACATGGGACGAGTTTCCTCCCAAGAATACCAGTGCATAAAATAACAGCGCAATGCTAAACAAAGAATAATGAAGCTATTATAAGACTAAGGTCCCATCACATAATGCAACGCAAGCCGGAGGATAGAGTTTTTACCTTATAATAGCCAAGAATGCTTGGTATGTAAAATTTCATGTTTTATTATCACTGTAAGTGTATAGTGTCAAAAAAATTTCAATCATAAGTATTAATCATAGACGGCATAAGTGCCTCATACCACTATGTCGCCAAATATAGGTCTACAATTAAAACCGCAAAATGTCGCATTGAAAGTTGGATTTCCATCTATGAACCAAGGCAAGGGATCGTCCTTACCGCTTCGAGACAATCTAGCCTACCATGTCTCAGGACCCAGACTCAGTTGGGCCCTTGGATCGTCAGGGCCGGTCCACTCGATGCGGATTAAAATGCCTGAACACTACGTTTCCCCGCCCTATGGGGGTGTAAATGAGCCAAATGACTCCATCGGCCCCGGATCGACCGATATAACCGAGGTGCCTCGCTATCCATCATCCACATAAGTAAAATGTCAGGCCGTGCAAAACACTAACACCACTCCTAGCTAGAAAGAAACGCATGTCCTCCCTGAAGTCCTCTCCCGTTTCTGGTCCACACTGGGGTGTGAGGCTCGCGAATTAATGCTTCACAAAGCTACGCTATATCAAAGCCGTGCATTGATCATCAACCACAAGACTCTATTTTTCAACAAAAACCTTGATCATTTGCATCTCAGCATGCCACACAGGAAATTCACGCTATGCAACCGATGTATATCAATCACAATGAATGAAATCCGATGTTAGACACACATCCATTTACAAGTTTATTCTGGGTCTGAACAAAACCGGAGGCACCTTATTCCTTCCCCATATGTCCAATACAGGGGAGAGGTCCTCGCATATCTGGTCGATCTCCAAGTACGTCTGGAGGACCACCACTTATTACCTTGCCTTCGGTGTATGGCCCAATCAAGACATCAGTAATCATCCAAATGATGTGAAGACCTTTGTTCTTCAACCACCATCTTTATCCTCAACACATCGTCGAATTAGTTATTCAGAATGGGATAAACCCGGTCTTTCTGAATAACTCGCGTACATAATAAACAAGTGCTATAAAAACACAACATACGCCTCATTCCAATCCAGAATATTCCTTTATTCAAATATTCTTATACTATGGGAAAGGTTCCCATTAATTTTATTAAAGATAAATTCTTTAAATTTATTCTTTAATCTTCTTTTGGATATCATTTCAATCTAATTAAAGATGCATTAAAACTCCACTTAGTTTTAATTTTCCTAAAAATCAATATTAACGATTGTTTAACTTGGGAAATCACATCCTGTCTTTAACTGGGTTAAAGAATCAATGTCATTTAAAACACAATTCACGATAAACCCAAAATCACATTCCATTCCATCAGCCTTTAACCGTAAATTAGCAAGTGAACAATTCCCTAAGTATTAACCCCGAAGGCCGAAACCAACATCAGATCAATACCCAGAAAACCATTCAACTTAACTAATCTCCAGTTAGTTTGTGATTTTCTTAACTCCATTGGGTCTAAGAACAGTATTATTAAGGATACCATTCATGACAACCCAAAATCTTATTCCTGTCTTTAACTAAGTTGAAGATCCAATGTCCTTTAAAACACGGTTCACGATAAACCCAAAATCACATTCCATTAATTATGGAACCTTCACGGAAAAACAAATCAATATATAATCGATAACAATTTCTGTATCCGACTAATAATATAAATGGAATAACGGTAAAGCCTTCTAAATTCCATATGTATTAACAATCTTCCTCCATAGAAGTTCACTTCGATTATTATCAATCGAATTCCATTCAATTCCAATTTAATATATTAAATTGGAAAATCGTTACTTTGGAAAATTCACGTTAAATCTTAGTAAAAAGATTTATAAATTCCAAATCACATTCCACCGTAAATCGGGTTAAAGAACGAATGTCTTTAAAAACACATTTCACAATAAACCAAATTCACCTTCTATTTTCAATTCTAGTTAAATGTTAATTAATTGGTAATTCTTCTTTAAATCTTAATTAAAAGATTTATTCTTTTCACCTTGGGTTTAAGAACAGTGCCATTTAAAACACAGTTCATGACAAACCCAAAATCCCATCAGTCTCTAACCGTAAATTAGTAAGAGAACATTTCCCTAAGTATTAGTCATGAAGGCCGAAACCAACATCAGATCAATACCTAGGAAACCATTCAACTTAACTAATCTCCAAGTCAGTTTCTAATTTTCTTAACTCCATTGGGTTTAAGAACAGTATTATTAAAGATACCATTCATGACAACCCAAAATGCAATTTAATATTAAACACATGGCTCTGAATAGAAAATATATCGGCTTATATTCAATATCAAATTCTGAAATCAACAAATATTGTATTGGAATAACGATATATATCTTCCAAATTCCTCCACAATATCCGTATAATCACGAAATCCAACATCGAAATATTCCGAGGATAATTTCGATTCAAATCCATTCCAATTCATATATTGGAAATTCTGGTTATTTTTAAAACCATTTCAAACCCAATTTATTTATTTTAAAAAATATTGGGTCTATTATTCTATTTCCAAACTAGTTCATTTCAATAAAAATATATTTTTATCTTTTCAAATATGGAATTTTTCATCCCAATTCTTTCCAAATCATTTCTTATGATTTTCCATAAATTATTGATATTTTAATAATTTTATCAAGGCCCGTACAGTCGATTTCCATAAACGGCCATCGAACTACACTCACTGTGACCTTTTCCAAATTTGATTTGGACATAATTCCAAATCCAACCGTTAGATTTCTAATTTCTTATATTCTTTAGAAAGCTCCTTTCGATACGAACCCGACGGTTCCATCTTTAGGAGAATCCGACGGTCGGATCTCCCGTAATGTCCGTTCGAAGTCAATGGTCGAAATTCGCGAACTACCGCAGTGCGGCGTGTTCTATTCAGGCCATTATATTATATATATATATATAATATATTTCATCAATTTCCATTTAAAACGTATTTTATAAATCGTTTTAAATTCGTTTTCAAAACGATTTCAACTTCATACTCAATTTCTAATCAAAATTGAATATTCCATATCATCAATATATAAATGATAGTATTTTCAAAACATTAGATTTTGAAATCCATTCCTTTTCGATATTCATTATTAAAATGAATAAAATCGATATCAATATCGTTCACATCAAAATAGCATTAATCTAATCAACACGGCTTTATATCTTTATATATATTTTCGTATCCATCCCAAATCAGACATCAAAATTAGATTTTGATCTTTTACTGAATATTATTTTAAAATATTCATCCTTTTAAAATAATTGTTATTTTAAAATATTCTTTCTTTCTGAACTGGAATCAGACACAGTCAATTACCATATAATGTTATTATATGGATTTCATACACAATGTACACAACAACAATCAAACACAGTCAACAATCATCCATAGTGAATTCTACACTATATAAGCATTAAATATAAATATTCAATGCTTACAACAGTCTGTCCATCAATCGATCAACATACAGCTAATTATGGGGACTAATGTATGTCCAGCATCATCCCAATACCCATGTGGGATTTTCAATCAAAAAATATAGATTTATTTATGTAGCTGGGCGATGTGTAAAATTTATCATCCCAATCAATATCAGTCAAATGTTTGTACATAAACAAATCATCCGATTTGTCTGCAAATATTTATTTTATTTCTATACACGTTAAAAATTATATTTTTAACTATAAAATATTTTATTCCATTCTACATCACACAATCCATTTTCACATCACAATCAAATAAACAAACAAGTCGTCCATGGTCTGTGGACGACGGGTGTCGGGTGCTGCTAAGCACCGTCTGCATCCAAGTATATGTTTTAACTAGAAAATAAAATTCAAAGTGAGAAGTTCTCACCTTTGGGTTCCACTCCTCCATTATCTACTTCTGAACGGTTCGGATATGGCCAAAATTCCAATGCGATCTTTTCACGCATATATAAAAATCACATTTTTATTTCAACGCTATAAAAATCATCTTTTTATTTCACCATATATATAAAAAAAATCAGATTTTTATTTCGCTACATAAATAAAGATCAAACTTTTTATATTCCTTATTATATAAAAATTCTATTTTTAATTTGCTACTCATATAAAAATCGAATTTTTATTCTCGCTACCTCATAATAAAAATAAAGTTCATATTTTTATATCGATGTTCGCATTATAAAAATCATATTTTATTATCTCTACAATATAAAAATCATATTTTTATTATTATCAAAAATCATAACTTTTCCCTTTTAAAAATCTAATCTTTTCCACTTCAAAGATCTAATTTTTATCTTCATTAAAAATATAATTTTCCTCTACATTAAAAATCAAATTTTTTTCCTCTACATAAAAAAAATCAAAATTTTCCTATAGCTATTACATATAAAATAAAACTGATTTTATTTAAACTAAATATATAATAAAAAAAACTAACCTTTCATGTGAAAACTCAGTTTTTGGATCGAGGAGGGGGCTTGCGCAGGTTTGGAGAAGAGGATGGGTCGGGGTGGCGCCGCCGTCGGGTTTGGGTGGAGGAGCGACTGCGGGGTTGGTCTAGGCGTTGGGGGTGTTTAACGGGGAAAGAGGAGGGGGCTGACGGTGAGAAAGAGAGGGAAGAGGAGGGGGATCGGCGGAAGAGGGGGAGGGGGATGCAGTGGCTCCAGCAGCGGGTTTGGGTGGAGGAGCGATGCGATTTCCTCCATCGCGACTTGGGTTCCTTTTTTTCTGTTAATCGATTTGAGTGATAAGAAGTGAACGGGAGATTGACTTAGAAGATAGAAGGAAAGGGGGTTTATTTAATTAATTTATTTTATTTTCAAAAATGTAACTTTTAAATTCGAACTCCAAACGAGACCCACCGCCTGTTGCCCCTAGCTAATTACCCCCATTCCGAACGCGATGGGATATGCATCGTAAGCCAGCTCGGCTGTTTCGACCAGTTTCTGTCAAAATCAAAATATAAATCTATATATTTAATTTGAACACTCATTTCAATTTACTGGGGCCACATACGAACTCTAAAAATTTCCAAAAAATATTTTCTAGCTTCATATTGACGATACGGTTCTAAAAAAACTAATTTCGTCAAATTTGAAGACAGTTTGAAAAATGGCCATTTTCTGGTCGATCCAAATTGACTATAACTGTCAAAACACGTTTTCCTTTGCCACATTCACATATTGTTTCAAAAATTACGAATTTTGGAATCTAGCAATAATTTGACATCCCGGATCCAACAAAAATGGTTTCATCGAAAATGGAGGTCGTTTACAAAATTTCCATTTTTAAGGGCTATATTTTCCATAGCGACTATTCTGAAATTTCAACTGGATGTAACTTTTTATTCCCGCTATGAAATTTCAATTTTTCGGATTCGTTGGAAAGATATTATCAAATAGATTCTAATATTTTTAGTTTCGCTAAAATTCGATTTATTTTTAATCCTGCACATTCATTTGAAATTTGAAATCGAATTTTTGAACTACCGCGCCATTTTCAATTTCTTTTATAATTAAAAATAAATATTTTTATTCTAACGTTGATTCAAATAAATATATACGTTCTAATTCTATTCAGAATATATTTCTTGTCGTTATTATTTGAAATAATTCATTTTAAATATTCAAAATTCATTAAAATTGCCAATATAATAATTTTAAATTGGTTCGGATTTTCTGGGTTATTACACTCCGAGACACTCTAGCAAATGCCTCAGGGTCACATAGATCCCTTGGAATCGGTAGGGCCGATCCACACATAGCGGATTGGCAGTTCTTGAACACACGTTTCCCGTTCCTATCGGACCTATCCATCGGCTCCGTAGAGACAAATATATCCGAGGCGCCTCGCATTCCAACAACCACACAGGTAAAAATAATTTAAATGTCAGGGCTCGTGAAATGATAACACCACCCATAGCTAGAAAGAAACTTCGTGTTCTCCCTACGGTCCTTATCCCGTTTTTGATTCATACCGAGGTGTGAAGCTCGCGAATTAACGCTATACACAAAGCTATGCCACACAGGCCGTGCTTTGATCATCAACCACAAGACTCTGCTTTTCAATAGGAGCCTTGATCATTTGCCACACAGGCAATTCACTCCATGCCACTGATGTCTATTGATATATAACCTCTGAGCTCGTACGTCTCATAGAAGGGCGTTAAGCAAGAGAATAAATTCTCCACTGCCAAACAGATATATATTTAATAGAAATCAACCAACACAGAATGAAATCCAATGTTAGACACACAATCCATTTACAAGTTCGTTCTGGGTCTGAACGAAACCGGAGGCACCTTATTCCTCGTCCGTATGTTCAACACAGGAGAGAGGACTTCGCATATTTGTCGATCTCCAAGTATGTCAGAACGATCAACACTTATTACCTTGTCTTAGGTGTACTGCCAATCGAGACATCAGTAATCATCCAAACGATGTAAAGACCTCCGGTCTTCATCATCGACTTATCGTCGAGTCAGTTATTCAGAATAGGTAAAAACCCGACCTTTCCGAATAACCCGCGTATATAATAAACAAGTGTTACACAAACACAACATATGCCTCATTCCAATTCAGAATATTTTTTTATTCAAATATTCACATCATTAGGGAATAGGTTTCCATTAATTTTATCAAAGATTAATTCTTTTAAATTTATTCTTTAATCTTCCTTTGGATATCATTTCAAACCATATTAAGGTTTTCCCAACTAGTCAGGATTAGCGAATCACACCGAAGTAAACATTTATTTTATTTCCCAATCCCAACCTATTCATCCCATGGAGCAAAACTGGTAATACTCCATATCTATCACCACGGTGTTATCGGTAAATAATAATTAACATTTCATGTTCAAATCTAACTAAAGATTTAACTATCGCTTGGAGCAAAACTGGTGATACTTCATTCCCGATCATTTCCTGAATTTGATAATTTAAATTATCACATTCATATTTCAATCTAATTAAAGATTCATTGAAACTCTAATTTAGTTTTAATCTTCCCAAAAACCAATGTTAATGATTATTCAAATCTAGGAAATAAATCTGATCTTTAACTGGGTTAAAGAACCAATGTCATTTAAAACACGGTTCACGATAAACCCAAAATCACATTCCATCAGTCTCTAACCGTAAATTAGTAAGAGAACAATTCCCTAAGTATTAATCCCGAAGGCCAAAACCAACATCAGATCAATACCCAGGAAACCATTCAACTTAGCTAGTCTCCAGTTAGTTTCTAATTTTCCTGAATATATTGGGTTTAAGAATAGTATTATTAAAGATACCATTCACGACAAACCCAAAATCTCATTCCATTGTTAATCGGTATAAAGAACAAGTGTTATTTAAAACACCGTTCATGATAAACCCAAAAACCACTTTGATATTAAATACAAGGCTCTGAACAGAAAATATATCGGCTTATATTCAATATCAAATTCTCAAATCAACAAATATCGTATTGGAACAACAATATATATATCTTCCGAATTCCTCCACAATATCCATATAATCATGGAATCCAATATCGAAATTTTCCAAAGATAATTTCGATTCAAATCCATTCTAATTCATATATTGGAAAATTTTGTTTATATTAAAACTACTTCAAATCCAATTTATTTATTTAAAAATATTGGATTATAATTCTAATTCACAACTAGTTCATTTAGATAAAAATATATTTTATCTTTTCCAATATGGAATTTTTCATCCCGGTTCTTTCCAAATCATTTATTATGATTTTACACAAATTATTAATATTTTTAATAATTTTATCAAGGCCCGTACAGTCGATTTCCATAAACGATCATCGAACTGCACTTACAGCGACCTTTTTCAAATTTTATTTGGACATAATTCCAAATCCAACTGTTAGATTTCAATTCTCTAATATTCGTTAGAAAGCTCTTTTCGAAACGAACCCAAGGTTCTTGTTTTAGGAGAATCCGACGGTCGGATCTCCCGTAACGTCAATTCGAAGTCAATGGTCGAAATTCGCGAAATGCCGCGGCGCGACGCGTTCTATTACGACCATTAAATTCGTTGATTACCATTTAAAACGTATTTTATTGATCATTTTAAATTCATTTTCAAAACGATTTCATCTTCACATTCAATTTCAAATCAAAATTGAATATTCCATATCATCAATATATATAAATGATAATATTTTCAAATATTATATTTTGAAACCATTTTCTTTTCGATATTCATTATAAAAATGAATAAAATCGATATAAATATTATTCGCAACTAAATGGCGCATATCTAACCAACACGGCTTTATATATTTAAATATATTCGTGTCCATCCCAAATCGGACATCAAAATCATATTTTGATCCATTTACTGAATATTATTTTAAAATATTTGTGATTCTATTTTATTCAACACATGAATAATTTATATGGTTTATATTCAATAAAAATGATATTTTTATTTTTTAAATATTTTTATTCGACACATGAACATCTTATTTCATTCAACACATGAATATATATATTTTTATTCAACACATGAATATTTATTTTTATTCAACACATGAATATTTTCTTATTCGACACATGAATATTTATTCCTTTTCTGAATATTATTTTAAAATATTCTTTATTTTCCAAATTGAAATAAGGCCCAATCCATTATCAAATAATGTTATTTATATGGATTCCATATGACATATGTATATAATAACAATCATAAACAATTAAGATTAGTGTACGTCAATTATCATCCCAATACCCGTGTGGGGTTTCAATCAACAAAATATCTATTTTGTTTGTGTGGGCGATGTGTAGAATTTATCGTCCCAATCGATATTAGTAAAATGAGCGTACACAAACAAATCGTCCAATTTGTAAATGAATATTTATTCTAGTTCAACACATGAATATATCTTTTTATTCAACACATAAATATTTTATTTTATTCAACACATGAATATTCTATACAGCCCATTTCACATCACAACCAATTTTTACAACACAATCAAACAAATAAGTCGTCCATGGTCTGTGGACAATGGGGAACAGTTCATATATGCAGTTATGAAATAAATAACCGTATAACAATAATTTGGGTGACAAGTTCTCACCCATAAGCTTAACAAACACCGCGACTCTTCATATGTAGAAAATCTTCGCTGTGTTTTCCAAGGAGATCTGTTTCACGCAGTATATGTTAAAAATCATGTTTATAACATCGCTATTTATATAACTAAAAAATCACATTTTTATCATTATATCGTTCATATAAAAATCGCATTTTTATTTCAATATTATCTTTATAAAAATTATATTTATGTATCGATGTTTATATTTTAAAAATCATATTCTTACATTTCAGTTTTATATATAAAAATCATATTTTTATAAGGATGTTTATAAAAATCTCACCTTTTTGTTTACTTTATAAGCAAAAATCCTATATTTATATCGTTATTTATACAATTAAAAATCTAATCTTTTTTATTTTTAAAGATATAATCTATTCTAATTTAAAAATCAAATCTTTTCTAATATAAAAATATAATCTTTCCTTATATAAAAATCGAATCTCTTCTCTACCATTCAAACAATAAAAATCCAATTTTTATTTACCCTTTACATAAATAAAAATCTAATTTTTATCATGACTTAATATATTAAAAATTGTATTTTTTTTATATCACTTCATATGATAAAAATAATATTTTTATATCCTTGTTCATATAAATAAAGATCTAATCGTTGTATGCTAAAAATATAAACAAAAATTATATTTTTATATCGTTATATATATATTAAAAAACACTTCTTTTTATTTTATTCAAAATTTCTTCTATATTAAATAAAAAATCTGAAAATTTATAAAAACTCAATTTTTATTTATAAAAACCCAATTTTTTGTTTATACTTAACCTAAATAAATAAAATAAGCAGAAAACTTACGGGGGGTGCGTGCGTTTCACAGAGAGGAGGGGGTCGTTCATCATCGATCGGAAAGGGGGAAGAAAAATGGTGGAGGCGGCGGTTGTGGTGCTCAGGGCGCGGCGGGTTTATGGCGGATTATGGGGTCTCGCGCGAAGCGCTGTAAGGGGAGAGGAGAGAGAACAGGGAGGAGGGGGCCATGGTGTGGTGGCGCGGCCTGGGGAGGCGGAGGTGCCAGCCGCGACGGTAGCATGGAGGGCCTGGGGCACGATTAGGGCATGGGTTTTTTTCTTTTTTCCTTTTTATATCGGGTTTCTGTTGAACGATTGGGGGAGAGAGGGAAAAAGGGGTAGGGTTTTACTTTATATTATTTTTAATTCCCAAAAAGTTGACTTGTATTCCCAACTCCAAACAAGAACCAATGACTATCACCCCTAGCTAATTACCCCCATTCCAAACATAATGGTATATGTTTCGTAACCCAATTCTAATGGTTCAGTTTCCGTTTAAATTAAAATATAAATCATTATATATTCAGTTTAAACGTACATTTTATTTTACCAAGGCCACATACTGACTTCAAAAATTCCAGAAAAATAAATTTGGCTTGATGATACGATCCTAACAAAACTAATTTCGTCAAATTTGAAGATTGTTTAAAAAATTGTCATTTTCTGGTCGATCCAAATTGACTTAAACTGTCAAAACACGTTTAACTTCACCACGCTCACATATTGACTCCAAAAATTATGAAAATCGGAATCTAGCAATAATTTGACATATCGGATCCAACAAAAGTGGTTTCGTCGAAAATGGAGGTCGTTTGCAAAATGGCTATTTTAAGGGCTTTATTTTCCATAGCGACCATTCTGAATTTTCAACTGGACATAACTTTTTATTCCCGCTATGAAATTTGGATTTTTCAGATTCGTTGGAAAGATATTTTCAAACAGATTCAAATATTTTTTGTTTCGCTAAAATCCGATTTATTTTGAATCCTGTACATTCATTTGAAATTCGAAATCGAATTTTCAAACTACCGTGCCATTTCCAATTCCTTTTATAATAAAATAAATATTTATATTCTAAGTTCGATTCAAATAAATATATACGTTCTAATTCTATTCAAAACAAATTTCTAATCATTATTATTTAAAATAAATCATTTTGAATATTCAAAATTCATTAAGATTGCCTAAATAAAAAAATTAAATTGGTCCTGATTTTCCGCGTTGTTACAGTGTCTTGACAAACTCCTCTCATTGGCAATCTCTTTCCTGAGCTTCCTCATCCCATAAATTAGTGATCCAAACTCCCTTCATTTACTTCACTGTCGCAAGTGATTTGCCCAGTATCAAACACCATCAGAACCCCTCGAATATGCACCCAACTCCTTCCCATCACCATGTCATTTCCAACTGAGCCATGCCCATCCTGTTCCTGGCTCACGCTCCCTGCTTTCATATTTATCACGACAGGCTACAGGTGGAATAAATTCCATACCGATGTTCACCAAATCTTGCTCACACATGCCTCACGCAAACTCACACCCGAATACGCCAATCACCTCATTTTCCAAAACTTTTCCTGCTGGGTACCTCAAAACCACACCTGAACTGCATTTGAAAATAGCGAAATCCAGGAATAATGAATTCAAATCATACAGAAAATCATGAATCCATCACTTGCGAACCTCCCTTTTTGAATCGTACTTGTCTACCCTCACTCACGAACCCTCCCCAACTCGAGTCTCATGTTTTCCCCAAGTCGCAACCTTATTGCCTTCACGTGCGTCCTCTCTTCTCACGAATCCTTACCCCAGATTCGAATTCGAATTCATTTTTTTTATATGCATTGAAGAATTAAGAACAAAGGGGCCTTTTTTTTCTTCTGAAGAGGAAATAGAAACAGGAAAATAAAAAGTAATCGCGGATTACAAACGAGGAGGGTAGCTTTAGTAGGTGGTAGACATTTTCATTTGAAGCCTTGGATTTTTATACGAATTTTGTAATGAGGATTTCATGGTTTCAATTGAAAAGGGGGAAAACGAATTTAATTTTGACAGAGTGAAAATGGAAGGAAGAGGAGGTATGCACATATTTATAAAGGAGAAGGTGATATAACGTACGTTTCTATTAAATTCTGGTTAGTAACATACATAGAAAATAATTTAAGGAATTTAAAAAGATTTTGATTTTAATTTAAAATATAATTTAATTTAATTCGATTTGATATAAAGAGATTTTTTTTAATTAAAATAGATTTCGATTAGATTTTGAGTTTATCCACTAATCAAATATTTCGAGGTCCATATCTTGAAATCAAGAACCCCTATTTTAACGTAATGACTGGCGTTCCAATGTTATAACGCTATTCCGAACTTAACGGAATATATTTTAAAATTTATTTTGAATGTATATATAAAATAACTATATTAATCGACATAATATTATTCAAATTCAAAAATGATCAATTCCTCGATAATAAATCATTATTATCATTTATAGTCAAATACAATTTATATTGATCATCTTAACCGTTTTGATTCAGTTTTAACTTCGAATTCACTTCAATTCAATTTTTGTATTACGATAATTCAATATACTCGATATTAAATCGTACTCGATTATTAAATCATTAAACTCTATATAAAAATTAATTTATATTATCAACTAAACATTTTAAAAAAATGTGTAAATGTTCAAAATGAATCGACCAAAAATCAGGGTCGTTACATTCTTCCCCCTTAAAAGAATTATTTCCCGGAATTACTAAGGTAGGAAAAATGCTTCAAACCCATTAACTTTCAAAATCTACTTATGTTGAAACTCAACATTTCATATTTCTACAATTTAGTTCCGACAAAACTTTTGATTTTCATTTATTTAATTCGAATGATTTATAATTAATGCATTCACGTCCAATTAATATTCAATTCATATGCTTTCAATTGCATTCAAATTGATTATAGTCAATTTATTCTCTTCAATCCATTTAACTTGCTTAAGTTAAATTTGAATTCCAGAATTCAAATACCCGGTCCTTATTTCAAATCCCTTAGAAATCACATCAATATATATATATACATATATTTATAACCATTTTGAATTCAAAACATTTGAATTTTCAAACCAACTTGTTTTCTTTTAAACAATTTTCCATCAAAAACTTTTCTAAGGTAGCAATCCATCACTTAGAAACTCGAAAATGAACGCTGATAATGCTGCAGTCATCATCAGAATTATTTCATAGCAACTGAAGTGAGTTTAGTGCTTTATCACTTTCAAAATCCATTCAAAATGGTTTTTATTCGAATTCTTCAAAGTAATCTTATATTATTTTATATTTATTCAGAAAATTATTTTTCCAAACACCCATGATTTTAAATTCTTAATTCTGATCCTGAATCCAATTTTAATTCATCTCATTTATGTATATTCCATTCGTATACAATTTTATTTGGTTATATATAAGCATTTCAATTTTATAATCTCATTGGATTATAATAACAACCAACACATCCATATATTATAATAATTTCAGAAAACTACTCTTTCTATATCAAATTAGAATTTTAGGTAAAATTATTTCATTTACCCATTTTAAAACAATACTATGTCCAACATGTTGTTCAAGTGTTTATAAACTCTTGTCGACATCGTGGCATCCCACGATTCGACCAGAATTCATTAGCCACTCAACAGACCAGCTAACACAATATAAAACAATTTTTATATCAATTAACAAATACGCGCTCTCGTATATATACTCAACTCATTCTAGGGTACCGTTGACCCTATTTTCTATGAGTTAACCCACCAAAGCCTAGGTATTCGCTCAACCTAAGCTATGATACCAAATGTAATGGCCCATATTTCTGTACTATCTGAGTTGACTAAATACACCACACATCTATCCCAAATTGCACATAAATATGAATCATTATTGAAATGAAGAAGAAAAAGATTGAAGAAGAATAAAAACAACAACACAGAATCTCACATTGCAGCGAAATAAAATATAATATATATATATATATATAAATCATTAAAATAAAAAAATTTACTTACATACATTATCAGAGTACATCACATATGCAACACAGTGGAAAATAATACTAGATAACTAACACTGAAGCTTCCTGCCCCAAGCTCCTTCAAGTATATCTGTAAAAACCTGAACTACTTGACTGTCCGTACAAATTTGGGCATCCAAGAGTTTAGGGTAAAACAAAACAAAATAAACTTTTGGCTAGTCACGGGACTGGTGTGAGTAAACTCCAACCACTTGGTTTAACTTTTAAAAATGCTTTTTAAAGAAAGGATAATCATAAGACCGATCTACACATAAACACGGATGGTTTTTACCTTACGATAACCCGAAACATTTCTTTTGGTTCAATACTATTCTGATATTATAATAGTGTCTAAATCAATTAAACAGCAATATAGCAGAATGCTTGCATCTCACGCTTCACATACATTGAGTACAATCAACACCGCATGTACTTATTGGGTAAAGGATTTCCAACTATGACAAGGTATGGAACCACCTTCCAATAGTGCAACTCTAGAAGGGAATACACTAGGTTTAATAAGAATATCTTGCAACCCGGCCACACATGACCGACCAGTCATTTCGCTTGAGTGTATTAAATGTACATCACCAACGGTTGGGATCAACAACCATTTCTCGAAAGGGACAATATCAAATAAAATAAAGAAGGAAATGAAATTTCTCTAGATAAGTGATAATACATCCTAATTGGGAGCTACCCACTTAGCAATGTCACATTCCCGATTTTTGCCATTTATCGGTTGTGAGGCTTGAGGTTACGATTACAAACTTTTCATTGACAGCATAATCACTTTGAATGCCACATTGTTAGATCCGTTAATCACTAATTGATTTGCACAAATATAATCTAGATATTATGCTAAGAGAATAAATCCTCCGCCACCATTTGTATATTTGTATACCAACATATGCCATCAATGGAAATACTCTGTCAGACATTCATCCATACACGTTCGTTATAGGACTGAAAGAAACCGAAGGCACAATTTCCATCGATCCATCTTAGGAAATTTCAACCTAGGATTGACAGAAAAAGCCCTTTCTCTTTACTCCATCTTCGACTATCTTCATATAATCTAATTCTCAACTCTACTGCTAATACAGAGTGGTTCTCGGATAATAATCCAACCGACCTCTCCATATTGACAACGATATTGGCCAATACTTCGATATTCAGTTATTTAACTATCGAAGGAAAACAAACATTCATCCAAAGCATTAAACAATCACTGGGCTCCTTAATTAATATTTCATTAATTAACTCGATCATTTTCCAATTTCCCTTCAATATCTTTACCCAGATATTTTCCCCAAACCCGTTTAACCTCTCACGATTCTTGGAAAAAAACATTTCCATCTATCATAACTATTTATTTTCTATATTCAATAAAATATCTCCTTTTAACATCGTAAAATATTTCCATATATTCACAAATCAATATTCTTCCATATTCAATCAGTCCCTAACCATAAATTAGTAAGAGAGCAACTCCCTAAGCATCAACCCTGAAGGCTGAAACCAACATTAGATTGACACTCAGGAAGCCATTCAACTCAACTAATCTCCAGTCAGTTTCTAATTTCCTTAACTCCATTTCTTAACTTCTTATCTACATAATCATTTCAATCTTCATAAACGTTTGCTTTTAAACCATTATTCGCCTTAAAACATGTATATGTTTCTCCTTCCAACCTCTCAAGATTTAATTTTATAAATTCCCTCTTCTTTCTTAAAAAATCCGTTTTACGTTTATTCGCTTATTAAATTTCATATATAATTGATAATTCAACCTCTAGTTATCTAACTTTTGTTAAATTTTTCTATCTCCTTAAATTTTGGAAAATTTCACCAGCATCTCCTTTGTATGGGTCACTCTGTACAACTACAAATCGCCTCTATAGGCCCTTTCTATTCAATAAGAAAATCAGAAGGCCAAGATGCTTGCTGATTCGATGCATAAAAACTCATATTGAATTAAATACATACATCTTTGTTGAGCATTAAATTTATTTCTCTTCCATTATTTCATTCCATACCTTTTTAACACAAACTTATCCAACTCCAATTTATTCCAACTCAATCTAGTCGTTTTAACTCAATTCGCTAATTAATTCTCTAATTAGCTCTTTTGCCTAGTTCACTTTTTATTTGAACATATCACCGTTCATATACAATTTTAATTTGCTTATAAACCAACTGAGTTCCATTTTCAATTCAAGTTTCATATTCGATTTCGAATATGAATTCACAACTCCAATTTACATATCCAAAGTCAAATTCAATCTAAAACTCCGTTAACTAATTATTCTTCAAATTAGTTAATGTTATTCAAT
Organism: Allium sativum; assembly: GCA_030737875.1. Lineage (NCBI taxonomy): Eukaryota > Viridiplantae > Streptophyta > Magnoliopsida > Asparagales > Amaryllidaceae > Allium > Allium sativum. The sequence continues at coordinate 689,657,551 of CM060920.1, read as the reverse complement.
AATTAAAAATCCGATTTTTGTTTGAAAAGTCAATTCACTAATTCCAATTAAGTCTACAAACGAAAATCCAAATTTTGTTAACTTAAAAACCTTTGATTTCATTAATTTAATTGTTATAATTTATAAATGATTATAGCGCTGTTTTTCTGAAAATTTGATTTTGACGTAACTCAAAATCTATAAGGAGAAATCCAGATGTTTCTCTTCCATTAGAAAAAAATTATTCAATCGGTCATGACAATTCTTGTTTCAAAGAATTTCAACTTAAATTGAGTTCTATATACTCAATTGATGTTCAAATTGTCAAATTACAAACTACTGCGTCATGTCTTGTTCGATTTAATTATATTTTAACGTAAACATTTAAACTTTGTTTAATTTAAATTTCAATCTTGTTCTTATATATTTTAATATGTATATATAAATCTAATTTTCGAAATCCAACTTAATATTTTTGATTATCCCTAATCGTCGATTATTTAATTACTCAGTTATCAATTCAATCACAACTCCAATTCTATTATAAATTTACAATTTCATTAGAAATAATTATTTTATAAAATTCGATGAAATCGAATTCTAATTATAATTTCTTAGATTTATCTCAATTCAGTTTATATTCCGAATTCCGGAATAAAATCCGTCGTTCCCTTTCTGAACGATTTCCAATTCATTTTTAAATTCATACTTGAATTTAAACTTCTAAATTACCTAATGATAATTATTTCACTAGATCTATAAACATCATTTATAAATTCAACTTTCTTGTTTTTATACATTAAAACAAGTTCCATTTAAAAATCGATTTGAAACCCAATTCATTCTTTGGAATATTTTATTATTATAACTTATATATATAATTGTGGAATATATTTTCATATTTAATTTCAGTTTTTATTAAATACAATTTAAATATAAAATCTAGAAATAATTTATTTTTATCAATCTAACATAGTTGAATTCCAATCATAAATCCGTTTGGATTATTTAATTCAATGTGTATTTCGTACATTGGAATAGATTTCATCATTTCCTTTTTAAACTAATTTCAATTCCCTTTTTTAAATTCAGATTTGAATTTACATTCCCCAAATTATCCAATGATAATTTATTTCACTTCATTTATAAACATTGTTTACAAATGAACTACTTGTTTTTATTATTCCAAACAAGTTAGTATTTCCTAATCCATTCGAAATTCAAATTCTGGTTTTAGAAAAATTTATTTCCCCTTTTAAATCTCAAAATTCCTTTTTACGATATTTTTATATATCAATATTTAGAGCTGCTGATATTCAAACATTCAAAACACTCAATTATCAATCAAAGGTTTTCTAACAAACCATACATGATAATATATATGAAAACAAAAAATAATAAATTTTGAGGAATCCAGCTTGATCCCTCAAACCGGTTTTCCTGCATCCACAAACGTTAGCCAGCATAAATATTACCCATCCTGCTTCAAGGCAGGATATCGCGGTATAGAAGGTCATCCATTATATATATATATATATATATATATATATATATATATATATATATATATATATATATATATATTATGGGGGCGCATTGGGAAATCATCCGCTAATGAACTTCAGGCATCCGCTAATGGTACTACGGGAAATATCCTATATATATATACACACACACACACAATAGCCACAACCACAAAGCCTAAATAACTAATATATATATAGCCAAAATAATATTTCAGTGCATCCAAACAACTAACACACTACATATAAAAATTATTTAATATAAAAATTCGTTTATAATAAAATTATATATGGATCTAGAGTGAGTTTACTCATATTGATTTTTATTTTGCTATCCATCTTGACTTTTAAATATTAAATTATCAGTTGTCCCCGACCGACTCAAAATTACTTCTGGATGCAACATATTCCATAGCTATTCTCCTGCTATCTCATCCCATACGAATTTTCCCATACATAAAAGATTATTAAGTTTTTAGTTTCCAGTTTATACTAAAATTATTAAACCTAACCACTTCTTATAAAACTATATATTATATGAATTTTAAATTTAAGAATTAGATTCTTTACCTTGCTTAAAACCAACCTTTAAATCCTTGTTGCCCTATCATTCTTCCATTCCACTTGTAGCAGCATTCCTTCTACTCCTCTTCTACATAGGCAAACTGACATCGCCTTCACCCTGTCTTGACAAACTCCTCTCATTGGCAATCTCTTTCCTGAGCTTCCTCATCCCATAAATTAGAAATCCAACTCTTTCCCATCACCACGTCATTTCCTACCGAGCCATGCCCATCTTGCTCCTGACTCACGCTCGCTGCTTTCATATTTATCACGACAAGCTACTTAAGGAATAAATTCCATACTGATGTTCACCAAATCATGCTCACACATGCCTCATGCAACTCACACCAGAATACACCAACCACCTCATCTCCCAAAACTCTTCCCGCTGGATACCTCAAAACCACACCTGAACTGCATTTGAAAATCTCAAAATCTAGGAATAATGAATTCGAACTGTATAGAAAATTGCAAAATCCATCACTTGAGAATCTTCCTTTTCGAATCATACTTGCCTACCCTCACTCATGAACCCTCCGCAACTCAAGTCTCGTGTTTTCCCCAAATCGCAACCTTGTTGCCTTCACGTGTGTCCTCTCTTCTCATGAATCCTTACCCCATATTTGAATTCAAATTCTTTTTTTTTTGCACGCATTGAAGAATTTAGAATAGAGGTGCCTTCATGTTTTTCTTCTGAAGAGGAAATAGAAATAGGAAAATAAAAAGTAATCGAGGATGATAAACGAGGAGGGAAGCTTTAGTAGATGGCGGACATTTTCATTTGAAGCTTTGGATTTTTATACGAATTTTGTAATGACTTTTTCATGGTTTCAATTGAAAAGTGGGAAAAAGAATTTAATTTTGACAGAGAATGAAAATGGGAGGAAGAGGAGGTATGCGCATATTTATAAAAGAGAAGGCGTCATAACATGTGTTGCTATTAAATTATGGTCGGTAATGTACACAACAAATAATTTAAGGAATTTAAAAAGATTTTGATTTTGACTTTAAATATAATTTAATTTAATTTGATTTGATATAAAGAAATTTTTATTTAATTTAGATAGATTCTGATTTGAATTCGAGCTTATCCACTTATCAAATATTTCGGGGTACACTACTTGAAAACACGAACCCCTATTTTAATGCAACGACCGACGTTCCAAGTTATAATGCAACTCTGAACTTAAGGGAATAAATTCTGAAATTGAATTCGAACGTATATATAAAATAACCATATTAAATAGATATAATATTATTTAAATTTAGAAATAATCAATTCTTCGATAATAAATTATTATTATCGTTCATAGTCAAACACAATTTATATTGATCATCTGAACCATTTCGATTCAGTTTTATCTTCGAATCACTTCAATTAAATTTTTATATTACGATAATTGAATATACTTAATATTAAATCATACTCGATTATTAAATTGTTAAACTCTATATAAAAAATAATTTATATTATCAACTAAACATTTAAAACAAATATAAATGTTCAAAACAAATCGACCAAAAATAAGGATCGTTACAATCCTTCTTTCGTTGCTGAATTCCAGAAAGATTAGGAATTTCTCTTTTATTCCTCTAACGTCTATTCTTATATTTTCTCTAATGTAAATTCATATAAATTTTAGTATGAATTCTGGAATTTAGTTTTATATATGCATACGATTCTAAAGATGATTCTTACACACACACACACACACACATATATATATATATATAAGAAGGATTGGAGCACGTTTATCATGAAGGCTGAACACAGATCTGAATCTATATCTAAAATCTTATTTGTTCTTCCTTAGGACTGTGAGTGGAATATTGTGCTTCTTAGGCATATTCTACTTTTTAATAGATTAACATGTTGATAGTTATGCCTAGAAGGATTTGGCAATGATAATATCAATACAAAAACCCCAAATCCTCTATTTTATGTTTGCGCATGAATTGTCAATTTATTATGGGTGGGTTTGTGGATCTTGATCTTAATAAGTGAATTAAGAATAAAAAGGGTGTTATGTTTCTACTTTATGTAAATCACCCTTGCGTAAATATTTGATTAAACCTAAAAGGGTTTAAATTTGGTTGAGTCCATGATTGGATTAGGTTCGGGTTCTATTTTGAATCCAAACGTATTCATACTTGAAATATATCAAATAAAAACGTTTTTATGTGCAATGCACAAAAAAGGGGTGAATTAGATAAAGTGGAGCTTATAAATATACATGTATATATTTATGGATATATGTGTATATGTGTACTATATTCTTGATCCATTATTGAAATTATTCCAATAAGCCTAAAATGCAAGTTGAAATTAGTATGTATGTTGTATTTTCCATTCACTGTTATCTGCTATTATGCCATCATGCCTAAATTGTAGCGGTCAAAATATGGAAAATTAATTTGTATACTTTAATTTGGACAAGTTGACAATTTTTGTCTCGTTAGAACGTTCTCTCATTCATACGAACATTAAGCGTTATTTATGCGTTATAATTATTATATTAATATTGCGTAATAAACGTAATTAACGTAATAAATGCGATTAGGATAGGATTCGATTTTGAAATGTTCCCACTTAAATATTGATTGCTTGTGTATGTGTGTGTAGAATGGCTTTATATATATTGATAAAGACACATAGACATGAAGTTAGTTGCTAATTGTGGTAGAAGCCTGCCCGGAGCCGATCGACAAATCCAGCAACCATAAGTAGGCCCAACTAATGTGAGAGGTCTGGGTTCCATAAGCCATTCAAACTTAGTGTACTATGACATAAGTTTAAACCTACTTGTAGTAGAAGCTTGCCCAGAACTGCCCGGCATATCCAGCATCTATATTTATACGGTTTAATGTGAAAGGTATAGTGTGTGTATGTATATATATATATAAGTCTATTATGTGGGAAAATAGGTAGGTTTACTACACCTTGAGAAGGTCTTAACTGGTTGATTCCCTTCTTATCTTATTTTGATCTTAGGTGGTTAGGACTAAGATCCCTCCAAAGGTTTATTCCTTGGAGAGGAACCAAAGTCATGGGACTCACCGTTATTAGATTCAAAGTGAGTTTATAGGTCTTCTTTCTTTAAAAGTGGTTAGGCATAAGGGATAATGGAGTAGGATAGTTCACGATGGATGTCCACTTCCTCTATAAGCTTATAGCGGCTGAACTAGGGACATGATTGATATATGAAAGATATGTGGCCATTGCATGCTCACCAACTATCTAAGGGAAGTCTTATGCAACATAGGCGTTCTACCATAATATCGGTTTAGTAGTAATGTTCGCAATGCTACTTCTCATATTACAATTGATAGCATAGACTTAAGAACGTTGACGTATTAAGACGGGGTCTTAAGGGGCTACGGTCCACCTCAGGGTTATAAGAGATCATAAGAATCCACCTTTAATAGGGCCATAAGTGACCGAGAATGCCCGCTTCATTGGGTCTTTACCCTAAAACACTAATGAGCGTTTGACTTGGATACCCTCCTCATTGGTTAGATACTTGGTATTTGTGTGAATGTTATGTGCTGCGTAGACATATCTTGACATATGCAACCTGCTAAAAAACTAGGGTATGGACTTTAAGTAAAAACCATATTTCAATCACGTAGAACTTTATGTTATGACCCCTCTCCTTAATATATCTAACAAGTCAGTAGATGGGGTAAAATCCATAGATGAAGTGATGGTGGGAGCTGAAGACGAAGTCATTATGCGATTATTAGTTGTGATTACTGTTCTTCTTATGGAAACATTTGAGAATGAATTTATTGATGTACTTATGGAACAACTGAAATATTGACTGTTGTGTTGGAATTCTGTGATTTTTAATAAAGTGGTACATCTTATTTCAGTATTATATTTTCTCTTTCCGTTGTGTGGGATTTCCATTAGAAGTGTATGTATATATATAATATATGCAAATGTAATTCCTTACAGGAACCAATGACCCGTTTATAATGGTTCTAAGTTTCGATGGGCCTTTTCTAGGTCGAAATTCAGGCCTATTCCGGGCGTTTTGTTACATTTGGTATCAGAGCCTAGGTTACCCGATTATAAGGGAATTATACGTATGAGAGGCATATTTGTAATTTGAAAAAGGTTTTTCAAGCTATATGTATAATATATTTACATCAATAAGCATATGCATCTATAGTAGATAACTTTATCGTTTTCTTCCCTTTTCAACTTAAATACTATCTCTGGAGTGTCCACTAAAGGATTCTTCCTTTTCTTTTCAGATAGGAGAATGGATGATAATCCTACTGAGCAGGGAAACCAGGCAAGGCCCCAATACTTGCCAAAATGGTTCCAATAGTATCTCCGTACTGTAAAACATGCCGCTATTGCTAATCCTGCCCCAGCGGCACCTGCAGCTCCTGTCGCTGAGGTAGCCTGTGACTTTTCTCTTTTCTATAAGAAATTTATGAATCTTGGAGGGAAATATTTCTTTGGAAAGGAAGGTTTTACCATTGCTTAATCTTGGATTATGGACTGTGAAAGAATTTTCGAAGCTACTAGGTGTCCTGATGAAGTAAAAAGAAGAATATCAGCCTGACACTTGAAAGAGGAGGCTCTTGAAAGGTGGAATTTTGTATCTGGAGAGAGTGAGGGCTGAATATTTGGATGGGCTGAATTCAAAATCCATTTCAAAGCAAAGTTTTTTTCCAAAAGCAGAATAACCTATCCAATTCGAAAAATTATTCACCTCAAGCAAGGAAGCTCGAGCTTGCAAGAGTATGTAGCCAAATTTAACGAATTGTGTAAGTTTGGAAGAGGTTTGGTGGACACCCCTATGAACAATTCTTTGAGATTTGTTAAAGGGCTTAATTCTCTATTCAAAGAAACTTTATTAGCCTAAGTAACATTTGGGGCAACTTTTGAAACCCTAGTAGAGACAATTACCCTATGCACGGCGGAAGGCTCCAAAGATGATAAAGAAGGTAAGAAAGGAAAAGGAAGTTACAATAAGAATAAGAAAAAGGAATGGTGGAAGAGTAAGAAGAAAAGGGGCAAATTCAAAAAGGAAACAAAGACTTGTATGAGGTGCAACCACAAGGCTCATGAGGCCAAGCATTGTAGGACCTCATTAACGAAGAAGGAATTCAAAGGGAAGTATTACAACTACCATGAGGGACACATGTCTAAGGACTGCACAAAGCCCAAAGTATCATAAGTAGCCAAAATTATGCAATAGAGGTAGCACCAATTCAAAGCCGACCCCCAAAAGACCAATGGAAACCCGCTTTTGAAGGTATTACTTCTTTTTTAGGAAATTTTGTATGCACCTTGTTCGATTACAGAGCAAATCATTCTTTTATCTATAAGAGATTAGTTAATCTATTGGACCTTCCCATATCTTTCTCTGATAGTCCGATAGAGGTGGCTAACCATATCTAAGGATCTAAGTATCTTGAACTATTTTGCAAAGACCTAGTATTGGAGGTCAAAAATGTCGAGTTCCTTTGCGAAGCATACGCGTTGGATTTTATGGGATATGACCTTATCCTAGGTATGAATTGGCCATCATTTTATAGGGCCATCCTAGATTGCGACAAGAGAATCGTTCATCTTAGGAGTCAAGGAGGACGTGGCCAAATATTCCTTGTAATGTTAGGAACAAGGATAAAGCCTTTTATATTCCTTTTTTCCTAGTTCAGAAGGACCATCTTCGGCGAAGTACATTAGAATGGGGTGCACTTATTGTGTTTGCCACCAAAACAGATGGATCTTTAAGACTTTGTGTGGATATAGGGAACTTAATAAGTTGGCCAAGAAAAATAGGTACCATTTGCCTAGAATCGATGACCTTTTTGACCACTTGGAAGGAGCCTGAGTATTTTTCCAATTAGACCTTGCTATTGGATTTCATCAATTAAGAATTGCGGAGGACAGTAAGGACAAAACTGCGTTTAGGATGCCGGATGGATTGTTCCAATGGGAAGTTATGCCCTTCGTAATAATGAATGCACCCGCCTTCTTTGTTGACCTCATAAGTAGAGTGTTTAAGGGCATTCTAAATAAGATTGTGGTAGTCTTCGTAGATGATATCCTTATATTTTCAAAATATCATAAAGAGCATGAAAATCACTTAAGAGAAATTCTAGGGATATTAAGGAAGAATCAATTGAAAGCAAAATTTTCGAAGTGCCATTTTTGGAGGGAAGAAGTTAGATTTTATGTCGTATTGTGTCAAGTGAAGGCTGGGCCGTAGACCCCGCAAAGATCGAGGCAATCATGGAATGGAGGATACCTCGGGATGCTACGAAAGTAAGAAGCTTCCTTGGATTGGCCGTATATTATCGGAAATTCATTAAAGACTTTGCAAAGATTGCTACTCCTTTAACCCAATTAATCAAGAAGAATTTGGTGTTTTCTTGGAGTAATAAATGTGGTATGGCCTCTAAGAAATTAAAGGAAGTGTTAACTAGTGCACCTATCCTAATTATACCCGATGGTTCAAAATTGTTTGCAGTTTACACTGATGCATGTAGGACTGGTTTGGGAGCGGTCCTTAAGCAAGAAAGAAGAGTAGTTGCTTACGCTAGTAGATAACTCAAGGATCCAGAGCAGAGATACCCAGTTCATGACCTTGAGTTAGTCGTTGTAGTATTCGCCCTTAAAATGTGGAGGCATTGTTTTTTAGGGGAGAAATTTGAACTTTTTACTGACCATAAATCCCTAAAGTATTTTTTTTTGAATGTGACCTAAACTTGAGACAACAACGATGGATAGAATATACTGCCTCATTTGATTTCATGATTCAGTATACCCTGGGAAAATGGAATGTTGTGGCGGATGCGTTAAGTAAGAAACATGCAAACTTGAATACGGTATTAGAATGGAAACAATTAGAGTTCCTCTCTACTTTTAATTTGCAACCCTCACCAACCACTTCTAATGTTTTTCTTGGAGCCATGATAATTAGAACTATTCTAAAAGAGAGGTTTCAAAAGACACAAGACCTTGACGAAGAATTAAGGAGCCTAAGAGAGAAAGTGGGAATGAAGGAGACCTTTCCCCATTTGACCAGATATTCGATTGGTGATGATGGAAGTTTACTTTGGGATGGAAGTTCACTTTAGAATGGACGACTTTATGTCCTAAGGATGAAGAGTTGAGGAAAGAAATTCTAGACCATAGGTCAAAAACGACCATACACCCCGGTGGGGATAAGATGTATAAAAATATGAAGAGGAATCTCCATTGGGAAGGAATGAAGAGAGATGTAGCCGAGTTCGTGGCCAAATGCTTGATGTGGCCGAAAGTAAAAGCGGAGCTAGGGATGCACGTAGGGTTATTACGACCTTTAGAGACCCCTATGTGAAAGTGGGAACATATTTCCATGGACTTTGTAGATGGACTTCCTAGAAACCAAAAGGGTAATGAGGCCATTTGGGTTGTGGTAGATCGTTTAACCAAAAGCGCCCATTTTATACCAATTAAGAAGACAAGGACTGCAGCCTCGTTAGCCCAATTATATGTCAAAGAGATAGTCAGACTACATGGTATCCCATAGAATATTGTAAGTGATAGAGACCCCTTGTTCACAAGCGAATTTTGGAGAAGCCTACAAGCAGCATTGGGAACGACCCTCCACCTAAACACAACCTATCATCCGCAGACTAACGGCCAGATGGAAATAGTAAATCAGATTTTGGAAGACTTGCTTAGAGCTTTCATCATCAAATTTGGAAGAATTTGGGAGTAGCACCTACCACTCGTAGAGTTCACTTATAAAAATAGTTTTCCAACGTCAACTGGTATAGCCTGTTTTGAAGCACTTTACGGAAGGCCATGCAAGTCGCCAACTTGTTGGTGGGAAACTACTAATAAGGTTCTACTGGGACCAGACTTCGTCCGTGATTCCACGGAAAAGATATCCTTGATTAGGAAGAGGATGAAGGAAGCCCAAGACCTCAGAAATCATATGTTGATAAGCGAAAGAGGGAACTTGAGTTTAATGTTGGAGACTTGGTATTCATAAAGTATCCCCTCTCAAGAAGACTATTCGGTTTGGGAAGACTAGGATGTTGGCTCCTAGATTTATTGGACCTTTTCGTGTCATTAAGAAGATATGATCTTTGGATTATTGAGTGGATCTACCAGAGCGTCTATCGGGAAAACATAATGTTTTTCATGTATCTCATCTGAGGGAATGCCTTCATGATTCTACGATCAGACTCGAGCTTGATAAAGTTGGGGACATAGAAAAACTCGAGTTGTAGTCCAGGGTGGCCCATGCCACTACAAGGATTGTAGAGCACAGAATCAAGAGACTCCACAATAAAACCATTTGCCTTGGCCGAGTACAATAGCGAAATGATCCTGCGAAAAGCACATGAGAGACCAAGGACAAGATGAGATAGATTCACCTAGAGCTTTTCCCAGGTAATTTTTCTATAAAATAACGTGTATGGATGCACTGTGATTGCTCGATTGGATGTTAGGAAATGGATGCCATACCATTGCACAACACACTCATATAGAAATACTTGCATAATTAGGTTGTTTGCATACATATTACATCAATTATTACACCTACATGCTAGGATAGAGCTCAATTTAGTGGGTCTGCAGTTCATAACCACCACAAGTCATGGATGTTTATGGATGGATTAAAAATAACATGGATGTTTCGAGCGAGTTGTGTTTTTCATCCCTTTAAACAGATTTTGGGACGAAATCTATTTTAAGGGGGAGAGAATGTAACACCCCATATAAATATTAAATATAAATAAACAATTTAATAATAAGGCTGGAAAATGAGATTTTGCAACTTTAAGAATTTGGTTATGGAAATTTTTTGTTTGGATTCATGGCGAAATTCCGAATCGTTTTCATATATAACATGCTGAAAACGATGAAAGTATGAAGAAGATACAAGCAAATGAAATTGGACAGTAAAACGCAGATATATATATATATATAATCTGATGAGTAATATATATATATATATATGTGTGTGTGTGTGTGTGTGTGTGTCCAAAATATATTAAAATAAATAAGGGAGAATTTGAATTTCAAATGGAGGATAAGATAGTGGGGACGAAGAATATGTAAGTAAGGAAAGAGGTTAGCAAATAAAGTAACGAGTTATTTAATTAAACATCTCAACACCATATGGTTCATTGGGTGTTTCAGCAACCAGGAGGTTGACCTCCCCTAGAAGGGGTGTGAAAACCCGTAACTTCCCCGGTGAGGAAAGCGCGGATAGTTCGAGAACAAGCCACAAAAGAACGCAGATGGGATAACATTTCATTGTTAATTACAACAATTCCAACAGAATACAAGAATATACAGAGTATAAATGAATATTACACAGAAATATCAGAGATTTAAATTACATTTAAATACATCGCAGCGGAAAATAATACAATACACAATTAGAAGTAATACACGGATACAAAGCTTTCCGGATATCCTTCCAGCTGTAAACCAGGATCCTGTGAATATAAATCTGCAAAACCAAAACTACTAGCTGCCCATGTCGAAAATAAGGGCATCCAGAGTTTAGGTTAAAATAATAAATTCCAGGTCAGTCATGGGACTGGTGTGAGAACTAAAACAGTTGTAAAACTTTATTTTAAAGTTAGGTAAATCAAGGGACCACACCGTATAACACGGAATGGGTTTCCTCCCAAGAATACCAGTGCATAAAACAATAGCGCAATGCTAAATAAAGAAAAATGAAGCTATTATAAGACCTAGGTCCCATCACACAATGCAATGCAAGCCGGAGGATAGGGTTTTTACCTTATAATAGCCAAGAATGCTTGATACGTTTAAAACAAATCATTTGATACTATTATAAGTGCATATTGTATAAAATATCTTCAAATCATAAGTATCAATCATAGACGGCATAAGCGCCCCATCCCACTATGTCGCCATACTAGGCTCTACAAATAAAACTGAAATACACGTATTGGAAATTGGATTTCCATCATGGTGGCTCCTGATTCTAAAGATCGATCGCGTAATGCAATTCCCCACGGCTTACGTCCCAACAAGAGAAAACACCGTCTGCACATCCGCACTTTTGGGACCAGAGTATCACCGCGGCTTGCGTCCCAGCGAGAGAAAACACCGCTTACTCTATATATCCCTGAGCACTAAGCTCATCTCGGTCGACCGAATCCACGACACCACTAAGGTGCCCATCCACTAAAAGGCATACTGATCAAACCATCAGTTTACCACCATACCGAGGTGTGAGGCTCGCGAATCAACGCTATACACAAAGCCATGCTATATCAAAGCTGCGCTTTGATCATCATCCACCAAACTTTGCTTTTCAACAAAAGCCTGGATCACTGCATCTCAGCATGCCACACTATCAATCCATATCGTACCACTGATTTCTGCCAATATATAACCTCTGAGCTCATATGTCTCAGAGAAGGGCGTTAAGCAAGAGAATAAATTCCCCGCTGCCAAACAGATATATATTTAGCAGAGATCAACGAATACAATATAAAGGAATACAATGTCAGACGCACCATCCATTTACAAGTCCGTTCTAGGTCTGAACGAAACCGGAGGCATTTTCCTCGCATATCCGTCGATCTCCAAGTACGTCTGGACGACCACCAACTGATTCCCTCATCTTGGGTGTACAGCCCAATCAAGATCATTAGTAATCAACCAAACGATGTGAAGACTTCCGGTCTTCGACCACCGTCATCAACTTCGACTTATCGTCGAATCGGTTATTCAGAATGGGTATAAACCCGGCCTTTCCGAACAACCCGCGTATATAGTAAACAAATGTTACACAATCACAACATACGCCTCATTCCAATTCATCAGTCACTAACCGTAAATTCGCAGGGGAACAATTCCCCAAATATTAACCCCGAAGGCCGAAACCAACATCAGATCAATACCCAGGAAACCATTCTTCTTAGCTAACCTACAGTTAGTTTCTAAATTTCACGTTCTTAGGGAAAGGCTCCCATTAATTTTATCAAAGATAAATTCTTTAAAATTTATTCTTTAATCTTCCTTTGGATATCATTTCAAACCAAATTATGGTTTTCCAAACTAGTCGGGATTAGCGAACCGCACCGAAGTAATTATTTATTTTATTTCCCAATCCCAACCTATTCATCCCATGAAGCAAAACTGGTAATACTCCATATCTAATACCACGGTGTTATCGGTAAAATTTATTACCATTCCACGTCCAAATCTAATTAAAGATTTAACTATCACTTTGGAGCAAAACTGGTAATACTCCATTCTCGATCTTTTCAATCTAATTAAAGATTCATTAAAACTCCACTTTGTTTTAATCTTTAACTGGGTTAAAGAATCAGTGTCATTTAAAACACGGTTCACTATAAACCCAAAATCAGATTACATTTCAATCAGTCCCTAACCATAAATTAGCTAGTGAGCAATTCCCTAAGTATTAACCCCGAAGGCCGAAACCAACATCAGATCAATACCCCAGAAACCATTCAACTTAACTAATCTCCAGTTAGTTTCTGATTTTCTTAACTCCTTTGGGTCTAAGAACAGTATTATTGAAGATATTGTTCACGACAACCCAAAATCACATTCTATTAATTATCGGGTTAAAGAACAAGTGTTATTTAAAACACTGTTCACGATAAACCCAAAAATCAATACCAATTCAATTCCAATTAAATATTATTTAATTGGTACACTTCATTAAATCTAAATAAAAGATTTAATCTTTTTCTCAATTGGGCTTAAGAACAACGTTAATGAAGACACCATTCACGACCAACCCAAATCACATTTGATATTAAATACAAGGCTATGAATAGAAAATATATCGGCTTATATTCAATATCAAATTCTACGACCAACAAATATCGTATTGGAAATAACGATATAAATATATCTTTCAAATTTCCATAACAATATCTGTATAATCACGAAATCCAACATCGAAATAATCCAAAGATAACTTCGATTCAAACCCATTCCAATTCAATTATTGGAAATCCTGGTTACTTTTAAAACCCTTTCAAATCAAATTTATTTATTTAAAAATAAATAGAATTTTAATTCTAGTTCAAAACTAGTTCATTTCGATAAAAATCAATTTTTATCTTTTCAAATATGGAGTTTTTCATCCCAAATTTTTCCAAATCATTTCTTATGATTTTACACAAATTATTACTATTTTTAATAATTTTATCAAGGCCCGTACAGTCGATTTCCATCAACGGCTATCGAACTGCACTTACAGCGACCTTTTCCAAATTTGATTTGGACATAATTCCAAATTCAACCATTAGATTTCAAATTTCTAATATTCGTTAGAAAGCTCTTTTCGATACGAACCCAACGGTTCCGGTTTTAGGAGAATCTGACGGTCGGATCTCCCGCAATGGTCGAAATTCACAAACTGCCGCGGCGCGGCGCGTTCTATTCAGGCCATTATATATATATATATATATATATATATATTATATATATTTCGTTGATTTCCTTTTTAAAACGAATTTTATAAATCATTTCAAATTTGTTTCAAAAACAATTTCAACCTTTATTTCAAATTCAAATCAAAATTGAATTTTCCCTTATAAATTCTTTTTCCATTCACTTCTATTTGATTTCAATACAAATCGATTTCAATTCTATTTCAATTCATTTTCAATTGAATTCAATTCAATTCAGATTTTTTTTCTGTTCAATTCAATTCAAATTCGTTTTCAATTCAATTCGAATTCGTTTTCTATTCAATTCGAATTCGTTTTCTATTCAATTCAATTCGAATTCAGTTTGAATTTCAATTCCTTTCAAAATATCAGATTTTGAAATCACTTTCGATATTTGTTATAAAATGAATAAAATCGATATTCATTATAAAATGAATAAAATCGATATAAATATTGTTCACGTCAAAATGGCGTCAATCTAATCAACACGGCTTCATATATTTCTATTTTCAAATATTTCTTTTTCAAATATTTCTATTCAAATATTTCTATTTCAAATATTGAATGAAGCCCAATCAATTACCATATAATGTTAATTATATGGATTTTCTACAACACATGTACACAATAACAACGATGAATAATCAACCATCATCCAAAGTGCACTCTACACTGTATAAGCATCGAATATAAATATTTAACGCTTATAACAGTCTATCAATCAATCGATCGACATACAACTAACTATTGGGATTAGTGTATGTCATATATCATCCCAATACCCATGTAGGGTTTCAAACAATCAAACACATATTTTATTTGTGCAGTTGGGCGATGTGTAAAATTTATCGTCCCAATCAATATCATTCAAATGTGTGTATATAAACAAATCGTCCGGTTTGTTTATTTTTATTTCCTTTCATATACGCGTTAAAAATTCTATTTTTAACTATAAAATATTTTCCACTATAAAATATTTTATTTCAACTATATAAATGTTTTATTTCATTTCACATCACATCACACAATCAACTACACATCAAAATCAAACAAACAAACATACAAGCCGTCCATGGTCTGTGGACGACGGGTGTCAGGTGCTACTAAACACCGTCTGCATCCTAATATATATTTTAACTAGAAAAATAGAATTAAAAGGTGAGAAGTTCTCACCAAAGCTATCCCAACTCCACGACACTTCATATGTAGAAAATCTCCGCCGTTTCTTCTTTCGTCACTTGCGTCATTCGTATTCACTACCTATATAAAAATCGAATTTTTACTTCGCTATTCAATATATAAAAATCGAATTTTTTACTTCGCTATTCAATATATAAAAATCGAATTTTTACTTCGCTATTCAATATATAAAAATCGAATTTTTACTTCGTTATTCAATGTATAAAAATCGAATTTTTACTTTGCTATTCAATATATAAAAATCACATCTTTTATAACTTCAACTTCATGTTAAAAAACGTATTTTTAATTTGAAATCATATTCTTTTCTAACATGAAAAATCACGTCTCTAATCTTGATAAAAATCGTGTTTTTAACTTGATAAAAATCAGATCTTTAACTAAATAAAAATCATGTCTTTAACTTAATGATAGGTATAATAAAAAAAATCAGTTCTTTACAATGAAATGTATAACAAAATCAGTTAACAAAACTTACGGTGCTCGTTTGAGATGAGGAGGAAGTCTCTCGCATGGTAGGGGCCAAGGGCGAGTCACGGTTGCCGTCGCAGGTGGTGGGGGTTGCATCAGAGGTGGTCAGGTGGTCGGGTGTGGATTGCAGAAGAGAGAGAGAGGAGAGTGGTTTCATGGATCGAAGGAGGAGGGCGGATACTCCATCGCGCTGGCGGTGGGATGGAATGGCCGGACTCTGACAGTGGTGCGGTGCAAGAAGCGGAGGGCAACGGTGGCTCTGAGGTGATAACGGAGGAATCTGAGCTCGTTGGTTGTGGAGCGATTGATTGATTCGGTGGTGGAGTTCGATTTGAGGAAGAGGAAAGGAGGAGACGGTGGTGAGGACGGCTGACGACGGTGGAGGTATCGGAGGGGTATGCGATGGCGAGATAGTGATCGACGTCCGCCATTTTTCAAATCGAGGAATCGATTTTCAGAAAAGGGGAAAATAGATTTTAGGTTTAAGTAGAAAAACCCTGATTGGCCTATATTTATTTTTAAATTATTTTACTTTCTAAAAAGTTAACTTTTCCCTTGAACACCAAATGAGACTCAACGACTGTCGTCCCTAGCTATTTACCCCCATTCCGAACACAATGGGATATGTATCGTAAGCTGATTTGACCATTTTGATCAGTTTCCATCCAAAATCAACATATAACTCTATATATTGAATTTGAACTCGCATTTCAAATTACCGGGGTCACATACTAACCAGAAAAATTCCAGAAAAATATTTTCTAGCTTCATATTGACGATACGGTCCTAACAAAACTAATTTCATCGAATTCTGAGACCGTTTGAAAAATGACCATTTTCCAGTCGATCAAAATCAACTAAAACTGGTCAAACGCGTTTTCCTTTGCCACGCTCACATATTGATTTGAAAAATTATGAAATTTGAAACCTAGCAATAATTTGACATCGCGGATCCAACAAAAGTGGTTTCATCGAAATCCAAGGTCATTTGCAAAATTCCCATTTTTAAGGGCCTGAATTCCATAGCGACTATTCATAATTTTCAACTGGACGTATCTTTTGATTCCCGCTATGAAATTTTGATTTCTCGGATTCGTTGGAAATATATTCTCGATTAGATTCAAATATTTTTGGTTTCACTAAAATCCGGTTTATTTGGAATCATGTTCATTCATTTGAATTTTGAAATCGAATTATCGAACTAACACGCCATTTTCAATTCCTTTTATAATTTAAAATAAATATTTATATTCTAACGACGATCTATATAATATACACATTCGAATTCTATTCAAAATAAATTTCTCGTCGGTATTATTTAAAATAATTCATTTTAAATAATCAAAATTCGCTAAAATTGCCAAAATAAAAAATTTTAATTGGCCCAGATTTCCGGGTTATTACAATCTCCCCCACTTAAAACTTTTCGTCCCCGAAAAGGAACGAAGCCGAAAGTTGTTTAACAATTCAACTCAACTTCCAGTATTTTCGTCACGGCTTAAGTTCTTCAAAATTTCAGTTTCTAAGAACTTTTCAAATTTTCCAAAAATTTGGCTAACACCCTAAATTTTCGAAAAATTTCGCCATAACCTCCCCTGCACCGGGAGCACCAGGAAAATCCCGAAATTGCCATACAGACCTTCTGATCTCAAAAAGAAAAAGAAAAAGCCAAGCGGCTAGCCAATCGGCTCATAAAATCATCATCACCCAAACAAAACAGTAAATTATGATAAACATATACCTATTTGTCGGGCAAACAATTTTATTCTTCTGCTCTAGCCTCTTTTCTATGACCTGTTCAATGTAAGTACATGTATATGCATGCAATTGCAATCATTTTTCAACACAATTCAATATTTGATCCAATTAGGCTAAATGGTTCAACATTTTAATTAATCAAACTATAATCAAACAACACAATCAGCAATCAATTAGTTGATTATCATTTCAAATTTATAACTTTGATATATAGTCTAAAAATCAGATTTTTGATGCAAAATCACAACAGTAGGCCCTATCTAATTTTGGTTCTCACACCAGTCAATTGGAAATATATTGAAATTCCACTTTCGTCACTCGAACACAAATATTGATGATGGTCGACCGATCGTCAGAATCATCTCTGGGCAACTAGAGCGTGATTCTATATCTATCCAGTATATTAAAACTTCAAATACACGTGGATCAGACGTATACGCAAAGTCTATATATACTGGACTGTCCAAATTCAAACATAATAACTAATCAAATACGAATAGTTGATTTAGATTTTAAAAACAAAACTTGTTTTCACTTTAAAATTTTACTCTTCACCCTCGTTCTAGGATACTACTGATCCCATCTCTAACGAGTCATTCTCATTGGATATTACTAATCCAATATCTGATGAATTCTTTCGTATGGTTCTAATGTGTCTTGTTCTCTGAGCTTTGTAAACCAAAGCTCTGATACCAACTGTGAAAACCCGTAACTTCCCCGGTGAGGAAAGCGCGGATAGTTCGAGAACAAGCCACAAAAGAACGCAAACGGGAGAACATTTCATTGTTAATTACAACAATTCCATCAAAATACAAGAATATATAGAGTATAAATGAATATTACACAGAAATATCATAGATTTAAATTACATTTAAATACATCGCAGCGGAAAATAATACAATACACAATTAGAAGTAATACACGGATACAAAGCTTTCCGGATATCCTTCCAGCTGTAAACCAGGATCCTGTGAATATAAATCTGCAAAACCAAAACTACTAGCTGCCCGTGTCGAAAATAAGGGCACCCAGAGTTTAGGTTAAAACAATAAACTCCAAGTCAGTCATGGGACTGGTGTGAGAACTAAAACAGTTGTAAATCTTTATTTTAAAGTTAGGTAAATCAAGGGACCACGTCGTATAACACGGAACAGGTTTCCTCCCAAGAATACCAGTGCATAAAACAACAGCGCAATGCTAAATAAAGAATAATGAAGCTATTATAAGACCCAGGTCCCATCACACAATGCAACGCAAGCCGGAGGATAGGGTTTAAACCTTACAATAGCCAAGAATGCTTGATACGTTTAAAACAAATCATTTGATACTATTATAAGTGCATATTGTATAAAATATCTTCAAATCATAAGTATCAATCATAGACGGCATAAGCGCCCTATCCCACTATGTCGCCATACTAGGCTCTACTAACAAAACCGAAATACACGTATTGGAAATTGGATTTCCATCATGGTGGCTCCTGATTCGAAAGATCGATCGCGTAATGCAATTCCCCACGGCTTACGTCCCAACAAGAGAAAACACCGTCTGCACATCCGCACTTTTGGGACCAGAGTATCACCGCGGCTTACGTCCCAGCGAGAGAAAACACCGCTTACTCTATATATCCCTGAGCACTAAGCTCATCTCGGTCGACCGAATCCACGACACCACTAAGGTGCCCATCCACTAAAAAGCATACTGATCAAACCATCAGTTTACCACCATACCGAGGTGTGAGGCTCGCAAATCAACGCTATACACAAAGCCATGCTATATCAAAGCTGCGCTTTGATCATCATCCACCAAAGTTTGCTTTTCAACAAAATCCTGGATCACTGCATCTCAGCATGCCACACTATCAATCCATATCGTACCACTGATTTCTGCCAATATATAACCTCTTAGCTCGTATGTCTCAGATAAGGGCGTTAAGCAAGAGAATAAATTCCCCACTGCCAAACAGATATATATTTAGCAGAGATCAACGAATACAATATAAAGGAATACAATGTCAGACACATCATCCATTTACAAGTCCGTTCTAGGTCTAAATGAAACCGGAGGCATTTTCCTCGCATATCCATCGATCTCCAAGTACGTCTGGACGACCACCAACTGATTCCCTCATCTTGGGTGTACAGCCCAATCAAGATCATCAGTAATCACCCAAACGATGTGAAGACTTCCGGTCTTCGACCACCGTCATCATCTTCGACTTATCGTCGAATCGGTTATTCAGAATGGGTATAAACCCGGCCTTTTCGAACAACCCGCGTATATAGTAAACAAATGTTACACAATCACAACATACGCCTCATTCCAATTCATCAGTCACTAACCGTAAATTCGCAGGGGAACAATTCCCCAAATATTAACCCCGAAGGCCGAAACCAACATCAGATCAATACCCAGAAAACCATTCTTCTTAGCTAACCTACAGTTAGTTTCTAAATTTCACATTCTTAGGGAAAGGCTCCCATTAATTTTATCAAAGATAAATTCTTTAAAATTTATTCTTTAATCTTCCTTTGGATATCATTTCAAACCAAATTATGGTTTTCCAAACTAGTCGGGATTAGCGAACCACACCGAAGTAATTATTTATTTTATTTCCCAATCCCAACCTATTCATTCCATGAAGAAAAACTGGTAATACTCCATATCTAATACCACGGTGTTATCGGTAAAATTTATTACCATTCCACATCCAAATCTAATTAAAGATTTAACTATCGCTTTGGAGCAAAACTGGTAATACTCCATTCTCGATCTTTTCAATCTAATTAAAGATTCATTAAAACTCCACTTAGTTTTAATCTTTAACTGGGTTAAAGAATCAGTGTCATTTAAAACACGATTCACTATAAACCCAAAATCACATTACATTTCAATCAAACCCTAACCATAAATTAGAAAGTGAGAAATTCCCTAAGTATTAACCCCGAAGGCCGAAACCAACATCAGATCAATACCCCAGAAACCATTCAACTTAACTAATCTCCAGTTAGTTTTTGATTTTCTTAACTCCTTTGGGTCTAAGAACAGTATTATTGAAGATACCGTTCACGACAACCCAAAATCACATTCTATTAATTATCTGGTTAAAGAACAAGTGTTATTTAAAACACTGTTCACGATAAACCCAAAAATCAACACCAATTCAATTCCAATTAAATATTATTTAATTGGTACACTTCATCAAATCTAAATAAAAGATTTAATCTTTTTCTCAACTGGGCTTAAGAACAGTGTTAATGAAGACACCATTCACGACCAACCCAAATCACATTTGATATTAAATACAAGGCTCTGAATAGAAAATATATCGGCTTATATTCAATATCAAATTCTAAGACCAACAAATATCGTATTGGAAATAACGATATAAATATATCTTTCAAATTTCCATAACAATATCTGTATAATCACGAAATCCAACATCGAAATAATCCAAAGACAACTTCGGTTCAAACCCATTCCAATTCAATTATTGGAAATCCTGGTTACTTTTAAAACCCTTTCAAATCAAATTTATTTATTTAAAAATAAATAGAATTTTAATTCTGGTTCAAAACTAGTTCATTTCGATAAAAATCTATTTTTATCTTTTCAAATTTGGAGTTTTTCATCCCAAATTCTTCCAAATCATTTCTTATGATTTTACACAAGTTATTACTATTTTTAATAATTTTATCAAGGCCCGTACAGTCGATTTCCATCAACGGCCATCGAACTGCACTTACAGCGACCTTTTCCAAATTTGATTTGGACATAATTACAAATCCAACTGTTAGATTTCAAATTTCTAATATTCGTTAGAAAGCTCTTTTCGACACGAACCCAACGGTTCAGGTTTTAGGAGAATCCGACGGTCGGATCTCCCGCAATGTTCGTTCGAAGTCAATGGTCGAAATTCACGAACTGCCGCGGCGCGACGCGTTCTATTCAGGCCATTATATATATATATTATATATATATATATATATTTCGTTGATTTCCTTTTTAAAACGAATTTTATAAATCATTTCAAATTTGTTTCAAAAACATTTTCAACCTTTATTTCAAATTCAAATCAAAATTGAATTTTCCCTTATAAATTCTTTTTCCATTCACTTCTATTTGATTTCAATTCAAATCGATTTCAATTCTATTTCAATTCGTTTTCAATTGAATTCAATTCAATTCAGATTTGTTTTCTATTCAATTCAATTCAAATTCGTTTTCAATTCAATTTAATTCGAATTCGTTTTCTATTCAATTCAATTCGAATTCGTTTTCTATTCAATTCAATTCGAATTCAGTTTGAATTTCAATTCTTTTCAAAATATCAGATTTTGAAATCACTTTCGATATTCATTATAAAATGAATAAAATCGATATTCATTATAAAATGAATAAAATCGACATAAATATTGTTCACGTCAAAATGGCGTCAATCTAATCAACACGGCTTCATATATTTCTATTTTCAAATATTCTATTTCAAATATTTCTTTTTCAAATATTTCTATTCAAATATTTCTATTTCAAATATTGAATAAAGCCCAATCAATTACCATATAATGTTAATTATATGGATTTTCTACAACACATGTATACAATAACAACGATGAATAATCAACCATCATCCAAAGTGCACTCTACACTGTATAAGCATCGAATATAAATATTTAACGCTTATAACAGTCTGTCAATCAATCGATCGACATACAACTAACTATTGGGATTAGTGTATGTCATATATCATCCCAATACCCGTGTAGGGTTTCAAACAATCAAACACAGATTTATTTGTGCAGTTGGGCGATGTGTAAAATTTATCGTCCCAATCAATATCATTCAAATGTGTGTATATAAACAAATCGTCCGATTTGTTTATTTTTATTTCCTTTCATATACGCGTTAAAAATTCTATTTTTAACTATAAAATATTTTCCACTATAAAATATTTTATTTCAACTATATAAATGTTTTATTTCATTTCACATCACATCACACAATCAACTACACATCAAAATCAAACAAACAAACATACAAGTCGTCCATGGTCTGTGGACGACGGGTGTCGGGTGCTACTAAACACCGTCTGCATCCTAATATATATTTTAACTAGAAAAACAGAATTAAAAGGTGAGAAGTTCTCACCAAAGCTATCCCAACTCCACGACACTTCATATGTAGAAAATCTCCGCCTTTTCTTCTTTCTTCACTTTCATCATTCGTATTCACTACCTATATAAAAATCGAATTTTTACTTCGCTATTCAATATATAAAAATCGAATTTTTTACTTAGCTATTCAATATATAAAAATCGAATTTTTACTTTGCTATTCAATATATAAAAATCGAATTTTTACTTTGCTATTCAATGTATAAAAATCGAATTTTTACTTCGCTATTCTTCGCTATTCAATATATAAAAATCACATCTTTTATAACTTCAACTTCATGTTAAAAATCGTATTTTGAATTTGAAATCATATTCTTTTCTAACATGAAAAGTCATGTCTCTAATCTTGATAAAAATCGTGTTTTTAACTTGATAAAAATCAGATCTTTAACTAAATAAAAATCATGTCTTTAACTTAATGATAGGTATAATAAAAAAAATCAGTTCTTTACAATGAAATGTATAACAAAATCAGTTAACAAAACTTACGGTGCTCGTTTGAGATGAGGAGGAAGTCTCTCGCATGGTAGGGGCCAAGGGGGAGTCACGGTTGCCGTCGCAGGTGGTGGGGGTTGCATCAGAGGTGGTCAGGTGGTTGGGTGTGGATTGCGGAAGAGAGAGAGAGGTTAGTGGTTTCATGGATCGAAGGAGGAGGGCGGATACTCCATCGCGCTGGCGGTGGGATGGAATGGCCGGACTCTGACAGTGGTGCGGTGCAAGAAGCGGAGGGCGACGGTGGCTCTGAGGTGATAACGGAGTAAGCTGAGCTCGTTGGTTGTGGAGCGATTGATTGATTCGGTGGTGGAGTTCGATTTGAGAAAGAGGGAAGGAGGAGACGGTGGTGAGGACGGCTGACGACGGTGGAGGTATCGGAGGGGTGTGCGATGGCGAGATGGTGATCGACGTCCGCCATTTTTCAAATCGAGGAATCGATTTTCAGAAAAGGGGAAAATAGATTTTAGGTTTAAGTAGAAAAGCCCTGATTGGCCTATATTTATTTTTAAATTATTTTACTTTCTAAAAAGTTGACTTTTCCCTTGAACACCAAATGAGACTCAATGACTGTCGTCCCTAGCTATTTACCCCCATTCCGAACACAATGGGATATGTATCGTAAGCTGATTCGACCATTTCGATCAGTTTCCGTCCAAAATCAACATATAACTCTATATATTGAATTTGAAATCGCATTTCAATTTACCGGGGTCACATACTAACCAGAAAAATTCCAAAAAAATATTTTCTAGCTTCATATTGACGATACGGTCCTAACAAAACTAATTTCATCGAATTCTGAGACCGTTTGAAAAATGACCATTTTCCAGTCGATCAAAATCAACTAAAACTAGTCAAATGCGTTTTCCTTTGCCACGCTCACATATTGATTTGAAACATTATGAAATTTGAAACCTAGCAATAATTTGACATCGCGGATCCAACAAAAGTGGTTTCGTCCAAATCCGAGGTCGTTTGCAAAATTCCCATTTTTAAGGGCCTTAATTCCATAGCGATTATTTAGAATTTTCAACTGGACGTATCTTTTGATTCCCGCTATGAAATTTTGATTTCTCGGATTCGTTGGGAAGATATTCTCGATTAGATTCAAATATTTTTGGTTTCACTAAAATCTGGTTTATTTTGAATCATGTACATTCATTTGAATTTTGAAATCAAATTATCGAACTACCGCGCCATTTTCAATTCCTTTTATAATTTAAAATAAATATTTATATTCTAACAACAATCTATATAATATACACATTCGAATTCTATTCAAAATAAATTTCTCGTCGATATTATTTAAAATAATTCATTTTAAATAATCAAAATTAGCTAAAATTGCCAAAATAAATTTTTTGAATTGGTCCAGATTTCTGGGTTATTACAAGGGGTGTCAACCGTCGGTCGACTGCTCAAGTCGACCACCTCGCGGCTGAAAGGACCAATGAACCTTTGTTTGGTTAGGGTTTTCTGGGGGAATATATAAATACATGGCCGGGATCACATCTGAATAAACTAACGGCCTACACTTACACAAGCGACTATATATAGGCCCTCAGATCTCACAACAAAACCCTAGCCACTCTCTTTTCTCTATCTCCATATTATTCGTCTACCATTGCTGAATTCCAGAAAGGTTAGGAATTTCTCTTCTATTCCTCTAACCTCCATTCTTATTTTTCTCTAATCTAAAATCATTTTGATTCTATTATGAATTATGGAATTTAGTTTTACATATCCATAAGATTCTAAAGATGATTCTTACATATGTATATATTTTGAGGATTAGAGCATGTTTATCAGGAAGGCTGAACATAAATCTAAACATATAACAAGAATCCTATTTGTTCTTCCTTAGATATGTGAGTGGAATATTGTGTTTCTTAGGCATATTCTACTTTTTAATTGATTAACATGTTGATAGTTATGCCTAGGAGGATTTAGCAATGATAACATCAATACAAAAACCCCAAATCCTCTATTTTATGTTTGCGTATGAATTGTTAATTTATTCTTATTGGGTTTGTGGATCTTGGTCTTAATAATTGAATTGAGAATAAAAATGGGTGTTAAGTTTCTACTTTATGTAATTCACCCTTATGTAAATATTTGATTGTAACCTAAAAGGGTTTAAATTTTATTTCTTCCATGATCTGATTAGGTTTGGGTTCTATTTTGAAACCAAACGTATTCGTACTTGAAAATATATCAAATTAAACGTTTTTATGTGCAACACACCAAAAAGGGGTGAATTAGTTAAATGGAGCTTATAAATATACATGTATATATTTATGGATATATGAGTATATGTGTACTTTATTCTTATTCCATTACTGAAATCATTCAAATAAGCTTAAGATGCAAGTTGAAATTAGTATGTATGTTGTATTTTTCGTTCATGGCTATCTTTTATTATGCTATAATGCCATTGTGCTTAAATTCTAGCGGTCAAAATATGGAAAATTAACTTTTATACCTCAATTGGACAAGTTGACAATTTTTGTCTCGTTAGAACGTTCTCTCGTTCATACGAACATTAAGCGTTATTTATGCGTTATAATTATTATATTAATATAGCGTAATCAACGTAATTAACGTAATAAATGTTATTAGGATAGGATTCGAATTCGAAATGTCCCCATTTAAATATTGATTGCTTGTGAGCTAGTTGCGCAAAAATATATGGATTTGGCGAAAAACAGTGTCGCACGCTCGAAAATAGCAGATCGACACGCATCGACCGTGAAAAATGGCTTATGCGACTCACGATGTCAAAATATGGTAAATTGGAAAAAGTTGATTCGGTACAGCAAAAATGCCTGACCGACAAGGGAAAATCAAGAAAAACCATGGTCAAAACACGCGGTGATCAATCTGGCAATTTGGCAAATTGGTAAATTTGGTAAAATCGGCAAGCTCAAAAACACTGGATCAACATGTGAATTGGTCAAAATCCACGTTTCCCACACAACAGATCACTCCCAAAAACTTGGCAAAAAAGCGTGGCTTTGCTTGGCACTCCAGAATTTCGAATCCTCCAAGGGATTCGAAATCCAACTTTACACCTTGCCTCAATAGATGTTTCTTCAAATCACACATGGGGATTCGAAAATTTGGTAAAAGGGTGGGTTCAAAGTGTTGACATTCGAAAATAGGTTATGCGATGGAGGGGATTCAAAAATTCCTATGTTTGCGCATCAGAGAAAAGGGACTCGAAATCCAGTGACTTAGAGGGATTTGTTTGGCTTGGCTAATCCCAAAAGGGTCTAGAAAAGGGAAAACACATGTGGATCACCCATTTGTACGTGATCTGCTCGTTTTTTAAATATATTTTGAAGGGTAGAAAAATCCCAAAGTGGAAACGCTCCAGGAAATGGTTGATCACCTTGGCATAACGTTTTTATGTGCGAACCACCCTATTTTACATGATCAACACATGATTTTGGTTGTTTTTGAGGGATTTGAGATTTTCAAACCTAAGGATACTAAATTTTGATAGAATACTGATTTTTTGAGTCCAATTTTGGGATGTGATTTTCGTATCACTCAGCAATATGAAATTTGACCTATCACGTCACAAACCCACCTACAAATAGCCCCTTGCTTGGCATTCAAAGAGGTTGGTTCTCATTTGGTATTTTGGACTTCTTGGAGCTCTCTAGCATTATTAATGGCAGCCACCCTCTTCTTGTTTGAGAATGGAGTTTCGATTAAAACATCCTTAATTTCAATTATCATTGATTATAAAATATATACTAACATCTTTTTCTAGAATATATGTACATATGCAGGATTTGTACACAGGAATTAATATTAAAGATTGTACAGTTTAAGAGCTTTTAGAGATTAAGAATTCAGAGTAAATTCAAGACTCATGAGTAATCAAGATTTCAAGATGTCAAGAATTCAAGATTAATATAATTATAGAGTCTAGATTTTGTAAGACTCTAAATAGCACTCCATGTTCAAATCCAAATTCTAGTTCTAATTTTTCAATTCTTTTCTCAATCACTCTATTTTTGTTTTCCTCAATTCACTCTATTTTTGTTTTTCTATTTTATTCTCAATCCTCTCTATTTTGTTTTTATATTTTTATTCTTCTTTGTTTTTCAAACTTAAGTTTTTATATATACTTTATTTATATTTTACAGTTTAAAACCATATAATTTTATAAATATATTTATATAGTTTAAAAATATATTTTCATATGTTTTTCTATCATATAATATTGATTTACAACATTAAATTTTATTCAAGAATTTCCATAATTAGTTTTATATCAAAGCACTTGAAAATGCTTTGAAAATCAATTGTGTACATAGGTATGTCGACATAGCATAATATGTATGTCGACATATAACAGCTATTTTTTAATTTTGAAGGGAAATGTGTTTTCACTATTTGAAACGTTTCAGAAACGTTGCAACCCTTCATTCTCTATAAAAAGAGGCCAAAACCGATTTTTCTTACATCTCTTCTTCTCCATCTTCATACCCTTTCATCCTACCATTATTCTTATTCGTTTTTACGGTTTTTACACTTATACTTTGCCGAATTCACTTCTGAATTGATCAAACTTCTCCTCTCTACACTCTCTGCTCTCTGAAATCTAGTGCTATTGAAGAGTTATAGGGTTGTTTTGTAATTACTTGGATTGAAAGATCCAATTTGTAAGTCAAGAGTAAACGGTTTTATCCTTAAATCCATGAAATCAAGGTTTCGGAGTCAGTGTGCCCTCGTTGAGCGGTGAAATCAAGGGATAGGAGTCGGTGTCTCCTTGTTGAGCCGTGAAATCAAGGAGGGTGTATTTGGTTGTTTGAAAATAGTAATAAAACTATGCACAGACCAACGTTGTGCGGGACTGGATGTAGGAGTGATCTGAACCAATATAAAATCCGGTTTGTTCTTTTCTTTTCTGCATTTTCCTTTATTTCTGTTTATTTTGCATTTATGTTTGAATTGGTGTCTGTGATTATGTTTATGCTGTTTGATTCCCTCCATAATTCTATTTACATTTAAGTTTTATTTAAAATTCTTACAAACACTGTTCACCCCCCTCTGGTGTTTGCTTTGCCTTAATGATCCTTTTCGCAGTCCCGAACAATTGGTTCCAGAGCAAGGTCTTTCAAAAAGTTCATAATCTGATTTTTGAAAATGTTAAATGGAAAATTTAGAACACTAATTTAAATTTATGTATTGCATCAGTATTGGATGTGTCTGCATTCAATTTTATTGAAAAATTAAGAAACTATGATTTAATTTTTGAAATTTAAAATTTTGAAATTTGAAATTCTTGAAATTTTGAAATTTTTGATATATCACGATATTATTATAGTTAGTTATTTTGAAAAGTCATTTGATTATTTGAAAAGTCATTTGATTATTTGAAAATTCATTTGAATTATTTTAAAAGTTACTTGATTCTTTGAAAAGTTGTGTTGTTTTACAGGAAAAGAAGTGTTATATGGCTAATGGGTATTCAAATTCTGATAAGATGGGTGACATGGCTGTTGGTATTTCAAATTCCAAAATGGTGGCTACTGAAAATTCAAACTCTGAAAAGAAATCAAAAGGAGGAGAGGAATAACGACGGTTGGTGAAGAAACATCAAGAAGAAATGGATATATATATAATATAAATCAACAAAGAAATGGGTACCAGATCAATTTACAACTTTGGATTTTCATCTACAACTTATCTGCATGTTGTATTTCTCTTCATTTGATTCGTAATGTCGTTGGTTTCATTAGATACCATCAAGAATTGACCAAGTAATGATCAAATGAAGTTTTGATGAATAAAGAGAGAGGGAAACCAAAACTGTCGAAGGTGATCTTCAAATTGCATCTACAGTTTGAAGTTGGCAATTCAAAACTTAAAATTGTTACGGGATTTTATGCATACCTCTTACTGCATCGACTTGCTGCACCCCAATACCATCCAAATTCATCCCCAAACTACTACAAGATCGTAATCCTCAAATTTCTCTTTGATTTTCCGCTGATTTAGTCAAATTCCGTCAAGAAGCGAAGAAGTTATGCCTAAAGAAAGTTTGATTGAAAATGAAAAACGAGAAGAAGAAGAAAAAGAGAAGTGGTTATGAAGAGACATGACTTTTGGGACTTTATATAATAGTTGAAGTTTCTATTCATTCAAAAAAAAATCAAATTCAAATTTTGGCGACAAGTTGGTTGAACCATTAAATCTTCAATATTTTTCTCATACGGTGTTCAAATTCAGCAAATGAATACCCTATCCTGATCAGAAAAACGAGCCTGTCGTAATAGAGCCGATCTCATCATCAAATTCTAGAAGATCAATTCAAAATTCAGAGAATATTGAAGAAATGGATTTAAAAATCGTTATGCCTTAATTGATTTTTAAATTTTTGGTTCAATGAATGTTTTGCTTACTTTGCTTTGTTTTAAATTTGAAATTTAAACTTTAAAATTCAATTTTGAAATTTAAAATTCAAATTGGAAATTTGAAATTCAAAAATAATTATAATAACAAAATAAATTTTGGATGTTTGTTAGGATTAATATTATTTCAGGAAATAGTTAAACCTGAAATATAAATCGATATTTTAAAACCAAAGTCACAAAACCATATTCTCTTTGAAATAATACATATATGTCAACATACATATATCTATATGTTAATATATCAGCCTTTAGAATGAAATTCAAATTTTTTATCTCAAAGATTTAAACTTTCAAACTTCCCTCCATCTTTTTCAATTAGAAAATGCCAGTTAATATAACTTTTTGATATAAAATATGAATTTTTTCATCTTTTGTATAGTTTAAACATGCATAGTTTAACTTATATATTATTCTTATAATTTCATAACAATTTTGGGTTACATTATCACAAATACTATTTGTAACTTTATACCTATTTTGACTTCCTATTAAGATTTATAAAATTTGTATATTTTACTTAATATAAAGAAATATGTACATACATGACTTTTTTAAAGTAGTTTAAATATAAGAAGTTTAATAGTTTACTTTATAATGTTTCCTTATCAAGTATAAATGGTTTTTTAGCAAGTAAATATGTTTTGATTTCTAAAATTTAAATTTAAAATTGATTTGTATCAAAATATTGATGTATATCTTATAAATTAAATTTTAAGTTCTTTTTAAATTAGTTTTATATATACTTATGAATACATGTTTTTATAGCTTACTTTATATTATACAAATTTTATATTCTCTTTAGAAAGATCTTCAATTTTTACAATATTTACCCTACTAATATTATTTAACTTCTTATGAATATTTTTTAATTAAACTCTTATCTTTTTATTCTTTTAATCAATTTTCATTAAAATAATTAACCTAAGTCTAGAAATTAACATTATCTTTGTTTGATTCAAATAATTTATAATAGTTAGATAGTACTTTAAATATATTTTACCTAAATAGATATTATCACCAAATCATTCTGCATACTATTATTATACATCTTAATTCATATCATCATTGTAAATTAAAACTGCATTTCAAATCAAGATTATTCACACCATAAGTTGCATTTCATATTGTTTTGCATATGACATAGATTTCATACTACAGTATAATCAACATACTTCACACACTGCATTACATGTTAACTTTAACTCCTCACATAACAAGTATATAGTATGAAAGTTTTTATTAGAAATATAGGATTATTAATTAAATACATAACATATTTACTTTGTTTTGATTAATTTGATTGAATTGATTGACTTATTTGGTTTGTTTGTTTGACTTAAATAACTTGATTAACTTACTTGACATGGTTAAATTTCATTAGTGGTTAGTAAGTTTGTTAGAAATATACTTATGAATTTATAGTTGATAGGAGCTTTATAGGTTTTAGGATACATAGAAGTTACAAGAAATGTTTAGTTTCGTGTTTGAGTTGATGTTTTGTGACAGCAAAACTTAATTGATACATTGATTGGATTGAATTACTTTACTTATATCATAATTTTAAGGATATCTTATCAAAGTTATTTCTAAGTCTTGATTAAGGTCATATTATAGTTTTAAGGGAACTAAAGTATAAGGTAGGCCACTGATTGGTGATGACCCCTAACAATTGGAGGTTTAGTCAAGGGGGAGTTTTATAGTTTCTAGGATTAATTTAAGGTTCAGAAGTATAGTATTTTTTAACATATATTACTTAATTTGGTTGATTTGATTGATTGCTTGAATTGATTGTTTGAATTGATTGCTTGAATTGATTGCTTGAATTGCTTGTTTGAATTGATTGCTTGAATTGATTACTTGAATTGCTTGTTTGAGTTGCTTGTCTGGATTGATTGCTTGATTGATTAAAAATATTGATTGTATTGCTTAGTTTATTATCCTTCTATTTAAACTAGTATAGTCATAATTTAGGGGGAGTTATAGAAATTTTTAGATAAAAGGAGAATTATATATCAAGGGAGAGTTATAGATTTAAGGGGGAGTTATATACAGAATTAGGATATGTAGATCTAGGATTTAGGATCCAAGGGGAGTGCTTTATTATTTAGGTAGTTATAAGATTTAGGGGGAGTAGTTTTAGAATTTCTTTTTGATAATGCCAAAGGGGGGGAAACTATAAAGCATAGGCATAGTTTATAGGATTCTTACAGACAAGAGGAGTATAGAAGGAACATCATCAAACAGGTATATACAAGTATGATATTTTATAAACTGAGGTTGTCATCATCAATAAGGGGGAGATTGTTGGAGAACGGAGTTTTTATGACAACAACCTTATTTCAATTATCATTGATTATAAAATATATACCAACATCTTTATCTAGAATATATATATATACATATGCAGGATTTGTATACAGGAATTAATACTGAAGACTGTACAGTTTAAGAGATTTTAGAGATTCAGAATTCAAAGTAGATTCAAGACTCATGAGTAATCAAGATATCAAAATGTCAAGAGTTCAAGATTAATATAATTATAGAGTCTAGATTTTGTAAGACTCTAAATAGCACTCCAGGTTCAAATCCAAATTCAAATTCTGAATTTTCAATTCTTTTCTCAATCACTCTATTTTTTTTTTCTCAATTCTCTCTATTTTTGTTTTTCTATTTTATTCTCAATCCTCTCTATTTTGTTTTTATGTTTTTATTCTTCTTTGTTTTTCAAACTTAAGTTTTTATATATACTTAATTTATATTTTATAGTTTGAAACCTTATAATTTTATAAATATATTTATATAGTTTAAAAATATGTTTTCGTATGTTTTTCTATCATATAATGTTGATTTACAACATTAGAATTTTATTCAAGAATATCTAGAATTAGTTTTTATATCAAAACACTTGAAAATGCTTTGAAAATCAATTTTATACATAGGTATGTCAACATAGTATAATATGTATCTCGACATATAACAGCTAGTTTTTTAATTTTGATGGGAAGTGTCTTTTCACTATTTGAAACGTTTCAGAAACGTTGCAACCCTCTATTCTCTATAAAAAGAGGCCAAAACCGAATTTTCTAACATCTTTTCTTCTCCATCTTCACCCCTGTCATCCTACCATTATTTTTATTCATTTTAATGGTATTTACACATATACTCTGCCGAATTCACTTTTGAATTGATCAAACTTCTTCTTTCTGCTACTCTCTGAAGCAAGTTCTATTGAAGAGTTACAGGGCGGTTTTGTTATTGCTTGGATTGAAAGATCCAATTTGTAAGTCAAGAGTAAACGGTTTTATCCTTGAATCCATGAAATCAAGGTTTAGGAGTCGGTGTGCCCTTGTTGAGCCCTCAAATCAAGGGATAGGAGTCAGCGTCTCCTTGTTGAGTCGTGAAATCAAGGACGGTGTGTTTGGCTATTTGAAAATAGTAATAAAACTCTGTGCAATCCAACGTTGTGTGGGACTGGACGTAGGAGTGATCTGAACCAGTATAATCCGGTGTGTTCTTTCCTTTTCTGCATTTTCCTTTATTTCTGTTTATTTTGCATTTGTGTTTAAATTGGTGTCTGTGATTTGTTTGTGTTGTTTGATTCACTCCATAATTCTATTTAGATTTAAGTTTTATTTAAAATTCTTACAAACACTATTCACCCCCTTTTAGTGTTTGCTTTGTCTTAACGATCCTTTCCCCAGTCCCTAACACTTTTTATGACCACTGGAGATAGCATGGACCTTAAAAATGTTGCATATACATTTTCCTTCAACTCTTGGACATTTACACTGCTTTTGGACAGTTCTGGATATTTTCAATTTTTTTGGACATTTAAGAAACTTTTTGGACATTATTGACCAAGTCAACACAATTTTCACTCAACGAAGAAGACGAAGGGCATGGTCGAGGTTTAGAATTAACAAATATTTTGTTGTTCTATCATAATGCCTTGTACTCAAATATTGTCTGAACTTGTACAATCTTGTAATCAGAAATTATATGATGAATGACTTCTATGAAGTGTACGTAGACGTTAATGCTGAACCACTATAAAAAGCTGTGTTCTCCCGCATTAATTTATTTTGGACTATTGTGTTCATACTACACATACACTCGAGGGTTGGCCTGTGGTGAATAAAGCGACAATTCCCCACATCAACACTTTGGTGCGCCAAGAAGGGGGAACACAGCTTTGACATCTGCTTCAGATTAGATTCTCGGATTTTCTTCAAATTTCGACCTTGGTTTCAGCCTTCAACTTTGTTACTCGATTTTCGTCATGGTTAAGCATAAAAAGCTCGACGCTATTGCTGAAGCTCAAGGTACAAAAGGAGGAGGAAGTCAAGAACTTTCCTCGACTCTAGTTCTATTAAACTACGTCACTCGAGAAGACGTCGATCGAATGATTAAGAACTTAATTACGGATTTGAACGCTCGACTTGAGCGATAGGAAGATGCTTTCAATACATTCATTCCTCGGATAGAAGAGAGGATAAGAGTGCTTTGAGTTTGATTGGCCATGCGGACATTGTTGGAACCAGTACCAATGCTCCTCTACATGTGACTCGAGACTTACGGGAAACCCCGCAAACTAATCAATAGGCCGACGCCGCTACTCAGAATGGTGTCAGTCCCGCTATACACGGGGACAATCCTAATCCCAAATCATTCCAGCCCGTGACACTTTGGTAGGTCAGGTTGCAGGCTCTACTATTGGTAATGTTTTTCAAATGCTGATGCGCATAGCTTTAGATGGTAGTGCTCCCACGGTTCCAGAAGCCAGGTTGTTTCCGATGTGGCCCCTTAGGTTCAAATTCAACCGGATATTCTTCTGGCTAACCAACTGATTCTTAATTTGGACTTAAATGTTGGGGGGCACTAGTGTCTCTTTGGATAATCTTAATCAATTGATTGCTTTTGGAAATGTTTCTCATATCACGGATGTTATTCGTCGATTCACTCGAGGCGGTGCCTCTTCTTCAGACCTGGATTGTGTAACTCGCAATCCGTTTTCTTTGGATATAGAAACTCTTGTAACCCACCGGATTTAAAGCTATCAGTTCTGAAACCTTACGATGGACTTGGGTGTTCAGGCTTTGTCCTATGGTTTTGGCTTTAAGGACTTCAGTCCTCTAAATGTGTCGTCTTTCGGTTATTCTGGATTGTAAAATGGTTAAATCAGCCTACCCATGTACGGGAGCTATTATAATCCCCCGCCATGCTCTTTGCTCGGCAACATACCATCACCCCTCCTGGTTATTAATGAAAAGATTACTTTTCTCAGGTTTGGATTTTGAATGGTTAACTTTGTCTACTCATGTAATAGGAACAGGAGAGATCCTATGCTTGCTCATCATAAACGATAAACCATTCACTTTCCTTCAAAAATGAAGTTGAAGTAAAAAATGGCTAAGTTTGCCTATCCACGTACAGGAACAAGCATCCCTAGGCATGCTCTTTACGAATGATAAATCGTTAGATTTTTGTAAAGTCCCGTATTTTAGCAGCATAATAATTAATTTTTTTAATTTTTTTTATAGAGATTCATAGAATTTAATGGTTGTTTAATTAAATAATAGTGAATATTTAATTAATATAAATAATAGAATAATATATTTAATTCTAAAATAGTCGGAAATAGTGAATTGACGATATGGTGTGAACTGGACAATTTAAAATATATATAATTCAGTTTGGAATTGAATTACGATAACGAATATATTTAATTAACGAAGTTAGAATGTATGAATTATAATATAATTATAATCGAGCTCGAAATGGCGCGGTAGTTCGCTATTTGGCGATTCGAACTTCAACTGAATATACAGGGTCCGTTTTAAATCAGATTTCCATGAAACAAAAAACGTTCGGAGCTGGTGAAGTATATTTTTCTAGCGGAAGACAAAAATAAGGATTTCATTGTGTAGATTTTGATTTATGTCCAAATCAAATTTTTGAAAAGTCGCTATGGAATTCCTTTATAATTTATAACGATATATAAAAGGAATTTCAATATAAATTTGAATATCGATTCAACCAGGATTTGAATATCGAGTTGTAAATCCATATATATTTATTATGGAGCTATATGGTATTCTATTTTGAGTATATACGATAATATTTATTTACAAATATTTAATTTAATTATTTTTAAATATATTCATATATTTAAATGGGTTATTTAGAGCTTTAAATATAGTTAGTTTTGCAAACGACCTCCGTTTTCGATGAAACTAATTTTGTTGGATCCGTAATATTAAATTATTGTTAGATTTCAAGTTTTGTAATTTTTAGAGTCAGTGTGTGGCCGTACGGATTTTAAATGTGGAAAACAGTCGATATTTTGACGGTTAAAAATACGCTATATGAGCAAACGGAGTCGGAATTCGACGAAACCAGTTTCGTTGGTTCCATAATGTTGAACTAAAGGTGCATGTCCAGTTTCATGATTTGGGTATTGTATGTGATCGTAGGGATTTTTAAAGGACAAACGAAGATAACGGTCCAATAAAAATCAATATAAAATTTATTATAAAACCCTATAAATAACCCTAACTTCCACTAAACCCTAAACATTTCCTTCCTTGGTCAATACTTTCTCCGTCATTATCATTTCTACAGCAAAACACATTTCGACACTTTATAAAATCAAAGGAAAATCAAAGTAAATTTCTAAAATCATGTAATATACATATATATTTTCCTCAGAAGATTCTCCACACACTCTATGAGTTTTGCACCATTCGAGACCTTTTTTTCGTTTGCTGGAAATATACCATAGAAACTAGGGTTGAAGAATTTGTGTTTGGGGTTTTAATTCGAGATATGAGTATTGTATTTGGGTTCAGGGAAGTGAACGACACTTGCCTGCATTTTCTGGTTGATCTCGGGGGAGATTTTTGTCGCACCTGCACTGTACATTCACGGAAAGGGGGCGAAGTCGGAAATTGCAAGAGGTGAGCGAGTTGAAGTATGTGGTGTCAGGTAGGTGCGGTTTTGGATGAGGAGAATAATGGTGGTGGTTTTTCATTGATCGGCGGTGGGTAAGAGGAGTTGGAGATCGGCGAAGTAGTGGCATTGGAGGAGGACACGTCTGCGTATCAATGTTGGGGAAGACGGGTAGAAATCAAAGGCGGGTGTGGGCTTTAAGGGGTATTGGGCCGAAGGAAAAAGGGGTAAAGCCCAACAATTTAAATAAATTAAAAAGTTTGTTTTAATTTAAATGTGAGTTAACTTGTAAAGCTAATATCTTATCCATACGGCGTCAGAATTGCAAACGGTCAGATCCATTAGGATCGTAGGGTCGACGCCAATACAATGGAACTGACTGGGAGTGGATTGGTGTCCGTTACAATTTATAGCAAAATAAATTGTCCATCTGAATCAAGCGATGGTTATCGATATTAATGATGATCGTCCAATGTGAGTAAAACTCACCAACTCTGAACAGCTGTATTTTTATAGCATATTTTTATAACTGATAATTATCTGTTGATTATTGTGTGTTAACTGTTTGGTTGAATTGCTTATGCATTGGTTGAAATTATAGATAAAAATATATATATATATAAATCATTAATCAAATATTAATTTTGTTTAGCAGAGTATTTCATATTGAAATGAAATCGATGTTAGTTATATTGTTTTACATCTGTGATGCAGGGAAACAGGTTGGAGGGACCCAACTAGGTTCCTCAATATATAAAATATTGTTTTGTTTCATATACTGTGATATATGATGTGATATATAATCTATTATGGATTACGTGTGTGTGAATGATATCGATCACTATTGTTTGGTATTTTAAATATCGTAAGAAATACCGGGATGTAAAAAGGGGATTTTCAAAGTATAATTTGAAAATAAATTATTTTTATAAAATCAATGGATTTTATATATATAAGGGAAAAGGGTTTTATAAAAGGAAATAATTATAAAATCAAAGAGTTAAAAAGGAAAATATTTGTACAACAAATATAAAGGAAAATATCTGTAAAACACGTGAAAAGGAAATATTTACACTACATGAAAAATACCCTATTGCAACTAGTTATTTGCAACAGGCGAAACATGATAGTTGCCATAAGTGATATTTTGCCATAGGCCTATTATGACAGTTGCAATAGATGAGATTCCGCAATAGGCCTTTTGTTTCTGTTGCGAAAAACATATTTTTAGCAATTGTGCTTCTCTTCCTGTTGCAAAAGCATGCTTTTAGTAACTGCACTTCTATAACAGTTGCAACAAACAAATTATTTGCAACTGAGCTTCCAAGCCAGTTGTGAATAAGTACCTTTAGCAACTGTTTTCGCGACTTGCAATAACTGTATTTTTTTACAACTGGTAAAGCCAGTTGCGAAAAACATACTATTAAAAATGATATTTTTTCCAATCTTTGGTAAACATAATTACCATTAAATACAAAAATACGCAGTAATAAGTAATATTTAGTTATAATATAGTAAGGATTGAGCAATAATAATTAATTAATATAAATTAATACTTTAATAATTGTAATAGATACATATTACAACCTTTTTATTTAGTTTATCCATTGCAATGAATATTTGATAAATAGTAAATACTAATTATAACCAAATAGTGATAATGAATGATTAATTAAAAAAATATTATTTTTAAATATTACTAATTAAACAAATAATGGATAATAATTAATTTGAAATATGAAATAATTTGTTCAAATAATAAATAATAATAGATGTAATTGATGAATAATTACCATTAAATAGTAATCAATAGTTTTTTTTATTTGTTGCAATAAATAATTAATAAATAACAAGCAATGATTAATAATTATAATATAGAGTAATATTTAATAAATAATAGCTAGTAATTAATGATTAATAGTTATTAATAAATAAATACTGATTAATAACCAAACCTAATAATTAATAATTAAAAGCTTGTAATAACATTTTAAAAGGTAAGGATTTGGGGCATCTAGGGCCATATCCGCATAATTTTGCTAAAAAAATTCATTTTCCTGCTTCCACCCGCGCCCAATAATACGCCTCCTCCTTTTCGTTTAACCCTAATCCACTAAACCAAAAAAATTCCATTTCGACTAACCCTAGATCCACTACACCAAAAAAATAAATACTCATTTCTTTGGTCAGACAATTTGATGTTTGCAAATAGAAATCCATGACTGTTGCTCGTCGTTGTCCGAAACATGCATCCCTTGCTTCCACTGCCACCAAGATCTGAAAGTGGAAGGTATGTCGATAAATCATACAGTTTTTCTCTGTTGGTATAATCGTGAAACCGACCTCGTGATTTGCTAGAACAGGGTGATTTGCAAGAGCATCTTATGCTAATTCCTCCCTAATTTATGCAATTTGAATGCGATTACAGATCTAGCATCCAAGATCTGGTCGAGCAAGATTCTTACAAACAAAAATCGATTTTTAGGATTTGGTCATTTATTTGGTTTAAAGATCCACAGTGATTTAGATTATCTTTTGGGGGAAACCACAAGTAAATTTAGATATTTGGCCTGTACTTCATTACTGATAATCTAATAAATCATGTTTACAACTCCAAAACAATATTTTGAGCATTACTGATGAAAATTGTAGATTCATTATTGATTTTTGTTTAGTAGTTAGTTTCTTTCTTATGATTTAGAAGTGAACTTAATGTAGAATTGTATTCCATCTTTGTTTCCTTGACCTTAATTCATGTAATGTTTTAAAGGTTCAGTTGTTATTTTCTTAAAGAAAACCTCACAGGCTCTTAGCTACTAGAAGCGTGTTCAAAAACCGTCTTGTGGTCCTATGTTTATTATTTCATTATATGCATATGTTGGATTATCATGGTCCTGTGGTTCATCAAATAACCAGCCAATAAGAAACGAAATGTGCATAATTCAAGATATGCGCCCATTGAATTATAAGCTGGAGTTAGACATACACCCTTTATAATTTATTTCCTGAAACTTTAATATTCAATAATTAGATTATTAACAATCGACTGTGCTATAGGTATTTGACTGAGGATGCAATTTTTATTAATCTAACCTAAGCTTGGTTTCTAAATATTCACAGTTAAAAAACAAATAGAAGCTATAATAAACTGGATTCATTGAATTGTCTGCATTTGTCATCAACCTGACTTCTCATTGCCAGTAGTCAACCCAAAATCATATATGTTTCTCTGTGATTCTCTGTTGAGCCCTAAAATTCGTTTTTTGAAACTCCAACAACAAAGTATGCTAACCAATTTCTCAATTGAGTAGCCCAGTTGTATAAAAATTACCCATAGTAAATTAATGGTGTATTTTCACATTGTATATGTAGTAATTGGATTTGCTTTACGTATCATTAGCTAATAACGTGCACAATTTGTTCTAGTTTGTATTTCACTAATTTGATTGGGTCTGTCAATACACATATTTTAATTTAATTATTTTGGGTTTGATTGATGCTAATAAGATTAAATGTCAAGGCATTAACATTAAGATAATCCAGATGTAGTATACACAAAATTTCTTTTGTTATATTTGTTATTCAATGATTTTTTTCACTCTATATCTTAAAAATCTTCAAAATTTATTTTTTATTTACTAGCTTACTCATCTATTTCTCAGACTATGAAGTGCAATGAAATGATGAACTAACTGCAGAAGAAGAAACCAAGCATCAACTACTGGCAAACCTATGCATCAAAAAGAAAAAGGTAAAAATACAATTGCATTATCAAATTTCTTTTTTATGTTCTGTTTTTTAAGTTTGAATTACTGAGTCTTACTTCTCATCGGTCCAACATCTCACCTGAATACCATTGTTTCTAGATAATAATGTATATTATATGTTTGATTAACTTTGAATCCTGGTTTTCCTATAAATTATACACTTTGTCCAATATGTTTCATTACTGTAGTGTATGTATACATACACCCAATTATAAACTAGAAACTTATGGTTACGATGTATGGCTATCAAATTCTATACGAATGATGTTTTTCTCCATTCCTCTATCAACGATTTTCTAAGACAAACAAACCATTTGTCATCTAACTTATACTATGTTTGGCCTTCTGTACCTGCTGCTTGCAATACTTTTATTTGTATATAAGATTAGACATAAGAAGCCAACGAATATGTGACAAAGCCAACGAAATGTTAATAAACACTTCAAACACGCATTACTCAGATTTGAATTTATTTTGGATGTCATCTCCTGATGTGGACTAACTTTGGTACTCTTTGATATTTATGATTTTAATTTGGAAAAATTACCCCAACACAAAGGAGTTTGTCATGTTGTGCTGATGTAGACCAAATGTGCTAATCTGGGTAAATTGTCACTTTTCAATTGCTGAATTCCGACCTTCTAATCACCCTGTTATTGGTTTTTCTGCAAGTTAATGAAAAGATGACGCTGTGAAACGCACAAAGATAGAGGATTTGAGATAAATTCAGGCAAGTAACACTAATTCATTTATTTATCTATACCACTTATATGTTATTGAAACTAAAACATATATATTATGTACTACTCTTTGATGAAACATTGCTAAGATCACCGTACAATCAACTGTGATAGATGAATTTAACTTAACCTATTGTATAGTCTACTTTTTCTTCTTCACGGATGATTTGCCATAAATACATCACAACGAAACCTAATTGACTTCTGTAAGAATAATTGAATTTGCATAATTGAATAAGCTTAGATATGATGACCAGAATTTATAGAAGAAGCATAGATAAAAAAATAAATAGATAATACAAATGCATAGTTACGACAGTTTGTGAGGAGTGAAAGTTAAAGTGTTGAGTTATTCTTACTTGAATAGTATTAGGATAATGGATTGTGTAGGAAAAGGGTTAGGGGTGATAAGGTTGTTATATTAGTTTATGTTATAATTGGAAATTAAGGTTTTTTCTACCTTTATTATTGGAGTACTGCGGACTGGAAGAGGATTATTGATAGTAGAAGGGGGTTGGTGGTATAAAATTTTGTAGGTTCTTTGTGACAATTGTTTTGTCTGTGTGTATTCCACTCTTTTTGGTGCCAGGTTGCTTTTATAAATTTATACATCCAACCAACTAATAAGAATTATCGCGGAGGGACTGTACAGACGTAACAAAATGTTTCTCAATCAAATTGCTTACAACAATGAGTCATGGAATCTTTACATTGTCACTTGGTCAATTAGTGCAACCTTAACATATGATCTGTTTATGACGATCATTATGTCGATGCATCTGACCTTGTATGCAGTGAATATTTACTATTTTAACTGCACTGTAACCTATTTCAAATAGACTTTGAATATTGTAATAAAAATGTTCTATGCTTTTATATCAGATCGCCTTGTATTACCCATATTTAACATACAGTAGTATCCAAGATATTGTATTTCTTATGAAAATTTCTATGCTGTAGAGGATGATATATTTGAACTTAATGTTCTATGATGGTTGTTGGTTGAGTATGACTAATTTTACAAAATATCGCATATTTCCTCCCTAACAAAAAACGGAATAGTGAATTATATCAGTATAGATACTTTTGTTTCAAAATGAAAATTAGCAGTCTAAGGCATAATTATCAGGTGTGTATTCAAGTATGCGTTCATGTACATGCAATGACCTCATTTATAACTATTTTTGTTATTTAACCATGTCCACATGCTAGACATTAGCTATCTGCTGTTTGGTAAATAAGTCTTCAATTTTGTTGCCAAGTTCACCTTCCTTTGAGTTTTTGATTTTTTGGGTTTATACACTGCTTAGGCCGTTCAACAAGCATAATAATTTCCATGGTTTTCTATTTATATCTTCTCATGCAAAAATATAGGTAGTTCTGAATTTAAGGTTCAATCCATGCATTTTGGACGATCTGACAGGAGTTATCAACATAACCTCCTCTT
Organism: Allium sativum; assembly: GCA_030737875.1. Taxonomy (NCBI): domain Eukaryota; kingdom Viridiplantae; phylum Streptophyta; class Magnoliopsida; order Asparagales; family Amaryllidaceae; genus Allium; species Allium sativum. The sequence continues at coordinate 689,614,616 of CM060920.1, read as the reverse complement.
AGGTGTCGGCTACTGATGAATTTTGGACTATTGTTTTCAACGAGTCGAATGAGTCCTAAACACTAACTGACCAAAGAGGCCCATCTTTTTCATCGGAGAAATTGAGGTTCATTGCAAAACACTCAATGATTGCTCGTGCTTGCCATGAAATCATACTGTTATTCCTCTTGCAAACTACACTCTTACCACATTATTTGTAAATACTGACTATGGCTAAAATTTTGCTGTTAACTTGCTTTGATAAATCAACTTATTCATGATCATCACTTTCCATGCTCAATAGCAGGTATCCACACATTACCATCATGTATCCATGATGCTATTTCTTAAAAAAAATGATATTAACAAATAAATTTGCTCTGCCCATGTGCGAAGCATGGGCCACTCACTAGTTATTTCATGAAATCAGGAGAACGAGGCTACTGTATCGTTGAGGGAGGTACTACACCAATTCTGGAGCAAAGTTCTTCCAAAATGGTATTTATCATGGTGATATTTTTCCACATTTGTTTCTTCATATGTCTCCTACACTTGGCAAATGAATACAACTTGAGCCTCCATGATACAACGACAATGGATGAACACAACTTGGCAAATGAACTCATGACTCTGTCTTTACTATTTTCAAATTCAGAGATATGTAATTTGGTCAGTGGACGTGTTAGGCGAACCATTTATAGTAGTAATTTGTAGTTATAATTCAGCATTCGGTACTTAGTATATCTTACGAAATTTGATTTGCATGAGGTTTCAATTTAACTTGAATAATTTTATATGCCTACATAAATGCAGACCGTTCGTGTTTGGCAAGCAGACAAAGATGGGAGCTATGACAAGTGTATGCCCGTTCATGAGCGACAACAAACTTGGAGCATGAATTGCAGATTTGTTCTATCATAAGTAATTATTAGAAAATATTCTATTTTTAAAAAAGATGTGTTGTGTGAGAGAAGAAATTGTTATACATGAGTGGTGTATGAAAATTGTAGAAATTTTTGTTGTAATTGTTTGTACTATTAAAATTTTGTTAAAATAAAAATTTTATTTGTTTATTTTATTTTGTGATATACAATATTACTAAAACGAATATATTTAATATGTAATATCTATAAGCTGTAATAATATTTTTTTATAGATTTATGGATCTATTGCAACAGGCATATACTATTGCAAAATGATTTATTGCAACAGCAAAAGCCTGTTGCAAAAAAGTATACCGCAACATCTTATGGCAACAGGCAGATAATGTTGCGGGCTTTTTGCAACTTCGGCTATACCAACAGGCGCAGGCCTGTTGCAATAGGTCTACTGCAACAAATATCGCCTGTTGCGAAAAGTGCTTTTTGTTGTAGTGTTATTTAGAAAATAAATAGAATTATAAAGGAAATATTTATTTAGAAAATAAATAGATTATAAAGGGAAATACTTGAAAATGAATAGAACTGTATAAATAGAGAATTTTGCACTAGGAAGGTTTAGACCCGTGCTTCGCACATGGGTATAACAGAATATGAATTTAAAGTGAGTATTTAAGAGAAATATGTTTTAACAGATAAATTAAGAAGATTTATTTATAAATAAGGTTTTATAAATTAAGTAAATTATTTATCATTTGATAAATAGAAGGATTAATTGACAGGAATAATTCGAAGTTTGACGTGTCTTCCTATATTAATCTGAAGTTTAGATTATTTTTAAATAATCCCAAGTTTAGGGGGTTCCTTCCCATATTGATCTCGATGATTTATTAACTTGTTGTAGCCGGTTATCAAACTTCAATTCGTCTTCCCAAAATGATTTTTCTAGAGTGGGAAACTAGTTTGGGGAAGACGAATTTAAGTTTGATAACCGAGTACAACAAGTTAATAAGTTATCGGGATTAATATGGGAAGGGGCCCCCCAAACTTGGGATTAATTAAAAATAATCCAAACTTCGGATTAATATGGTAAGATACGTCAAACTTCGGATTATTCCTGTCAATTTATCCTTCTATATAAGTCAGGACTTATTTAGAGAAGTAAGAATGGATTTCAACATCGATATTTGAAACTGAATATGGACACAGAGTTAATCAGAGGAGTTAATCGAAATAGAGTTAATCGATTAGAGTTAGAGTTAATCGATTACAATTAGAGTTAATCGAATAGATTTAGAGTTAATCCGTTAGAGTTAATCGATTAGAGTAAGAGTTAATCGATTAGAGTTAGAATTAATGTAACACCCCACACCCGCTAAGGTCACTCATTAAGGGAATGCCTTAACTTCGGTGGAGTATTTTAAGTGAATATAGAACAGAAAAATTACAACAAGACAGATATAAGTAATACTTGAAATTTAAAACATCATTTCATTGCAGTAGAAGGTAAACATGTTTGGTTACATACCAAAAACCAACAAGATTCAAGTACAAAATATCCATCTCGATAAAAACATAAGTACATAATCCCACTACATACTAATAGCCATAATAGAAAAGATAAGCTGAGCTTTACATCAACGGTCCAAGCTCCAAAAGATAGATAAAGCAATCTGATCAAAGCCCACTAGTGCTAGGCCCAACCTGAGGACCTGAGGGGGGGAAAAAGATAAAAACAACGGGGTCAGACATAAGTCTGAGCGAGTCCTATAACTTTAACAATACAATCATTAAAGTAATTAGGATATGATATAAACTTGTACGGTAACGACTGGGGATAAATGACTACACTAAGCAGCCAACTAGACATAGGAAGAACTAAGATATCGGTAAAGACGCATCTACCCACCCAAGGGTAATTACTACACTGCACCACACCAGTCATTCCTAACTTAAAGGTTGATCCCACCCAAGGACTTAAAGAATTTAACTAGTAGTTTCGTGTACCCCTAGCTGACCACATAGGTGCCGTCTGCCCCTATCTCCACTAGGTGTACCCACTACTCCCCAAGCAATCGGCTCCCTAACATAGATACCCGTGTTGGCCCCACAGTGGGGTGTATCACTCCCCAAAGTGGCAACCCGATACAACCAACGGTGCATGGCTTATACCTACATGATGCAACAACGTCTTACCTACCAGCCCGGGCCCACACACGCATATGAAACCCGTTGGACTTGCGTTGCCACCGCTAACTCGTTTTGGCCTCTTATAGTAAAGCCCAGTACGCGTGTCCCGTCCTCGACATGGGTCGAGCACACAAAGATACATATGGGTTACTGGTTGAAATGGGCCCCCACAAGCTATCCACCTAAGCTTGCTCCCTCTAGTGTATCCCACTTAACCCTTTAATCATGTTTAATTACATGTTTCCACTTTGGTTAAGTATTCTAATCGTATTTTCTATTGCCACCCAAGGCAACCACTAGATTACCACATGCCACCCAAGGCACCCACTTAACCCCTCATGCCCCACTACATGCTTATCTGGTTAAGTGTTTCTTAATTGATTAAGACCGTAACCTTTGTAAAGACCTCTCACATTAGACTGTCTTTTATGGCAGCTGGATTTGCCGGTCGGGTCCGGGCAGCCTTATGCCATAACAGAGTCTAACCTCATGTCTTTACACTTGTCACGTATTTAGTTTGTGCCTAAGACCTCTCACATTGGGCCAATCATTTGTAGCAGCTGGATTTGCCGGTCGGGTCTGGGCAGTCTTATGCTACAAAAGGGTCCAACCTCGTGTCTTAGTCGATTAATTACACCTAATTAATCACCCCCATATTTTGAATTAATTTTCCCTAATTAATTCTAATTTAATGATGTACATAATTGACTCAATTATGTCCATCCACTTATGGTATGCAACATCATACCAATTTCACCACAATTTTGTTAACATGAATATTAACCCCATCGTTCCCCACGTAATACGCTAACATGACATACTTAAAAGGGAAGATTCATCACAAATACAATGGGTTCAACTTAGCATAACATTAGCATCAACATGGGTTTTAAAGGTGTCAACTTGCATATATGACCATAACATCAAACCCAACTAGCATAAATAATCAACCCAAACTTGCATGAATCACATATGTCATAAAGAGGGTAACTTGCATAGATGTTCATGTCATAGACCTATCATAAAGGGATAAACTTGCATACATGTCATAGGTCTAAAAAGGGATGAACTTGCATATGTTACTCATATCATAAAAAGGGGAAAACATGCATGACATACAAGGGGTAAACTTGCATATGTATGCATATCATACGAAGGTGTAAACTTGCACATGTTACTTGCATATAATCAAACACCAAACTTGCATAACATGTCATATATGAACTTGCATATAATCAAACACCAAACTTGCATAACATGTCATATATGAACTTGCATATAATCAAACACCAAACTTGCATAATATGGTGTCATAATGGATCAATGTTTATCATAGTGATTTGCATAACTAGCATCATGAACACATAGCATAAAACTTGCATAACTAACATCATGGACATATAGCATAAAACTTGCATAACTAACATTATGAGCACATAGCATATGATAACATAACTTGCATTGATCCACATTCATAACCATAACCTCATTACATCCTATCATAATTAGTTTAGCAATTGCTTGCTAAAGGCATAGAAACTCACAACTTGTTGATTAGCACTCCTATGAAGAAGATTAAGTTGCTAGAGTTGATTAGAAGTTGATTTGAGAAGCTATCTTCTTCTAAAATGTGATGGAGGCTCCATCTAATTGCATTTTGACGGCATGACGGCCTTGTATCTATTTTTAGTATGAATTAGGGTAGTCTTAGGGTGTATTTATAGATTTAGGATGTAGTTTAGGCCATAGGATTGACCCTAGTTTAGATCTAAACCATCAAAAATCGTCACAGGTCAGCAGAACAGACCAGAGAACCAAAACAGGTGCACCAGGCCAGCCAGGGTCAAACCAGAAAGCTGTGCAGGTTTCTGGCTCGACACGGGCGCACTTCCCAAGTGCGCCAGTGTATTTGTGTGCTGGCGCACTTCACAAGTGCGCCAGTGCATTCTGGCTTGTTTTCGGTTTTTCTGCCTAACTTCGTTCGTCCATATCTTCTTCATACGGACCCCGATTTTCGAAAACTCGGACTCTATTTCGCGTATTTTTCCGAGACGAACGCAATGGAGCAACCCGTTTCCCCTAATTCCCACATCTGGGATTAGTTATTCTTTAATTTGTGAATGTTAATATTAACTGAAATTCGGGGTGTTACATTCTCCCCTACTTAAAGGATTTCGTCCCCGAAATCTCTAAGTCCAGAAGAACGTATCCTACCATCCAAACAACCATCTACTAAACCATCAAACACTAGCATCCATTGTCCTTAAAGTTTCTAATGTTGTATGAACATATGCAAAAAGTGTGTATATATGTTCCCTGTCTAATGCAAAATCAGGCGGTCTACTGATTCAGTTGACCTCCTTAATGCAAACCATGATAGTGCCATGCATCCAATATGTATGCGAAAGAACCCTATCTACACATACTATTTCTACATGTGTGAACAACCATACACCAGAATGCATCATCCATATGATAACACAACCATTATACATCCATTAATATAGCTACCTACACACAATTATATGCAATATGCAATGTGAAGTGACTGAGCCGATCTAGTGTCAAAAGTGTGTGTATAGGCATCCACGAGCAACCACTAGCAAACACTTGCATCCACACGCATCCATCAATCATAACATGTCTCAAACACATGTTTCAACCATAGGTTCACCCTATCTAAAGGTCAAAGGTACTAATGAGAGGACATACTAAAGATAAGATAAGAACTAGACAAACGATAAAGGAGAAATTAAAAGACATACCCTCAAAAAGGAATGGGTACAGTGAATGCATCTTCGCTTCTGTCTCCCAAGTAGCGTTGCTCTCATCATCTCCCCATTGCACTTTGACTAGTTGAACCTCTCTGTTTCTCAACTTCCTAGTCTCTGACCCAAGGATGCGAGTAGGAGCTCGTCGAATCGTCGCATCACGCTCTACCTCCACTTCTCTAAGCAAGCTCGGCTCTACCACCTCTGCGGTCTCATGTAGGCACTTCCTCAAATGTGACACATGGAATACGTCACGTACACCACTAAGTCTCTCGGGCAAATCCACTCTATATGCCATCTGTCCAATCCTTTCCTTAATAGGAAACGATCCTACAAACCTTGGTGCTAATTTTCCAACGGACCCAAATCGAACAACATTCCACAATGGAGATACTTTGACAAAGACCATGTCCCCAACATCAAACTCAAGATCCATCCTCCTCTTATCCGCATAAGATTTCTGCCTATCTTGCGCTGCTTTCATCCTTCTTCGAATCAAATCAATCTTTTCTGAAGTCTCTCTAACCATATCGGGCCCAAGCAAGATCTTATCTGTAGATTCCCACCAACATGTAGGTGACCGACAAGGCCTTCCATAAAGAGCTTCGAAAGGAGCCATGCCAATACTAGACTGAAAGCTGTTATTATACGCGAACTCCACCAATGGAAGATGCTCTTCCCATGTACCTCCAAAATCTTAGATACGTAGCCTCAAAAGGTCTTCTAGAACACGATTCACCCTCTCGGTCTGGCCGTCCGTCTGGGGATGATATGCGGTGCTCAAACACAACTGAGTCCCTACTGCCTCTTGCAAACTCTTCCAAAACTCGCTAGTGAAGATAGGATCTCGATCGCTCACTATGCTAGAAGGTACACCATGCAACCGAACTATCTCTCGAAGGTAAACTGAAGCTAGCCATGGAGCAGTCCTCTTACTCTTCACGGGTATGAAATGGGCGCTCTTAGTAAGTCTGTCTACCACAACCCAAATTCCCGTATTACCCTTCCTCGATCTCGGTAACCCATCGATAAAATCCATCGAGACGCTATCCCACTTCCATTGCGGAACTTCCAATGGGTGAAGCAACCCACCGGGTTTCTTTTGCTCTGCTTTCACTTATTAGCACACCAAGCATCTAGCGACATACTCGGCCACTTTCTTCTTCATACCGGCCCAAAAGAAAACTCGCTTCATGTCTTGGTACATCTTGTCCCTACCGGGTTGAATGGTCATCTTCGAACGATGTGCATCATCAAGAACAGCCTTCTTCAAACCCTCGTCTTGCGGTACACAAAGTCTACCGTCTCTACGCAACCACCCCTTACCATCTAGGGTGTACCTACTCAAATCGCTGGACGACTTCCCCCTTATGAGCTTCTCCACTAACTCAACCAACTGTGGGTCGTCCCGCTGTGCCTCACCAATCCATCCCAAAAGAGTAGGTCTGACCTCTAAGGATGCTAGCAAACCAGGTATAAAGTCAAAGGAAGGTCTGAAGTCAAACATCGAAATAAATTCCAAGCTTCGTCGTTCAACGAACAATGGACTCATAGACAACCTTTTTCTGCTTAAGGCGTCTGCCACCACATTACCCTTGCCAGGGGTATATGCTATCTCAAAATCATAGGATGCTAAGAACTCCATCCACCTTTGTTGCCTTAAGTTCAAATCCTTTTGAGAAAACAAGTACTTCAATGATTTGTGGTCAGTGAACAATTCGAACCTCTCGCCAAGAAGATAATGGCACCAAGACTTAAGCGCAAAAACAATAGCGGCCAACTCTAGATCATGTGTAGGGTAATTTTTCTCATGCGCTCTCAACTGCCTTCCCCCATAGGCTATTGCCCTTCCCTCTTGCATTAAGACTGCGCCTAGTCCTATCCCGCAAGCATCGGTATAAACAACAAATGGCTTACTCCCATCTGGCAACACTAAGACTGGAGCTGTGGTTAAAGCTCTCTTTAACCGTTGGAATGCATCATCACAATCTACGTCCCATGTGAAGACTAGATTCTTCTTTGTCAAGCGAGTTAATGGGGCTGATATCTTCGCGAAGTCCTTGATAAACTTCCTATAGTAGCCAGCCAACCCCAAGAAACTCCTCACCTCGGTAGCATTCTTCGGAACCTTCCAATCTTGGATGGACACTGCCTTCACGGGATCCACAGCTATCCCTTCTTTGGAGACCACGTGCCCTAAGAACCGCACCTCCTTCCTCCAAAAGTGACATTTAGAGAATTTAGCCTTAAGGCTATGCGCTCGAAGAGTCTCCAACACTTCCCTAAGATATAGGGCATGCTCTTCTTCACTCTTAGAAAAGACCAAGATGTCATCCACAAAGACCACCACAAACTTATTAAGGTACTCCCTGAACACCCTACTCATCAAATCAACAAAGTATGCAGGAGCGTTCGTCAAACCAAAGGGCATCACCAGCCACTCATAGAAACCATCTGGAGTCCTAAAGGCAGTCTTCTCTATACTATCCTCAGCCACTCTCAACTGATGAAACCCCGTGGCTAAGTCCAACTGCGAAAACACTGAGGCGCCAACCAACTGATCAAAGAGATCATCAATCCTCGGCAATGGGTGTCTATTCTTCTTTGTAAGTTTGTTGAGTTCTCTATAGTCTACACAAAGTTTGAGGGACCCATCCGCCTTCGTGGCAAAAACTACTGGAGCACCCCACTCCGATATACTTCGTCTTATGAACCCCTTCTCAAGCAACTCCCCTACTTGCTTATGGAGTTCCCTCCTCTCACGAGGAGCCATGTGACGCACTGGCAAAGATACTGGCTTAGCATTGTCCACCAGATATATTCGGAAGTCTATCTCCCGCTTCGGAGGTAAGCCCTTCACCTCCTCAAACACATCCGAGTATTCCCGGACCACTCTAATAGATCGCAAACTCTCGACCGAAGCGTCAAGCGATTCAAGATAACTTAGCATAACAGAATTCATGGGATTACAAGAGATCTCGAGAGTGTTCCCCAAGCGGGTCATGAGCCTAACAACTCTCCTTTCACAATCAAGAACGGCACCATTACCGGATAACCAGTCCATGCCCAAAATTAACCCATAGCCCGTGAAGCCCAAAACAAAAGCATCACATCTAAACTCAACGCTAAGTATAGAAATCTTCAAACCCAAACATATCATGGACAAATAAGTGGAGCCCCCAATTGGGTTTGAAACAACCAAGGGATCATCTACTAGACTGGTGACTAAGTGCAGTGAGTCAACTAATGGTGATGAGATAAACGAATGCGATGCGCCAGAGTCAAACAAAGTACGGACAGGATGATCAAACAGAAAAACCAGACTTTCAACGGAAATAGTTCTACCTCTTTCCTGAATCGGTGGAACTGCGAGAGCCTGAACTTGCCCCCTTGCCTGACCTGGTGCCATAAGAGCTTGCACCTGTCCTCCTGAGGTAGATCCCGTCCTCTGCCCCTTCTTAGGGCAGTCCTTCACTAGATGCCCTGCTTCGCCACAGTGGAAGCAGCCAGTCTTCTTCTTCCGACAATCTTTGCTTAAGTGGCCTGGTGTCCCGCAATTGAAGCACTTCTTCTTTCCCTTGCCACCGTTGCCTTTCCCACCCTTGTTTTGCTGTTTCTGTTGAGGTCTCTTCTGATCTCCTTTCTTCTCGGGTGCCTTATTAGCATTGGGACCCTTCTCTTCCTCATGCATGAGTGCCATATCTACTAGCTTCTCAAAGGTGGCCCCCATAGGGATGTGAGTCATAGCCAATCCATGGATCGGTTCATTCAAGCCCTTAACGAACCTCAAAGCCTTCTTCTCCAGTGTATTCACCATGTCTATGCCAAATCTTGCTAGCTGATTAAACTTGTTGACATATTCCTTCACTGATAAGTTTCCTTGCTTTAGTGTCAAGAACCTTTCCATATACAGATTTTCTTCCGCACGTGAAAGAAACTTCGCCTCAAACCTTTGCCTGAAATCCGCCCAAGATTCAACTAGGCGTTCTCCATTAGTGACCTCCCACCAGAACGAGCCTCTCCCTTCATTAACCAAGCAGCTAACTTGACTTTCTTTCCTTCTTCCATCTCAAAGATGTCTATCAACTCTTCCGTTTCCTTAAGCCAATCCCTAGCTTCCACAAAAGTTTCTGATCCTTGAAAAGGTTTCCCTCCCATAGCCTTAAATTCCTTGCAAGTATTAGCAATAGTAACCGCGCGAGGAGGAGGAGGAAGATCGGGTGCAACTGGTGGTGGGGGAACATTTGTTGGACCCGCAGCGGCGGCCCTAGCCTCCATCAATCTCCTATACCATACTGGTATCGTCACACCCTCCGGAAAGTTAAGATCTTCAGCCATGCTGAAACGAAAAAGGAAAGATTCAAAACGGAGAATTCGAAAGATAAAGATATGGCTATTGGGGATTATGCTTTTCTTTCAAAAACTTTTCTCTTAAAAGACATGTTTTTGAAAATACTTCTTCCAAAAATGTTTTTAGAAAAATAGTTTTTCTAAAAAATTTATCAGTTCTGGTAACCTTCAGCTCTGATACTACGTGTAACACCCCACACCCGCTAAGGTCACTCATTAAGGGAATGCCTTAACTTCGGTGGAGTATTTTAAGTGAATATAGAACAGAAAAATTACAACAAGACAGATATAAGTAATACTTGATATTTAAAACATCATTTCATTGCAGCAGAAGGTAAACATGTTTGGTTACATACCAAAAACCAACAAGAGTCAAGTACAAAATATCCATCTCGATAAAAACATAAGTACATAATCCCACTACATACTAATAGCCATAATAGAAAAGATAAGCTAAGCTTTACATCAACGGTCCAAGCTCCAAAAGATAGATAAAGCAATCTGATCAAAGCCCACTAGTGCTAGGCCCAACCTGAGGACTTGAGGGGGGAAAAGATAAAAACAACGGGGTCAGACATAAGTCTGAGCGAGTCCTATAACTTTAACAATACAATCATTAAAGTAATTAGGGTATGATATAAACTTGGTACGGTAACGATTGGGGATAAATGACTACACTAAGCAGCCAACTAGACATAGGAAGAACTAAGATATCGGTAAAGACGCATCTACCCACCCAAGGGTAATTACTGCACCACACCAGTCATTCCTAACTTAAAGGTTGATCCCACCCAAGGACATAGAGAATTTAACTAGTAGTTTCGTGTACCCCTAGCTGACCACATAGGTGTCGTCTGCCCCTATCTCCACTAGGTGTACCCACTACTCCCCAAGCGATCGGCTCCCTAACGTAGATACCCGTGCTGGCCCCACAGTGGGGTGTATCACTCTCCAAAGTGGCAACCCGATACAACCAACGGTGCACGGCTTATACCTACACGATGCAACAACGTCTTACCTACCAGCCCGGGCCCACACACGCATATGAAACCCGTTGGACTTGCGTTGCCACCGCTAACCCGTTTTGGCCTCTTATAGTCAAGCCCAGTACGTGTGTCCCGTCCTCGACATGGGTCGAGCCCACAAAGATACATATGGGTTACTGGTTGAAGTGGGCCCCCACAAGCTTCCCACCTAAGCTTGCTCCCTCTAGTGTATCCCACTTAACCCTTTAATCATGTTTAATTACATGTTTCCACTTTGGTTAAGTATTCTAATCGTATTTTCTATTGCCACCCAAGGCAACCACTAGATTTCCACATGCCACCCAAGGCACCCACTTAACCCCTCATGCCCCCACTACATGCTTATCTGGTTAAGTGTTTCTTAATTGATTAAGACCGTAACCTTTGTAAAGACCTCTCACATTAGACTGTCTTTTATGGCAGCTGGATTTGCCGGTCGGGTCCGGGCAGCCTTACGCCATAACAGAGTCTAACCTCGTGTCTTTACACTTGTCACGTATTTAGTTTATGCCTAAGACCTCTCACATTGGGCCAATCATTTGTAGCCGCTGGATTTATCGGTCGGGTCCGGGCAGTCTTATGCTACAAAAGGGTCCAACCTCGTGTCTTAGTCGATTAATTACACCTAATTAATCACCCCCATATTTTGAATTAATTTTCCCTAATTAATTCTAATTTAATGATGTACATAATTGACTCAATTATGTCCATCCACTTATGGTATGCAACATCATACCAATTTCACCACAATTTTGTTAACATGAATATTAACCCCATCGTTCCCCACGTAATACGCTAACATGACATACTTAAAAGGGAAGATTCATCACAAATACAATAGGTTCAACTTATCATAACATTAGCATCAACATGGGTTTTAAAGGTGTCAACTTGCATATATGACCATAACATCAAACCCAACTATCATAAATAATCAACCCAAACTTTCATGAATCACATATGTCATAAAGAGGGTAACTTGCATAGATGTTCATGTCATAGACCTATCATAAAGGGATAAACTTGCATACATGTCATAGGTCTAAAAAGGGATGAACTTGCATATGTTACTCATATCATAAAAAGGGGTAAACATGCATGACATACAAGGGGTAAACTTGCATATGTATGCATATCATACAAAGGTGTAAACTTGCACATGTTACTTGCATATAATCAAACACCAAACTTGCATAACATGTCATATATGAACTTTCATATAATCAAACACCAAACTTGCATAACATGTCATATATGAACTTGCATATAATCAAACACCAAACTTGCATAACATGGTGTCATAATGGATCAATGTTTATCATAGTGATTTGCATAACTAGTATCATGAACACATAGCATAAAACTTGCATAACTAACATCATGGACATATAGCATAAAACTTGCATAACTAACATCATGAGCACATAGCATATGATAACATAACTTGCATTGATCCACATTCATAACCATAACCTCATTACATCCTATCATAATTAGTTTAGCAATTGCTTGCTAAAGGCATAGAAACTCACAACTTGTTGATTAGCACTCCTATGAAGAAGATTAAGTTGCTAGAGTTGATTAGAAGTTGATTTGAGAAGCTATCTTCTTCTAAAATGTGATGGAGGCTCCATCTAATTGCATTTTGATGGCATGACGGCCTTGTATCTATTTTTAGTACGAATTAGGGTAGTCTTAGGGTGTATTTATAGATTTAGGATGTAGTTTAGGCCATAAGATTAACCCTAGTTTAGATCTAAACCATCAAAAATCGTCACAGGTCAGCAGAACAGACCAGAGAACCAAAAAAGGTGCACCAGGCCAGCCAGGGTCAAACCAGAAAGCTGTGCAGGTTTCTGGCTCGACACGGGCGCACTTCCCAAGTGCACCAGTGTATTTTTGTGCTGGCGCACTTTACAAGTGCGCCAGTGCATTCTGGCTTGTTTTCGGTTTTTCTGCCTAACTTCGTTCGTCCATATCTTCTTCATACGGACTCCGATTTTCGAAAACTCGGACTCTATTTCGCGTATTTTTTTGAGACGAACGCAATGGTGCAACCCGTTTCCCATAATTCCCACATCTGGGATTAGTTATTCTTTAATTTGTGAATGTTAATATTAACTGAAATTCGGGGTGTTACAGTTAATCGACTAGAATTAGAGTTAGAGTTAATCGATTAGAGTTAATCAAATAGAGTTAATCAGTTAAATTAACCAATTAGAGTTAATCAAATAGTGTTAATAAGTTAAAGTTAACCAATTTGAGTTAATCAAATAGAGTTAATCAGTTAAAGTTAACCAGTTAGAGTTAATCAAATAGAGTTAATCAGTTAAAGTTAACCAGTTAAAGTTAATCAGTTAGAGTTAATCAGTTAAAGTTAACCAGTTAAAGTTAATCAGTTAGAGTTAATCAGTTAAAGTTAACCAGTTAAAGTTAATCAGTTAGAGTTAATCGGCTAAAGTTAACCAGTTAAAGTTAATCAGTTAGAGTTAACCAGTTAGAGTTAATCAGTTAGAGTTAATCGATAGAGTAAATTAAATAGAGTTAACTGAATTTGAGATAATCGAATATTTGTTATTTGACTAGAGTTAAATAGTGAGTATCAAATATTAGTTATTCGACTAGAGTTAAATAGAGTTAGTCGAATATTAGCTATTCGACTAGAGTTAAATAAAGTTAATCGAATATTAGTTATTCGAATAGAGTTAAATAGAGTAAAAAGGAGATAATGAAAGGAGTTATCGAATATAATCTATTCGAAAAGAGATAATCGAATATAATCTATTCGAAAAGAGATAATCGGATATAATCTATTCGAAAAGAGATAATCGAATATAATCCATTCGAAAGGAGTTACCGAATATAATCTAATTGAAAAGAGATAATCGAATATAATATATTCGAAAGGAGTTATCGAATATAATCTATTCGAAAAGAGATAATCAAATATAATCTATTCAAAAGGAGTTATCAAGTATAATCTATTCGAAAAGAGATAATCGAATATAATCTATTCGAAAGGGGATAATTGAATATAATCTATTCAAAGAGAGTTAATCGAATATTAGTTATTCGATGGAGAGTTAATCAAATAAAGATTACTCGAAAGAGAGTTATATGTCAAATTCGATTATATCGAATTCGGGAAAGTATTTATACTTTTCGGTTTTTAAATCAAGATTTATTTATTTATAAATTTGGTGTTTATTTATTTATTCAAATTAAGCAATAGAAGTTCTAATTTGAGGTTAGATATTTCGAAAGTAGGGATTACAACGCTATAGTTATAATCAATGTTTTCAATAAAGAAGTGGGTATGTAGATAGAATCTGAGAGTTACGCAAGGAAGTTTGTTAAAGGTTTAAAAGATAAACTTTGTCTATTCAGAAGTTATAACGTTGTTCAATTAAGGTCTGAGAGGTAATTATACCCCAACTTGATTGACTTCCTTCTTAACTAAGGAATGGCTAAGGTTTGATAGTAAAGGATGGTTAAGTGAATTTAGTTAATGAGTGAAATGGTTTGAGTTGGCATGGCGATGTTTTATTTAAACATCAACTTAAATCCAGTGAAGGAGTTTTGGAAATATTTTCCAAATAAGAATCAGAAATGTTTTCTGATAGTAGAAAATAAGAATTTAGAATATACGGAAACAGGAGATAAGTAAATTGATGAACTAAAGAGATAAATGTTAAATGATGATTGATCGATATAATTTCCATCTGGAAATAATATCGTTGTTTGCACACGAGTTTTCTTTTGATAGTAAAATAACAGACTATCAAAGTTTTGACCATTTTTCCGTCGTCAATACGGAGAGACCGGTTGGGTTTGAGAACCACTCCGTATGGGCGTTAGTGTTTCGAATTAATTAGATCGAAGACAAATTGAAGATGGAGTTATGCAAGGGCTATCCTGTTTATAGAATAGTTCCTTCGGTTTGTCCAGTCCTAGGACAACTTGAATGGATGAATGTTTGATAGAGTATATCTGGTAGATCACGTAAGTTGATCGTTTCTAACGTATTTACGTTGGTGGTGGAGGAATTCGTTTCTCTTAGCTTATACCCATGGTATTTTTGGGGAAATCAATTTGTGATTTGATGGGTATGACGATGTGGAATTCAAAGTGAATGAATGAGTAATCTGTTGAAATATACGTTATGACCTCCAGCCTCATCAATTAGGAAATGACAAAAATCGGGCAGGCAGCATGGCTAAGTGGGCCGCACCCAAGTAGGGTATATTGTCACCATCTAGAGAATATTCATATTTGTTACTTCTTTCAAATTATGTATCTTCCGGGAATGGTTATGTCAGTTTACCAACTGTAAGGTGATAATATATTTGATACACTCAAGCGAAAAGAGTGGTCGTTCATGTGTGGCCGTATTGCGGGATGTTCTTGTTAAACTCCAGTGCATCACTTCTAGAGTACACTGAGCGGAAGGTGGATCCATACCTTGTCAAAGTTGGAATACATTCCCCAAATAAGAGCTCGTGGTTTTGATTGTATATTATATATGTAGAACGTTAGATGCAAGTGTTTCTGCTAGATTTCTATTTACTTGATCTAGATATTATTATAATATCAGACAAGTATCGTTATAGAAATATTTTGGGTTATCATAAGATAAAAGTCATCCGTGTTTATGTGTGGATCAGTCTTATGATTATCCTATGTTTCAAAAGGATTTTGAAAGTTAAATCAAATGATTTGAGTTTACTCACACCAATGATTGACCCAGAGTTTATTTTGTTTGTTTTCCCCAAACTCTTAGGTGCCCAATTTTGTATGGGCAGTCAAGTAGTCGGGATTTACAGATACTTGAAGAGCTGGAGTAGGAGGCTTCAAGATTATATAGCTATTGTTATTTCCGCTGTGTTGTAAGTGTTATACTCTTATAATGGTATCATCTACAAATACTGTTTTATTTCAAATTTATGTTATGAAATATATTTATTCGTTCCGCTATGAGATTCGTGTTTACTCTGATGTTGTATGTTCTTCTTCTTCTTCTTCTTCTATTCTAAGTTTCTGTCTTATCTATTCTCACCCTCTGTTTTCTTTCTATTAGTTTTCTGGTTTCCAGTGTAATTTGTGTTGGACTTGTGTTATTGGATCAGCTCAAATTAGACTGGAATTTCGGGACACTACAGTTGGTATAAAGGTTAAGTAATTAACTTGGCTCTGTGGCATGACTCAGTAGAGATAGGGTTAGCAATACCCTAGATTGAGTTGAGTGTATATATACCAGAGAACGTATTTGTAGATTTCAATATAAAATGGTTTTATATTGTGGAGTTTTGTTGGTTGAGTTGTTTATGGGTTCTAGTCGATCAGTTTGATCCACTATATCGGTGGGGGTTTATAAACACTCGAATACGATGGGTCGACATGATATGTTTTGAAAAGAGGGTGAATGAAAATAATTTTACCCAAAGTATATTTTGATATAGAGAAAATATATATTGGAATTATAATATATTGGATATATTGGTTGTTATTATAATCAAGTAAGATTATAAATTAAAAGGGTTATGTAAATAACCAATTCGAATTCATATAAGTATAGTATCTGGAATTAGATGGATTAAATCTGAATTTAAATCAGAATTGGAATTAAAACCATGGAAGGTTATAAAGGTGTTGTAAATGGATTTGGATTAATTATATGAGAATTTTAAAATCCTGGGAGATTTTAAATTGTTTACAAGCATTATGAAGGATATTTTGAAATGAATTTCAAAATGGAAGTGTTTGGATATGGTTTTGAAAGTGATATAGTATTGAACTCAATTTGATAGCTGGAAATAGATTCTGATAATGATCATGACATCATCGGTGTTCATTTTCGAGTTGTAAGTGACGGATTAATACCAAAGAGATTGTTTTCGAATTATTTTGGAAAAAGAGTTATTTTGATATTCAGAAACGATATTTTATTTTTAAAAAGCAAAGTTGTTTAGAAACTCCCAGGAACGGATTGTTTGAATTATAACAAATTAGATGGAAATTTGTGAAACTAAATTGAGAATCAAGAATGTTAGTTGAGATTTATAATGGAATTAATCTTGGATAAACGAATGGTTGTATTGGAGATAAAAGTGATTTGAGTTTGATTGGGATGACACTGGTATATGTTGAATTGGCAGCATATGAAAATGATATAATGATATGCCCGACAAAAAGGTACCAATTTATATTATATATGAGTTTGAGATTTTGATGAGCCGAATTGGCAAGCCACTTGGCTGTTTGATTTTCTTTTGGGTTGAAGAAGGCCCAGAGAGGTGAGTTGGAGTTTGAACTATTGACCAGTACAAAGGAGGTGCTGGCGAAATTTTTCGAAAAGTTAAGGTGTTAGAAAATTTTTAGGGTTTTTGGAAATATTCGTTAATAGAAATGAATTAGTATTTAATTGAAATTAATTAGGTTCAGTTGAAACTGAAGTTAAGAAGTGAACAAATAAGTTCTAACCAGTCAATAGGGTTTGTTTTCTACCTTAGCAATTTCGAGGACGAAATTATTTTAAGGGGGGAAGAATGTAATGTCCCATATTTTAGCGGTATAATAATTAATTAATTTAATTATTTATATAGAGATTCAGAGAATTTAATGGTTTTTTAATTAAATAATAATGAATATTTAATTAATATAAATAATAGAATAATATATTTAATTCTGAAATAGTCAGAAATAGTGAATTGACGATATGGTGTGATCTGGACAATTTAAAATATATATAATTCAGTTTGGAATTGAATTACGATAACGAATATATTTAATTAACAAAGTTAGAACCTATGAATTATAATATAATTATAATCGAGCTCGAAATGGCGTGGCAGTTCGCTATTTGGCGATTCGAACTTCAACTGAATATACAGGGTCTGTTTTAAATTGGATTTCCGTGAAACAAGAAATGTTCGGTGCTGGTGAAGTATATTTTTCTAGCGGAAGAGAAAAATCGAAATTTCTTTGTGTAGATTTTGATTTATGTCCAAATCAAATTTTAGAAAAGTCGCTATGGAATTCCTTTATAATTTATAATGATATATAAAAGGAATTTCAATATAAATTTGAATATCGATTCAACCGGGATTTGAATATCGAGTTGTAAATCCATATATATTTATTATGGAGTTGTATGGTATTCTATGGTGAATAAATATGATAATATTTATTTATAAAATTTAATTTAATTATTTTTAAATATATTTATATATTTAAATGGGTTATTTAGAGCTTTAAAAATAGTCAGTTTTGCAAACGACCTCTGTTTTCGATGAAACTAATTTTGTTGGATCCGTAATATTAAATTATTGTTAGATTTCAAGTTTCGTGATTTTTAGAGTTAGTGTGTAGCCGTACAGATTTTTAAGTGGAAAATAGTCGATATTTTGAGGGTTAAAAATACGCTGTGTGAGCAAACGGAGTCGGAATTCGATGAAACCAGTTTCGTTGGTTCCATAATGTCGAACTAATGGTGCATGTCCAGTTTCATGATTTTTGGGTATTGTATGTGATCGTAGGGATTTTTAAAGGACAAACGAAGATAACGGTCCAATATCAATATAAAATTTATTATAAAACCCTAACTTCCACTAAACCCTAAACTTTTCCTCCCTTGGTCAATACTTTCTCCGCCATAATCATTTCTACAGCAAAACACATTTCGACACTTTATAAAATCAAAGGAAAATCAAAGTAAATTTCTAAAATCATGTAATATACATATATATGTTCCTCATAAGATTCTTTTCTAGCTATATGAGTTTTGCGCCATTCGAAACCTATTTTTAGTTTGTTGGAAATATACCACAGAAACTAGGGTTGAAGAATTTGGGTGTTTGGGGTTTTAATTCAAGATATGAGTATTGTATTTGGGTTCAGGGAAGTGAATGGCACTTGCCTGCATTTTCTGGTTGATCTCGGTGGAGATTTTTGTCGCACCTGACTGTACATTCATGGAAAGGGGGCGAAGTCGGAAATTGCAGGAGGTGAGCGAGTTGAAGTCTGTGGTGTCGGGTAGGTGCGGTTTTGGATGAGGAGAAGAATGGTGGTGGTTTTGCGTTGATCGGTGGTGGGTAGGAGGAGTTGGAGATCGGCGAAGTAGTGGCATTGGAGGAGGACACGTCTGTGTATCAGTGTTGGGGAAGACGGGTTGAAATTAAAGGCGGGTGTGGGCTTTAAGGGGTAATGGGCCGAAGGAAAAAGGGGCAAAGACCAACAATTTAAATAAATTAAAAAGTTTGTTTTAATTTAAATGTAAGTTAACTTGTAAAGCTAATATCTTATCCATACGGCGTTAGAATTGCGAACGGTCAGATCCGTTGGGATCGTAGGGACGGCGCCTACACAATGGAACTGACTGGGAGTGGATTGGAGTCCGTTACAATTTATAGCAAAATAAATTGTTCGTCTGAATCTAGCGACGGTTATCGTTATTAACGATGATCATCCAATGTGAGTAAAACTCACCAATTCTGAATGGTTATATTTTTATAGCATATTTTTAGAACTGATAATTATCTGTTGATTGATGTATGTTAACTGTTTGGTTGAATTGCTTATGTACTGGTTGAAATTATAGATAACGATATATATATATATATATATATATATATAAATCGTTAATCAAATATTAATTCTGTTTAGCAGAGTACTTCATATTGAAATGAAATCGATGTTAACTATATTGTTTAACATCTGTGATGCAGGGAAACAGGTTGGAGGGACCCAACTGGGTTCCTCAATATATAAAATACTGTTTTGTTTCATATACTGTGATATATGATGTGATATATAATATGTTGTGGGTTATGTGTGTATGAATGATATTGATCACTGTTGTTTGGTATTTTTAATATTGTAAGAAATACTAGGATGCAAAAAGGGGATTTTCAAAGTATAATTTGAAAATACATTATTTTTATAAAATCAATGGATTTTATATATAAAAGGGAAAAGGGTTTATAAAAGGAAATAATTATAAAATCAGAGAGTTAAAAAGGAAAATATTTGTAAAATAAATATAAAGGAAAATATTTGTAAAACAAATGTGAAAAGGAGATATTTATTTAGAAAATAAATGGAATTATAAAGGACATATTTATTTAGAAAATAAATAGAATTATAAAGGAAATATTTATCTAGAAAATAAATAGATTATAAAGGGAAATACTTGAAAATGAATAGAACTGTATAAAAAGAGAATTTTGCACTAGGAAGGTTTAGACCCGTGCTTCGCACATGAGTATAACAGAATATGAATTTAAAGTGAATATTTAAGAGAAATCTTTTTTAATAGATAAAGTAAGAATATTTATTTATAAATAAGGTTTTATAAATTAAGTAAATTATTTATCATTTGATAAATAGAATATATAAGTCAGGACTTATATAGAGAAGTAAGAATCGATTTCAACATCGATATTTGAAACTGAATATGGACGTAGAGTTAATCAAAGGAGTTAATCGATTAGAGTTAGAGTTAATCGATTAGAGTTAGAGTTAATCGATTAGAGTTAGAGTTAACTGATTAGAGTTAGAGTTAATTGACTAGAATTAGAGTTAGAGTTAATCGATTAGAGTTAATCAAATAGAGTTAATCATTTAAAGTTTACCCATTAGAGATAATCAAATAGAGTTAATCAGTTAAAGTTAACCAATTAGAGTTAATCAAATAGAGTTAATCAGTTAAAGTTGACCAGTTAGAGTTAATCAAAATGAGTTAATCAGTTAAAGTTAATCAGTTAAAGTTAATTAGTTAGA
Source organism: Allium sativum (assembly GCA_030737875.1). Lineage (NCBI taxonomy): Eukaryota > Viridiplantae > Streptophyta > Magnoliopsida > Asparagales > Amaryllidaceae > Allium > Allium sativum. Next base: position 689,593,646 of record CM060920.1, on the reverse strand, counting down.
GTTAATAAGTTAAAGTTAACTAGTTAAAGTTAATCAGTTAGAGTTAATCAGTTAAAGTTAACCAGTTAAAGTTAATCGGTTAGAGTTAATCAGTTAAAGTTAACCAGTTGAAGTTAATCATTTAGAGTTAACCAGTTAGAGTTAATCAGTTAGAGTTAATCGATAGAGTAAATTAAATAGAGTTAAACGAATTTGAGTTAATCGAATTTTAGTTATTCGCCTAGAGTTAAATAGAGAGTATAGAATATTAGTTATTCGACTAGAGTTAAGTAGAGTTAATCGAATATTAGTTATTCGACTAGAGTTAAATAGAGTTAATCGAATATTAGTTATTCGAATAGAGTTAAATATAGTAAAAAGGAGTTAATTAAAGGAGTTATCGAATATAATTTATTGGAAAGGAGTAATCGAATATAATCTATTCAAAAAGAGATAATCGAATATAATCTATTCGAAAAGAGATAATCGAATATAATCTATTCGAAAGGAGTTATCGAATATAATCTATTCGAAAAGAGATAATCGAATATAATCTATTTGAAAGGAGTTATTGAATATAATCTATTCGAAAGGAGACAATTGAATATAATCTATTCGAAAGGAGTTATCGAATATAATCTACTCGAAAAGAGATAATCGAATATAATCTATTCGAAAGGGGATAATCGAATATAATCTATTCGAAGAGAGTTAATCGAATATTAGTTATTCGAAGGAGAGTTAATCAAATAAAGATTACTCGAAAGAGAGTTATACGTCGAATTCGGGAAAGTATTTATACTTTCTGGTTTTTAAATCAAGATTTATTTATTTATAAATTTGGTGCTTATTTATTTATTCAAATTAAGCAATAGAAGTTATAATTTGAGGTTAGATATTTCGAAAGTAGGGATTATAATGCTACAGTTATAATCAATGTTTTCAATAAAGAAGTGGATATGTAAATAGAATCCGAGAGTTACGTACGGAAGTTTGTTAAAGGTTTAAAAAGATAAACTTTGTCTATTCCGAAGTTAAAACGTTGTTCGGTTAAGGTCTGAGAGGTAATTATACCCCAACTTGATTGACTTCCTTCTTATCTAAGGAATGGCTAAGTTTTGATAGTAAAGGATGGCTAAGTGAATTTAGTTAATGAGTGAAATGGTTTGAGTTGGCATGGCGATGTTTGATCTAAACATCAATTTAAATCCAGTGAAGGAGTTTTGGAAATGTTTTCCAAATAAGAATCAGAAATGTTTTCTGATAGTAGTAAAATAAGAATTTAGAATTTATGGAAACAAGAGATAAGTAAATTAATGAACTAAAGAGATAAATGTTAAATGATGATTGATCAGTATAATTTCCATCTGGAAATAATATCGTTGTTTGCACATGACTTTTCTTAGTTAAATCACAGACTATCAAAGTTTAGGCCATTTTTATGTCGTCAATACGGAGAGACCGGACCGGTTGGGTTATTATCGGAGAACCACTCCGTATGGGCTTTAGCGTTTTGAATCAAATAGATCGAAGACAAATTGAAGACAGAGTTATGCAAGGGCTATCCTGCTTATAGAATAGTGCCTTCGGTTTGTCCAGTCCCAGGACAACTTGAATGGACGAATATTTGACAGAGTATATCTGGTAGATCACGTAAGTTGATCGTTTCAAACGTATTTACATTGGTGGCATAGAAATTCATTTCTCTTAGCTTATACCCGTGGAATTTTTAGGGAAATCAATTTGTGATTTGATGGGTATGACGATGTGGCATTTAAAGTGAATGAATGAGTAATCTGTTGAAAGATATGTTATGACCTCCTGCCTCATCAACTGGGAAATGACAGAAATCGGGTAGGCAGCATGGCTAAGTGGGCCGCACCCGAGTAGGGTATATTGTAACCATCTAGAGAATATTCATATTTGTTACTTCTTTCAAATTCTGTATCTCCCGGGAATGGTTATGTTGGTTTACCAACTGTAAGGTGACAATATATTCGATACGCTCAAGCGAAATGAGTGGTCGGTCATGTGTGGTCGAGTTGCAAGATGTTTTTGTTGAACTCCAGTGTATTGCTTCTAGTACACTGAGCGGAAGGTGGATCCACACCTTGTCATAGTTGGAATCCATTCCCCAAATAAGAGCCCGCGGTTTTGATTGTATATTATATATGTAGAACGTTAGATGCAAGCGTTTCTGCTAGATTTCTATTTACTTGATCTAGACATTATTATAATATCAAACAAGTATCGTTATAGAAATATTTTGGGTTATCATAAGGTAAAAGCCATCTTCGTTTATGTGTGGATCGGTCTTATGATTATCCTTTGTTTCAAAAGGATTTTGAAAGTTAAATCAAATGGTTTGAGTTTACTCACACCAGTCACATGACTGGCCCAGAGTTTATTTTGTTTGTTTTCCCTAAACTCTTGGGTGCCCAATTTTGTATAGGCAGTCAAGTAGTCGGGATTTACATATACTTGAAGAGCTGGAGCAGGAGGCTTCGGGATTATATAGCTATTGTTATTTCTGCTGTGTTGTACGTGTTATACTCTAATAATGGTATTGTATACAGATATTGTTTTATTTCAAAGTTATGTTATAAAATATATTTATTCATTCCGCTGTGAGATTCGTGTTTACTCTTATGTTGTATGTTCTTCTTCTTCTTCCATTCTAAGTTTCTATCTTATCCATTCTCACCCTCTGTTTTCTTTCTATTAGTTTTCTGGTTTCCAGTGTAATTTGGGTTGGACTTGTGTTATTGGGTCAGCTCAAATTGGACCGGAATTTCGGGACACTACAATTTTTCCTATGGCTTTACTAAAAAATATGCAACTTTTATAACTTTAATAAAATTACTTCGCAAAGTAAGGATGCTTTCTTATGAAGTATGAAATCAACAACAGGATTGCAAACTATAATAAGCATCTAATTATCTAAGCGTCTTGTCCAACTTCTACAAGATTGCCTTGATTTGTGGCGGGCATTGGATCTTATGCTTCTGGTCAGCGAATCTTGCTCGTTTAGATTTGGGTCATCCTGTTAAGACAACTCACTGGATATTGGATTACATCAGGTGGATGTGTCAGTGACACGACAAGTTTATCCACTCGTGGTTATCTTGACCTTTTGCCTTCCTTCGATAAGATTGCTTTGACTTGTGGCAAGCCTTGGATCTCATGCGTATAGTCGATGGGTCCTGCTCGTTTGTATTATTGGGTCACCCTCATATGGCGATTCATTTGGATATCTGGCTATACGATTATTGGTTATTCTAGATTTACGGATTTCGAGTTTACCCCGACTTCCTGGCTACGAACTTTCTGATTATTCAGGTTATCGGACCCTTAGGGTCCTCTCGTTATTTCAGCTATTTTGGTTATCTCTAAACGATCCAGAGCAATTGTCGGCCTTCACTGGTTTTCAGGCTTTTTGGTTTTCTAGTTAATGGATAATACGATCCAAAGTGATCAAGTTTTTCTGTCTTATCAGCTTCAGATTTTTGGATAAATACGATCCGGTGCGATCGTAGCTCTTTGGTTTTCTGGTTGCGAAGTTCACTTCAGACTTGTCTCAAATTTAAATTTCTGGTTTCCTCGTAAAACACATTTTCCTTTAACAAGCAAGAAATATTTTAGAGAGGCAAAATGTTAACACGCTTTTTGGTCGAAGCTGTCATACATTAAGATTTTAGTTTGCTACGCGCTCAAGCATCAATAACATCATCAAAAACACAAAGCGATTTGGTTGACGTCGCGACGTGTTCGGAAAAGGATTGGAAATGCCGTCAATTCGTAGAATCGTCACCGTTGGACTCGGAAAAGCTGGCACAGTAAAATGCGTGATCGACATGTCCGATCAGCTCAAAATGGTCGAGGGCGTCGGTACAATCACGTGGCAAAACTTATCATGCATAAATAAATGGATTTGGCAAAAATAGAGTCACGCACTCAAAAATAGTTGATCGACAATCGTCGATCACGAAAAATGGCTTACGCGACTCATGACGTCAAACTATGGTAAATTGGCAAAGCTGATTCAATAAGTCGAAAATGCCTAATCGTATGACATTATCATTTTTACCAATTGTAACTATTGTTCCGTCCGTCATCTTATTTGTCTCATTCTGCAGTACGAGAGGTCCCCGGGCCAAATCGTTAACTTTTCTAAAAGCTGCTTCGTCCTCGCGTCTGACTTATCCCCAGTAAGGTCTTCTTGGATTGAAATCTTCACTGGGTTCAAAGCTGCCTCCCTCCTTTTACCTTACCTCGGTATTGTACTATATCGAGGAAGGAAGCTTAATGCCTTATTCAGTCCTCTGACCGACAAAAGTTAGGGTTAAGATTATTAGGTGGAACACGACTTTCCTCTCTCAAACTGGGAGATTGGATCTTATTAATTTTATTCTCGATTCCCATGTTTGCATGTCTTCGCAGCCATGACACCTACTTCATCCTTCTTCTATGCTTATCAGTCCTTGCCTTCGTCATTTTTTCGGGGAAAACGGGATAATGCTAGTTGCCATCATTGGATTTATTGGGACATCGTTTGTCTCCCCAAAAATGAAGGAGGTCCAGGCCTTTGAAATCCAAAGGATATTTTTAGCCTTTGCTTGCAAGTTGTAGGCTAGCTTTGAAGCAAACGATTAGCTCTGGGCGATTTTTCTCCACGCCAAGTACAATAGACATCTAATCACAAAGTACACTGATATCTCGTCTTATGCTAGTGTGACGTATAAACGGATGTAATCCATGAAGCTCTTATTCGACGCACATGGTGGTGGGTCTGGATGGGATGGCAGTCCTTTCTCTATCAAGGCAACGTGGAGTGCTGCGACGAGCCAAACTCCAAAGCTCCTTCTTTTCTCTTTCATTTGGGATGTTCAACTTCCTCCGAAAGTTTCTGTGTTCATGTGGTGAACTCTTCATGAAGGGTTACCACTAGACGAGAATCTCTAAAGGATTGTCATTCCGTTGGTGTCCCATTGCAGATGTTGTCGAGCCAGTGACTTAGAGTCCAGTGCTCAATTGTTTTTCTTCAGCTCCTGTGCTAGATTGGTCTGGAACTACTTCAGAAATTTAGTCGATCTCCGAAGTAATGTGTCTTCTCTTTCTGATTCACTATGTACTTGGTGGGTAGGCATCTCAGGTAATTTTATCCATTCCATCCTTTTCCGCGTTATTCCTTTTCTTATCTGCTGGTATATTAGGTGCTCGCGGAATAAGGCCATCTTTGATGAGTCTCCTACGGATCCTTCCCACTATCATTCGAAGGGTAAGAAATTGACGTTTTCCTTACTTTTTATGGTATATCTTTTAGGGGATCCCTGGCACTCGCTCGAGGCAATTGGCTCAGATTTTTTATATTACTTCAAGTCTTCCTTCTCCACGTGTGGGCATTGGTTGACTGCCTATTTCTGTGCGGGTTCCCTCTTCGTTCAGTATTCCCCCTTTTTCGACTTATTCTATTTTCTAGTTGTACAGGACCTGGATTCCAGGTTATTTGGGCTTGGGTAAGCTATAGGAGAAAAAGCTAATGCTATGGAGCAGGCTGTTTTGGACTAAAGTTTTTTCAAGATAGGGATGTTGCTTTGTATTCTAGGTCCCTATGGTTCCGGGGTATTTGCCGTCTTCAGCTGATTTTCATTGCAGTGTTCGGTAGCCTTCCGCTATTCTCCGAGTTCTTATTGGTTCATAGATTTAGCTCACCTTACACACATTCTAGAGGCTATTTCCGAGAGCTTTTTTTCTCCTTCTTTTGTTTTTTATTACGGCTCTGTATTTTATGTTATTATGGTATAGATTTTTTCGTTGCCTATTAACTACAAATCTGTTTTTGTTTGCCATTAGAGAAAGCCTATTTTTCTCCCTTTTGGTATATACATTTCCTTTTTGTTATAAAAAGTTTAGGATCGGCTTGGGAAAATCAAGAAAAACTATGGGCAAAACACGTGGTGATCAATCTGGCAATTTGAAAACTTGGTAAATTTGGTAAAATCGGCAGGCTCAAAAACACGGGATCAACATGTGAAATTGGCCAAGATCCACGTCTCGCACACGGCAGATCACTCCCAGATACTTGGCAAAAAATCGTGCCTTGGCTTGGCACTCCAGAATTTCGAATCCCCTTAGGGATTCAAAATCCTGCTTCGTACCTTTCCTGGTAGATATTTCTTCGAATCGCGCATATGGTTTCGAAAATTTGGTAAAGGCCAAGTTCAAAGTTTGGGCATTTGAAAATAGGTTAAGGGACGCGGGCGGATTTGAAAATTCCTTTGTGTGTGCATTAGAGAAAAGGGATTCGAATTTGGCTTGGCTAATGCCAAGCGGATTTGGCAAAGGGAAAGCACATGCGGATCACCCATTTTTACGTGATCCGCTCGTGTTTTCAACATGTTTTGAGGGATAAAAAAATCCCAAAGTGGCATTGCTCCAGGAAATGGCTGTTTACCTTGGCACAATATTTTTATGTGTTGATCACATATTTCACGTGATAAACACGTGATTTTGGCTGTTTCTAAAGGGTTTGAGATTTTCGAACCCAGGGATACAAAATTTTGATAGAATACTGATTTTTTGACTTTGATTGTGACACCCCACGTCCAATTAATGTCACTCACAAAGGGAATGCATTAAGTTTCGTGAAGCGTTTAGATAAACAGACACAGAGTATTACAAGACAAATATAAAAAAAAATTGCAATGGAAATAAACAACTTTATTAATCATCAAAATATCGTGGTCCAAAGCATCATTTGTCTAAAATATAAAAACCCATTACAACATAAAAACCACCGTCTTGTACTTCAGAAATATCAGAGTACATAAAATAAAGAAAATTCCCTAGGAACAAAATATGGCCATAGCAACAAAATAGAAGCTTGATCCATACATATCAGCAGCTCCAGCAAAATAAGCAGAATCATGATCAAGCCTGTGTGTTTCCTCCCTGAGAACCTGAGGGGGAAACACAAGAGAGAAGGAAAAACAAAAAGGGGTCAGACATAAAGTCTGGCGAGTCTAGTTAATTTCATCCAGTAAATAAATAAAAGTAATCATGACAGGCACAAAGTGGATAAGAGAGATTACTACACAAATGGCAGGTATGACAAGATAAACAGGACAACATGATAGAATAGTCCAGTTACTTTCGGCTCCCTATTCCGTAGATACCCTGTGTTGGCTCCACAGTAGGGTGTATCACTCCATAAAGTGGCAACCCTTTATTTTCCGGATGTGCACAACCATATCTACGGATGTCACAACATCTTATTTTTTCCAGCAGACGGAGTCATGCACGCACATGACCCTGTTGGAACGCGCCATCAAAACTGCCACCACGTTTGGATCTCTTACAATCAGCTCAGTAAGCGTGCCCCACTCCGACCTATTTCGGAGTACCCGTTTGATACCTATTTAAGGGTTACTGACTGAAATGGGTCCCACACCAGATGTTGCAAGCTCTCCCCTTTGCTTGCATCCCCACTACTAGGTTTTCAACTAGTTATGTTTACCTAAAATGTGTCTTTAGTTACATAACCTTACTAGGTTAAGTTTGTGGGCCTATATATACTAATGTTACCCACCTACCCAAGATTTACTTAACCCTCCCACTGATTCAAGCATGTTTATATGACGGTTAAGTTTGTGGGCCTATATATACTAATATTACCCACCTACCCAAAATTTACTTAACCCTTCCCTTTTTTTCAGCCAGGTTTACTTAACCCCCAACTTAAATTTAAGTTCATACAATCCCTATGGATTAACTTAGGTTAAGTAGTCCAATTCATTACCATGTCCATTTATGGTTATAGTGGGCTAGACCTCCCACATTAGGCCTACAACATGTGGATGCTGGATATGCCGGACGGGTCCGGCAGTCTTATTCCTCGGTTGGGCCTAACCTCGTGTCTTAGCCCGATTTGTATTTATGTACTTAGACCTACCACATTAGGTTCAACATTAGTGGCTGCTGGATATGCCGGTCGGGTCCGAGCAGACTTCCACCACTAATGTAATCTAACCTCGTGTCATAAGTACAAGTACATTTCCTAATTGAAATTACTAAACATTCCATTTTTTGATAAATTAATTTTATTAATTAATCCTTTCCTTTTATAGGTGTCAATACCTATTTTACTGATAATTTGAACTACATATAAATTCATTTAAAGATAACATGCCAATTATAAACACATTTTCCCCCGTTTCCTTCACTAACATATTCGCATGTATTTTGGCGGCATCTAGGCTAATAAGTAGTCTAGCCGTAACAATGAAAAAGGGAATATGACGTGGTGATAGTTTCAACATATATTGGCATAAACATATTATCATGATAACAAAGTGAATGGACATGTAATTAACATCATATCAAGGTGAACATACATATTATCATGGACATGTAATCATCATCATAATGGGATCTAACATAAATATTGCTTTAGATCTACATAAATGTTCACATGCTTTAGATCTAATAGATTAAATTAGATCTATCATAAATAAAGGTTTAGATCTATAGGTTCATGAATAGATCTACCCAAATCCACATCATAGAGGTTACAATTAAGATAAAAGTGTGGACCCAATCCTAATCAATTCAAGGTGGCATATGTTCATGGTTCACATAAATAATTTGATATATCCAAATGAGACAAAAATAACATACTAAAAAAATCACATTTGAATTGGATCTCGAGAGATAGATCTATCATAGCATAAGATATGATCATAAAATGGATCTAGCATAAAATATGATCATAAAGTAGATCTTGCATAAAACATGATAACAGCATGTTTAGATCTAAATATGTCCAACTTACAACATATATAAGTTGATCGCAACGTGAAAGGTGATTTACATACAAAATTAGATCTAACCAATGTTGCAACTATCAAGATTAATAGATTTACATTTACCACAACATAGTTACAAGTCAAGATCCATATAAACATTATAATCGAATCACCACAATTATACTAGATCTTGTCATGACATAGGATAAAGTTTCATATCAACACAGAATCATACTTTACAACATGTCCAATTCATTATCTATCAAAGCATGCTTTTATTTATCTAAACCTAAAAGTAATCTAGAAACTCACAGCGTTAGGTTTAGAGAATTGAGAGAGAATATATCTAAATTCTAAATTCTGAATTTGATTAGCTAAATCGTTATTGTAGAATTTGATTCTGTTTCAGTTTGCAACCCGTCAGCATATGGCCTCCATGATCTCCAATGAAGAAAATAGGAGAATATGGGACCATATTTATAGCCTAGAACCAATGAATCAGGCCCAGAATCAAGTCCAGGTACATAAAATGAATTCTGCCCAGATCTGCCTGGTGGGGTCGAAAACCCTATAGGGGGGTCGACTCACCCCTCGACACCCACTAAGGGTGTCGACACCCATGTCGACACCCCTTGGGGGGGTCGACACCCACAAGTGGGAATTTTCCCGCTCAGCCCGCTTTGGTTGGATTTTGATTTTTGAACTCTTTTGAAGGTTCTGGAATTATTATATATATATATATATTCTTTCATATGCGTATACACACTTCTAAGGCTTATAACTTCTCCATAAGTTATCCGATTTACGTAAACCCGGACTCTATCCCAAGCAGAATTCCGAGTCGAACGCAATGGCGCAGCCCGTTTCCCTTAATTCTTCATCTAAAAATTAATTATTCTTTAATTCGTTAATTTTAATATTTTAAAATTACGGGGTGTTACATTCTCCCTTCCTTAAAGGATTTTGTCCCCGAAATCTTCAAGTTAAGAAGAATGTATCCTACCATCCATCATCCATCTACTCATCCAACATCCACAAGCATCCATTGTCCTTAAAAGATTTTTAATGCTTATATGAGTACATGCAGCAGTGTATGTATATGTCCCAATACTAATGCGAAAATCAGGCGGTCTACTGATTCAATTGACCTCCTTAATGCGATGTATGATTAGTGCCATGAATCCAATATGTATGCAACTAATACTATTATAACATGTAAGTTCTATATGTGTGCACGTCCATTCGTCTAAGTGCAACATCCATATGCTAACTCATCCATTTTCATCCATAAAAGAAAAGAAAATGCACACGCATCCATATGCAGTATGTGAGAGTGATTGAGCCGATCTAGTGCCTAATGTGTGTGTATATGAATCCATAGGCAACCACTAGCAAACAATTGCATCCACTTGCATCCATCAAACATAACATGTCTCAAACACATGTTTACAATCATGGTATTTCCTACCTAAAGGTCGAAGATTCGATCGATAGGATATGCTCAGATGATAGAAGCAAATGTGAATAAAAGCTTTTGGAACAGAAGTTAAGAACATTCCCTTGAAAAGAAAAGGGTACGAAGTGTAAAAATCTTGTCTTTGGTCTCCCAAGCTGCATCTTCTTGGTTGTCTCCCCACTGGACCTTCACCAACTTGATTTCTTGTTTGCGTAGCTTCTTAACCTCCGATCCAAGTATGCAAGTCGAAACTCATCCAATCATTGCTTCCTTCTTTATTTTCACTTCCTTTCGCAGGTTTGGCCCCGTTACCTCGAACTCTATACATTTTATCGCCATTTGGATGAAAAGTCATCTTAGAATGATAGGCTTCCTCAAGGACTATCTTCAATAGGTTTCCCATCCTGATATGATTCTCCTATTAAACCTCTTCTCAAGTAGCCCCGCCCTTTGCTTATCAAATTCCCTCTTTTCTTTTAGGAGCCATATGGCATACAGTTAATGCATCTGACTTTGCATTATCCACCAGGTATATACGGAAATCAATCTCGCGCCTCGGGGGTAAACCCCGAACCTCATCTAAGACATCAGGATACTCACGGACTATTGGTGCCGATCGCAGATCATCGATATACGCCTTAAGAGACTCTAGGAGACTAAGCATGACAGACCCTTGTGGGTCACAAGAAATTCCGAGGGTACTCCCATGACAAGTTAGAAACTTAACAACCCTCCTCTCACCACCCAGGATGGTACCATATGTGGTAAGCCAACCCATCCCTAGAATCAACCCATAGCCCATAAACCCGAGCACATATGCGTCGCATTCAAATTTGATGCCTAAAACAGATATTCTCAAAACCCTACAAATCATAGATAATTGAGACGAATCACCAATGGGGTTTGAGACAACTACGGGATCCACTACCATACTAGTAACTAAGTGCAGAGATTCAACAATAGAACTAGATATAAATGAGTGTGAAGCGCCAGAATTAAAATGTGTTCTAACTGGATGATTTGAAAGAGAAACTAAACTTTATACTGAAAATTTTCTACCTCTTTCAGGAGCACTGATCGTGAGAGCATGCACCCGCCCTCTAGAAGTTCCTGCCCTTTGACCTTGTCCCTGTTTCTTCGGGCAATCCTTAATAAGATGCCCGACCTCTCCACAAGCGAAGCGAGCATTCTTCCTTTTCCTGCAGTCCTTGGCTAAGTGACCCTCTCGCCCACAACTACGGCACTTCCTCTTATCTTTAACCTTATCATTCTTTTCGCCTTTCTTCTGATGTTGTCCCTTCTTAGGCCACACCTTCTCATTTTGCGATGACTCCTCATCTTTCACTTCCTTCTTTTCACCTTGTCCTTCTCATGCATTAGGGCCATATCAACAAGCTTTTCAAACGTGGCCCCCATTGGAAGATGGGACATAGCTAAACCATGTAGAGGCTCATTCAGCCCTTTAACAAACCGCAAGGCCTTTTTGTACGGTGTGCCTACCAACTCTATCCCTAACCTTGCCAGCTGGTTGAACTTGTCCACATATTCCTTTACTGTCAAATTTCATGTGACAACAAGGAATTTCGCTCGATCCGAATCAGTCGCTAAACCGATCTAGACCTTTCGAAATGCCTGATTGTTTTGAGAACATGACAAAATAGAACGCAGACGGAAGAACATTTCATTGTTATTACAACAATTCCAATAGATACAAGAATATACAGAGTATAATTGAATAAATTACATTCGATAAATATCAGAGATTACAATAAATTACATAGCAGCGGAAAAATAATACAAAACACAACTGAAAGTAACACACGGATACAGAGCTTTCCGAGCATCGTTCCAGCTGTAAATCAGGATCCTGTGAATATAAATCTGCAAAACCAAAACTACTAGCTGCCCGTGTCGAAAATAAGGGCACCCAGAGTTAAGGTTACAACAATAAACTCCAGATCAGTCATGGGACTGGTGTGAGAACTGAAACAGTTATTTATCTTTATTTTCAGAGTTAGGTAAATCAAGGGACCACGCTGTATAACACAGAACGGGTTTCCTCCCAAGAACACCAGTGCATAAAACAACAGCGCAATGCTAAATAAAGAAAAATGAAGCTATTATAAGACCCAGATCCCATCACACAATGCAACGCAAGCCGGAGGATAGGGTTTTTACCTTATAATAGCCAAGAATGCTTGATACGTTTAAAACAAATCAAGTGATACTATTATAAGTGCATATTGTATAAAACATCTTCAAATCATAAGTATCAATCATAGACGGCATAAGCTCCCCATCCCACTATGTTGTATAAAACATCTTCAAATCATAAGTATCAATCATAGACGGCATAAGCGCCCCATCCCACTATGTTGCCATACTAGGCTCTACAAATAAAACCGCAAATGTCACGTATTTGGAAATTGGGTTACCATTTATGGTATGAACTGAGGCAAAAGATAGTCCTCTACTGATTCGAGATTGTCTAGTCCGAGTCTCAGGAACAGAACACATCGTCCCTTGGACTCAGGGCCGGTCCACCGATGTGGATTATAATGCCTGAACAACACGCTTCTCCACCCTATGGGGTGTAAATGAGCCAACTAAATGACTCCATCGGACCCAGATCGTCCGATCAAACCAAGGCGCCTCACAACAGCAACAACCACATAAGTCAAACTCGTCAGGGCGTGTAAAACCACTGACGCCACTTCTAACTAGAAAGAAACGCATGTCCTCCCCGAGGTCTGTCTCCCGTTTTTGGTTCATACCGGCTGTGAAACTCGCGAAGTAAACGTTACACAAAGCTACGCCACAAAGGCCGTGCTTCGATTATCAACCACAAGACTTTGCTTTTCAACAGAAGCCTTGGTCATTTGCCACTCAGGCATGCCACACAGGCAATTCACTCTATGCGTTTGATATCCATCAGTATATAACCCCTGATCTCGTACGTCTCAGAGAAGGGCGTTAAGCAAGAGAATAAATTCTCCGCCGCCAAACAGATATATATTTAATAGAAATCAATCACACAGACTAAAATCCAATGTCAGACACACAGTCCATTTACAAGTCCGTTCTGGGTCTGAACGAAACCGGAGGCACCTAGTACCCCGCATATCCATCGATCTCCAAGTACGTCTGGACGATCACCAACTTTTTCCATCTTCTTGGGTGTACATCCCAATCAAGATCATCAGTAATCACCCAAATGACGTGAAGACCTCCGCTCTTCGACCACCATCTTCATCTTCGACTTATCTTCGTATCAGTTATTCAGAATGGGATAAACCCGGTATTTTCGAATAACTCGCGTACATAATAAACAAATGTTACAAAAACACAACATACGCCTCATTCCAATTCATCCGTCACTAACCGTAAATTAATCAAGAGAATAATTCCCCAAATACTAACCCCGAAGGCCGAAACCAACATCAGATCAATACCCAGGAAATCACTCTGCTTAGCCAACCTACAGCTAGTTTCTAAATTTCACATTCTTAGGGAAAGGTTCCCATTAATTTTATCAAAGATAAATCCTTTAAATTTATTCTTTAATCTACTTTTGAATATCAATTCAAACCAGTCGGGATTAGCGAACCTTACCGAAGTAATCATTTATTTTAATTTCCCAATCCCAACCTATTCATCCCATGAAGTAAAACTGGTAATACTTCATATCTAACACCACGGTGTTATCGGTAAATTCAATTACCATTTCACGTTCAAATCTAATTAAAGATTTAACTATCGCCTGAAGCAAAACTGGTGATACTCCATTCTCGATCATTTCAATATAATTAAAGATTCATTAAAACTCCACTTAGTTTTAACCTGTGACTGGGTTAAAGAATTAGTGTCATTTAAAACACGGTTCACGATAAACCCAAAATCACATCACATTTCAATCAGTCCCTAACCGTTAATTTGCAAGCGAGCAATTCCCTAAGTATTAACCCCGAAGGCCGAAACCAACATCAGATCAATACCTTTGAAACCATTCAACTTAACTAATCTCCAGTTAGTTTCTGATTTTCTTAACTCCTTTGGGTCTAAGAACAGTATTATTGAAGATACCGTTCACGACAACCCAAAATCACATTTCATTGATTAGCGGGTTAAAGAACAAGTGTTATTTAAAACATTGTTCACGATAAACCCAAAAATCAATACCAATTCTATTCCAATTAAATATTATTTAATTGGTATACTTCATTAAATCTAAATAAAAAGATTTAATCTTTTCTCAACTGGGTTCAAGAACAGGGTTAATGAAGACACCATTCACGACAAACCCCAAATCACATTTGATATTAAATACAAGGCTCTGAATAGAAAATATATCGGCTTATATTCAACATTACATTCTACGACCAACAAATATCGTATTGGAAATAACAATATAAATATATATATATATATATCTTTCAAATTTCCATAACAATATCTGTGTAATCACGAAATCCAACGTCGAAATAATCCACAGACAATTTCGATTCAAATCCATTCCAATTCAAATATTGGAAATTCTGGTTATTTTCAAAACCATTTCAAATCCAATTTATTTATTTTAAAAATAAATAAATTATTATTCTAGTTCAATACTAGTTCATTTCGATAAAAATCTATTTTTATCTTTTCAAATATGGAGTTTTTCATCCCGATTTTTCCTAAATCATTTCTTATGATTTTACACAAATTATTGATTTTTTTAATAATTTTATCAAGGCCCGTACAGTCGATTTCCATCAATGGCCATCGTACTGCACTTACAGCGACCTTTTACAAATTTGATTTGGACATAACTCCAAATCCAACCGTTAGATTTCAAATTTCAAATACTCGTTAGAAAGCTCTTTTCGATACGAACCCAACGGTTCCGGTTTTAGGAGAATCCGACTGTCGGATCTCCCGCAATATCCATTCGAAGTCAATGTCAAAATTCGCGAACTGCCGCGGCGCGGTGCGTTCAATTCAGGCCATTATATTATATATATATATATATATATATATATATATATATATATAATATATACTTCGTTGATTTCATTTCAAAACGTGCTTTATAAATCGTTTTAAATTCCTTTTCAAAACGGTTTCAACTTCATATTCAATTTCAAATCAAAATTGAATATTCATATATAAATTCGTTTTAAATTCATTTCAAATCGATTTCAATTCAATTTCAATTCGAATTCATTTATATTCAATTTCAATTCGAATTCATTTATATTCAATTTCAATTCGAATTCATTTCTATTCAATTTCAATTCGAATTTCAATTCTTTTCGAAATATCAGATTTTGAAATCACTTTCGATATTCATTATAAAATGAATAAAATCGATATAAATATCGTTCACGTCAAAATGGTGTCAATCTAATCAAAACGGCTTCATATATTCCTATTTTCAAATATTCTATTTCGAATATTTCTATTTCAAATATTTCTTTTTCAAAACTGGAATGAGGCCCAATCAATCACCATATAATGTTAATTATATGGATTTTCTACAACACATGTATAAAATAACAACGACAAATAATCAACCATCATCCAAAGTGCATTCTACACTGTATAAGCATCAAATATAAATATTTAACGCTTATAACAGTCTGTCAATCTATCGATCGACATACAACTAATTATTGGGATTAGTGTATGTCATATATCAGCCCAATACCCGTGTGGGATTTCAAACAATCAAACACAGATTTTATTTGTGCAGTTGGGCGATGTGTAAAATTTATCGTCCCAATCAATATCAGTCAAATGTGTGTATATAAACAAATCGTTCGATTTGTTTATATTAGTTTATTTCATTTCACATACACGTTAAAAATTCTATTTTTAACTATAAAATATTTTTAACTATATAAATATTTTATTTCTTTTCACATCACATCACACAATCAGCTATACATCAAAATCAAGCAAACAAGCATACAAGCCGTCCATGGTTTGTGGACGACGGGTGTCGGGTGCTAATAAACACCGTCTGCATCCTAGTATATATTTTAACTAGAAAATTAAATTAAAAGTGAGAAGTTCTCACAGAGGGTTCCACTCCGCCGTGCTTTGCTTCTGAACTGCCGAACTATCTGAATTCCCTTTTGAAATTCCAATGCAGTCCTTTTTACGCTGTTCAAATAAAAATCACATTTTTATTTTTGTAGTGTTTATACGAAAATCACATTTTTACTCTTCTCCTTATATAAAAATCATATTTTTATTCTTTCTATAATATAAAAATTATATTTTTATAACTCTACATGAATAAAAATCATATTTTTAATATGCCACTAGTATAAAAATTATATTTTCAACCTTCTAAAAATAATTTTATATCATTCCCAAGTCAAAAATCGTATTCCTGACTTACTAAAAATCGTATCTTTATCACTTTAAAAACCAAGGCTTTATCATTCTAAAAATTGAGTTTTTATCACTTTAAAAATCGAGCTCTTATCCCTTTTAAAAATCAAGTTTTTATCACTTTGTAAATCGAACCATTTCATACTATTGAAAACCCTATCATGGTCATGCTATCCCATATGTAAACTGAAAATGAAATTTAAATGGAAATTTACTTACTTTGTTCGATTTTTTTTTCAGAGGAGGGTCCACCATCGGAATGGGGCGGGGTAGTGCGGCGCCAGGCCTACTGGTGGCGGCGGTCTGACCTAATGGCGTCGGATTTGGTGTCTGGTGGTGGCGAAAGAGGGTTGCGGGGTTGTTTGGGTCTCGTGCTCGCGAGGGCCATCGCGTCAGGGATTCGGGGATGGAGGTCTTCGACGTAGGAGGCCGGAGGCTATAGGGGAGGTGCGCGTGACGAGGCAGCGGCGGTGAGGCCAGGTGCGGCAGACGACGAGAGGGTGCTCCGGTGGCTCGGGATCTGGCTTGGTTTTTTTTAAATCGATTTCCAGCGTTGACTAGGGATAGGAGAAAAGGAAAAGTGGGGGCACCCTTATATAATTTAATATTTTATTTCTATTTTATTCTACAAAAGTTACTTCAAAAATTCGAAGTCCTTTTTGAGCCCACCGACTGTAGCCCCGAGCTAAATACCCCTATTTCGAACACAATGGGGTATGTCACGAAGGCCAATTTGATCGTTACAATCAGTTTTCGTTTGAATTAAAATATAACTCTATATATTCAATTTTTAACGTACATTTCAATTTATCGGGGTCACATACGGACTCGAAAAATTTCAGAAAAATATTTTCTAGCTTCGTATTGACGATACGGTCCTAACAAAACTAGTTTCGTCGAATTCTGAGACCGTTTGAAAAATGGCCATTTTCCAGCCGATTAAAATCAACTGAAACTGGTCAAACACGTTTTCCTTTGCCACGCTCACATATTGATTCGAAAAATTATGAAAATTGGAATCTAGCAATAACTTGACATCGCGGATCCAACAAAAGTGGTTTCGTCTAAATCCGAGGTCGTTTGCAAAATTACCATTTTTAAGGGCTAGAATTCCATAGCGACTATTCAGAATTTTCAACTGGACATATCTTTTGATTCCCGCTATGAAATTTTGATTTTTTGGATTTGTTGGAAAGATATTCTCAATTAGATTCAATTATTTTTGGTTTCACTAAAATCCGGTTTATTTTGCACCCGGTACATTCATTTGAAGTTTGAAATCGAATTATCGAACTACCGCGCCATTTTCAATTCCATTTATAATTATATACAATTATTTATATTCTAACGACGATTCAAATGAAAATATACGTTCGAATTCTATTCAAAATAAATTACTCGTCGATATTATTTAAAATAATTCATTTTAAATAATCAAAATTCGCTAAAATTGCCAAAATAAAATTTTTAAACTGGCCCAGATTTCCGGGTTATTACAATCTCCCCCACTTAAAACTTTTCATCCCCGAAAAGCAACGAAGCCGAAAGTTGTTTCACAAATCAACTCAATTTTCATTATTTTCATTACGGCTTAAGTTCTCTAACTTTTCAGTTTCTAAGAACTTTTCAAATTTTTCAAAAATTTGGCTAACACCCTAAATTTTCGAAAAATTTCGCCATAACCTCCCCTGCACCGGGAGCACGGGAAAATCCCGAAATTGCCATACAGGCCTTCTGATCTCAAAAAGAAAAAAGAAAAAGCCAAGCGGCTAGCCAATCGGCTCATAAAATCATCATCACCCAAACAAAACTGTAAATTATAGTAAACATGTACCTATTTGTCGGGCAAACAAATTTTATTCTCTGCTCTAGCCTCCTTGCTATGACCTGTTCAATGTAAGTACAAGCATATGCAAGAAAATGCGACCAAATTTCAATATAATTCACTATTTGGTTCAATTTGACTTAATGGTTCAAATTTTAATTAATCCAACAATAATCAAACAACACAACCATCAATCAATTAGTTGATTAGCATTTCAAACGCATAATTTTGTTATATAGTCAAAAATCACATTTTTGATGCCAAATCACAACAATAGGCCCTATCTAATTTTGGTTCTCACACCAGTCAATAGGAAATATATAAATATCACACCTTCGACACTCGAACACTAATTCTAATGATGGAGCTCCATCATCAAAATCATCTCCGGGCGATTAGAGTGTAATTCTATATCTATCCAGTATATTAAAACTTCAAATACACGTTTGCAAGGCGTATATGCAAAATCTTTATATACTGGACTGTTCAAATCAATACAAATAAATAATCAAATATGAATAGTTGATTTAAATTTTCAAAACAAAATTTGTTTTCACTTTAAAAATATACTCTTCACACTCGTTCTAGGATACTACTGATCCTATCTCTAACGAGTCATTCCCATTGGATATTACTAATCCAATATCTGATGAATTCTTTCGTATGGTTCTAATGTGTCTTGTTCTCTGAGCTTTGTAAACCAAAGCTCTGATAACAAATGTGACAACAAGGAATTTCTCTCGATCTGAATCAGTCGCTAAACCGATCTAGACCTTTCGAAACACCTGATTGTTTTGAGAACACGACAAAAAAGAACGCAGACGGTAGAACATTTCATTGTTATTACAACAATTCCATCAGATACAAGAATACACAGAGTATAATTGAATAAATTACATTCGATAAATATCAGAGATTACAATAAATTACATAGCAGCGGAAAAATAATACAAAACACAACTGAAAGTAACACACGGATACAGAGCTTTCCGAGCATCGTTCCAGCTGTAAATCAGGATCCTGTGAATATAAATCTGCAAAACCAAAACTACTAGCTGCCCGTGTCGAAAATAAGGGCACCCAGAGTTTAGGTTACAACAATAAACTCCAGATCAGTCATGGGACTGGTGTGAGAACTAAAACAGTTATTTATCTTTATTTTCAAAGTTATGTAAATCAAGGGACCACGCCGTATAACACGGAACAGGTTTCCTCCCAAGAACACCAGTGCATAAAACAATAGCGCAATGCTAAATAAAGTAAAATGAAGCTATTATAAGACCCAGGTCCCATCACACAATGCAACGCAAGCCGGAGGATAGGGTTTTTACCTTATAATAGCCAAGAATGCTTGATACGTTTAAAACAAATCATTTGATACTATTATAAGTGCATATTGTATAAAACATCTTCAAATCATAAGTATCAATCATAGACGGCATAAGCGCCCCATCCCACTATGTTGCCATACTAGGCTCTACAAATAAAACCGCAAATGTCACGTATTTGGAAATTGGGTTATCATTTATGGTATGAACCGAGGCAAAAGATAGTCCTCTACCGATTCGAGACTGTCTAGTCCGAGTCTTAGGAACAGAACGCATCGTCCCTTGGACTCAGGGCCGGTCCACCGATGTGGATTATAATGCTTGAACAACACGTTTCTCCACCCTATGGGGTGTAAATGAGCCAACTAAATGACTCCATCGGACCAAGATCGTCCGATCAAACCGAGGCGCCTCGCAACAGCAACAACCACATAAGTCAAACTCGTCAGGGCGTGTAAAACCACTAACGCCACTTCTAACTAGAAAGAAACGCATGTCCTCCCTGAGGTCCGTCTCCCGTTTTTGGTTTATACCGGCTGTGAAACTCGCGAAGTAAACGTTACACAAAGCTACGCCACAAAGGCCGTGCTTCGATCATCAACCACAAGACTTTGCTTTTCAACAGAAGCCATGATCATTTGCCACTCGGGCATGCCACACAGGCAATTCACTCTATGCATTTGATATCCATCAGTATATAACCCCTGAGCTCGTATGTCTCAAAGAAGGGCGTTAAGCAAGAGAATAAATTCTCCGCCGCCAAACAGATATATATTTAATAGAAATCAATCACACAGACTAAAATCCAATGTCAGGCACACAGTCCATTTACAAGTCCGTTCTGGGTATGAACGAAACCGGAGGCACCTAGTACCCCGCATATCCATCGATCTCCAAGTACGTCTGGACGATCACCAACTGTTTCCATCTTCTTTGGTGTACATCCCAATCAAGATCATCAGTAATCACCCAAACGACGTGAAGACCTCCGGTCTTCCACCACCGTCTTCATCTTCGACTTATCGTCGTATCGGTTATTCAGAAAGGGATAAACTCAGCCTTTCCGAATAACTCGCGTATATAATAAACAAGTGTTACAAAAACACAACATACGCCTCATTCCAATTCATCAGTCACTAACCGTAAATTAATCAAGAGAATAATTCCCCAAATACTAACCCCGAAGGCCGAAACCAACATCAGATCAATACCCAGGAAATCACTCTGCTTAGCCAACCTACAGCTAGTTTCTAAATTTCACATTCTTAGGGAAAGGTTCCCATTAATTTTATCAAAGATAAATCCTTTAAATTTATTCTTTAATCTACTTTTGAATATCAATTCAAACCAGTCGGGATTAGCGAACCTTACCGAAGTAATCATTTATTTTAATTTCCCAATCCCAACCTATTCATCCCATGAAGTAAAACTGGTAATACTTCATATCTAACACCACGGTGTTATCGGTAAATTCAATTACCATTTCACGTTCAAATCTAATTAAAGATTTAACTATCGCCTGGAGCAAAACTGGTGATACTCCGTTCTCGATCATTTCAATATAATTAAAGATTCATTAAAACTCCACTTAGTTTTAATCTGTGACTGGGTTAAAGAATCAGTGTCATTTAAAACACGGTTCACGATAAACCCAAAATCACATCACATTTCAATCATTCCCTAACCATGAATTAGCAAGCGAGAAATTCCCTAAGTATTAACCCCGAAGGCCGAACCAACATCAGATCAATACCTTTGAAACCATTCAACTTAACTAATCTCCAGTTAGTTTCTGATTTTCTTAACTCCTTTGGGTCTAAGAACAGTAATATTGAAGATACCGTTCACGACAACCCAAAATCACATTTCATTGATTAGCGGGTTAAAGAACAAGTGTTATTTAAAACATTGTTCACGATAAACCCAAAAATCAATACCAATTCTATTCCAATTAAATATTATTTAATTGGTACACTTCATTAAATCTAAATAAAAAGATTTAATCTTTTCTCAACTGGGTTCCAGAACAGGGTTAATGAAGACATCATTCACGACAAACCCCAAATTACATTTGATATTAAATACAAGGCTCTGAATAGAAAATATATCGGCTTATATTCAACATCACATTCTACGACCAACAAATATCGTATTGGAAATAACGATATATATATATATATATATCTTTCAAATTTCCATAACAATATCTGTGTAATCACGAAATCCAACGTCGAAATAATCCACAGACAATTTCGATTCAAATCCATTCCAATTCAAATATTGGAAATTCTGGTTATTTTCAAAACCATTTCAAATCCAATTTATTTATTTTAAAAATAAATTATTATTCTAGTTCAAAACTAGTTCATTTCGATAAAAATCTATTTTTATCTTTTCAAATATGGAGGTTTTCATCTCGATTTTTCCCAAATCATTTCTTATGATTTTACACAAATTATTGATTTTTTAAATAATTTTATCAAGGCCCGTACAGTCGATTTCCATCAATGGCCATCGAACTGCACTTACAGTGACCTTTTCCAAATTTGATTTGGATATAACTCCAAATCCAACCGTTAGATTTCAAATTTCTGATACTCTTTAGAAAGCTCTTTTCGATACGAACCCAACGGTTCTGGTTTTAGGAGAATCCGACGGTCGGATCTCCCGCAATATCCATTCGAAGTCAATGGTCGAAATTCGCGAACTGCCGCGGCGCGGCGCGTTCTATTCAGGCCATTATATTTTATATATATAATATATATAATATATACTTCGTCGATTTCAATTCAAAACGTGCTTTATAAATCGTTTTAAATTCCTTTTCAAAACGGTTTCAACTTCATATTCAATTTCAAATCAAAATTGAATATTCCAATATAAATTCGTTTTAAATTCATTTCAAATCGATTTCAATTCAATTTCAATTCGAATTCATTTATATTCAATTTCAATTCGAATTCATTTATATTCAATTTCAATTCGAATTCATTTCTATTCAATTTCAATTCGAATTTCAATTCTTTTCGAAATATCATATTTTGAAATCACTTTCGATATTCATTATAAAATGAATAAAATCGATATAAATATCGTTCACGTCAAAATGGCGTCAATCTAATCAATACGGCTTCATATATTCCTATTTTCAAATATTCTATTTCGAATATTTCTATTTCAAATATTTCTTTTTCAAAACTGGAATGAGGCCCAATCAATCACCATATAATGTTAATTATATGGATTTTCTACAACACATGTATAAAATAACAACGAAAAATAATCAATCATCATCCAAAGTGCATTCTACACTGTATAAGCATCAAATATAAATATTTAACGCTTATAACAGTCTGTCAATCTATCGATCGACATACAACTAATTAATGGGATTAGTTTATGTCATATATCAACCCAATACCCGTGTGGGATTTCAAACAATCAAACACAGATTTTATTTGTGCAGTTGGGCGATGTGTAAAATTTATCGTTCCAATCAATATTAGTCAAATGTGTGTATATAAACAAATCGTTCGATTTGTTTATATTAGTTTATTTCATTTCACATACACGTTAAAAATTCTATTTTTAACTATAAAATATTTTTAACTATATAAATATTTTATTTCTTTTCACATCACATCACACAATCAACTACACATCAAAATCAAGCAAACAAGCATACAAGCCGTCCATGGTCTGTGGACGACGGGTGTCGGGTGCTACTAAACACCGTCTGCATCCTAGTATATATTTTAACTAGAAAATTAAATTAAAAGTGAGAAGTTCTCACAGAGGGTTCCACTCCGCCGTGCTTTGCTTCTGAACTACCGAACTGTCTGAATTCCCTTTTGAAATTCCAATGCAGTCCTTTTTACGCTGTTCAAATAAAAATCACATTTTTATTTTTGTAGTGTTTATACGAAAATCACATTTTTACTCTTCTCCTTATATAAAAATCATATTTTTATTCTTTCTATAATTTAAAAATTATATTTTTTATAACTCTACATGAATAAAAATCATATTTTTAATATGCCACTAGTATAAAAATTATATTTTCAACCTTCTAAAAATAATTTTATATCATTCCCCAGTCAAAAATCGTATTCCTGACTTACTAAAAATCGTATCTTTATCACTTTAAAAACCAAGGATTTATCATTCTAAAAATTGAGTTTTTATCACTTTAAAAACCAAGGCTTCATCATTCTAAAAATTGAGTTTTTATCACTTTAAAAATCGAGCTCTTATCCCTTTTAAAAATCAAGTTTTTATCACTTTGTAAATCGAACCATTTCATACTATTGAAAACCCTATCATGGTCATGCTATCCCATATGTAAACTGAAAATGAAATTTAAATGGAAATTTACTTACTTTGTTCGATTTTTTTTCAGAGGAGGGTCCACCATCGGAATGGGGCGGGGTAGGGCGACGCCAGGCCTGCTGGTGGCGGCGGTCTGACCTAGTGGTGCCGGGTTTGGTGTCTGGTGGTGGCGATAGAGGGTTGCGGGGTTGTTTGGGTCTCGTGCTCGCGAGGGCCGTCGCGTCAGGGATTCGAGAATGGAGGTCTTCGACGTAGGAGGCCGGAGGCTGTAGGGGAGGTGCGCATGACGAGGCAGTGGCGGTGGGGCCAGGTGCGGCAGAGGACGAGAGGGTGCTCCGGTGGCTCGAGATCTAGCTAGGTTTTTTTTAAATCGATTTCCAGTGTTGACTAGGGATAGGAGAAAAGGAAAAGGGGGCAGCCTTATATAATTTAATATTTTATTTCTATTTTATTCTATAAAAGTTACTTCAAAAATTCGAACTCCTTTTTGAGCCCACCGACTGTAGCCCCGAGTTAAATACCCCCATTCCGAATACAATGGGGTATGTCACGAAGGCCAATTTGATCGTTACAATCAGTTTTCGTTTGAATTAAAATATAACTCTATATATTCAATTTTTAACGTACATTTCAATTTATCGGGGTCACATACGGACTCGAAAAATTCCAGAAAAATATTTTCTAGCTTCGTGTTGACGATGCGGTCCTAACAAAACTAGTTTCAACGAATTCCGAGACCGTTTGAAAAATGGCCATTTTCCAGTCGATTAAAATCAACTGAAACTGGTCAAACCCGTTTTCCTTTGCCACGCTCACATATTGATTTGAAAAATTACGAAAATTGGAATCTAACAATAACTAGACATCGCGGATCCAACAAAAGTGGTTTCGTCGAAATCCGAGGTCATTTGCAAAATTACCATTTTTAAGGGCCAGAAACCCATAGCGACTATTCAGAATTTTCAACTGGACATATCTTTTGGTTCCTGCTATGAAATTTTGATTTTTCGGATTCGTTGGAAAGATATTCTCAATTAGATTCAATTATTTTTGGTTTCACTAAAATCCGGTTTATTTTGCACCCGGTACATTCATTTGAAGTTTGAAATCGAATTATCGAACTACCGCGCCATTTTCAATTCCTTTTATAATTATATATAATTTTTTATATTCTAACGACGATTCAAATGAAAATATACGTTCGAATTCTATTCAAAATAAATTTCTCGTCGATGTTATTTAAAATAATTCATTTTAAATGATCAAAATTCGCTAAAATTGCCAAAATAAAAATTTTAAACTGGCCCAGATTTCCGGGTTATTACATTTCCTTGTTTGAGTGCTAAGAACCTCTCCATCTGTATGTTTTGCTTCGCTTGGGAAAGAAATTTCATTTCGAACCTTTGTCTAAAGTCTTCTCAAGTCTCTACCGGACGTCCAGCTTGGGTGACTTCCCACTAAAATGAGGCTTCGTCCTTTAACAACCAAGCAGCTAATTGAATTTCCCTTCGGTCCCCCACTTCAAAGATTATGAATAAGTCCTCGGTCTCCTTGAGCCAATTCCAAGCTTCTATTAATGATCCATTATCATGGAATGGCTTTCCTCCCATAGCACGAAAGTCCTTGCAGATCTTGGCGAAGTTATCTGCTCTTGGAGGGGAAGGAGGAGGAACGACTGGTGCAGCTGGGGGATGAACGTCTCTTTGGCCTTCGGCAGGCGCCGTGGCCTTCAAATACCTACAGAACCATCCAGGTATAGTGACGCCCTCTGGGATATTAGGGATGTTTTATTCCCCAGACATGTTGAAAAAAAAGGGAAAAGGAAGAAATTTAGATAAAGGACCGAAGGCTGCTACATATGGCTTCTTGGGGAATGTTTTTCAAAACAGACTTTTCTTTTTGAAAATACTTTATTTTAAAACTCATTTTGAAAATATTTTTCAAAAACTCTTATATAATCTGGTAACCTTCAGCTCTGCTACCAAGTGTGACACCCCACATCCGTTAATGTCACTCACAAAGGGAATGCATTAAGTTTCGTGAAGCGTTTAGGTAAACAAACACAGAATATTACAAGATAGATATAAAAAAAATTACAGCGGAAATAAACAACGTTATTAATCATCAAAATACCGTGGTCCAAAGCATCATTTGTCTTAAATATAAAAACCCATTACAGCATAAAAACCACTGTCTTGTACTTCAGAAATATCAGAGTACATAAAAGAAAGAAAATTCCCTAAGAACAAAATATGGCCATAGCAACAAGGATAAGAGCTTGATCCATGCATATCAGCATATCTAGCAAAATAAGCAGAATCACGATCAAGCCTGTGTGTTTCCCCCCTGAGAACCTGGGGGGAAACGAAAGAGAGAAGGAAAAACAAAAAGGGTCAGACATAAAGTCCGGCGAGTCTAGTTACTTTCAGCCAGTAAATAAAATCATGAAAGGCACAAAGTGGATAAGAGAGATTACTACACAAATGGCAGGTATAACAAGGTAAACAGGACAACAGGGTAGAATAGATAGCGCTTCTTAGTACTTTCCTTGCTCTGCACCAATACTAGTATAACAGATATGTAATAGTATTACATACTCCCAAATTGCTTAACAAAAACAGGATGATCCCAACAGAAACATAATGGTAGTTTTAGGTGTATTCTAGTAACGGGTTTTAACGCAAACAGAACTGGTACCTAAACAGAAATAACGGGTGTTAGCCCAGACAGAAACGCAGGTACCCCACAGAAACAGACAAGACTAGATGTACCATATTTACTACCCCCAATCGATCGGCTCCCTATTCCGTAGATACCCTATGCTGTCCCGAAAACAGGGTGTATCACTCCCTAAAGTGGCAATCCTTTATTTTCTGGATGTGCACAACCATATCTACAGATGTCACAGCGTCTTATTTTCCCCAGCAGGTGGAGTCATGCACGCACATGACCCCGTTGGAACGCGCCGTCAACATCGCCTCCACGTTTAAATCTCTTACAGTCAGCTCAGTAAGCGTGCCCCACTCCGACCTAGTTTAGAGTACCTATTTGATACCTATTTAAGGGTTACTGACTGAAATGGATCCCACACCAGATGATGCAAGCTTTCCCTTTTGTCTTGCATCCCCACTACTAGGTTTTCAACTGGTTATGTTTACCTAAAATGTGTCTTTAATTATATAACCTTATCAGGTTAAGTTTGTGGGCCTATATATACTAATATTACCCACCTACCCAAGATTTACTTAACCCTTCCATTGATTCAAGCATGTTTATTTAATGGTTAAGTTTGTGGGCCTATATATACTGATATTACCCACCTACCCAAGATTTATTTAACCCTTCCCTTTTATTCAGCCAAGTTTACTTAACCCCCAACTTAAATTTAAGTTCATACAATCCCTATGGATTAACTTAGGTTAAGTACTCCAATTCATTACCATGTCCATTTATGGTTATAATGGGCTAGACCTCCCACATTAGGCCTACAACATGTGGATGCTAGATATGTTTGTCAGGTCCGGGCAGTCTTATTCCACAGTTGGGCCTAACCTCATGTCTTACCCCGATTCATATTTACGTACTTAGACCTCCCAAATTAGGTTCAACATTAGTGGCTGCTGAATATGTCGGTCGGGTCCGGGAAGACTTCCACCACTAATGTAACCTAACCTCATGTCATAAGTACAATTACAATTCCTAATTGTAATTACTAATCATTCCACTTTTGATAAATTAATTTATTAATTAATCCTTTCCTTTTATAGGTGTCAATACCTATTTTACTGGTAATTTAAATTACATATCAATTCATTTAAAGATTACATGCCAATTACAAATCTCTTTTCCCCCGTTTCCTTCACTAACATATTCGCACGTATTTTGGCGGCATCTAGACTAATAAGTAGTCTAGCCATAACAATGAAATAGGGAATATGACGAGGTGATAGGTTCAACATATATTGGCATAAACATACTATCATGATAACAAAGTGAATGGACATGTAATTAACATCATATCAAGGTGAACATACATATTATCATGGACATGTAATCATCATCATAATGGGATCTAACATAAATATTGCTTTAGATCTACATAAATGCTCACATGCTTTAGATCTAATAGATTAAATTAGATCTATCATAAATAAAGGTTTAGATGTACGGGTTTATAAATAGATCTACCCGAATCCACATTATAGAGGTTACAATTAAGATAAAAGTGTGGACACAATCCTAATCAATTCAAGGTGGCATATGTTCATAGTTTACATAAATAATTTGATCTATCCAAATCAAACAAAAATAAAATACTAGAAATATCACATTTGAATTGGATCTTAAGAGATAGATCTATCATAGCATAAGATATAATCATAAAATGGATCTAGCATAAAACATGATAACAGCATGTTTAGATCTAAATATGTCCAACTTACAACATATCTAAGTTGATCGCAACATGAAAGGTGATTTACATACAAAATTAGATCTAACCAATGTTGCAACTATCAAGATTAATAGATTTACATTTACCACAACATAGTTACAAGTCAAGATCCATATAAACATTATAATCGAATCACCACAATTATATTAGATCTAGGAAATTAGAACTTGTCATGACATAGGATAAAGTTTCATATCAACACAGAATCATACTTTACAACACATCTAGTTCATTGTATATCAAATCATACTTTTATTTATCAAAACTTAAAAGTAATCTAGAAACTCACAGAGTTAGGTTTAGAGAATTGAGAGATAATAGATTTGAATTCTGAATTTGATTAGCTAAACCGTTGTTGTAGAATTTGATTCTGTTTCAGTTTGCAACCCATCAGCATATGGCCTCCATGATCTCCAATGAAGAAAATAGAAGAATAGGGGAACATATTTATAGACTAGAACCAATGAATCAGACCCAGAATCAAGTCCAAGACATAAAACAAATTCTGCCCAGATCTTCCTGGGGGGGTCGACACCCCCTAAGGGGGGTCGACACCCATGTCGACACCCCCTAAGGGGGGTCGACACCCATGTCGACACCCCTTGGGGGAGGGGGTCAACACCCATGAGCGGGAATTTTCCTGCTCAGCCCGCTTTGGTTGGATTTTGATTTTTGAACTGTTTTTAAGGTTCTGGAATTGTGTTATATATATATATATATATATATATATGTTCTTCCTTATGCGTATACAAACTTCTAAGGCTTATAACTTCTCCATACGATATCCGATTTATGCAAACCTGGACTCTATCCCATGCAGAATTCCGAGACGATCGCAATGGCGCAGCCCATTTCCGTTAGTTTTTCCTCTAAAAATTAAGTGTTCTTTAATTCGTTAATTTTAATATTTTAAAATTACGGGGTGTTACAATGATTTTAGGATGCGAATTTCGTATCTCTCAGGGATACGAAATTTGACCTGTCACGTCACAAACTCATCTATAAATAGCCCCTTGCTTGGCATTCAAAGGGGTTAGTTCTCATTTGATATTCTGGACTTCTTGGAACTCTCAAGCATCATTAATGGTAGCCACCTTCTTCTTTATGACCACTAGACATGGAATGGACCTTTAAAACACTGCATACACATTTTCCTTTAACTCTTGGACATTTCCTTGGACATTTACACTTCTTTTGGATTGTTTTGGATATTTTTGGATTTCTTGGACATTGAAGCAACTTTTTGGACATTGTTAAGCAAGTCAACACAGTTTTCACTCAACGAAGAAGGCGAAGGGCATATGTTAAAGTTTAGAATTTTAAAAATATTTAATTGTTCTATCATAATGCTTTGTACTCAAATATTGTTCAAATTTGTACAATCTTTTAATCAAAAATTATATGATGAATAACTACCATAAAGTGTACGTAGAAGTTAATGTCGTATGATTATAAAAACTGTGTTCTCCCACATTACTTTATTTTGGATTTGGATTATTGTGTTCATACTACACATACACTCGAGGGTTGGCGTATGCTGAATAAAGCGGTAATTCCACATGTCAACACTTTGGCGCGCCAGGAAAGGGGGCAACATCTTTAACTCCTACTTTGGATTAGATTCTCGGATTTGTCTTCAGCGAATTTGACTTTGTTACTCGCTTTTCTTCATGGTTAAGCGCGAAAAGCTCGACGCTATTGCTGAAGCTCAAGGTACAAAAGAAAGAGGAAGTCAAGAACTTTCCTTGACTAGAGTTCCATCAAACTACGTCACTCGAGAAGACGTCGATGGAATGATTAAGAACTTAGCTACGGATTTAAACGCTTGACTTAAGCGACAAGAAGATGCTTTCAAAACCTTTCTTTCTCAGATAGAAGAGAGGATAAGAAGTGCTTAGAGGCCAATTGACCATGCATACATTATTGGAACTAGTATCAGTGTTCCTCCACCTACGACTCGGGACTTGGGGGAAACCCCACAAACTAATCAACAGGCCAACGCCGCTCCTTGGAACTGTGTCGGTCCTGGTACACTCGGGGGCACCCCTAATCCCTTGCTCTAACCCGCGACGCTTTGGTAGGTCAGGTTGCGGGCTCCCCTATTTGTAATGTTGTTCAAGCGCCGGTGCGTGCGGCTTTAGATGGTAGTGCTCCCATGGTTCCGAAAGTCAGTATTGTCCCCGATGTAGCCCCTCAGGTTGGAATTCAAGTGGATATTCTTCTCTCTAACCAACCGATTCCTAATTTGGACTTAAACACTGGGGGCACCAATGTCGCTTTTAATAATCTTAATCAGTTGATTGGTTTTGGCAATGGTTCTCATACGCGGATGTTATTCGTTGATTCACTCGAGGTGGTGCCTCTTCTTCATACCTAGATTATGTGACTCGTAGTCCGTTTTCTTTGGATATCAGAAACTCTCGTAACCCACCTATTTCAGGCTACTGTTTTGGAACTTTATGATGGTGGAAGTATCCGACTGCCCACTTGATGAGATATATTCGTCATGTGGAAGTCCTCTCTGCTTCGGAAAACGTCATGGTGAAGTGTTTTTTGGTTTACTTAATAGACATAACTACAGTGTGGTTAAGGCAGTTGGAGGTGAACTCCATTACTTCTTGGAATGCTTTGGTCGTGAAGTTTATGGAACAATTCAAGGTCAACATCGCTCATTAGGAAAGCGTTGTGACTCTGAATGACATTAGGAGAAGTCCGGCGAGACTCCGCGGAAATCCTTGAAACGGTTTAATGCTGCGATGGCATCGACCTATAGATCTGATCCTTCTATGGTTTTGATGGCTGTAGTATATGGAATTTTGGTAAGCCTGACTTTAAGACATCATTACATCGGGACCTCCTAAGGGATGTTGGTGAGTTCTATTTTGAGGTTGATAGATTCCTTCGGGAAGAGGATGCGAGGACTAATAAAAAGGTTCTTGAGGCTAATGTTGTCTAGGGAGAGAAACCGTTTGACTCTGAAAAGGCTAAAGATTGTACTGTTGCTAGCAAACCCCTTTCGAGGAGTGATCATCCTTCAAGGAATGATCGTAACATGACTTGGAGACAACCTAAGTTCTCGATTTACTCAGAACTTACTCACACTCCTGAGGAGATCTATTTGAAAGTTCACCCCGTTGCTCCTTTCAGAAAGCCTCCCGCAAGGAAGTCAACTCAAAGAGAAAGAGATACCAGTTGACATTGCATATTCCACGGCCTTGATGGTCACGATACCAATGAATGTGAACATCTCATGGATATGATTGAAGAATGTGTTAGACGTGGAGAGCTAGCACGGTTTTTTCGGACTTAAGATGTGGTGCCAAGACAGGCACAACCCCCTCAAAGAAATCAGGATAGGCCCGGGACTAGTAATTGTACCGGTTGTATTGCTATTAATTAAACCCCTTACTTGCTCTAGTGTTTCGAACGCAAGTCTCCCTGGCATCAGTATCTTGTGGCTTATGGCTTGTTATCTTCCGGCCTTGTGGATTCTGTTGTTTCAGCTTTGTGGATACTCTGGTTACTTGGTCTTGGTTTTTCTTGGTTTTCTGGATATTGATTTTGATTCTTATGGGTATGGGGTTTGATACTTGTGGATATTGGGTTTGAATCTTATGGATTCTTTGTTTTGGTCTTCACTAGATTATCGAATTTTTATTTTCTGGCCTTTGGTGCTTAGGTTGTGTTTTTGGCTTTCTCCTGTTTCTTAGCCTCCATATTCTATGGCTCTCGAATAATGAGCTCCTCACTTATGGCTCTGTCATTTATATTTCTTTGGATTGTGGATATTATAGATTTTCCAAACTCTTGGTTTTTTTTTTGGACTTGGGTATTCGGGTTATGTCCCATGGTTTTGGTTTTAAGGACTTCGGTCCTCTAAATGTATCCTCTTTCAGTTATTCTAGATTATAAGATGGTTAAGTCATCTGATCCATGTACGGGAGATGTTATAATCCCTAGACCTGCTCTTTGCTCGAAAACATACCATCACCCCTCTAGGTTATTAATGAAAAGTTTACTTTGGCCAGTTTTGGATTTTGAATGGTTAAGTTTGTTTACCCATGTAACAGGAAACAGAGAGATTCGAGGCATGCTCTTTATGAGTGATAAACCATTTATTTTCCTTCACAGATAAATTTGAAATAAAAAATGGCTAAGTTCGCCTACCCATGAATGGAAAAAGCATCCCTAGGCATGCTCTTTGCGAATGATAAAATGTTAGATTTTCCTTTGGCTTTACAAAAAAGTCCTCAACTTTTACAATTTTAATAAAATTACTTCGCAAAGTAAGAACGCTTGCTTGCGAAGTATGAAATCGACAACAGGATTGCAAAATGTAACAAGCATCTGGTTGTCCTGGCCTCTTGTCCTGCTTCGACAAGATTGCCTTGATTTGTGGCAGGCTTTGGATTTTTGCGTCTGGTTGGTGGATCCTGCTCATTTGGAATTGGGTCATCCTATCAAGACGACTCACTGGATATTAGATTACATCGTATGGACTTGTCAGTGACGCGACAAGATTATCCACTCGTGGCTATCTTGGCCTCTTGCCTTCCTTCGACAAGATGGCCTTGACTTATGACGAACCTTAGATCTCATGCATCTGGTCAATGGGTCTGGCTTGTTTAGATTATTGGGTCGCCCTCACTCGGAAATTCATATGGATATCTGGCTATACGGTTATTAGCTATTCTGGATTTACGGATTTCGGGTTTACCCTGACTTCCTGGCTTTGGATTTTCAGGTTATTCAGTTTATCAGACCCTTGCAATCCTCTGGTTATTCTGGCTGTTTTGGCTATCTCTAAACGATCCGGAGCAATCGTCGGCTTTGATTAGATTCCAGGCTTTTTGATTTTCTGGTTAATGGATAATACGATCTGGAGTGATCGTGGATTTCTAGCTTATCGGCTTGGGATTTCTGATTAATACGATCCAACGCAATCGTGGCTCTTTGATTTTCTGGTTGACGAAGTTCACTTTGGACTTCTTTCGGCTTTGTATTTCTGGATTTTTGGTTTTCTCACAAAACACATCTTCCTTCAACAAGCAAAAATGTTTTAGGAGGCAAAATGTTGACACACTTTTTGGTTGAAGCTGCCACATGTCAAGATTTTAGTTAGTGACGCGCTCAAGCGTCAATACCATCGTCAGAAAATACAAAGTGATTTGGTCGAAGTCACGACGTGTTCGGAAAAGGATTGGAAATAGCGTGTATCCATAAAATCCTTGTCGATAGACTCGGAAAAGTTGGCGCAGTAAAAATGTATTATCGACACCATCCGATCAGCTTTAAATGGTTGAGTGCATCAGTCCGATCACGTAGTAAAACTCGTCGTGCAAAAGTATACGGATTAGACGAAAAATATGTCGCACACTCAAAAATAGCTGATCGACATGCATCGATCACGAAAAATGACTTGCACAACTCACCGCGTCAAAATATGGTAAATTGACAAAAGTTTATTTAGCACATCGAAAATGCCTGATCGGCATGGGAAAATCAAGAAAAACCATAGTCAAAACACGTGGTGATCAATATGGCAATTTGAGAACTTGGTAAATTTGGTTAAATCGGCAAGCTCAAAAACACTGGATCAACACGCGAAATTGGCCAAAATCCACGTCTCGCATAGGGCAGATCAATCCGAAAAACTTGTCAAAAAATTATTGCTTGGCTTGGCACTCCAGAATTTTGAATCCCCCAAGGGATTCGAAATCCCACTTCGCACCTTACCCGAACAGATGTTTCTTCGAATCACACATGGGGATTCGAAAATTTGGTAATGGGTAGGTTCAAAGTTTTGACATTCGAAAATAGGTTGAGTGACACGTGGGATTCGAAAATTCCTACATGTGCGCATCGGAGAAAAGGGATTCGAAATCTGGTGACTTAGAGGGATTCGAATTTGGCTTGGCTAATGCCAAGCGGATCTGACAAAGGGCGAACACATACGGATCACCCAATTTTATGTGATCCACTCGTGTTTTCAATATGTTTTGAGGGATACGAAAATCCCAAGTAATGCTCCAGGAAATGGCTGATCATCTTAGCATAATGTTTTTACGTGTGGATCACCATATTTTACGTGCTCAACATTTGATTTTGGCTGTTTTTGAGGGATTCGAGATTTTGAACCCAAGAATACGAAATTTTGAAAGAATACTGATTTTTCAACTCTGAATTTGGGATGTGAATTTCATATCCCTTAGGGATATGAAATTTGGCATGTCACATCACATGCTCACCTATAAATAGTCTCTTGCTTGGCATTTAAAGGGGTTGGTTCCCATTTCATATTTTGGATTTCTTGGAGCTCTCAAGTATCATTAATGGAAGTCGATTTCTTCTTCATGACCACTAGACATGGCGTGGACCTTTAAAACGTTGCATACATGTTTTCCTTCAACTTTGAGACATTTCCTTGGAATTACGTTGTTTTTGGACAGTTCTGGATGTTTTTGTATTTCTTAGATATTGAAGCAACTTTTTGAACACTGTTGACCAAGTCAACACAGTTTTCACTCAATGGAGAAAACGAAGGGCATTTTGGTCAAAATTTAGAATTAACAAATATTTTGTTGTTCTATCATAACACTTTGTACTCAAATATTATCCAAACTTGTAATAAAAAATTATATGATGAAGGACTACTATGAAGTGGACGTAGGCGTTAATGCCAAACAACTATAAAAAGTTATGTTCTCCCGCATAACTTTATTTTGAATTTGGTTTATTGTGT
This sequence comes from Allium sativum, assembly GCA_030737875.1. Classification (NCBI taxonomy): domain Eukaryota; kingdom Viridiplantae; phylum Streptophyta; class Magnoliopsida; order Asparagales; family Amaryllidaceae; genus Allium; species Allium sativum. The sequence goes on along the minus strand of CM060920.1, from coordinate 689,558,349 downwards.
TCATACTACACATACACTTGAGGATTCGTGTGTGCTAAATAAAGCGACAATTCCCTACGTCAACAGTTTATATTTTACTATTTAAATTATATGTTTTTTTTACTATTTTGCATAATATATAACTCGTATTTGCTTACATTATATACTAAATTAAATAATATGTTAATATGCTAAGTTAGACCATTTAAGGAATTCTAAGTACAGTAGATCCCAACAAAATCATCGAAAATTTATTATACACCAAATCAATTCTAACTAGTGTTCGCATAAACAAATAACTTGTGTTCGCATAAATTATCCAGAACTATGATCAATCCTAACATAATATATAACTCGTGTTCGCGTAAATTATACTGTTTGCAAAACTTGTTATACACCTACAATCAATCCTAACAAAATCATCCAAAACATATACATTGAATCAATTCTAACTAATAATTTGGACATTTTGATGATATTAATAGCAATTAACATGCAATAGAGTATAAGAAACATTCACTAGCGATTAGGAACAAGTATAATACATAACTAGGCCTAAATTAGAAAACCTAAAATAGCAGGGTTTAAGGAAAAACTTGATTTTGAGAGGATCTGAGGGTGGAGAGAGGCAACACTTGCAGCTTGGTGGCGCCGGAGGTGGTTTGCGGATGAGATAGGGGTTGGCAGTGTTTAAAGAGGAGATGTGATTTTTTTCATCTTCAGGGGGAATTCCTGAAATAATTTGGTCGCGGTTGGAAAAAGGTATAATGGCGATTTCCGATGGATCTAAAAATGGTCATTATAACAATGGCTATCAATGGTTTCAAACAATTAGTTTATTAAAACTACACTTTTACCATGAAAACGATGGGTCATTGCTAGCCGTTAGAATTGCCGTTGGGATTTTAGTGTGGCTACATACTATTTTCTTGCAGTGAACAAATTAATAACCGAACAATATTTCTTTCATTAAGTTTTCATTATTGATCATCAATCAACCTTTAGCATTCAAATTGTGAAAATTGTATCATAATTGGAACAAGACCAAAATAAAAACCTTTGAAAAAATATATTTATATACCAGGATTGTCTAACATACACCGATATATTGCAAAATAAATCTACGACCAATTTTCCCTTGTTTTTAATTACATTTTTTTCTATAAGGTGCATAATTCGAATGTTAAAACAAATATTATTTAATTAAAATTATATATTTTTGATGAAATCAACGTAATCTAAAATATCAACCAACACAACTAACTAATCTAATTTTAATGTATTTAAATTTTTTCTTCAAAAAATATAATTGATTTTGATGAAATTAAGAATTGAAAAAAAGAAACTATATTAACATTTTTTTAGAATTTTAAGCAAATTTATCAGTGAAATAATAGTAAAGCAGATTAGCACTCTCATTGATTTTAGGAGTTATCTCCATTCTCCTTACTTCTCTCCAATTTCATATATTTTATTTTTAAAATTCTAAAATATATCATTTTACAATTATTTACTAATCTCTTACACTATTTTAGATTAAAATATATAAATTCTAAAAATTATACAATTATTTACAAATATTTCTCGATCTCCTCCCTAAATTTTACATTAAGACCCACACATTTAAATTAATTAAATGATCCAAAAATTTAATTAATGGGTAAAATTAGTTAACTTATATAAATGAAGTAATCCTGAAAACCGAAAATTTCTATACACATACTACAAACACATCAACAAATTAGTGAAAAACCATATAGGTATAACGCATAATGCAGATCATATACATATATGATAATAATAAATTCATTTGATAATAATTCACTCACAAATTTATCGCATATAAAAATATAGAATTTTATTTACTTCAACATTTAAAGTTTAATTTTTTTTATATAATTATTTAGAATCATTATCAATTCTCTTTTAATATTTTACGTTCAAGTCCCTATATCTAGCTTATTGTGTAGATCTTAAATTTAAACTACTTATTTGATTAATTATTATTAACTAACTTATATGATAAATCCTTAAAATATGATAATTTCAATATGTATAATATTCCTATACAATTAAAGATAATAAAAAAATTGATTGACTTTTTGGCTAAAGCAGTCACAGTTCAACAGATCGAAGCCCAATGTCAAAAGGCTCACCATTCAGCACCGACCAATCCCAACAGACGACCTTTATTCCAGAATTCCCAAGCAAGATTTGGCCCAAGCTGGTCTCCCACAAGTAACGACATATCATCTCCGGGTATAATAGCTCTCCCGGTCGACCGAGTCAATCATTTCCTCAAAACTCGGATCGACCAAATTTACTTGGAAATATCCAAATAACTCATTTAATCTCCATACTCGATTCTCAAGGCAACTAAAACGGTCAAAGCGCGTCCCGCTAAAGCTCTATTTTTGATACACCATAGTTCAAGTGTCAGGCAAGTTGCAACTATCAAGAGAACTATTACTCAGTAGTAGACCGGGGTCCCACCGCTGAAACTATTCCACCGGATCGAGCTCCACGTGTCCAAGCTCCGCAAAAGAGGCAAGCCACGTGGCACCTAGCTCAGCCCACTTTCTTCAACTATAAATACCTACTTCCCTAAAGTTCAAAGGCATTCTGGATCTTCCGATAAGAACTGACAGCTAACTCTAGAAATAGCCAACTCTCATCCCACTCAAGCACAAGGATTTTGTGTTCATATTTCTGATCTCTCAATTTCTTCAAAAAGAAAACAGATTGTACTTGTAATAAAAATCAAATCAATACATATAAAGTGGACGTAGGCACCGATTTTGCCGAACCACTATAAAAGTCTTGTGTGTCCCCTATTTTTATTTACTTTTCCATACTATGTCTTTGTTATTCGTGTTTTCTACGCACGATCGGGGGTTGATTGTCATAAGTGACCAACTTTTGATGCCAACACTTTGGCGCGTCAAAGAAGGGGATGAACCAGACATACCTTACGACATTCAACCGCCTTTAGCAATTTCTAAACTGAATGATAACAAACAAGTGGAATAAAGATGCTTCATCTTCCCAACCTTTACCTGCTGACGTAGGAGGAACAACAACAACGGGGGCAAGCCATAAGGCTTCCTCGCACGAAGACCATCCCAATATATCACTAGGGACGACATTGATAAAATCTTATATGAGTTAAGAAATCAGATGGCATCTCAGGGTGAACTCCTCAAATGTCAGCAGGAAGCAATGAATGACCTCCGCGCTCGGATGGACGAGGGACCCAACATTCCAGTATCATTTCCTACACCGAGCGAGGCTGGGGCAACAGCTGATCTTCAGTCCGCAATAATCCAAGCCCCGGATCAGACCATACCTTTGCTTCCTCCTGGCTCAACTTCACTTCCCGATTGGCCAATACTTGGGTTGCCACTCTCGGCAGCCCCCCGTGCTATAGCAGCAACAAATTCTCAAGTTGGCGGCGATCAAGATTTAGGTCATTCAACCATTTTGCCTCCAGTCAAAGGATCGACTCAATTCCCTGGACCTACCGAGCAACCATTGGGTCAACCAGAACTAGTAACGTTGCCATTTCCATTACAACCCAGCATCTTACAACAGACTCATCTTATGCCGCCTCTCCCATAGCCTTCCAAGCTAGTATATCCAAACCAAGCTGGGGCACCAACCTTTCGAACCAACAAGACCACTCTACCAGGATGGCTCAGGGTAGGTCGGAGGGAAACTCTACTGAAGATCATCGTGATATTAACCCGGGAGAGGGCAATGCACAGCCCTGAACATCACATGCTATGCAGGATCGGTCCAATGCTAACCAAACTTAGACTAACCCTATTGGCATAGGTATAGTTCAGTCCAATAACGATCGGACGACTCTAGCAGTGATTGAACCAACTCTCGAGACTGGGATACACCATCACCCACACCTTCACTCAACTCACGGAAGTTAGGTCCCAACCAACTACTCCCCTTCCGAGCATGCTTTCAGCGGATCTTAGTACATGATTGGATTCATGGCAACAACTCCTCGGGGATGGAAGCCAACTTGCAAGTATCATCAGGCGCTTCATCCAGGGCACCTCCTCTCAACATGATGTGGATGATATCCACTGCAGTCCATTCGCATGGGAAATCAGAAATTCACGAAATCCTCCAGACTTCAAGCTCCCGGTTCTGGACCCCTATAATGGTCGGACTGACCTGACCATTTATCTCATGCGATACATGCACCACATGGAAGTACTCTCTGCGTTGACCAATGTCATAGCCAAATGCTTCCCACTCTTGCTCACAGATATAGCTAACATGTGGTTCCAACAGCTAACAACTGAGTCGATCAACAGCTGGAACATGTTGGTCACCCGATTCATCGAGCAGTTCAAAGTTCATATCCCTCGACCAAAGAGTGTCATGTTCCTCAATACCATAAAACAACGACCCGGGGAGACCTCTGATCCTTCCTAAAAATATTCAATGTGGCCTTAGCATCAGTCGATCGACCCAACCCATCGATGGTGCTTATGGCCGCCATTGCAGGTGTTTAGAACTGATCGGAATTCAGGATGTCTTTAACTAGAGATCCTCCCAAGGACATTGACGACTTCTATGCCAAAGCAGACCGATTCCTCGGACAAGAGGATGCTAACATCGAGATGGAAAGCTTCGAGGTGCCTGCCACCATATCTAAGCCAACTCGATCCGAGTGTGGCCCACATTCCATAAGCCGAGTATGATTGATACTAACCACCATATCTAAGCCTACTCCACGAGCCGAGTTTGGCCCACATTTCATAAGCCGAGTATGATTGATATTTGTCACCATATCCAAACCGATTCCAAGGGCCGATTACGGTTAACATTCCATAAGCCGAGTGTAAATGACACTCGCCGCTTCCATAAGCCAAGTATAGCTAACACTCGCCCCTCCTCGAAGCCGAGTATGACTAATACTCAACACCACCTCTTAACCAAGTTTATAACCATCTCTAAACCGAGAATGGCCTATACTATCTATGCAGGTATTACGACAAAATCTATCATCGACTAATCCTATAACATTTTCGACCTTAATACGGTCTTCGATGGTTGTCAGTTCTCTGGCCTTAATACGATCTATATTGATCGTCGGTTTCCCGGCCTTAATACAACCATCAGGATCGTCGAATTTTTGGCCTTAATATGGTTTGCCGCAACCATAGCTACCCGCATATAGAGCTCCAATACAACATCCAGAACACATCTTCTTATACCAAGAAGATGTATTCCGGGGTGCAAAGTGTTGACCAACTTTTTGGCAAAAGCTGTCACAATTCAACGGATCGAAGACCAATGTCAAAAAGCTCACTATTCAACACCGACCGATCCCAACAGACGACCGTTATTCCATAAATCCCAAGCAAGATTTGGCCCGATCCATTCTCCTTTAACTAACGGCATATCATCTCCGGGCATAATAGCTCTGTCCGTCGATCGAATCAATCATTTCCTCAAAACTCAGATCGACCAGATTTACATGGAAATATCCAGATAACTCATTTGATCTCCAAGCCCGATTCTCAAGGCAACTAAAGCGGTCAAAGAGCGTCCCGCTAAAGCTCTACTTTTGATACACCATAGTTCAAATGCCACGCAAGCCGCAACTATTAAGAGAACTATTACTCAGCAGTAGACCGGGTCCCACTGCCGCAACTATTCCACCAGATCGAGCTCCATGTGTCCAAGCTCCGCAAAAGAGGCAAGCTATGTGACACCTAGCTCAACCCACTTTCTTCAACTATAAATACCATTTTCCCCAAAGTGGAAAGACATTCTGGATCTTCCGATAGGAACTGACGGCTAACTCTAAAAATAGCCAACTCTCATCCTACTCAAACACAAGGGTTTTATGTTCATATTTCCCATCTCCCGATTTCTTCAAAAAGAAAGCTAATTGTACTTGTAGTAAAAAAACAAATCAATACATATAAAGTGGACATAGGCACCAAGTTTTCCGAACCACTGTAAAAGTCTTGCATGTCCCCTATTTTTATTTACTTTTCCATATCATGACTGTTATTCGTATGTTCTACACATGATCGGGGGTTGATTGTCATAAGTGACTAACTTTTGACGTCAACACTTTGGTGCGTCCGAGAGGGGGATGAACCAGACATACCCTACGACATTCAACTGCCTTCAGCAATTTCTAAACTGAATGATGACAAACAAGTGAAATAAAGATGCTTCATCTTCCCAACCTTTACCTGCCGACGCAGCAGGAACAACAACAACGGGGACAAGCCATCAGACTTCCTCCCACGAAGACACGTCCCAATACCTCACTAGGGACGACATTGATAAAATCTTGTATGAGTTCAAAAATCAAATGGCATCTTAGGTTGAACTCTTCAAACGTCAGCAAGAAGCAATGAATGACCTTATCGCTTGGATGGACAAGGGACCTAACATTCTAGTATCATTTCTTACACCGAGCGAGGCTGGGGCAACAGCTGATCTTCCGTCTGCAATAATCCAAGCCCCAGATCAGACAATACCTTTGCTTCCTCCTGGCTCAACTTCACTTCCTAATTGGCCAATACTAGGGTTGCCACTCTCAACAACCCCCCGTGCTATAACTGCAACAGATTGTAAGGTTGGTGGCGATCAAGATCTAGGTCGTTCAACCATTTTTCCTCTAGTCTAAGGATCGACTCAATTCCCTGGACCCATCAAGCAACTGCTGGGTCGACCAGAACCAGGAACTTTGCCATTTCCATTACAACCCAACATCTTACAACAGACTAGTCTTATGCCGCCTCTTCCATAGCCTTCCAAGCTTTTCAATCCCAACCAAGATGGGGGCACCAACCCTTCGAACTAGCAAGACCACTCTACTAGGACAGCTCAGTGTATGTCGGAGAGAAACGCTACCAAAGGTCATTGTAATATCAACCCGGGAGGGGGCAATGCAGAGTCCCGAACATCACATGCTATGCTAGATCGATTCATTGCTAACAAAACTTAGACCAACCCTACCGGCATAGGTATGGTTCAGTCCAATAACGATCGGACGACTCTAGCAGCGACTGAACCAACTCTCGAGACTGGGATACGCCCTCACCCTTACCTTCACTCAACTCTCGGAGATCGGGGCCCAACCAACCGCTCCCCTTCCGAGCATGCTTTCAGCGGATCCTAGTACATGATTGGATTCGTGGCAACAACTCCTCGTGGATGGAACCCAAACGGGGCACCTCCTCTCAACATGATGTGGATGGCATCCACCGCAGTCCATTCACACGGGAAATCAGAAATTCTCGAAATCCTCTAGACTTCAAGTTTTTGGTCCTGGAGCCCTATAACGGCCGGACTGACCCGACCATTCATCGCATGCGATACATGCACCACATGGAAGTAATCTCTGCGTCGACCAATGTCATGGCCAAATGCTTCCCACTCTTCCTCACAGATATAACCGACATGTGGTTCCGATAGCTAACAACCGAGTCGATCAATAGCTGGAACATGTTGGTCACCCCATTCACCGAGCAGTTCAAAATTCACATCTCCTGACCAAAGAGCGTCATGTTCCTCACTGCCATTAAATAGCGACCCGGCAGACCCTCTGATCCTTCCTAGAAATATTCAACACGACTTTAGCATCGGTCGATCGACCCAAGCCACCGGTGGTGCTTATGGCCGCTATTGTAGGAGTTCAGAACCGATCAGAATTCAGGATGTCTTTAACCGGCGACCCTCCCAAGGACATTGACGACTTCCATGCCAAAGCAGACCGATTCCTCGAGAGGATGCCAACATCGAGATGGAAAGCCTCGAGGTGCCTGCCACAATATCTAAGCCAACTCCATGAGCCGAGTATGGCCCACATTCCATAAGTCGAGTATGATTGATGCCCACCACCATATCAAAGCCAACTCCAAGAGCCGAGTATGACCCACATTCCATAAGCCGAGTATGATTGATACTCGCCACCATGTCTAAGCCAACTCCATAAGCCGAGTTTGGCCCACATTCCATAAGCCAAGTATGATTGATATTTGCTACCATATCTAAACTGATTCCAAGAGCCGATTACGGTTATCATTCCATAAGTCGAGTGTAACTGACACTCGCCACTTCGATAAGCCGAGTATAGCTAATACTCGCCCCTCGTCGAAGCCGAGTATGACTAATGCTCACTACCACCTCTTAACCAAGTTTATAACCATCTCTAAACCGAGAATGGCCTATACTATCTATGCAGGTATTACGACAAAATCTGTCATTGACTAATCCCATAACATTTTTGGCCTTAATACGGTCTTCGGTGGTTGTCAGTTCTCTGGCCTTATATGATCTATACTGATCATCGGTTTCCTGTCTTTAATACAACCATCAGGATCATCAGATTTCTGGCCTTAATATGGTTTGCCGCAACCATAACTACCCGCACATTGAGCTTTGATACAACATGCATAACACGTCTTCTTTTACCAAAAAGATGTATTCTGGGGGGCAAAGTGTTGACCAACTTTTTGGCAAAAGCTATCACGGTTCAACGAATCGAAGCCCAATGTCAAAAAGCTCACTATCCAGCACCGACCGATCCCAACGGATGACCGTTATTCCATAAAGCCCAAGCAAGATTTGCCCCGAGCTGGTCTCCCTCAAGTAACGGCATATCATCTCCGGGCATAATAGCTCTCCCGGTCGACCGAGTCAATCATTTCCTCAAAACTCGGATCGACCAGATTTACATGGAAATATCCAGATAACTCATTTAATCTCCAAGTCCGTTTCTCAAGGCAATTAAAGTGGTCAAAGAGCATCTCGCCAAAGCTCCACTTTTGATACACCATAGTTCAAGTGCCCCGCAAGCTGCAACTATTGAGAGAACTATTACTCAGCAGTAGACTGGGTCCCACCGCCGTAACTATTCCACCAGATCCAGCTCCACGTGTCCAAGCTCCGCAAAAGAGGCAAGCCACATGTCACCTAGCTCAACCCACTTTCTTCAACTATAAATACTTCTTTCCCCAAAGTGGAAAGACATTCCGGATCTTCCGATAGGAACTGACGACTAACTCTAAAAATAACCAACCCTCATCCCACTCAAACACAAGGATTTTATGTTCATATTTCTCATCTTCCAATTTCTTCAAAAAGAAAGCAGATTGTACTTGTAATAAAAAACAAATCAATACATATAAAGTGGACGTAGGCACCAATTTTGCCGAACCACTATAAAAGTCTTGTGTATCCCCTGTTTTTATTTACTTTTCTATACTCTATGTTTGTTATTCGTGTGTTCTACGCACGATTGGGGGTTGATTGTCATAAGTGACCAACTTTTGACATCAACAAAAATCTTTAGTAAGATGGGGTAACATACATGTGTATAAATATAATATCAATTTTTAATTTTAATTCATTTATCCAAAAGAAAAATTGTTCATTGTATAACATAAATTTATTTATAACAACTTTTAAAAGATAAATTTATATTTTATAACATTAAGATATGAATACACAAATTAATTGACAAAAAATAGACTAACATTCCCTCTTTCAACATGTTACCCAAATCATAACTCACATAAATTCTACATGACATTATTTTGAAAAATTTAAAATTATAAGCATGACCCTACAATAACATGAAATATATGTTTAATTATAAATATAAATTTGTTTAAAAATCAAAACTAAGTAATAAATAAAATCTCTTCTCAATTATAAATATATAATGCTTTCCTTAATTTTTCTTAATCCTTTTGCATTCAAGTCCTTATATTGAATTAGCTGCGTTGATTATAAATTCCAATTATTTAAATAGCTTAAATTATTTAATATTCGTTTATCCATTTATAAATACTTACAAATAATGATAGTTGAATGTACACATGAAAACCACATTAACAAGAATGATAAAATTATTTATTCACTAATACGTGTACTAAATATATATCACACAACATAAATTATTTACGTCTACATTACTAAGGAATTTAGTTTATTTATTTTTCTCTTCAATTTCCAGGGATACATATAATTAACGATGATTGAATATCATATTGAATTGTAATTGATATATCACAATTAGATTTTCAAAACTTGTATATAACGTACTATTTTTATAATAACTGAAATACAATTGTTGTTGTGAATAACGTTATTGTGTGCAACACATGAGTTACATACCAATTATTGGGAACTTTAAGAAATTCTGGATGATAGAGTTGATCAAAACAAGAAAAAGTTAGAAGTCTTATTTGAAAAATCCTTGTAAAAATGAATATGCAAATTCGATTCTTATTTTTGAAAAATAGAAACTGCAAGTTACTTCGTTATGGCAGAACATACAAGAAAAATTGCAGTTTTTTTTTTGGGTCTGTATTTAACATTTTGAAAATTTAGAAAAAACGCAAGTTAACTTGCACATTTTTTTAATAAGAAACAGCAAATTAGGTTGCATCTTTTAATGGGAAAAAACAAAAGATTTAACGTACTTATTATTGACAACCCAACTTTTATTGTAACAGCATACGAACAAGGACTCTAAGACAGATTTTACCATTTTTCCTCTCTAGGGCTACCCCACCAATTAAACGTTCTCCGACTCCAAAAAACCCACATTCAAATTCTGTTCTCTTTCTCACAATCTCTCTCATGGCTTTTCAGATAGGTACTAATTAAAACCATTCTTTTACTCTTCCCATTTTCACTTCATCTTTACTTCAGTCAGTAGCTGTTTTTTCAAAAATTGTAGGCGGACCTCGCGATCTGTGGTCAGATATTATTGCCGATGATCAAAATTTCGAAGAAGGAAAAGAAGGCACGAATCGTACACTTCCGATCGCTGTGGTTTATGAGAGAAGCAGGGTTGAAAGTGAAAACAATAATGAAGTTGAACTGTTCGTTACCTCTTTTCTTAATCTCGTTGAGTCTTGCAGTTTCATTTTATTTATTTATTTATTATCGCTGCGCAGTTTGTTACCGACTTTAGGTTTGAGCAATGAAATACTTGAGAAACTTAAGGGCCGTAATACTCTCTTGGAAATATCAGTTTTATTTATTATGAGTTATGCTTCACATACAACTATTTTTTTACAACAGCGATTAGATGGCAAAGGAGAAACAAATGTAACCATCACCTCAGGGCTCGAGCTCATAACAACTTGCAGCACATAACTGTTCCATGCATAACATTTCTCGTATATTGCTGCATTAGTATGATTTTAAGAGAAGTTAATGGCACAAATTTTAGTTTGTTCAGGTGTTTTGCATTTTAGTACCCTGAGCCATGAAGTATAATTTATTGCATACTGCAGACTTTTGGATGCTGCAACTTCCTGGCATGTAGCATAGATGTAAACAATTTCTGAGGAAGTTATGATTGCATGTTCCATTTTTAAAAAAAAGAAAAAAGAGAAATCATGATCTTCCTTTTCATTGCACCCAACTAGATGACAAGGTTCAGGCCCAATTCACGACCTATAAGATCCGCTTCAGGTCAATTTGCTCGGGAATCGGGATAAGCTAGATAAGGAACAGGCTGAAACCTTAAATTACTACTTACCCAGTCCATTTTTGACCTAAGGTTGGAACGGTGACAGTTTTGGTCTATTTTCAGCTGTTCTGTTTGCTGAATATTTGAGATATAAATTATAAACATCCTAGTAATTATAGCATTGGCTTTTAAAAAAAGGAAGTTGCACAGTCAATTAATATAATTTATTGTACACATTTTACTACCTATTGTTTTGACTGATTAGACATCATGTTAATTTAAAATTGATTCGTAGTTTAGAAATGAATTATTTAAAATGTTTATCAGCTGATTATCAAACAAATCAGTATTATATACATAAGTTTGTTGAATATAGTAAATTAATACATGCAGTTGGACTAAAAAGTTCGATATAACATTTTTTGGTTATATTATTTAAACTTAGTCTAGATGTTCTTGATTAAAACAAAGTAAGATGGCTATTTTGAGAACACAAATATTCTAATGATACATAAATTTCAATGTCTTACTTCGTAGCTGGACTTATTCTCTTTCAAAGTTTAAGTTCATAATACTGAACCACTTGATGATTCATTTATCGTAGACATTTTAATCTGTTTATTTTTGTACGTTGAATCAAATTTGATTCATATTGATGCTCTAACTTGTTAAACAAATTTTAAAAATTAAATGTATGTTACAAATGCACTAACTAGCCTAGATATTCTATTTTAATATCGTAGTAATCATTAATGATATATGCATTACAAAATGTTGAACTTTTTTTTTTTTTTTTTTTTTTTTTTTTTTATAAGAAGTAGTTAAAGAACATCAGAATAAATGTTAAACGATGGTCAGTGATAACTTGGTTCTACCATCACATGTTTAACTTTTTTTCATTACTGGTTGAATATGTTCTTTCTTTGTCCTTTTAATACAACTCTTTTAGAGGTGTATCATGTTCGTCGACAACTATGCATCAATATATGCATTTAAAGAAGGAAGTATTGCACGGGATAAAACTTGATTCTAACATTTCTAGGAAGATTAACATTTTCCATTAAACTTTTACCTGTATACGTATATATGATATGAGAGAAATCAAATGACTTATTTTCAATTTAAAATAGAATGAAATAAAAATTGATGTGAAATGAACAGAACTAATAATGTATTATTACAATATAATCATTTTTTTTTTAATTTTTTGATATATTTTTGCAGAGTAAATTGGTTTGGCTCACAAGTTGGATTGGGTTGGGTGAGTGTTTAGGTCAAATTGAATCATGGGTTCACGTCGGCCATGTCATGGGTTAGGCAGATGGTCAATAAGTTTGTCCCGCTGACTTGTTGACCTGGATCGAGTTGAATCAAAATCCAGTAGGTGGTGGGTCATGTTGATTCAACCCAGGATTCACCTAGCCTTCCAGTCATCATCACTTTCACAAGTTGGATTGGGTTGGTGAGTGCCTAGGTCAAATTGAATCACGGGTTCACGTCGGCCATGTCATGGGTTAGGCAGATGGTCAATAAGTTTGTCCCGCTGACTTGTTGACCTGGATCGTGTTGAATCAAAATCCAGTAGGTGGTGGGTCATGTTGATTCAACCCAGGATTCACCTAGCCTTCCAGTCACCATCACTTTCACAAGTCAATTTCTTGTTATTTTTATTATTTGGAAGTTCATGAAGGTTTTATTTTAGTTCCTGTGGAAAGAAAGTCCATCCTCCCTTTCAACCATGGGAAGAAAATGAATTTCATTGTGAAAAGGAATATCATCTTTCTTTTAAATGAAACCGACTTTCTTTCACGAACGAGTTTTTTAATAATTATCTTATCCAAGCAAGTTCATCTACCTTTTCAACAACCAACAAATAGTAGAATTTTCTTTTTCTTCGTAAGAACATCTTTGTTTTATTTTAAAGCAGTGCTATTACGGCGCTCAACTAGTCGCGACTAGTCAATTAGTCAACATCGGAGCATCAACTGGAAGAGTCGACTTGTTTATACTTAGGATCTCATCTTAATTAACCCGAAATTGACCGCAAATCACGAAGTGGAATACGACCTGGAGAAGAAGTAACCCGAAGTGGAATAGAACTGCAATTATCATGTATTAATATATACGTACATATTTATTTATTTATCGACTAGTCCTACGACTAGTCGACTAGTTGGGCCTCTATCGACTGGACTTGACTTGCCGCCGTAACAACCATGTTTTAAAGGATATGTTTTTTTTCCCTTGTAAAAAGAAGGTTATCTTCTTCTTTTGTTAAAGGATTTATCTTTTTTCTTTCATATGGGAATTATCATATTATCTTTTGCAAACGAAAAACCATATTGTCTTATGGTAAAGACAATTTTCTTTATTTTTTATCACAAATAAATTATGTTTTTCATAATAAAAATGAAAAAGCTACCTCTTTCTTCAATCGCTAAAAGAATGTATTTTTCGTTTCTTCCTATTTTGTGAAGGAAATCTCTGTGCGAAGGAAAATAATATTCATTTCACCATCGTAACTTTCTTTTGTAAAAGATCTGTTTTTTTCTTCCTTATCTTTTGTAGAAAAATGTTATCCTCCTTTACTAAAGGAAGGTTATATACTTCTTTATTAGAAAATAAAAATATAACTTCGTTTCAATTATCGAGAGAGAAAAAAAAAATTCCCCCATATTGTAACAAAAGTTCATTTCCTTTTGAATTGGGGGGAACATCTTCCTATTTTGAAAAATTAATTAAATCATCGAGTTATATAGCATAAGAAAATTATTGATGCCTACATTTGATTGATGAAAACGAATTATTACTATGTTTTTTCTACAAAAAATACTTAATTTTTGATATGACTTTTACATATTTGACTAATCAATGTGTCTAATTATATGAAATATCGATTTAATGTTGCGGCTAAATTTTAATTTCAACTTTGGTTTGAGAAATTTATCACACTTGAAAATTAAACTTCATTTGATAGACACCTTATCCAAACTGATTAGGACAGTTAGACATGGTGCAAAATGTCACGGGTTCAATTCCCGCTTTGCGGGATCGAACCCACTTGCTCTGTAGTATGTTATATACTACCTAAGCTTGTATATAAAGTACCCAGTCTGTAAGAGTGATGCTTTATGGATTATGACCTAATAATTCGTTTCATTTATAAAATTACGAGATGTGGTACTTCAAAAGCAGTATCATAGTTGTAAATATATTGATGTGGATAATCAGAACATTTTTTTAAAAGTAGGAGTGATGCTCTATGGATTATGACAAATAATATGGGTGTAATACGTTTTTACGTTGCTCCTTTTTGTTACTGAGAGTGGTAGGTTATAGAAGTTAATTATATTATATAGTTTTGTAGTTAATATCTAGGTGTTTTGTATTTTTGTACCATCAAGTATACCTTTTTGCAAAATGTAAGGACTACATACTTGTGAATACTGATATACTAATGCATTTTGTTTAGTTATGAACATTCTTTGAGAAAGTACTGATTATATTGATATTGTTGTGGTTTTGACAGAGAAAGAAATCAAGCATGCAGAGAAACCCGCATGAATCTCGCTGCTCCAAAGAGAATCAGCTGGAAAAAATCACTTTCTATTAGGTTAGTTTGTTTGCAAATGGTGGTAAGATCACTTTCTGTTAGCTGTGTTTTGATATTTGTTTTTCAGCTTTCTTTTTTTTCTTTAAAAAAAAAAAATCTTCCATATTATCTTCTAGTGTGCAAATGGTAGGTAAAATCACTTATCTTTTATTGTTGCAGTCATTAATGGAAGTATGTTAAATGCAAGCATAGCATCCTAAATTTGTGGACTGAGTGATATTCTTTGAGCCTAATTCGTTGTGATGTCTCGAGCTAAGTATAACATATCCAATGCTGTCAAAATTCCATTAATATATCTCTATGAAATTCAGATTTCAGATCACCCAATTGCCAAACAACAGCTAAATTTTTTTTTGAGGGAAAACTCAGTTTATTGCTCAGTCATATTGTTCCTACAAACTTATATCAGTATCATATACAAGAAACTACTCCACAATTGATTGGTATAAATATCTAAAATTTGTTTTTCTATGGCTAATTACTAACTAGTACTCTGGTTTCCGAATATTCGCATTATTAATTATTTTCTTCAGAGTTACGTATGTTTGAGAGAAAGTAATTCCAAACTGTGTGAATTTACTGTAATTGAAAGCCCTTTTGTTACACTGACACCCATACAATTCTTTAACTCGTAGTAAACGGGAACTATAATTGTTTACTCGTGTAATTATGAGCAATATGACTTAATTTTCTGATGCTTTTGATGGTTTCATGGAGAAAAATAACCTACTGGGATCCTATGCAGCGTGTTTCTATCATATTTAATGATGTGACAGAGCCTCATGAGCTATCAAATTTTCTATGTTTCTTTTCTACTCTGCGGGCTAAGAACCTGTACTTTTATCTTGGACTGGCTGAAAATTTGCTGTCATTAGGGCAAATTCATGGGGTATTATCTATTTGGTTCTTTATATTACCTTTTGCCTCGCCATCACTCATATCAATATCAGTCAATGTTTTGAATCTCGAATTTCGGTCATGTCTTGTCTTGAGATTCTACACACAGTATTTCGTATCAGAGGGGATCTCTAGTGAAATGAGTGTATCTTGGATATACATCTCAGATTTTATTATCCATTTCTAAACCATCTCGGAATAGCTTAAGCCTCTAAAATTAGCATTTCAAAGATTCTTTATGATAGTTATATAAATATAATTTTACAACAAAATAGTAACTTATAATAATCAATAATATAAAATTTCTTTTTAGAGGAAAGCGGTTACATGATTGATTTTCTATTGGTTAAATGGGTTCTATCCATTTGAATATTAAAATAAAAAACAAAAGTATCTATTTTTCTAACTTATTTAAATAATTTAAAACAGAACTAGAGGGCTAGTAAAAATTCATTGGAGTGCAAGTTCTCTAGGATCCATAAAAGAAGTTAAAAAATCAGTAAAAGAAAAAATATGTGTAAAAGATCTTATATTGAGATTTATCTCAAATTCCACTTGAAATCTTAATATCTTGTGAACAAGTTGAATGTCACAAGAGGTAAGTAAAATTTAGTGCTTCGATCCGCTAAACTTCATCTCGCTTAAGTTCAAAAATGAGATTTCGGGTGATATAAATGAGATTTGAAACAATGATATCACTGTAAAATATATTGTGAATGATGTATGTTGAAAATGGTCATGGGTCCATGTGAAAATGATCACCATGGAAACAATACTAATACACTATATTTTGAATTAACTACATAAATATGTGTTATATAACATATTCTCATGCATCGTTTCTTTTATTCAATTGTTCACACAAGCGTTATGACACACACTTTGTGCATGAATATTTCATACGTTTAGTAATTTAAGAGAAGTATTTCTATAGATATATAATTATACTTTTGTGTGGTAGTTTTAATCTATTAAATAATAGTAAAGCACAAGAATTTCTTGCTTTCAGCTTGATTCTAAGAGTTATCCCTTTTCTGCTTAATTTTCTCTTGATATTTAGTATTTGAATTTTTTAATTTGTCAGTTAAATTATTTAACCGAACCTCTCATTATTTTATAGTATGATATATAGATTTAAAACTTGTATAGTTATTTACAAATGATTCATCAATTAACTTCTAACATTTTATATTCAAGCTTATATATTTATATTAATTACATAATAAAAAATTTAAACTGTTGAAATGAATTTAATTGATTAATATTTATACGACTATTGTACTAATAAAAATGAGAAATTTTTTATTCAATTACGATATATAAATCACATAGAACAACAATAACAAATTTAGTTTTTTTTATTCGCTTATTATTTAACTTAAAATAATTATATTTAAAATGGTAAGATATACTTACCATGGATTGCATTATAAAATCCTACAATTTGACTTAAAATACATATATTTAAAATTACCGCAATTATTTATGAAACCCACCTCATTTTCTCCTGTGTTTTACGTTTCAGTCCACATGTTTAAATTAATCATGCAATCTTAGGTTCAAAATAATAAGATAAATGTAATCAAGCAAATTCATTAGTTTAATCGCTAATGATAATTAAAAATTATCAATAATATACATCATGCCCATATCCGTAAAATTGTGTTTTTATTAAACTAAAATACATAAGTCACAAGACATATAATATAACATTAATAAGAAACTTTTGTACTATATGCTCTTTAAGAAATGTTGAAATGTTCTTTCTCAAAAACATATTTAAAATACACTTATACTTTTAAGTCCAGCCCATCTATAAATAATTGTAGTAAAAAACAAAAATCTTTTCGTTTTTGCAAAAACAATATTGCACTTTTGCAAAGAAAAAAAGATTGTATATAGAAAGGTGAGATTAAATAAAAATTTAATTTTAGCAAAATAATAATAATCATGAAATGTATTAATAAATTTGGCATGATGTACAAAATTGTGCTTTTTTATAGCAAAAACCTCATTTTTTATATTCCTACAACCCTTTACCGAACCATCTCGGTTCCCGTCTAATATTGTATATTTGACTTATTATATTAGAGTTAATCATGAATCTTAGAACCATAATTAAATTAAGCTATCAGTTGTTGATATGTCAAATAAATCATAAAACATGAAATTTTTAATATTTGCACGATATTCATATTAACAAAGAAGGATATAGAATTCATTTGGATGTACAAATACATCAGTCACATAACATAATTATATACTTAAGAAATAATTGTAAATTTGATTTATGATTAATCTATATCGATACATTAATACATTCTATTATAAAATTTTGATTTTAGCTGAAGTACCTACATTTTGAAATTTCTACAATTGCTTACAAAACTCACCTCGATATTACATAATTTTGTGCATTTACATCAATATATTTTTAATTAACCATGTACTTTTGATTTGAATTTATTTGAATAAGTTTAATTAATAAATATTCATTACTCTATTCAATAAATCCTTAAATGTGACGATTTCAATATGTATATCATATTAAATAAGTATTCAAATAGATTTTCCATTTAAGATAAGATATATAATTCAAATATCATAAGTAATACACGTGAATAAAATTAATAAAACTAATTTACTATTCATTTATGTACAACTTTATCAACTGTTTCTCAATCTTTCATGTTTGGATCCATGTATTTAATTGCTTTATGAAATAAAAGATTTAATATATTTTAATAATCTATATATTACTCGTCGTATATGTGTACACACACATACTAATAAAAGTCATAACACAAATGTGTTTAACTATATAGGTCTTATACGTGAATTTATGTACATAAACAATAACAACAAAGTTAATTTGTAAATTAACTATAATCGTTTAAGCATATAAAAAATAAGATTATCATGCACTACGTTAAAATGTTCTATTTTTAACCTTAAATAACTCCACATTAAAATATGTATAATTTTTTTAACAAAATCTTTCTTGATTTATTCATATTATTTTACTCTTAAATCAATATATTTTCTACATAATTTCAAATTTATCATATTTAATAAAATTAGTTAAATAATATTTGTTAATTCATCGAAAATAATTCAAATATCCCGGTCGCAACATGAAATCTTGCTGATATAATAAGAACAATAAGATTATTGCTTTATATCAAAGAAATATAAATTACATGACACATACCATATATATACAACAACAATAATTTATGGTATATTTATTTTGCTGGATTTATTGTACATTGCAAATGAAGTTCCAATTTTAACACTAAAATTTTAAATACTATAATTTATAATATTATCGTGCGCAACACACGGGTTACACACTAGTTTTTCTTTGTTAAGACATCTATTTTTTTGTTAGTTTAAATTTGGTTCTATTATTAACTAATTAAAGTATGAATTTGTAAATAATTTTTACTTGTTAGATCTTATTTTTAAGCGATATTTGGATGAAACAATATCTGTAGAGAGACTTTTGAAATGGTAATTAAATTTGTTCATTAGATCCTCTTTCTAAACGATCTTAATATTTGATAATATCCACGGAATGATGTTTTAGTAGTTCATGTCTACACCAAAAAAAAAGTGTGACATCAAAGGTATTACAATCATTAATAAAGATATAGGTAGAAAGCTCTCAACTAGTGAATTGTTTCCAGCAATTTTTCTTCTTCTAAATATTTTGAATTTTAATTCATTTACTTCTCAAGTGATTTTGTTTTGGTCAATGTATTAAAAAGTGGATAATTGTTTCAAGGACACATGTCCAAAAAAAAAAAAAAAATCAAGGACAAGCAACTTTTGTTACCTAAATCAATGACAATTTCATGTTCTAATTGGAAAAAATTCAAATATTTTAAATAAAGGACACACATTGACATTTTGCAAATAATAGAAATTAATAAAAAAAATGTTTTTCTGTGACTATTACATTAAAATTTAACTACAAAATGGTTTCTGTTTTACAAATAAAAAAAAATGAATACAAGAAAATTCAGGATGGAAAGCTAAATGAATATGGCTTCGTTTTTTTTTTTTTACATATAATTTGTTTTGGGTGTAAACAACATTAGCTTTAAAATGACTTAGTTCTGTGTTTACATGATACAATATAGAGCTATATATTTAAGTTATAAAGCTATATTTATTTAGCTTTCCGAGCTGATTATTTTTATATATTTATAATTACATTAACAGACTAAAGTAATTTTGAAATTACATTTTTTTAATAAAAATTTTGAGGGTTATTTTTTATTCTTTAATTAGTTTAGTAATAATGAGAAATCAAAGTGAATTTCGTGTTGATATAGTTCAATTTGGTCTTTGTTCTTGATTTAATTATTAAACTTGGTTGTCCTTTGATGTATTTTTTTTAAAAATGTGTCCTTAAATCTAAATACCTCTATTAAAAAATGCGCATGAGGCGCGCCTTGAGGCAAGATATAGGAAAAAACACCTTGAGAGGCGCATCTCAGGAGACGTTTTACCCCTGAGGCTTAAGCTTTAACCAATTGAGGCGTAAAAAACGTAACCTCAATTGGTTAAGGCATACGTATAAAAAAAATCAACCATTTTTATTTAGAGCATCTTCAACCCTTTTCACAGATAATGTTAAAGCTTATGTGTCCACAATGTTAATTCAATGTTTGTATATATGATGACATTTACAATTTCTCTCCAATGCAAATATATAAATTTTCATTTTTAGCATACATGTCACTTTATTATATGTAGAAAATTGAAAAAATTATCCAACTCACTAATAATTGTATAAGTGTAATACTTCACATTGTGATGTGCAATGTTCAAAACTAGACATTGCACTTCACAGTGTCATGTTAGAATTACAAATTACATCAGCATTGGACAAAGCATTATAAACAACATTTTTTAAATTATTGATGTGACTTGACATTGCTTTAAAATTTATTATGGGTTGCAGATGCTCTTGCAGCTTAGTTACCATTCACTTTGACTGCTGCTTCGTTTTACCCTACTCCAGAGCCAAAAAAAAGTAAACGATCTTTTGAATTTCAAATTTAAATAGCTTGATTCCTTGACTGGAATCGGGCTTGATTCCGGAATAATATTTTGATTCTGGAATTTGAATTTCGAGTTTGATTCCGGAACCGAGCTCGATTCCAGTTAAGGAATCGAGCTCGATTCCACACACTGGAATCGAGTTTGATTCCTTCACCGGAATCAAACTCGATTCCAGTATACTGAAATCGAACTTTTAAGGCCATTTTTTTTACTATCTTTTTTTTTTGTTTGCTCTGTTTAAGGAAAGCCATTTTGATTGTTTCCTCCTTTCTATCGTTGGCTAGGTTAATGGAAAGCCATTTTGATTGTTTAACGGAAAGCCATTTTGATTTGAACCACGGATGCGAGATCTTTTTTATGCTAGCGACGATGATAGCTTGGATGACAATATGCTTATAGATGAAGAGGAAGATATCATTTGATCTTTTGCAGTTTATATTAATGTGCAAGAATGATTGTATTTTGTTTGAATTGCTTCGAATGCTTTATTGTTTTTACTTAGTATTGGACGTTTAATGTTATTTCATATTAAAAATTAAGTACGTGTTGCATCTTTTTTTTTTTACTTGAAAGGCTTACGCTTCAAGGCTTAAGCCTTACGCCTCGCTTCACGGACCCGAAAACGCCTCACGTACGCCTTTTGCATTTTAAAACATTGGTTTTAGTTTAGGCATATGTATATGTGTATTGCATAGCACACGATTTTGTGCTATATATATAAACATTCATAAATAAAGTAAATTGTTCAAAATTTGCATCTTCAAATGCCCATTTATTCGACAGCTAATTATTGAAGGAACAGAGATAATTTTCAATACCTATTATTGGATAAAGAAAATAAAAATATCATGAATTATACATTAAAATCAACCTGAGTTTCTTTTCTTATTTATTTATTATTTTAAGCCTTGATACACTGTTAGATTCATAGTACACCATTTTTGGGAACGCGTACCCCCCCCCCCCCCCCCAAAAAAAAAAAAACGACAAATGGTTTGTTTAATTGACTTTAATGAAAGGAAAATCATATTTCTGAAATTAATTTCCAACAACAACCAAGTCATAAATCCCAAACAAGTTGGGGTTGGCTAGATATGAAACCCAAAAAAAAAAAAAAAAAAAGCTAAAATCTTTGGCAAAAGTAAAATAAAGGTTTGAAAAAGAAAAAAAAACGAAGGTTAAAAACTTACGTAAAAGCAAAAGAAAGGTTTGAAAAAAAAACACCCTGAGGTTACCAACTAAAATAATTCTCACAATCATATATTTGATTCAGTTTTACTGTGAGAAAATTTATATATCAGTAGGTTAATTCCAAAACAAAATTAATTCTAATCCTATCTACTTGTAGTTTTTTTGTTAATTGTGGCTTGCAATGTATGAGAGCGAGTGTGTAGATTGGGTTTGCAATTAGATCCATATCACAGGTGCCTTAAGAAAGATGAGTATGTGTATGAGATTGGTGACACATAACAGAAAACGATTCCTTTTGTTACAATTAAATGCTGCTACGAAGATATGTATGCCTAGAGGGATATAGAGATATCCAATAATGACGCTGACACCAGATGGACTTCGTTCAGCAGTGTTCAGTGCTCCTATACCGAACGAAGTGCTCGCACGGTGAAGACGCTAGGGGGAGCCAAAAAATTTCAACAATTTTATTTTATTTTTATGTATGGTTAGCTACATGAATATCTGTTATATAACACTTGAATATGTATAAAGGTATTCAACAATTTGCTTTTCATACTATAAAGTTCTTTTTTTTTAACCTAAAATTTCTGTTTTCAAGTACCTGTATATTCAGTGATAAAGCATTGACTGATCAATAATACATTGCCAACAAAATTTTGGAAAACATAGGACGCTATTTTAATACAAGTTAGGTCTACTAGGCACAACTTTTTCACTTGTGCTCTTTTAATAGCCATCCAATACTTGCATGTATTTTGCTATTAGTACAACGAACTTAATACCTAGGAAGCAATTTGGTTGGTTTCCCACCAAATTGTTATGGCTAATAAGTAATCTGCAGTTACAAGGTATTAAAACATGGGTTTTCTCGTATTCAAACTTGCAGGGGAAGGGAAAGTATTGTGGCCGGTGCTGGATTTGATATCAAGCCTCAACTTAAACAAAAAGTTCAACAAAAGAAGCCAAAGCAAGGCCCTCGATCTGTATGACTTTTTATGATTTGTCATTTTTGTTCTTGCCACCACTGAAGGTTAAATACTTAGGCTAAATGACCAAAATTCCCTCACAGTAATTAACATGGTATATGCTTGTAAATCATGTATAAGAGGGGCTTCTGTCTGTAAGTCAGATGAAGGATCTAACCTGATAATCTACCCTATATAACTCATTTCACAATATTTTTGTTAATATATTGCGATGCTGCTTCAATGCAGAAAAAAACACTGCCACAGCCAGATTTTAGGAAGGAAAAAGCGTACTTTGAGGAAGTTGATTCTTTTGAACTTGCTGAGGAAAGCCCTTCACCTAAGCATTTTTGGAAGATGACAGAAAATCATGATAATATTTATCATGATTTACCAGCTATTTTGGAGCGCTGGAAAATTTCAAAGATTGCTCTTTCACGTTCTCGCCCAGTATACAAACTTATGGCAACTCCTTCGGTTCCCTCTATAAGTTCTAGTTCCTCTACGTTAATTGAAAAGAAACCGGAAAGAAGACTAGGCAATAGCGGGATGCTTGACAAGGCCTGCATTATTTCGTCTTTTGATTCACTTAGGATAAAAGATGAGATTGAATCGTTTGATGGGTTTAATGCACTGGAAAATCATAATATAATCAAGGGAATCGATGGGGGTATCGTGAAAGAAGAATCAGTGGACATACGGTCAACATCATTTGGCGGTGAATGTCTTAGTGCTTTCACACAACTTTTAATGGTCTGTAAGCAGGCAACTCCAGTACGATTATCTGAAGTCTTCTCCATATATTGGTTTGTCTTACAAACTTCTACTTTATGGGCTTAAATTTTTGTGTGTTCATTTGATGTTGGTCACCATTGGCAGAGTCAAATTGGGTGGGGAAAAAATGTGTATGAGCAACATCAAAAGTTAGGCATTTTTTGGATTATCTTTATTCAGTTTTGTCGGTGTCCGTAAAAAATGTTATAGAAAAATACAAATAAAACTAAAATAAAAAAATGATGGTACTCATATCACTTTTTGCCCACATCAAAATTTGTTTTGTGAAGGTTAACTATACTTCTGATATATTGTTTGAGATATATGAGTCTCTGCTGGCAGCTCATACTAAACTCTGAACGCTGTGATTTTTAGACCAAAAACAACTTTTGTTTGATATGATTTTAAGTGAAATTCAGGGTTAGAGCTGTCACGTTGAAATTCAGAGTTTTTTATAATCCGAACGTAACCTCTTTACCGTTTTGGGTCGATAACGTTAAAGTTACTACAATTTTCATCTCAACAGTGATCCAAGCAGCATCAGAAAAATTGGTGAAGGAACATATGGAGAAGCCTTTAGAGCTGGTGAAACTGTTTGCAAAGTGGTCCCTATCGATGGAGATTCATTAGTAAACGGGGAAATGCAAAAAGTATGTTTATGTTATATATGCTAACTTGTTAGTCATGGAACTCTCTTACCAGAATCCATGATGTTTACGAATACAGAGATCAGAAGAAGTCCTTGAGGAAGTATTGCTGTCCTTAACTCTAAATAATCTGCGGGAACAGAAAGGAGAGGCTGATGTCTATAATAGCAGCACCAATTTCATTGAAACAAAAGAGTATGCAATTACAATATATCTTGCTTACTGTTTTATGTATTATCATACTGCTGCATGGTATGACAAACTTGACGTTACCTCATGTTTTTGTATACATATATTACAGTCAATATTAAATTGCTACATTACTATTATTGAGCTATATATCACCAGAAGTCCACATAATTACTCATGTGACCATGTCTCCAGTCTCACAAAGAAAATTTCATCTTTAAGCTTTAAAATTGAAATTTTTACCATTCCTCCAGTTTTCGTATATGTCAAGGTGTGTATGATTCTTCTTTGATACGTGCCTGGGAGGAATGGGATGCAATACATGGCTCTGAAAATGATCATCCAAAAGAATTTTCTGAGAAACAGGTATTATCTTGCTCTAAATAATTTATATTCCTCTGTACCATTTAACTGCTGCACTGTATGTAGTAACAGCATATACTGATGTTATCGCAGTGCTATATTGTGTTTGTTCTAGCTGATGGGGGTAAAGATCTAGAAAGCTTTGTCCTTTCAAACTATGATGAGGCACGTAGTCTAATAGTTCAAGCTACTGCTGCGTTGGCGGTTGCTGAAACTGCATGTGAATTTGAACATCGAGATTTGCACTGGTATAGCATATAGCTTATTCTCCTATATTGTCTGCCTGAATTTTAGAAATATTTCTTTCACATGAAATGTTAAACCTTACATTTTTGGTGCTATTCTTACACTTCCCTGTTATTGAGCTAAACCATAGGGATTTCCTAACTACGTGGCCAATTCGGCGATGATTGTTTTTCATATTTAATGTCAATGGTTTTAATATGAAGGGGCAATATTCTTTTAAGTCGTGGAGAAACATGCATGCTAGAGTTTACCCTAGAAGGGAAGAAAAGGAGTATCAAGACATTTGGCTTAAACATATCAATTATTGACTTTACGCTTTCCCGAATAAACACTGGTGAGTTGTTTTTGAAACATTTACTGATTTTGTTTTCCTCCGATGAACCCTTTTCTGGTGAAATGGCTATTATCATGTTTCTGAGGGACAGCATATTCACACACAATACCTTTATTTCGCTTCAATTTTTCTGATAATTTTATTAGTAACGGTACCGTTTGATAAGACTTAAGTTAGACTCTGCGGTGTTCTTCTATGCAGCTTACATATTTTCTTATATGTGCCTGAGGTTTTGTGTAATAACTATACAAGGTACTGTATTTCAGGAGCTAAACAGTGCTACCATTCATAATTCATTTCCCGTAGATATTTGTTAGTGAATATTAGGGAGACATGCTTAAAATGAAACTTAATTCAAAGCGCATCATTTCCTAAGTTTTAATGTAAAGCAGGTCCCTATTTTACTGTGGCAACGTATTTATGTGAATTTTTGTGCTAGTGCTTACAAAAAATTCAAAACATTGTAAATTATAACGGAAGATTACTGGAAAATATTTCTTTTTTGTTGAAATGTCTGCGCTTGTTGTGAAAAAATGCAGATATCTCAGCAACTATTTCATAGTTTATTTTTGATACTGAAAAAGCAAAATAAATTGCTGAAATGTCTCCACTTTTTTGAAAAAGTGTATCAGCAACTATTTCGTAATGTATTGTGTAAAAGAAAATAAGTTGCTGAAATATCTGCTATTATTTGTGATAAGTGCCGACATATTTGCAAAAATACCCAAGCGTATTGCAGACATGTCTCAACATATCAAAAAACTACAGACATATATGCAATTTTTCTGTACAGTTGGTATTTTTCTGCAATTTAACTGGAAATGATACATTTTTCATTGTATGCAATATACATCTTTTTTTTTTTTTTTTTCTGCAACAATGTGATATTTGAACAAGTGTAGGCATTGAATTTGAAAGTTTGAAACAATCAGCAAAATTTGCATAAAATATTTTGATATAATTGCTGTGATATTTGCATTTTTTTGAAATGTTGCAAGATTTCTTGCATTTTCACCGAAACGTGATTTTTTTTTTCTTTCTTTTGTTTTTGAAGCATTTTTTTGTACTTTTATTACATGAATATGAAGATGATTATATATCGAATCAAGTTTTGAAGTTTGGTAGTTTTTTACATTGATTTTTTTTTTTTAATGATTTTCAAAAAAACAGAGATCTAATTTACAAAGTTTTAAAATGGAGTTTTTGCATATTTTGAAATTTAACATGGACTTTAGTCAAACACTTGATATAACTGTATACATTGATATAGGTAATAACTCTACGATACCGCATTTATTACGTAAAGCTTGGTAAATGTTGCACTATAAGAAAAGAGACGTGTTGGTCCTTAGGAAGTAAACATAAATACCTCTTCACTGAATAAGTTATAAACGGATGATTGTGGTTGACCAGATTGTTCACGATTGACCATTTTTTGTTGTTTCAACTGTCATTAAAATTATATAGATAATTTTCTGGTTTCTCGTAATCTTTTGCATCTTTTACGTATTTGTTGTGTGTGTGTTCGTCACACTTGGGTCTTATTAGCTATATGGCTATTCTGAAATATCTTAAGTCTTACCTATCGCATATCAAAATGCAAAGGGATTTCTTTTGAACTATGAGCATTCTGCAAAACTTAGTCATCATCTTGCTCCTAGTGACAATGGTTATGTCATGATTTTGATCCAGAAAAACAATGCTTATATCTTTGTTTTTTTGTCAGGTGAGGCGATTCTCTTTCTGGATTTGTCTCAAGACCCCGAGCTTTTTGAGGGTCCTAAAAGAGATAGACAGGTATGTGCTCTATTCAAGAATTTTATGCGCATACATGTATGTAGGCAATACAAAAGGCATGTAATATTTTATGCCTTACTTGTTTGTAGGCGGAAACATATCGACAGATGAGGAAAATCACTGGGGATTGTTGGGAAGGGAGGTACTTTTTTTTTTTGGGTTCAAAATATAAGCTATTTTTTTTTATTATTATTATTATTATTATTATTATTATTATTATTATTATTATTATTATATTGTAAGCTTCCTAGAGGATATCTTCTTTTGAAATTAATCCTAATCTTCTGTCTTGTTGGATTGATACAAGTGCTAACTTCATGTATTGCATAAAATATTCAAATTAAAATTTAGAATTGTCAACCTTTTCGTAAATAAATTCATAAAAGTGAGAAGTATTTTGAAAATATATTTTAAAATTTATCGAAAAAGAGGCACTTCACATTCAAGTTATTCTCAACAATATTTGAAATTTTCCTCTGTTATTATATTTACTTTGCAGCTTTCCAAAGACAAACGTTCTATGGTTAACTTATTTGGTTGATATCCTGCTAACCAAGAAATCATTTGTAAGTTTACGCCTATTTTGATTATTGATTTATTTTGTATACACCTTACACCCACATACTGACTATATTGCCCATACCATTTGTTCTAACAGGCTAGAACATCTAAAGATGAAAAAGAGCTTAGATTGTTCAAAAAGCACCTCCGGTCATATGATTCTGCTAAAGAATGCCTTTCTGATAGCTTCTTTAACGGTGTACTGGATGTTTTAGAGCCTGAAACATTATTAATTTAGAAATTTTGAAGCCCTAGTTGACTTCAACGACTTCTGCCTTTGTGAATATTTCTGTTTCTGGTTTATGTAGTTATACAATGAGGCCAAAACGTTGGTAGTTTTAATTTAACTTGTCCTTCGATGCTTCTTACGGTATGATGAAGTTTAAGTGTAAACCTAAGTTATTTATTCAATTAGTTTAATTAATCATCATAAGCTAAATATACGTTTAAATTGTAAATAACCAGCTGGAATATCAACGTCCAAGATTAATTTGAGTATTTTTGTTTAGGGTGATGCTATTTACATCACATAAACACTTATTTTATTTGTGTGTATATTTTCTTATTATGAATTATATAGCCCTATCTAAGATAACATAGTAAAACATAATTTGCAACTCAAATTTGGTTCTGTTATGAAATATGCTGAAGAACTTATGTTGCAACTTTAATAAAAAGGTATATGATCATGATTAGTTTTGTTGCTATTTCATCAAAAAAAAAACAAAAAAAACAAAAAAAACAAAAAAAAAAGGGAAAAAGAACGATGAAACCAATAATTATAGAAAACAGTGACAGTCAAATATATTTAGTTTTATCATCGTTCTGTATTAAGATTAATGAAGTCACAGAAATATCGGTATACATGGCTTATTCTAAATACAACAAAATATCTTAGCATATCAACTCTTACTATGAACTGATAAAATATTTACAGTTATGAACGTTACATCACTCGTGATCTTGACACATGCTTTTTTGCATGAATCATATTTTTGAAAACAGTATATGTTTAGTAATTAAAAATAAAATGATTTTCACGAAATTTTAGCTATATTTTTGAAAACTGTATATGTTGTAATCATTTGTAGTTTGAATTTTCATTCCTAAATTGCAATGTTATTAGTTTAAATTTTCATTTGTATTATTAATTAACCAAAAATGATGTTGTAAAGAATCTTTATTTGTCAGATCCTATATTTAATGATGGATAGGGAAATATAGTTTGAATTTGTAAAAAATATCTAATTGGTAGATCTAATTTTTAAGCGTTATATAAAGATAAAGATATAAAGATAAAGATACGTAAGGGTATCTTTGGAAGTTTGTTAACGGATCAAAAGTTTGCACTTTTAAGGCAACTATTAGTAAATATGTTTATGTTTTTAACACTGGTTATTGGCTGAGAGAATGGACCTCTATTAAGCAATTTTTATGATTCAATTTTACTACATGTTTAAGTGGCGTTAGCGAGTATTTCGATAAGTGTGGATTGTAATGCCATTTGTTTATGGTGTACATACAATTTTATGCCTAGAATGAACAAGTAAAATGATGTTGTGGATGTACACAATATATACAAGATACTAATTTTTATGAAGGAATTTTTTTTTTAATCCAATTTCTCTTATTTAAGAATAATAAGATTATGTCCTCTTCATTTATAGCTTATATACTATATACCTCTTTTTAAATAATTATTAAACAAGTAGCCGAAAAACCTAATTTGCTTTCTTTACACTGTTTATCGAACTTCTAACTATTTTTGAACAAATACCTAAATTATAAAATTAGGTTAGTAAAGAGAAAAATCAATCGCTTACAGAGCGATTATATGGGAGGAAGGCAAAAAAAAAAAAAAAAAAAAAAAGAAAGAAAAAAAAAAAGAAAAAAGAAAAATCAAAGTAAATTTTCTAAAATAACGGAGAATATCTGCAATCTAGTAGAAATAAAATTTCAATATTTGAAGATGGCAACAAAAAATAATTACTCTGAAGAACACACATCGGTTCAAATGGGAAATCATGGAAATGAAGAACAAAAATTATTATGAAGTGTGATTTTGCTGTATATATTTATTACTGTCAATATATAGTTGTTATTAAAAATATTTGATTTGCATAATTTTGGTTCATAATGGATTCTGCAGAAATTTTGGTTCATGACTGAAAATAGCAGATCCTGCGTAAGTGTACAATGAAATGAAAAACGAGGAATGATAAATATTTGGTAAGTTATTATTATCATAATTGCTCGAAATATTACAATACTTTTGTTGCAAGTGGTAATCATGTCAAATAATTCACATATGCAATTTTGACTAATGGTGGATAATAATTGTAATGTATAATTGAACAATTAAAGTGTTTTATGCAAGTGCTATATTTCAATAACTTGAGAACGCCAAATATTTGCTCTTATATATATATATATATATATATATATATATATATATATATATATAGGAAAGTCTAAATGGACACAAAATATTGATACACAATTAAACACACAAAATCCGAGCCATTAGATCTCCCTCTGAATTCCACCTCACACATAAAGACAAATAAATCTTGTGGTCCAGATTTTTTGAACATAATTTTGTGTCCTTATAGTCGCTCTACATATATATACATATACATATATATATATATATATATATATATATATATAGTATGGTTCCGCTACACCTCTTATATTGTACGTGAACTCTCCCCTTAATCTCCACCACTCATTTCCTCGCTCATTCTCTCTCTTCCCATTTCAATATTATTTGTTAGTGGGAAGAGAGAGAATGAGTGGGGAAATGAGTGGTGGAGATTAAGGGGGGTTCACGTGCAAAATAAGGTGTAGTGGAACGCTCCTCATATACATATATATATATATACATATATATATGTATATATATATACATACATATATATATGTATATATATATATACATATATATATATATACATATATATATATAGTGTGTGTGTGTGTGTGACTTTATAGGTATCATGACACGAAATTGTAGCATGAAAACAAAGACTACCATTCGAAGTCAAGAAATCTGCAAATTTATCTGAATCTACTCGCAAATCCAAATCGCTTGACAACACTGAATCCTTAAAATCTGAAGCTTCATCACCTGAATCTTCAACATATACCATCAAAAAATGATGTTCCTCTTTCATGCTTCAACAGAAAACAATCCCCAAATATTTGCTCTTTATATATATGTGTGTGTATATATATGTATATGCATGTGTGTGTATACATATAGTTAAATTTTGCGATATTATATGGTACATTCGAAGAGGATGGAAGTAGCTTCGTGTAGGAGAAGACAGTTTGCAAATCGAAGCTCGTATGTGGGAGATATGACGAAGATGATAGTAGGGTTTTTTGTTGAGTAGAGTTTCAGACGTCTGAATTTTTTTTCCAGACTTCTGAACTCAGCCAGTGTTAAAACCCGAACAGCAATCCAAACTTCTGGGCAAGAATCCTAGACGTCTGGGGTTTCTACACAACTATATAAGCTATTCTTTCTCAGATTTGAAAGAGTGTGATTAGTTCATCAAAGCAAGTGGTTTAGTCCTCCATTAATTAGGGTTTGGCAATCTTAATTGTTTCTTCAATTCTAAACTCCACAAACATATAATCTCTATTGAATATTGGATCATTGTAATCAATCTCTTATACTCTTCTCATTTGGTGATAATAAAAGCTCTCTCTCAAAGTGGATGTACAATAAAAAAAAGTTAGTGGAACTACTATAAATCTTGGTGTGATTTATTTTATTGTCATCGTTCTATTATATTGCTTATGTTGTGTTTGTGATTGGGTTTGAATCGATCGAGGTTGGTTTGATCATAGATTACTTGTTTGCACACTATCTAGCACGATCTAACTTGTTTTCCGCTGCGTTAGGGATTGGATCGAGTAGTCTCAATCTGTAACATTTGGTATCACAGCTCTTGTCTTGTTTGGTGGTCGTAGAAATGCCGGAATAGGATCCAAATAGTCCTTCAGTGGTTGGTTCAAGTTGAATATCTTCGTATGTACGTGGATCGTATGCGATATTGGGATCACAATTGGTTATAGACAAGTGGAATGACGATAACGATTTTGAAAGTGAGAATGGAAGATGAAAGCGGTTCTAAGGAGGAATCAGGTGCATCGGGTAGTGTTTGATACACACTTGTTACCATCAAACATCTCAGAAGCTAAGAGAGAGGAAATGGAAGAGAGCACATTTACTACACTTCAACCTGTTATGGGAGAGAATGTTAACTCCTAAATTAGTGGTGAGATGGCCGCAAAGGGCATTTGAGAGAAGTTGGAGGAGTTATACATGAAGAAGTCACTCACTAATCGGTTGATCCTGTTGTGAATGTTTTTCAACTATAAGATGAAAGAAGGAACTTCGCTAAAGGCACATTTGAATGTGTTTGATGATTTTCTAATGAAGATGAAAGCGGGAGATTTGAAGGTTGAGGAAGAGCAAAAGGAAATGATATTGTTGTGTTCGTTGTCGAATCGCTATACGGGTTTCTCAAATAGTTTGATCTATGGCCGAGATACATTAACGTTGGATGATGTTAAGACGGGTCGTCTTAGTGAGGAATTGAGAGATCAAACGAAGGAGTTGAGTGCGGGAAGTAGTAGTGCCGGTAATGATAAAGGTTTGTTTATGGAGAAGGAGAAATATGTGAAAAAGGAAAACCAGGGGCATTCCAAATCTAGGAATCCCGATTGGAGAGGGAAGTCGAAGGAAAGGAAAGACAAGTGCTATATTTGTAAGAAGCCCGGTCATTGGAAGAATGAGTGTCCGGATAAGGAGAAAGCAAAGGAAGTAGCTTCTTCGTCCGTAGCAGTGGAGAGGGTGTTAATGATGGAGACATGGACGTTTTGACGACAATAATTAGCTTCATATGTTTCGGGTAGCGACTTGGAATTCATTTTCTTCTTATGTTGACAAGGAAGGAAATGCAATTGTTACGGGTAATGGTGCCATGTGTAAGTCGGAAGGCATTGATTCCGTGCAAAAAAAGATGTTTGATGGAGTGGTTCGTACTCTCACCAATGTGCGCTATGTTTCGGGACATAGGAAGTCTCTTATCTCTTTGAGGCAACAGGATACTTTGGGATGCAAGATCACTATTGAGAGGGATTTCTTGCGGGTTTCGAAGGGGGCACTTGTGGTTATGAAAGGTGCTAGAGCTATTGGTGTTTATTTTCTTTAAGGAGTGACCGTTGAGGGTGAAACTTGCATAGGCATTGATAATTCTCGTGGCTTGGATGCGACAAAGTTGTGGCATTTGAGATTGGACATGTCTTGGAGAAGAGTTTCGATATTCTTCAGAAAAGGGAGATAACTGGTGAAGAGTGTGACGCCTGCCCCGCCCCATCAGACATTTCCCCTGAAATGCGTTGTGTCAATGTACGACTAGCACGGGACGATCGTCAAAGGAAAAGGGATTTGAAACAATGAATCATCAAGAACCTGTAGTATATCTCCTAGCGCATGGAAGAAAATATAATAATAACATAACTTGGCATAAAACAGGCGAGACAAGGCATAAGCTGAAAACTAAACCATCATAGCAGCAGAATCCAAAATACAGCTTATGATCCAAACCATTATTACAACTTCAAAATACTGTCCCTAAAAAGGAATAAAAGAGTTACACTACTAATGCCCAAAGCAGTGACCAACAACAACTCAGGGAGAATATATGTATATAGTACGTGGAAGCCTCCTTCTTGTCTCCGGACAACTACTCGTGCATAACTACCTAACCTGTCTCTAGTCTGCTCGTTTAGGAGCACCTAGAGTAATAAGAAGAGACGTAAAATTATGGATCAGACAAAAGTCTAGTATGAGCGATAGCAATAAGATAAAGCAATAACAGGAAGACGTAATCATACCTGACCTGGACTTGCAACCAAAGAGTTAGCACAACACTCTAAGGTAACACTAACATAATGATGCGTGTCATGGTGATAGCATACATCAAACATAGCAATCATTCTCACATCTCTCACTCAGTGCGTAAAGCATACGATATCCACTGCTTTGATCACCAGACCATTGGGGTCATGACGGAGTCCAACTCCGTACAACTATAACTACGACCACTTTGCCCTTTGGAGCCCTGATGAAGTCCAACTCCATACAACCTCTGACCCCATTGCACTAGTCCAGAGTCAATGCCCTTACCCCCTCACTCAATGGTGAATCAAAGTTATAGATATCGATAACCCCTTTGCACACGTCCTGCAACAAAGTCCAACTCTTGAAGTTAACTCGTTGGTTCCCATCTGGATCCTAAGTTATAACTTCCCATTTGGACTTCTTTTTCATCTTGGTTTTGGTTGAATTGGAGTTGGTCTTCAGAAGAGTCATCGCGTAGAAGTAGAAGTCCAAATCCAGTTCAGTTCGATCACTTCTGTTCGATTCGGTACTTTAATCCACAGTCGGTTCGATTCGGCTTCCTCCTCCCCAAATCCTGGTTTGGTTCGGTGCTCAAGTCCATAGTCGGTTCGGTTTGGCTTCCTCCTCTCCAAATCCTGGTTCGATTCGGTGCTCAAGTCTCTGGTTCGGTTTGATCCTTCCATCTGGGTTCTGTTTGGGTTCTTTTACTCGACTTGCCATCTCTTGTCCTAATCCGATCCGATCACCATGCTAAGCCCCCACTCGATTCCAACTCCAACTCGTTTGAATGGCCTTCCTTTTACCATGCCTCCTTATGCTTAAGCTCCAGTTCGGTCTGTCCTCTGCAGGCTCCCAACCCGGTTCAGTTCGGCTACCGATCCGAACAGCTTGCCCCCCCACCCGATCCGAATAGGAACCCTGCAAGTTTTTTAACAAGCTTGTCTCGTCCATTCTTGCCATACGACGGCGTTTTCAATCATTCTAACTTTACTAAACAATCATAAAACATCCCAAACAACAGCAAAAACATATAGGATCAATCAAAAAGATCAAAGCATCAATTACATAGCCTATTTAAGAACAAACATACCCAAATTCATGGTTTTCCCCTTAATCCCCTAAATTTTGAGATTAGCAAACTTAATCCAAATTAACCCAAATTAACCCAAATTTATATTAGTAAGATAAAATAACATTTTAGAATTTTGACATATTTTTCCATATTTTTCTGAGTCATAATTTCGCTAATTATTACTAATCACCCCTAATTAGCCATAATTAGTGAATAAACATGCTACTCACTCTCCTTAGCCACAAATGAATGTTAGATCTGAAACTTATATTGATTTGGCATGTATTACTATGTCTCGATTTTGATGCTAATCCGCCTCAATTTGATGTAGATTTGCTTAATATGTGATTAGAAAGTGATTAGAGAGAGATTTCGAAGATGGAGGCCATTACTAGGGTTAGAGAAATGTTTGTGGTGGCTGGAAAAATGAAAAGGATTCATTCTCTAACTCCTTTTAGCCCTCCATAACCCTAATCCCGAAATGGTTATGGGCCTAGCTGCTAATCACCTTATTAATCCCCGATTATGCTGTTTTTCATCTTCCAAACCTTATTTTAGCCATATCTTCCAAACGGTAAGTCCATTTGATTAATGTGACCACTCTACAGAAAAAGCAAACCATCATCTGAATCCAATGGAAGTGGTTTCAGATCAAAACTCCTTACCAATCAAAAGTTATAGGCGAAACAAGATTCTCTAAGGGCAAAACGGTCATTTAAAATTCAGCAAAAATCGTGGATGTGGGAAATGAACTTAATAGTCATTTCCCAAAGTTACACGACCATATGACTTCGTATGAAAATAAAATAAATATTCAACGATCCTCCGATACGTAGAACGCAGGTCATTACACTCTCCGCCCTTAAGAAATTTCGCCCTCGAAATTCCTTAACCAAAACATGCAATGGTGCCCGTATGCCTATTAGCCATTTACAAACAATCAAACATACATAATAACACAACAAGCCTATCTAGCATGCGATTTATTAACAACGGAATAACTATATCACGATTAAAACCTTACCAGGTAAAGAGCTCTGGATATGACTTCCTTATGTTCTTCTCGGTTTACCATGTACAGTCATTCTCATTATCCCTCACTGGACCTTAACCAGTTTCACCGTCTTCCTTCGGAGTTGCTTCGTATCGTATCCGATAATACAAACTGGTATGCGGTTTCCAACTGCCTCGGATTCTATCTCGATGCCATCCAAATGATCTGGTGAAATAGTCATATAAGAATCGTGCACAAAGTTCCTTAACTGGAAACATAAAATGCGTTGTGCACTCGTGCCATCTTGTCAGGTAATCCAACTATATATGCTAAATTCCCAACTTGTTCGAGAACTGGAAATGGACCAACAAACCTTGGTGCCAACTTACCTCTCCTACCAAATCGAATCACACTCTTTAACGGAGAAATCTTGACGAATACCAAGTCGCCAACCGAGAATTTCAAATCTCTTCACCTTTTATCAACATAACTTTTCTGCCTATCTTGGGAAGCCTTCATTCGCTGTTGAATAATCTTGATCTTATCTGAAGTTTCTCTTAATAAATCTAGTCCAAGCACAAACTTCTCACTAGTCTTCAACCAACATGATGGTGAGTTGCACGGTCTTCCGTACAAAGCTTCAAATGGAGACATACCAGCACTAGACTGATAACTATTATTATATGCGAACTCAACCAGATGCAAATGGTCATCCTTTGACTCTTCAAAATCCAATATACAAGCTCTCAAGGGATCCTCTAATACATGATTCACCCTCTCTATTTGACCGTCGGTTTGAGGATGGTACGTGGTACTGAGATGTAATTCTGACCCTAAAGCCTCTTGTAAGCTCTTCCAAAACCCACTAGTGAATAATGGATCTCGGTCACTCACAATACCTTTGGTTACTCCATGAAATCTCACTACCCACTTCATATAGAGTTCTACTAACATAACTGCCGTTCTATTTGACTGGACCGGGATAAACCTTGCACTTTTGGTCAATCGACCCAAATACTGTCATGACCCGATCTAGTCCTTGGTAAACCATCAATGAAATCTATTGAGACTTGTTCCCATTTCCATTTAGGAATTTCCAGCAGTTGTAACAAACCACTTGGCTTCTTTTTCTCAGCTTTAACTAACTGGCAATTCATGCACCTGGATGTAAACTTCCCAACGTCTCTCTTCATCCCTTCCCAATAGCAGGTCTGCTTCATGTCTCAATACATTTTGTTACCACCGGGATGTATAGTTAGCTTCGAGCGATGACACTCTCTGAGCACTTCATTTGTTAATCCATTAACGTTGGGTACAACCAGCCTGTCATTCTTTCAAAGCCATCCTTCTCGATCAAGTCCATACTTTTTCATCCTCTCGTCGTCGATACCCATCTCTACCTTGGAGATGATTTCCAATAGATTAGGTTCGTTCCTCTGACTTGAACCAGTCTGCTCAGTCAAAATCAGTCTACTCATCAAACTTCCTAACATCTCTGGATCCAGTTTGCATAGGTCTGAAATCATATCCCGCGATATACTCCAATTGCTTCCATTCCAGAAACATAGCCCCCAAACTGGCATGTCTCCTATTCAGTGCATCAGCTACCGCATTTCCCTTCCGTGTGTAAATGCGATATTGAAATCATATGAAGCCAATAACTCTAACCATCTCCGCTGATGAAGATTTAAATCTTTTTAAGAGAAAAGATACTTTAAAGACTTATGATCGGTAAACAATTCAAACCTTTCTCCCAAGAGATAATGTCTCTACATCTTTAATGCGAACACGATCGCTGCTAATTCCAAATCATGGATAGGATATCTCTTCTCATGCAATTTCAGTTGCCGACAAGCATAAGCTACAACCCTACATCCTTGCATTAGTATAGTACCCAGTCCAGTACCATAAACATCTGTCTATACCATCATCTCTCCGTTCCCCTTAGGAATAACTAACACTGTAACATCTTGTAATTTTTGTTAACATTAAAGAGGATAAATTAAATAATAATTAATTTAATACTAAGAATTAAGGGAAACAGATTACGTCTCGTCTTGAAATTCTGGTCAGGATAGACACCTAGTTTGCGTAAAACAGATAACATATAAAGAGGTTACGGACGATAAAAGTTTGAAAATCAAACCAGGTATAACTGGCGCACTTTACAAGTGCGCCAAGGCAATTTTACACTGTGCACCTGTAGAGTGCGCCCATAGGAGTTTTTGGGTACTTGGGCCTTTTCCAAGTGGGAGGCGACCCGCGACCATATTTACCCTAGGGCTTATGTGGCAGTATGTTCCAGAGGGTTCTACAGCTATAAATATACCTTAATTCTCTTGTTTTCTTCACAAAGAATCAATGGCGGCCAAACTCTGCCGGTGTGTGAATTGAATTGAATCCCTTATCTTCTTCTATCAACTAAGGAAAATCAAATCCAGAAATCCAAGACCCATTCTTTCTCTATCTCTAAACCTAATGCTGTGAATTTCTAGTTATCTTTAGGTTTAAATGAATAGAAGTAAATTATGAAAGACTATGATTTGGATATGTTGTAAACCATGAATCTATGCTATTGTTAGATCTTATACTATGTCACGATAGATCTAGTTCTTTAGATCTAATGCAATTGTGGTTATTATATTATATTTCCTATGTAAATCTTGACCTGTAACTATGTTGTGGTGAATGTAAATCTATTAATTTTGACAGTTGCAACATTGGTTAGATCTAATTCTATATGTAAATCACCTTTCACCTGTCATATTGCGATCAACTTAGATAGGTTGTAAAATTGGACATGTGAATCCATATTTAGATCTAAACATACTATTATGTTATTCTAATGGTGTTAGATCTATTTTAACCTCTAGATCTGAATTATGTGATCTAATTTATCACCTTGTATTATCATATTAGATCTATTTTAACCTCTATATCTGAATTATGTGATCTAACACCTTGTGTTATCATGTTAGATCTAAACCGATTGGACATCTAAATTGCTAATTTAGATCTTATTATGCTTATTGGGACATCATAGTTATGTTAGAATCAATTGACAGCCAACTGTTCATCAGTTTTATGTCCACCGTGTTATGATGACAATTTCATGTCCATGCCAGTATGTATGTTCACCTTATTATCATGCTAGTTTATGTTTATGCCAAGATGATCACTTTGGTTATATTCCCATTATTTTTCCTATTATCGTTCATGACTAGGCTATTGCCTAGCCTAGGCATGCTGCCAATTTTGTGAGGGCGCTAGTTATGGAACGGGGAAAAAAGGTTAATAATGGCATAATTTGAATATGAACATTTTTGGACATATAATTCAAATTATTGAGTAAAGTGGGCATTAACATCTATAATGAAAAAGGCTTAATTAATTGATTAATTAATTAATAATGGAATGTCTAGTAATTACAATTTGGAATTGTAATTGTACTTATGACACGAGGTTAGGTTGCATTAGTGGTGGAAGTCTGCCCGGACCCGACCGGCATATCCAGCAGCCACTAATGTTGAACCTAATGTGGGAGGTTCAAGTACACAAATACGGATCGGGCTAAGACATGAGGTTAGGCCCAACTATGGAATAAGACTGCCCAAGCCCGACTGACATATCCAACATCCACACGTTGTAGGCCTAATGTGGGAGGTCTAGCCCATTATAAACAATAAATGGGCATGGTAATGAGTTGGACTACTTAACTAAATCTAATCCATAGGAATTGTATGATATTAAACTAAGGTTAGGGTTAAGTAAATTGGTTGGAATAGTGGATGTGTTAAGTAAATCTGGAGGGGGTGGGTAATATTTACATATAGACCCACGAACTTAACCCGATAAGGTTATGTAATTAAAGACACCTAGTGGTATACATAACCAGAGAAAATAATGAAGTTGTGTAATTAAAGACACCTTTTAGGGTAAGCATAACTGAATAGGGCTAAGTAATTAAAGACACCTAGTGATATACATAGTCAGTGAAAAACCTAGTGGGGGGATACAAGACAAAGGGGAGAGCTTGTACCATATTGTGTGGCACCCATTTCAGTCAGTAACCCGGAGTTAGTATCAAATAAAATACTCCATACTAGGCGGAGAGGGGACACGCTTATTGACTGATTATAAGAGATCCAAACGTAAAGGATGGTGTGGCCGCGCATACTGACCAGGCCATGTGCGTGCATGAGCCGGGCAGAGGGGGATAAGGCGATCGTGACACCAGTAGATATGGGGCTATGCATATCAGTGAAGGGTTGCCACTGTAGGACGTGATACATCCTACCATGGGGCCGACACAGAGTATCTACGGAGTAGGGAGCCGATCGATTAGGGTGGTGGTTAGGGTATATGTTGGACATATGCCCTGAGTCTACCACCTTATAGTGGAAGGGATCATCTCATTCTGGTTATACTAGTAATAGTGCAGAGTAATCACTAGAGAAGTGTATATACCTTACCTTGTCTACCTTGTCACACCTGCCATTTATGTAGTGATATCTCTTATCCACTTTATATGCCTATCATGTTACTTTTATTTATTTACTGGCTAAAAATAGCTAGACTCGCCAGACTTTATGTCTGACCCTTTTGTTTCTCCTTCTTTCTTCCGTTTCCCCCTAGGTTCTCAGGGAGGAAACACTCAGGCTTAGTCAGGACTCAGATATCATCTTGGTAGGAGCTACTTCTGAAGTATGGCTCAAGTTCTTGTCTCTACTATGGCTTAACTCTTTCAATTGGGGAATTATGTTTTTTTATATTCTTATGTACTTTGATGATGCAAGACAGAAGTTATTTTATTATAATGGTTTTTGTGACTTATGATTTTGTGGACCATAGTATTATGATTTATGTTGAAGTAAAAATTTAAATTTCTGCTGTTATCTTATTTATATCTGTCTTGTAACTGTTCTGTGTCTGTTTACCTATAATGCTTCACGAAACTTAATGCATTCCCTTAATAAGTGACATTAACAGACGTGGGGTGTCACACTTGGTATCAAAGCAGAAGGTTACTAGATTAGATAAAAAAATAGAAAATTATTTTCAAAAAGGTTTTATAAGAAAGCATTTTCATAAAGAAAAGTCTGTTTTGAAAAACAATCCCTAAAAATCCATATGTAGTATCCTTCGGTCCTTTATCTAAATTTCTTCCATTTTCCTTTTTCAGCATGTCTAGGGAACAAAAGATTCCTATTATCCCAGAGGGCGTCATAATACCCGGATGGTTCCATAGATATTTAGAGGCCACAACACCTGCCGAAGGCGAATAAAATGTTCCTCCCCCAGCTGCACCAGTCATTCCTCCTCCTTCCCCTCCAAGAGTAGATAACTTCGCCAAGATCTGCAAGGACTTCCGTGCTATGGGAGGAAAGCCATTCCATGGGAACGAGACATTCGTAGAAGCCTGGAATTGGCTCAAGGAGATCGAAGATTTATTTGTAATCTTTGAAGTAGAGGATAGAAGGAAGGTTCAATTAGTCGCCTGGCTACTGAAGAACGAAGCCTCATTTTGGTGGGATGTCACTCGAGGTAGACTTCCGGTGGAAACTTGGGAAGATTTTAGATAAAGGTTCAAAATGAAATTTCTTTCCTAAGCCGTAAGCAGCATGTAGATGGAGAGATTCTTAGCACTCAAACAAGGAAACTTGACGATAAAAGAGTATGTGAATAAATTCAACCAGCTAGCAAGGTTCGGTTTAGAGTTGGTGGATACGCTGCACAAAAGGGCTTTGCAGTTTGCTAAAGGACTGAATGAGCCTCTACATGGTTTAGCCATGTCCCATATTCCAATGGGGGCTACTTTCGAAAAGCTTGTCGATATGGCTCTAATGCATGAGGAAGACAAGGAAGAAAAGAAGGCAGAGGAGACATCGCAAAATAGGAAGATGTGGCCCAAGAAGGGGCAGCGGAAACAACAGAAGAAAGGAGGGAAGAATGATAAAGGCAAAGATAAGAGAAATTGTCACCATTGTGGGAATGAAAGTCATTTGGTTAAAGACTGTAAGCGAAGGAAGAACTTCTGCTACCATTGTGCAAAGGCCAAACACTTTGCTAAAGAGTGCCCGAAGAAACGGGGATCATAGAGGCAAGGTCAAAGGGCAGGAAATTCTGGAGGGCAGGTGCATGCTCTCACGACCAGTGCTCCTGATAGAGGTAGAAAAATTTCTGTGGAAGGTTTAATTTTTCATTCAAACCATCCTATTAGAACACTTTTTGATCCTGGTGCCTCACATTCATTTATATCAAGTTCTGTAGTTGAATCTCTGCACTTAATTACTAGTATGGTAAGGGCTCCCATAGTTGTTTCAAACCCCGTAGGTGGTTCGGCTCATTTATCCATGATTTGTCGGGATTTGGAAATATCTGTGTTGGGCATCGAGTTTGAATGCGATGCGTATGTGCTCAGGTTTATGGGCTTTTGGTTGATTCTAGGAATGGATTGGCTTACCACGTATGGTTCCATTCTGGATTGTGAGAAGTGGGTTGTTAGGCTTCTGACTTGTCATGGGAGAACCCTCAAGATTTTGTGTGACCTACAAAGGTTGGTTATGCTTAGTTTCCTAGAGTCTCTTAATGCATCTATCAAAGATCTGCAATCTGTTCTAGTAGTCCGGGATTTCTCCGATGTTTTTGATGAGGTTCGGGGTTTACCTCCGAGGCACGAGATTGACTTTCCTATATATTTGGTGGACAATGCAAAGCCAGTTGATTGCCAGTGCGCCACATGGCTCCAAGGGAAAGGAGGGAGCTGAGTAAGCAAGTAGGGGAGCTACTTAAGAAAGGGTTTATCATACGAAGCATATCTAAATGGGGTGCTCCAGTAGTATTCACAACTAAGGTGGATGGTTTGCTTCGTTTGTGTGTTGATTATAGAGAGCTGAATAGACTCACTAAAAAGAATAGAAACCTGCTTCCGAGGATTGATGATTTATTCGATCAGCTTGTTGGTGCTTCGGTATTTTCCCACTTAGACTTGGCCACGGGGTTCCATCAGTTAAGGGTGGCTAAGGACAACATAGATAAGACTGCCTTTAGGACTCCAGACGGTTTCTTTGAATGACTAGTTATGCCTTTTGGGCTGATGAATGCATCCGCCTATTTTGTCGATCTGATGAGTAGGGTGTTTCGGGAGTTCCTAAATAAATTTGTTGTAGTTTTTGTCGATGATATTTTGGTCTTCTCCAAAAGTGAAGAAGAGCATCCCCAACATTTGAGAGAAATTTTGAAAACTCTCCGTGACCATCAGCTTAAAGCAAAATTCTCCAAATGCCATTTTTGGAGAAAAGAGGTGAGATTCTTAGGGCATGTGTTCTCCAAAGAAAGGATAGCTGTAGATCCCGTGAAGGTGGTTGCAGTGCAAGATTGGTAGGTTCTTAAAAATGCAATCGAGGAGGTTACCAGGTTACTATAGGAAGTTCATTAAGGACTTCGCAAAGATATCAGCCCCACTCACCAGGCCGACGAAGAAGAACTTGGCATTCTCATGGGATATAGACTGTGACGTTGCTTTTCAACGACTAAAGAGGGCTCAGACAACATCCCCGGTCTTGACCTTGCCTGACGGGAATAAGGTGTTTACTGTTACACTGATGCGTGTAGTACAGGGCTTGGTGCAGTTATAATGCAAGAAGGGAAAGTAGTGTGTTATAGGGATAGACAGTTGAGGGCTAATGGAAAGAACTACCCCACCCATGATCTAGAGCTAGCCACCATAGTGTTTGCGTTAAAGACATGGCATTAATATTTACTTAGAGAGATGTTCGACTTATACACCGATCGTAAATCTCTAAAGTACCCATTCTCGCAGAAGGATCTCAATTTAAGGCAATAGCGGTGGATGGAGTTTCTAGCTTCTTATGATTTTGAGATTTCTTATACCCCTGGTAAGGGTAATGTGGTGGCATACGCACTTCCCTCCCTTCGCAGGATCCATGACAATACCGTTCTCTGAAACAACTCTAGAAGTGACACTTTGAAATTTTTTCTTTCAATTGGTGTTTCCTCAACACCTCCATCACTGTCCTTAAATGTTCCTTGTGTTCTTCCTCTATCCTCGAGTAAACCAAGATATCATCCACAAACACAAGAACAAACTTATTTAACTGATCTCTGAAAACCCTATTCATAAGATCCACAAAATATGCGGGTGCATTGGTCAACCCAAATGGCATGACCAACCACTCATAA
Source organism: Allium sativum (assembly GCA_030737875.1). NCBI lineage: Eukaryota > Viridiplantae > Streptophyta > Magnoliopsida > Asparagales > Amaryllidaceae > Allium > Allium sativum. Next base: position 689,514,050 of record CM060920.1, on the reverse strand, counting down.
AACTCAGACGGCGTCCGGAATGCCATTTTAGACATACTCTCAGCTGCTACTTGGAGCTGATGAAATCCTGTCGCGAGGTCCAACTGGGATAACACTCTTGCTCCATTCAGTTGATCAAACAAACCATCTATCCGTGGAAGATGATACTTATTCTTCCTAGTCACCTTTCTCAACTCGCGGTAGTCCACACATAAGCGAAGGAAACCATCGGCCTTAGTTGCAAATACAACTGGTGCTCCCCACTCGGAAGCACTTCTTCGGATAAATCCCTTCTTCAAAAGATCGCCTACTTGCACTTTGAGCTCTCGCTTCTCCCTTGGTGCCATACGATGAAGTGGCATCACTATAGATCTGACATCTTTCACTAAATCAATTCGAAAATTGATCTCTCTGTGTGGTGCAAGTCCAGTCACTTCCCCGAAGATGTCCGGACACTCGCCAACAATAGGCACATCTGATAACTCATCATGTGGGATGTAGAGGGAATTTTGAAAATTAGCCATTACCCCATCACTAGGTAGGCAACCCAATACCACCCTCCGCACATCATCCGTCCTAATGGTCACCGAAGACACCTCACAATCTACCACCGCCCCATACCTTTGGAGCCAATCGACTCCCAAAATAATGTCAAACCCAGTAAAGCCCAAAATAAAGCAATCACAAGCACACACATCCATGACTTGATAAGACCAAATGACAACAAATCATACAAAGGCTAGTCGAACCACCAATCGGATTCGTCACAACTAAAGGTCTATCGGCAATCTCGGGTTCCAATCCAACCTATCTACCAAGGAATGGGAAGCCCCGGTATCAAACCGTACTCGAATAGGAACATCATAAATAGAAAGCATACCTTGAATAACGACACCCTTTCCTTTCTCCACCATAGATGTGGCATTCGACGAAGAAGGAACAACGTTAATAACATATGCTTTCACAATCTGCTTCTCTTTAATAGGTTGTGGGCATTTATCCTTATGATGTCCCACTTGGCCACAATTGAAGCACTTCCTGTCCGCTGGCTTTACTCGACAATCTCTGGCATAGTGGCCCTTCTTGCCATAGCTAAAGCACTCAATATCTTTCTTATCCTTCTTTTTCTGACCATCCTTGGTTTGGTTTTGTCTCTTGTTCCAAGAATTCTTCTTGCCTTCACCACTTTCTTGCGGTTTTGGCTCCGCTGCAGATGTAACAGCAACCTCGGTCTTTGGCTTAGGGCAAAGGCTCTCTGACTTCAATGCCTTTCCCACAATAGATTCGAACATCTCATCGATATGGTTTATAAGTCTTTCCCCCAAGTACTTATCTAGGACAATTATAAATTTCTCATTCTTCTTCTCAGTAGTATCGATAAGAGATAATCCATATTTTGATAAGGTATCGAATTCAGCAATATATTCCAAGACTGCCCTACCATTCTACTTAAGCTCTAAAAGTTTCTGATTTCTGAGCAGCTGGGATAAACTTCTCACTGAAGCGAGTCTTAAACTAATTCCAAGTAACTTGGTCCTCGGGAGTAGCCGCTTTAATGGCATTCCACCAATTCATTACCCGTCCTTGAAGTTGATGCGATGCTAGCTTCCTCTTCATTGCATCATCGATCTCCAAATCTTTAAAGATGCGTTCACAACTATCATTCCAATCCTGAACCTCTGTAGCCGATCCCGTTCCATGGAATGACTTCCTACCAAGACTAGTATAATCCTTGTTGAGCTTGGTGAAATCAGCTCTAGGCGCCTGCACTACTACACCACCACTGTTAGCAGCATTAGGAATTGCATCCTGATCATCCTTAAGCATCTCTCGCATGAAGGCAGTAAACATCATCAGGGACATTCCCATTGTTGGCTCCTGAACCCGTACTCCTCGTATTTTGGCTCATCGCTCAATCTGTAAAGAGAAAACGGTTAACCATCTCCTTAATGGTTCCCGTGCAATGCGACTTCATCCTTAGATATACTAAAAGTGTGTGTATATATATATATATATATATTGTGACACCCCATGTCCGTTAATGTCACTCACTAAGGGAATGCATTATGTTTCGTGAAGTGCTATAGGTAAACAAACAAGAATAATTACAAGACAGATATAAATAAGGCAGCAGCGGAAAATTTAAACTTTTATTTCAAACATAAGTCATAATACCGTGGTCCATAATTTCATAAGTCACAAAAACCATTACAATAAAATAACTTCTATCTTGCACCATCTGAGTACATAAGTAAATAAAAAGCATCATTCCCCAAATAAAAAGAGTTAAGCCATAGTAGAGACAAGAACTTGAGCCATACTTCAGAAGTAGCTCATAGCTAGATGATATCTGATTCCTGATTAAGTCTGAGTGTTTCCTCCCTGAGAACCTGAAGGGGGGGGGGGGGGGACGGAAGAAAGAAGGAGAAACAACAGGGTTAGACATAAAGTCTGGCGAGTCTAGTTACTTTTAGCCCGTAGATAAATAAAAGCAACATGATAGGCATATAAAGTGGATAAGAGAGATCACTATACAAATGGCAGGTGTGACAAGGTAAGCAAATTAAGGTATATGTGCCTCACTAATGATTACTCTGCACTACTACTGGTATAACTGAAATGACATGATCCCTTCCACTATAAGTTGGTAGGCGTAGGTCATACGTCCAAGTATACCCTAACCCCTACCGTAATCGATCAGCTCCTTACCCTGTAGATATCCTGTGCTGGCACCATAGTAGGAGGTATCACTTCCTAAAGTGGCAACCCATGTTGTGCACAACCATATCTACTAGTGTCCCGGTCGTCTTATCCCCCTCTGTTCGGCCCATGCACGCACATGTCCCCGGTCGGTTTGCGTCGCCTACACCATTCGTCTTTTTTGGATCTCTAACAATCAATCAGTAAGCATGCCCCTTCTCCGCCTAGTACAGAGGTCTTTACTTGATACCAACTTTGGGTTACTGACTGAAATCAATCCCACTCAATATGATACAAGCTCTCCCCCTTGTCTTGTATCCCCAACTTGGTTTTCCACTGACTATGTATACCCTTAGGTGTCTTTAATTACATAGCCCTATACTAGTTTTTCTTACCCTAAAGGGTATCTTTAATTACATAACTTCATTACATTATCTATCAGTTATGTATACCACTAGGTGTCTTTAATTACATAACCGTATTACATTATCTACTGGTTATATATACCACTAGGTGTTTTTAATTACGTAACCTTATTGGGTTAAGTTCGTGGGCCTATATATACATATTACCCAACCCCTCTAATTTACTTAGCCTACCACTACCCATCCAATTTTACTTAACCCTAACTTAAGTCCATAGTCATATTAAATTAGGTTAATTAGTCTATTTCATTACCATGTCCAATTATGGTTATAACGGGCTAGACCTCCTACATTAGGCCTACAATGTGTGGATGCTGGATATGCCGTTCGGCTCCGGGCAGTCTTATTCCACAGTTGGGCCTAACCTCGTCTCTTAGCCCGATTCATATTTGCGTACTTAGACCTCCCACATTAGGTTCAACATTAGTGGCTGCTGGATATGCCGGTCGGGTCCGGGCAGACTTCCACCACTAATGTTACCTAACCTTGTGTCATAAGTACAATTTACAATTCCTAATTGTAAATTACTAAACATTCCAATTTAATCCAAATCTACCTATGTCATTATAGGTATCTATTTCTATGTTTTCCCCATTTGAATTAATGTCCCATTTCATATAAACATTACATAATTCATGCCAATTACAATCCCTTTTTCTCCATTTCCTCTCTAACGTATTCGTACGTATTTTGACGACATCTAGGCTATAAAGTAGCCTAGCTATAACAATAAAAAGGGAGTATGACAAGGGTGATAGTTTCAACATGTCTTGGCATAAACATGAACATAAACTGGCATAATAACAAAGTGAATGGACATGTGATTAACATCATAATAAAGTGGACATCAAACTGGTAACTTGTGGCAATCACTATAATGTTCAAGTAAGCATAATGAGATCTAGATGAAACGTTAGGTGTCCAATCACTGAGATCTAGAAAAGTTAGGGTGACATAATAAAATATTTAGTTCTAAAGTTGGGTTCATATGTCAAGTTTACAACATATCTCAATGGATCACAATATGACAAGTGAAAGGTGATTAACATAAAGATCTAGATCCAAATGATGTCATAAGTATCCAAATTAATAGATGTACATCCACCATAACATGGTTACAAGTCAAGATCCACATAAGCATCATAATCGAATCAACACAATTTTATTAGATCTAGGAAAATAGATCTGTCATGACATAGTATAGAATTTCACATTAACACAAAATCATATTTTACAACATATCCAATTCATTGTCTTTCAAAGTATACTTTTATTTATCTAAACCTAAAAGTAATCTAGAAACTCATAGCGTTAGGTTTAGAGAATTTAGGAAGAATGGATCTAGAATTTCTAAATTGGATTTGTAGAATAAGTTGTTGTAAAAACGGTTCAATTCGCACTCCAGCAACATATGGCCTCCATGGCTCCTAATGAAGAGAATATGATAAATATGACACGTATATATAGCTACCATACCCCCTGAAACTGAGTTCCACCTCAGCCCTAGTGGTGTCGACACCACTGTGGGTGGGACAACCCCTAGGTCGATACCCCTTCAGGGGGGTCGACCCGTAGGTCGATACCCCTCTGGGGGGGTCGACCCCCTAGAGTGGGAATTTTGTCACTCAGAGGAATTTTTCGAATTTGAATCATCTGGATAGGATTCTGACTCATCTCTGACTCATGCGTATATATAAAATATTTTTGTGCGTATACAAACTTAAAACCTCCATAACTTACGCAAACCAAACATCTATCTTGACCAGAATTTCAAGACGGACGCAATGATGCAGTCTGTTTTCTCTAATTCTGAACATTAAATTAATTATTATTTAGTTTATTCTCTTTAATGTCGTTAAAAATTCAGGGTGCTACATATATAGTTTTTTGAAAACCAAAATATCACAAATATGCGATCTCATATACGTATACTATCTCACCCTGATGTCTATCCCTAAGTTAAACTGCGCAACCTAGGCTCTGATACCAAGTGTAACGCCCGCCCCACACCACCAGACATTTTCCCTTAAATGCAATGTGCCAATGCCCGACTGGCACGGGACGATCGTCAAAAGGAAAAGGGATTTGAAACAATAAATCATCAAGAACCTGTAGTACATCTCCCAGCGTATGGAATAAAATATAATATTAACATAACATGACATAAAACAAGTGAGACAGTGCATAAGATGAAAACTAAACCATCATAGCAGCGGAATTTAAAATATAGCTTATGATCCAAACCATTATTACAACTTCTAAATGCTGTCTCTAAAAAGGACATAAAAGAGGTACGTGGCAGCCTACTGCTCGTATTCGGACAGCTACTCGTGCATAACCACCTAACCTGTCTCTAGTCTGCTCGCTTAGGAGTACCTAAAGTAATAAGAAGAGACATAAAACTATGGATCAGACAAAAGTATGGTATGAGTGATAGCAATAAGATAAAGCAATAACATGTATAAGTAACCATACCTGACCTGGACCTGCAACCAAAGAGTTAGCACAACAAGATGTACAATACTCTAAGGTAACACTAACATAATGATGCGTGTCATGGTGATACCAAACTTCAAACATAGCAATCATCCTCACATCTCTCACTCAGTGCGTAAAGCATATGATATACACCACTTTGACCACTAGACCATTGGGGTCATGGCGGAGTCCAACTCCGTACAACTATAACTGCGACCACTTTGCTTTTTGGAGCCCTTATGGAGTCCGACTCCGTACAATCTCTAACCCCACTGCACTGGTCCATAGTTAATGCCCTTACCCCTCACTCAATAGTGAATCAAAGTTATAGATATCGATAACCGCTTTGCACGCGTCCCACAGCAAAGTCCAACTCTTGAAGTTAACTCATTGGTTCCCATCTGGATCTTGAGTAATAACTTCCCATTTGTACTTCTTTTGCATCTCGGATTTTGGTTGAATTGGAGTTGGTCTTCGGAAGAGTCGTTGCATAGAAGTAGAAGTCCAAATCCAGTTCGGTTCGGTCACTCTATTCGGTTCGGTACTCAAGTCCACAGTTGGTTTGATTCGGCTCCCTTCTCTCCAAATCCCGGTTTGGTTTGGTGCTCAAGTCCATAGTCAATTCGGTTTGGCTTCCTCCTCTCCAAATCCCGTTTCAGTTTGGTGCTCAAATCTCCGGTTCGGTCCTTCCGTCTGGGTTCAGTTTGGGTTCTTTAACTCGACTTGCCATCTCCTATCCTAATCCGATTTGATCCCCATGCTAAGTCCTAGCTCGATTCCAACTCCAACTCGTTTGAATGGCCTTCCTTTTTACCATGCCTCCTTATTCTTAAGCTCTAGTTCGGTCCGTCCTCTCCTGGCTCCCAGTCCGATTCGGTTCGTCTACCTATCCGAATAGCTTGCCCCCATCCGATACGAACAGGAACCCTACAAGTATTCCAGCGAGCTTGTCTCGTCCATTCTCGCTATACGACGTCGTTTTCAACCATTAACTTTAATAAACAATCATTGAACATCCCAAACAACAGCAACAACATTTAGGTTCAATCAAAAAGATCAAAGCGTCAATTACATAGCCTGTTTTAGATCAAACATACCCAAATTCATAGTTTTTCCCTTAATCCCCTGAATTCCAAGATTAGCAAAGTTAATCCAAATTAATCCCAATTTATATCGATGACATAAAATAATATTTTAGAATTTTTACATATTTTTCTGAGTCATAATTTCGCTAATTATTACTAGTCACCACTAATTAGCCAATATTAGTGAATAAACATGCTAATCACTCTCCTTAGCCACAAAATGAATGTTAGATCTGAAACTTATATTGATTTGGCATGGATTCCTATGTAGTGCAGCAGCTCTATCTCAATTTTGATGCTAATCCATCTTGATTTGATGTAGATTTGTTTAACATGTGATTAGAAAGTGATTAGAGAGAGATTTGGAAGATGGAGGCCATTACTAGGGTTAGGGAAATGTTTGTGGCAGCTGGAAAAATGGAAAGTAATCATTCTCTAACTCTTTTAAGCCCTTCCATAACCCTAATCCTGAAATGGGTTATGGGCCTAATTGCTAATCTCCCTATAAAGCCCGATTATGCCCTTTTTTTAATCTTCCAACCTTATTTTAGCCATATCTCCCCAATGGTAAGTCCGTTTGGTTAATTAACCACTCTACGGAAAGGTAAACCATCATCCAAATTCAATGGAAGTGGTTTCAAGTCAAAATTCCTTACCAATCAAAAGATAAAGGCGAAACAAGATTTTCCAGGGGTAAAAATGGTCATTTAAAATTCGGAAAAAATCGTGGATGTGGGAAATGATCCCAATAGTAGTTTCCCAAAGTTACACAACCATATGACTTTTTATGGAAATAAAATAAATATTCTACGATCCTCCAATATGTAGAATGCAGGTCGTTATAGAGAAAGTTTGAACAAGTTGGAGTTTTGTGAAGTGTCATGAGGAAGCAAACTAATTTGACATTCGAAGAAGGAAAACATGATTCGAGAGAAATTCTTGAGTATGTGCACATGGATGTTTGGGGACTGGACCGATAGCTTCTTTGGGAGGAGCAAGGTATTATATTTCCTTCATATATGAGTTTTCTCGTAAAGTTTGGGTGTATGTAATGAAGGCCAAGTTGGAGGCATTTGTTAAGTTCAAAGAATGAAGGACTCTTGTTGTAACGATAACGATTTCGCTCGGACCTAATCGATCGCTAAATCAACCAAGACCATTCAAAACCTAGATACGCCAACTTTAAGCGCACAACACATCAGAACAAACAATAGAATACTTTTATAAACATCATAATAATGTTATATTAGAATTCATAATATCAGAGTACATCAAAAAAAAAATACGGCGGAAGATTTATTTAGAATAAATGTAATACAATGCAGCGGAAACAAATAAACTAACACAACGGAAGACTATCAATGCTCTGGACACAGCTTTAAGCATTAATTCAAAATCCGACTCAATAAATAAATATCTGCAAAACAAACCACTCGACTGTCCGTGTGGAAAATAGGGACACCCGAGTTTGCAAGGGAAAAGCAAACTACGAGTCAGTCATGGGACTGGTATGAGAAACTCTTCACTTAAAATTAACTTATAAAAATGATAAGGCAAATTACAGGACCACGCCGATAATGCGAAATGGGTGTAGTTCTATAAATGCCAGGCACCAACAACAATCAGTAATAGAGATATGGATCTACTATGCCTCAATCAACATGCAACTTTCCAATCTACCCATTTAGATTAATCACGACACTTAGATTTTCCAAATCCAATTCAATTTACAGAAATTATTCCTTTAGAATTTATTTCTCGATTTCTCATTTCAAATCATTTGAAATACATATCTAGCTTTTATATCAAAGTAGATTTCACTTCGGGATCTCAAACCAAATCATTTGGAAATATGAATTCCAAATCATCACAATGCATACAAACAAGTATGCAACCAAATATCGGGTGGTTTCTCCCATCAACAAGGCAAAGGGCAAAAACCTAAGCAACTCGATATATATGCACCTCCCATAATGGAGCAGGCTACACATATGATGCACCACCCACGCATGGAAGCATACACCGCCCAAAGCCATTTAAGGCTATACCACCCGTACTTTTAGTCACATGGGTTACCCGAATCTTTATCCACATACTAAATTATTTCATATCTCAAAGTACGGAAAATCATTTCACAACATATTAATCACAAGTACTTTCCAAAATATAGTACTTTACATTAGCAATTCACACAAATGACAGTCACTATTAATCACATAACCTTTGAGCTTGTACATCTCAAAGAAGGGTGTTAAGAAAGAGAATAAATTCTCCTCCACCAAACAGATACGTTATCAATAGCAACTAATCGGATATGCGATGAACCACAATGTAAAACCATAATACAATTCGAAATCATTTCAACAACAGCCCTCGAAATCCTTTATGTTTTATAAAACATTTTTATAAAACACTCCCTGTCCAAAATCGGGAATACATTTCTTTTTACTTAAGAAATCTCATTTCAAAATCATTGAAAACATTCCCTCTCCAAAATCGGGAATAATACTTCTTTCCATTTAAGGAAATCCCATTTCAAAATCATTCATTAAATTTTTAAATAAACAACACTGCTAAACACCTTATAGTCAAATCGTGAAGTGTTTCACAAGATGTTAGCACACAGATATTTTTACCCAACCCAATGCTAAATGTAAAAGTATATTCTCCTCATAAACTAGTCTAGCACATCCAAACAATCAATATACCACAATCAACATCAACAACCAAGTAAATTTGGTTTAATCACATCACGTGTTTTGGTAAATTCAATTAACATTTATTCATTCATAATCTAATTAAAGATTTATTCAAACTCCAATTGGTTTCAATCCGAAAAATCATTTCTTATCGAATGTTCAACTTTTTGGAAATTAATCCTGCTTTAACTGGGTCAAAGAACCCATGTCATTTAAACACAATTCACGAAAACCCAAAATACAATATGATATTAAATATAAGGCTTTGAATAAAAATAGTACCGGCTTATATTCAACACCAAATTATGAAACCAACAAATATCGTATTGGAATAAAAATATAAATCTTCCAAATTCCCCCACAATATCCGTATATTCAAGGAATTCAATATTGGAATATTCCGAAGACTATTTCCATTCAAATCAGAACCGTTTACCAACCTAATTTATTTATTTAAAAACGTTCGATTATCATTCTAGTTTTTAACTACTTCATTCAGATAAAAATATCTTTTATCTTTTCAAACATGGAAATTTTCATCCAAACTCTTTCCAAATCATTTATTATGATTTTACACAAATTTTCCATATTTTTAATAATTTTATTATTGCCATTACAGTCGGTTTCCAATATCGGCCACCGAACTGCATCCATAGCGACATTTTCCAAAACTGATTTGGACATAATTCCAAATCCAACCATTAGATTTCACATCTCTTACATTTGTCGGAAATCTCTTTTCGATACGAACCCAATGATTCTAGCTTTAGGAGAATCCGACGGTCGGATCTCCCATAGCATCAATTCAAAGTCAATGGTCGAAATTCGCGAATGGTCACTGTGCGGCGCATTCTATTCAAACCATTTATATATAAATAATATATAATATATATTCCATCGATTTCCTTCCAAAACGTATTTTATAAATCGTTTATAAATTTATTTTAAAACGATTTCAACTTCATTTTCAATTTTAAACCAAAATTGAATATTCCATATCATTACAATTTTATCCATTCCATATATGCGTTATGATCAAACATTTATACCATTTCATCGCATTCCAATTTCTATAAATCGCGTATATTTTTTTTATTTTATACAATGCATATATATTGATACAGCGCATATATATATTTTATTTACATCGCACATATATTATTCACGTTTCATATATATTATTCACATTTCATATATATATATATATATATATTCACATTTCATATATATACATATTTCATTCACATTTCATATATTTTTCACATTTCATATATGTATATTTTTTACATTTCATACATATATTTTATTCACATTTCATATATATATATATATATATATATATTATTCACATTTCATATTTGTATTTATATTATTTACTTCATTTCACATCACAATCACAACAAAGTACAGTCAATTAAATCGTCCATGGTCTTTGGACAAGGGAGGTGAGCTAACAGGCACCGTATACAATTTTGTGATAATTAAAAACTGATAAAAATCAATATTGGTAGTTCGTATATGCAGTTATAAAATAAATAACTATACAAAAAAATTATAGTGAGAAGTTCTCACGTTGATTGGTTCGAAGTCGTTTTAATAACGATTGTTTTTAATAAAATTAAGCAGATGTTTTAGTTTATCAAAAATCCAAATGGCTTCTGTTTCAGTTCTGATTTGCTCCATGTTGTAGTGCTCGAATTTAAGGTTCCAATGGTGCTTGGTTTGCTGAATTCTGTTTTGGTTTGCAAAAGATATGGATATTCGAATATAATCACATTAACAACTTTAATAATATTATTAATTAAACCAAACTGAGATTAATTAACTTAACCAACTTTTTAATCCATCTTCATCTCCTTCGTTTCACTATATTTGTCGATTTCCATTTCTTCATCGTGAACTTCACTTGTGCGCGCTAAAACTAGGAGGCCGGACCAGGATCTGAGCTTGCCATGGTGTAACGACCCGGTTTTTAGCGACTTTGGTTATCGACATAAACTCAATGACGACTAACCAAACATCAAAAAATATCGGTAGTTAATGAAAGAAGTTAGAGGGTGAGAATAGATAAGATAGAAACTTAGAATAGAAGAAGAAGAAGAAGAAGAAGAAGAAGGACCTACAACATCAGAGTAACACGAATCTCACAGCAGAACGAACACATATAGTAGATAATATATCCTTGAAATAAATCAGTATATGTATACAGTAACATTATCAGAGTACAACCCTTACAACACAGCGGAAATAACTATAGCTATATAATCCTGAAGCCTCCTGCTCCAAGCTCTCCAAGTATATCTGTAAAATCCTGACTACTTGACTGCCCGTACAAAATTGGCCACCCAAGAGTTTAGGGAAAACAAAACAAAATAAACTCCGGGTCAGTCATGGTACTGGTATGAGTAAAACAGTTTAAACCAGTTTGAACAAGTAAATGATATCTCATAAGACCACGCCGTATAACGGAATGGGTTTTTCCCTTATGAGAATCCAAATAATCTTTATATCAAAACTCATTTATATTATAATAGTGTCTATCAACCACAATACAATAATCATCTTGCAGAAACGCTTTCATCTCACGTTCTACATATATAGTATACAATCAAAACTGCAAGCACGTATTGGGTAATGGATTTCTAACTATGACAAGGTATGGAACCACCTTTCGCTAGTGTACCTCTAGAGAGGAATACACTGGGTTCAACAAGAACATTTTGCAACCCGACCACACATGACCGACCACTCATTTTGCTTGAGTGTATCGATTGTATATCACCAACGGTTGGGATCATCAACTGTTTCCCGAATGGGATAGCATCGACAATAGATTTTTAGAAATAAATGAAACTCTAGATCAGGTGATTATACACCTTAATAGGTGCGACCTACATAGCCATGCTGCCTGCCCGATTCCGGATGTGAGGCTAGAAGCTACGCTTATCTTTTACATGCCACATCTTCATTCACTTAGAATGTCACATCGTCATACCCGCCAAATCACAAATTGATTTATCCAAAAATAACACGGGTATACAGCTAAGAGAAACGAATTCCTCCGCCACCAAACGTGAATACGTTTGAAGAGATCAACTTATGCGATCTATTAGATATACTCTATGAGACCTTCTTCCATACAAGTTGTCCTTGGTCTGGACAAACCGAAGGCACTATTCAGTATATCCATCTTAGGCAATTGTTATCTAAGATTTATACAACATCCCTTGCACTTTACTCCGTCTTCAATATATTCAGCATACTTGATTCGCAATGCTTATGCCAATAAGGAGTGGTTCTTTGGATAATAATCAAACCGGTCTCTCCATATTAACAACGTTAAAATGGTCAAAACTTTGATAGTCGGTGATTTAACTATCAAATGAAAACATGTCTGTGTACACACAACGATCTTATTTCCAAATAGAATTATCGATCCAATCATCAAACAATTATATATATATATATATATTCATATTTCCTTATTTTCTATAATTAGAAAATATATGTTATTAACACTGGAAAACATTCCATGGCTTAATTACGTATCACTATTCTTCCACATCTATCAGACTCTAACTATAAACTAACAAGAGAACAACTTCCTAAGTATAAACCCCGAAGGCCGAAACAAACATCAGATCGATACTTAGGAAACCTATCAGCTTATTAATCTCTAGTCAGTTTCTAATTTTTTGTTTAACTCCATTTGATTAACTCTTATTCGAATAACTAATATTCGTTTAACTTTAATTGAATAACTAATATTCAATTAACTTTACTCGATTAATTCTGGTTCGAATAACTATATTCGATTTAACTTCATTCTAAATAACTATGTCTGTTTTGACTTTGTTTCGAATAACTATATTCGATTCACTCTTTTTGAAATTTATTTCTCAAATATCCTTTTTATAAAATCCTATTTATTTTCCCAAATATGTCTTTCTATAATACCTTATTTGTTTTACAAATATTTACTCCTTTTCTAATTCTATTTATTTTCTAAATAAACATCCCTTTATAATTCTATTTATTTTCTAAATAAATGTTTCTTTTCACTTCTATTTACTTTCTAAGTAAATATCCTTTTTATAAAGCCTTTTTCGTTTTATAAATATTTCCCTTTTATAATATCCTATTTATTTTCCCAATAAGTATTCCTATATGATATTCTATTTATTTTCTAAATAAATGTTCCCCTTTATAAAATCCTATGATTTTATAAATACTTTATTTTTAAAATATTTACTTTTATAAAATCGGATGATTTTATAAAATTCCTTTATTTCAATATACATTGAAATATTTCTTTTTACATCCCAGGGTTTCTTATGATATTAAAAATATCGAATAACAATGATTAACATCATCTTAACACACATAATCCATAATAGATTATATATCACATCATATATTAAAATATATGAAAAATAGTAAAATAAATGTTGAGGAATCCAGTCGGATTCCTCCAACCTGTTTCCCTACATCCATAGATGTTAAACAACACGAACATAAAATATTCTGATAAACAGAATCAATATTCGATTAACGATTTATATATATCGTTATCTATATTTTCAACCAATACATAAGCAATTCAACTAATCAGTTAACACACAGCAAATCAACAGATGATTAACAGTTCTAAAAATACGTTATAAAAATATAACTGTTCAGAGTTGGTGAGTTTTATTCACATTGGACGATCATCATTAATAACAATAACCATCGCTTGATTCAGACGGACAATTTATTTTATGATAAATTGTAACGCGCTCTGATGGACTTCCAGTCAGTTCCATTATGTAGTGTCCGTCCCTACGATCCCAATGCGACAGATGGTTCGAAATTCTGATACCGTATGCAGAAGTCATTACATTTATAAGTTTACACTATATTTAAATAAAACAAAACATTATTTGGTTTTTGAATTTGGGCCTTTACCATTAATTGTGGCCCACTAATACCCAACGTGACCCAGACCGCTCCCTTTATCTTCTTCCCCAAATTAGAACCCGAACTCCAGTATTCCCTCTATGTCATTCACGACACTTCCTCCACCATTAACTCCATCTCCATCACATTTAAATTCAAATAAAAATCACCATAAATTTCCTCTCAAGCTCCTTTTTCTCCTTATATAAGCAACAAGGAGCTCGAACCCCTCTTGGTCATCCCGTCGTCCAGCTCAAAACCTCGCCGACAGTAAACCCTCCGACCGAAATCATCACCGAAATCCACCATATTATCATACCAGGTGCGGATTTCAACAACAAACCCAAATACGAACTTGATTTCGTAAATCGTTGTTCAGATTTCGCGAATGCCTCAAAGTTACAGGCGCTGGTCAAAATGCGAGCAACAAGAGATTGCATCACACCATACAAATCTTATATAGAGACGAAGGTGATCTCATAGCAATTCCAAAGATACAAGTCTTGTATTTTATTATAAATTATTTGAATTGTTTTCAATTTTTAAGGATGGACATTTTACTGAAGAAATGAAAAATGTTGGCGGCTCCTTTTTTCTTATTGCATTTATAAAGGTATGGGTGAGGCTGAGGAAGGAGAACGTGACCTATTTCGGTTCATACATAGTTGGATTTTTTTTATTTTATATTTTATTTTCATCAT
The DNA here is from genome assembly GCA_030737875.1 of Allium sativum. Taxonomy (NCBI): domain Eukaryota; kingdom Viridiplantae; phylum Streptophyta; class Magnoliopsida; order Asparagales; family Amaryllidaceae; genus Allium; species Allium sativum. The sequence continues at coordinate 689,499,045 of CM060920.1, read as the reverse complement.
TTTACATTCGTTTTTAATTTCTAAAAATCTGTGTGATCACACACGTACCAAAAAATCATGAAAATTTACATGTAGTAAGAGTTTGACATTACGGTCCCAACGAAACTAGTTTCGTCGAATTCCGACTCCGTTTGCTCACACAACGTATTTTTAACCGTCAAAATATCGACTGTTTTTCACTTTAAAAATCGGTACAGCAACATATTGTCTTCAAAATAACGGAAATTGAAATGTAACGATAATTTAACATTGCGGATCCAACAAAAATAGTTTCGTCGAATTCTGAGGTCGTTTGCAAAACTGGCTATTTTTAAAGCTCTAAATAACCATTTTTAAAGCTCTAAATAACCCTTTTAAATATATAAATATATTTAAAAATAATTAAATTAAATATTTAAAAATAAATATTATCGTATATATTCACAATGGAATACCATATAGCTCCAATTGGATTTATAACTCGATATTTCAAATCCCGATATAAATCGATATTCGATTTATATTGAAATTCCTTGTTTAAAATATAAATAAATCGTTATAAATTACAAAGGAATTCCACGACTTTTCTAAAATTTGATTTGGACATAAATCAAAATCTACACGATGAAATCCCGATTTTTCTCTTCCACTAGAAAAATACACTTCACCAGCTCTGAACGTGTCTTGTTTCATAGAAATCCGATTTAAAACGGCCTCTGTATATTCTTTTAAAGTTCGAATCGCCAAATCGCGAACTGCCACGCCATTTCGAGCTCGATTATATTTATAGTATAATTATACGTTCAAACTTCATTTAAATAATATATTCATTATTCTAATTCAATTCTAAACTGAACTATATCTTATAAATAATCCAATTAACACGGTATTGTGAATTTCACCATTTTTGATTATTTTTGAATTATATATATATATATATATATATTATTCTATTATATATATTAATTAAATAAAATTATTATTTAATTCCAGTTATCGATATCGCCAACTCGATATTTAATAATTAAATTAATTAATTATTTGACAGCTAAAAATGCAGGTCATTACACACGGCGTAGCCTTCTGCACCACCTTCCAACGCTTGGAGCGCCGCCAGGATCGATCCCCCGTACTGCGCCAAAAACCACCCCAAACGGCGCTAGATTCGAAAGAAATCCTGGCCACTATAACAATTTATTGATGATCTTAACCATATCATTTTGAAGACCTTAGAAAGATCCATGATTTTGTTTAGAAAGAATTTAAGGGATTTGATGCGATTTGAGGGGGAAAATCGGAAGCTCCCAGCCGTTCATAAGTGATGACAGAGTAGAAAATAATAAGAGGGGCTAGGGTTTTGACCGGTCTCCTAGTATATGTAATAATTTTAATAATATTTAATTCATTTTATTTCAATAATACTTGTCTATTTATACGAACTCCAAATCAAACCCAACGAGTGTTACCCCTAGCTAAATACCCCTATTCCGAAAGCAATGGGATATGTTTCATAAGCCAATTTAACTGTTTCGATTAGTTTTTATCAAAATTATAATATAAATCAATATATATTGAATTTAAATGTACATTTTAATTTACTTGGGCTACATCTAACTCCAAAAATTACCGAAAAATAAATCTAGCTATGTTTTGATGATACGGTCCTAACAAAACTAATTTCGTCGAATTTGGATACCGTTTCAAAAATGGTCATTTTCCAGTCGATTAAATTTAAACTGAATTGACCAAATGCGTTTAAATTCACCACACTCACGTATTAATTCCAAAAATATGAAAATTAGAATCTAGCAATAATTTGACATTCTGGATCCAACTTTCGTCAAAAGCGCAGGTCGTTTGCAAAATGGCTATTTTTAAGGGCCATATAATATATTAATATATATATATATATATATTCCGTAGCGACTATTTTAAATTTTAAACTGGACATAACTATCAATTTATATTATGAAATCTCAGTTTCTTAACTTTGTTTGAAAGATATAACTAAACAGATTCAAATATTTCTTGTTTTATTGAAATCCTGTTTATTTTGAATCCTTTACATTCAATTGAAATTTAAAATCGAATTTTCAAACTACCACGCCATTTCAGGCTCATTTTAAAATTAAAATAAATTTATATGTTTCAACTTCGATTTAAATAAACTTTTAGTCGTTATTATTTAAAATAAATCATTTTAAATATTCAAAATCCATAAAAATTGCTAAAATAAAAATTTTAAATTGATTCTGAAATTTCGGGTTATTACAATCTCCCCCACTTAAAATCTTTTCGTCCTCGAATAGGAATGGAACTGAAAGTTGTTTAACCGACCAACTCAACTTTCATTCTTCAACTTTTCAGTTTCTTAGAATTTTCTAATTTCTCAAAAATTTCGCTAATACCCTAAATTTTCAAAAAATTTCGCCATAACCTCCTTTGTACGGGTTGATATTTAGAACCGCAACTTACCTCACAGGGACCTCCCCTATCCAAAAGAAAAAGAAAAAGCCAAGCGGCTAGCAAATCGGCTGGCCAATCGGCTCATAAAATCATCAAAACCCAAGAAATACAGTAAACATGTACCTATTTGTCAGATATACAATTTTATTCCTCTTCTTAGCTTCCATGCTATGTCCTGTTCACACATATATATGTACATATATGCAATTCTAATTAATTTTCAATTCAGTTCAATATTTGATTCAATTTGGCTAAATTTACCTTTCATTCTCTTATTGTTTTTATTAGTCCAGTATTTTTATTCAGTTAAACACATAATCAAACATCACAACTAGCAATCAATTAGTTGGTTAAATTTTCCAATATATAACTTTTATGTAATCAAAAATCATATTTTCGAAGATAGGATTATATATATATAATCACAAATATGTTATTTATAAACTTGTCACTTTCAACTCATTCTAGGGCATTACTAACCCCATCTCTAATGAGTTTCTCATTCTAGGATACTACTGATCCTATCTCTGATGAGTCGTTTATTCTGTTCTAACGAGTTTGACCCTAAAGATTTGAGTTAACCAAAGCTCTGATACCAGCTGTAACGATAACGCCGCTCAGGCCTAATCGATCGCTAAATCGACCAAGACCATTCAAAACCCAGATACGCTAATTTTGGGTGCACAACACATCAGAACAAACAACAGAAGACTTTTATAAACATCATAATAATGTTACATCTGAGTACTGAATATCATAGTACATCGAAAAAAAATTACAGTGGAAGATTTATTTACAATAAATGTAATACAATGCAGCAGAAACAAATAAATTAACACAGCGGAAGACTATCAATGCTCTGAACACAGCTTTAAGCTTCAATCCAAAATCTTGCTCAATAAATAAATATCTGCAAAACAAACCACTCGACTGCCCATGTGGAAAATAGGGGCACCCAAGTTTGCAATGGAAAATCAAACTGCGAGTCAGTCATGGGACTGGTATGAGAAATTCTTCATCTAAAATTAAATTTTATAAATGATAAACCAAATTGCAGGATCACGCTGCTAATGCGGAACGGGTTTACCCCCATGAATGCTAGTGCACCAACAACAATTGGTAATAGAGATATGGATCTACTATGCATCAATCAACATGCAACTTTCCAATCTTCCCATTTAGATTAATCACCACACTTAGATTTTCCAAATCCAATTCAACTTACAGAAATTGTTCCTTTGCATTTTAATTCCCGATTTCTCGTTTCAAACCATTTAAAATACATATCTAGCTTTTATATCAAAGTTGATTTCACTTCGGGATCTCAAACCAAATCATCTGGAAATATGAATTCCAAATCATCACAATGCATACAAACAAGTATGCAATCAAATATCGGGAGGTTTCTCTCATCAACAAGGCAAAGGGCACGTACCTAAGCAAATATATATGTGAACCTCCCACAATGGAGCAGGCTACACTAATGATGCACCTTCCACGCATGGAAGCATACACCGCCCAAAGCCATTTAAGGCTATAACACCCATACTTTTAGTCACATAGGTTACCCAAATCTTTTTCCATATACTAAATTATTTTGTATCCCAAAGTAGGGAAAATCATTCACAACATAACAATTACAAGTACTTTCCAAAATATAGTACTTTACATTTGCAATTCACACATATGGTCAGTCACTATTAATCGCATAACCTTTGAGCTCGTACGTCTCAAAGAAGGGTGTTAAGCAAGAGAATAAATTCTCCTCCACCAAACAGACACATTATCAATAGCAACTAATCGAATACGCGATTAACCACAATGCAAAACCATAATACAATTTGAAATAATTTCGACAACATCGGGTTTATCCCTCGAAATCCTTTCTGTTTCATAAAACATTTTTATGAAACACTCCCTGTCCAAAATCGGGAATACATTTCTTTTCACTTAAGAAATCTCATTTCAAAATCATTGAAAACATTCCCTATCCAAAATCGGTAATAACACTTCTTTCCATTTAAGGGAATCCAATTTCAAAATCATTTATTAAATTTTGAAATAAACAACATCGCTATACACCTTATAGTAAAATCGTGAAGTGTTTCACAAGGTGTTAGCACACATATATTTTTACCTAAGGCAATGCTAATTGTACAAGTATATTCTGCTCATAAACTGGTCTAACACCATCCAAACAATCAATCTACCACAATCAACATCAACAACCAAGTAAATTTGGTTTAATCACATTACGTGTTTTGGTAAATTCAATTACCATTTATTCACTCACAATCTAATTAAAGATTTATTCAAACTCCAATTGGTTTCAATCCCAAAAATCATTTCCTATTGATTGTTCAACTTTCTGGAAATTAATCCTGCTTTAACTGGGTTAAAGAACCAATGTCATTTAAACATAATTCATGACAACCCAAAATCCAATTTGATGTTAAATATAAGACTCTAAATAAATATAGTATTGGCTTATATTCAACACCAAATTCTAAAACTAACAAATATCGTATTGGAATAATGATATATATATATATATATATATATATATATATATATATATATATATATATATATATATCTTCCAAATTCCTCAACAATATCCGTATAATCACAGAATCCAATATCGGAATATTCCGAAGGCTATTTCCATTCAAATCTAATCCAATTCATACATTGGATAATTCTAGTTAGATTAAATCCATTTACCAATCCAATTTATTTATTTAAAAACGTTGGATTATCATTCTACTTTTTTAACTAGTTCATTAAGATAAAAATATCTTTTATCTTTTCAAACGTGGAATTTTTCATCTAAATTCTTTCCAAATCATTTTTTATTGTTTCACACAAGTTTTCCATATTTTTAATACTTTTATTGTTGCAGTTACAGTCGGTTTCCAATATTGGCCACCGAACTGCATCCATAGCGACCTTTTCCAAAACAGATTTGGACATAATTCCAAATGCAACCATTAGATTTCAAATCTCTTATATTCATTAGAAATCTCTTTTCGTTATGAACCCAACGGTTCTCGTTTCAGGAGAATCCGACGGTCGGACCTCCCGTAGCATCAATTCAAAGTCAATGGTCGAAATTCGCGAACGGTCGCTGTGCGGTGCGTTCTATTCAAATCATTAATATATATAAATAATACGTAATATATATATTCCATCGATTTCCATCCAAAATGTATTTTATAAATCATTTATAAATTTATTTTAAAACGATTTCAGCTTCATTTTCAATTTTAAATCAAAATTGAATATTCCATATCATTACAATTTAATCCATTTCATATATGCGTTAAAAATTATATTTTTAACAATCAAACATTTATACCATTTCATCGCGTTCCGGATTCTTTACATCGCATATATATATATATATATATATATATATATATTATACAACGCATATATATTTATACAGTGCATATATATATTTTATTCACATTTCATATATATATTTTATTAACATCGCATATATATTATTCACATTTCATCTATATTATTCACATTTCATATATATATATATTTTTTATTCACATTTCATATATGTATATATATATTACATTTCATATGTATATATATATATATATTATTCACATTCCATATATATATATATATGTTATTCACATTTCATATATGTATTTATTTTATTTACTTCATTTCACATCACAATCACAACACAGTACATTCAATTAAATCGTCCTCGTCTGTGGACGAGGGAGGCGAGCTAATAGGCACCGTATACAATTATGTGATAATTAAAAACTGATAAAAATCAATACTGGCAGTTCATATATGTAGTTATAAAATAAACAGATGTTTAATTTTATCAAAAATCCAAATGGCTTCTGTTTTAGTTCTGGTTTGCTCCATGTTGTAATGCTCGAATTTACGGTTCCAACGGTGCTTGATTTGCCGAATTCTATTTTGGTTTGAAAAAGATATGGACATTCGAATATAATCACATTAATAATTTTAATTATATTATTAATCAAACCAAACTAAGATTAATTAACTTATCCATTTTTTTAATCCATCTTCATCTCCGTCGTTTCATTGTACTCGTCGATTTCTGTTTCTTCATCGTGAACTTCACCTGGGTGCGCCAAAACTAGGAGGCCGGACCAGGATCTGAGCTTGCTACGGCGTAGCCTTCTACGCCACCTTCCAACGCCTAGAGCGCCGCCAGGATCGAACCCCCGTACAGCGCCGAAAACCACCACAAGCGATGCTGGATTCGAAAGGAATCCTGGCCGCTGCAACAATTTATTGATGATCTTAACCATATCATTTTCAAGACCTTGGAAAGATCGATGATTTTGTTTGGAAAGAATTATGAATTAGTTAAGGGATTTGATGCGATTTGAGGGGGAAAATCGGAAGCTCCTAACCGTTTATAAGTGATGATGGTGCAGAAAATATTAAGAGGGGCTAGGGTTTTGACCAGTCTCCTAGTATATATAATAGTTTTAATAATATTTAATTCATTTTATTTCAAAAATACTTGATTATCTATACGAACTCCAAATTAAACACAACGAGTGTCACCCCTAGCTAAATACCCCCATTTCGAACACAATGGGAAATGTTTTGTAAGACAATTTGACTATTTCGATTAGTTTTTATCAAAATTATAATATAAATTAATATATATTGAATTTAAACATGCATTTTAATTTACTAGGGCCACAAACCGACTCCAAAAATTACCGCAAAATAAATCTAGCTATGTTTTGACAATACGGTCCTAATAAAACTAATTTCATCGAATTTAAATATCATTTGAAAATGGTCATTTTCTCGCCGATTAAATTCAAACTGAAATGACCAAACGCATTTAAATTCTCCATGCTCACTGTAACAACCCGTATTTCTGATAACCTGTTATATCGTAAATCGAGGCAGAATTTAATTTATAACTCTGAATCAAGGGAAATGGGCTGTGCCATTTCGTTCGTCTCGGAAAAATACGTGAAATAGAGTCCGAGTTTTCGAAAATCGGAGTCCGTATGACCCGATTAAGGCCCAACGAAGTTTTCAGAAAATTCCAAAGTAAAAACAAATTTCAAATTCAAGTTTGAATTTGGAAATTTGGGCCAGTTTGGGCCAGGCGGGAAAATTCTCGCCAGAGCACCCAAGTCGACAGCCCTGTCGACTTGGGGGTCGACTTGGTTGAACCCTGTCGACTTGGCTGTCGACTTGGTCCAGCCGGGCTGTTTAGCCTGGTGCACCATTTAGAGATTGTGTTGAGCTTGGGGGCCAGATTCGGTTTTAAGGGCTGAGATTGCAACTAGGGTTTAATCCTATGGCCTAAAACACTTGCCTAATCCATAAATAAGACCCTAAGCTAGCCCTAAATCATCATTAATCAATCCTACAACTAAACTATGGCAAAATTTTACCTCTCATGGCCTCCACTCTCTTCATAAAATTCCTAAATAAATTTCTATGAGATTTTCCATGCATACAAGTGTTTTCAAGCTTGTATGAGCATCATTAGCTTGCATTCAAGTCAAGTTTCTATATTTGCATCATAAAGAAAGAGTTTTGATCATTTTGGCTCAAGGGTTTTTATGTTAGAGCTTGCATTTTGGGTCTATTTGGTTGCATAAGGGCTTTATCATATTTTTGTGTCTTCATAAGCATTGTAAGCCCTATTCTACTTTCATACTTAAACTCTAAAGTTAAATGTATTATATGCAAGTTTATATGCAAGTTTACTATGCTATGATATGCAAGTTTATCATGTTGTGATATGCAAGTTTATATGCAAGTATGCCATGTTATGATATGCAAGTTCATCATGTTATGTTATGCAAGTATGCCATGTCATGATATGCAAGTTTATCGTGTTATGTTACCCAAGTTTGATATGCAAGTTTGTCATATGATATGCAAGTTTATATGCAAGTTTACTATGCTATGATATGCAAGTGTATCATGTTGTGATATGCAAGTTTATATGCAAGTATGCCATGTTATGATATGCAAATGTTATGCAAGTATGCCATGTCATGATATGCAAGTTTATCGTGTTATGTTACCCAAGTTTGATATGCAAGTTTGTCATATGATATGCAAGTTATGTTATGCAAGTTTGGGTTGAACATTTTGTTCATGCTAACATGTTACACAAGCTTATCTTGGGTTTATGAACATAAAGCTTCAAGCTTTATGCCAAAGGTTGCATTTTGGCAACATGTAAGTTATCATATCTCTTATGATAACTTGCATGTGAGGCTAGATGCGAACTTATGGCCATTTCTACATGTCATTTAGCACCATGTATCACCAATATGCCAAGTTTGGTTTTATGCATGCTTTTGAGGCCTAAAAATGTAATATGCAAGTATATGAACATATGTCCATTTCATATGCCACCATGTTGAACTTGTGGCTTCAACACCTTTATGTCGTGATTATGCCAAGTTCCCTCTTTCTATCCTTTATGCGCTATTGCGATATGTAAGCGATGGGATTGCGTTTGGGGTTGGGTAAACTTAAAAGACATAAAAACATAAGCTTGGGAATTTACCTATTAAGTTAGGTCTACCCATTGGGAATTTACCTATTAAGTTAGGTCTACCCAATTGCTTGAAAATTTGTAACATGTTTTGGAAACATGATGGACATGACACTTAGAAAAGATAAGTGTGACCAACTCGAGGTTGGGTTGAGTTTGTAGCGTAAACCTACCCGGAACCGACCGGCTTAACTAGTTGCTACAAACAATAGGACCCAATGTGAGAAGTTGGTCATGTTGTACCTTGAACCCGAGGTTAGACCAAGTTGTGGTGTAAAGCTACCCGGACCCGCCCGGCTTAACTAGTAACCACAACGAGGTCTAATGTGAGAGGTTAAGGTGCATTAAATTAATTAATGCTACATGATAAGGTTAAGTAAATTTGATTTATGACACTTAACCAATTTGACATGAATGGGTAAGTTAAGTGAAACCGGGCTTGATTTCTTAATGACACTTAACCGTAAAATACGACTAGTGGTTAGGGTTAAGTTAACCTACATTTAACCAATCTGAACTCGGTAATTTAACGGGGTTAAGTTGAACTATACTTAACCAATCCAACTCAGTAATTTGATAAGGCTGAGAACTGATTTGATACCTGGTCTGGATAAACTAACTTGATTGATAAATTAAACGAACCAGTTTTGCGGATCTGTAGGACCCACACCAAGTTAGGCAAGTTTGTAAATCTGTTATCTGATTCGTTAGTCTGAAAACTGATCGTCTGAACCTGGTATGTCTGAACTCTGTTAATAAGTTAATCTGAATCTGATAGTCTGGGGACACAAGGGGGAATACTTGTGTCATCTGTTGTTTGGGACCCATATTAGTCAGTAACCCTCTCTGGTATCAAAACTTTGACCCAACTGTAGGTAGGGTCCGGGCACGCTTACTGAACTAATTATAAGTGGTTCATTCTGATAATGGCGATGGGTGTTGATGGTGCGTTCCAACCGGGTCATGTGCGTGCATGGATCCCGGTCTGCCTCCGAGGATGTAAGACGCCGTGACATCTGTAAATACGCCTGTGCCAATTGGTTGCCACTTTAGGGAGTGATACACCCTATCGTGGGGCCGACATAGGGTATTTATGTATTAGGGAGCCGATCGCTTGGGTAGGATTTAGGGTACACTTAGCTCTGTCTGATTCTGTTGGTACCGTCTGTTTGTTGGGTGGTAACACCCGTCTGTGTCTGCGTGGTACCGTCTGTTAGGGTGGTAAAGGCCCACTACTAGTGTACACCTAATTGTAGTATTCCGTTTCTGTACTCTGTTCTGTTAGGGTGGTAAAGGCCCATTATTGTTAGCATTCCGTTTCTGTACTTTATCTGTTAGGGTGGTAAAAGCCCATTTTCCCGAACTCTATCTATGGACCATTCTGTTCCGTCCTGTTTCGATGTAGACATTAGGGTAACACCTAATCCTGTTATACTAGTATTGGTACTAAGAAGTTGGATCTTGACTTAGGTCAACACCTGATATTGGGCCAAGTTTAGGCCAAGGGATAAATTCTTGTTTATACATGACATGTTAGAATGCTGGTACACCTGTGGTGAAAAACTTCACCTTGATTATATGATGACTCCTTTGAACTATCTGTTAGATATTCACCATGCTAGTATGTAATTATCCTTATGTTCATCCCTGCTTCTCATGCCAGTTAACTTTATCAGTTTACATTGATTGTAGTAGGGCTTACTCAGTCTTTTTGACTGACCTGTTTTCTTTCGCCTCTTTTCTTCCGTTTCCCCCCCAGGTTCTCAGGGTGGGAATATTGGAGCTTAGCTTGGCTTTCTGATCGCTTGCTTGTGAAATTTTAGCTCATGTACGGTCTTGACATGAAGCTAGCTATGGTTATCACTTATTTTGGGGATAGTACTTATGTATTTCAGTTTTCCGGTGATGTTGTTTTTATCTAGACTTGTGTATTTGGAAAGTTGACATTATGTTGTACCAGACTTGTTTTGAAATAGTTTGAAATCTTCCGCTGTTTTACTTATCTTATTTACTCTATTTACATATATACATATGTTCTTGTTCTGCCTTGATATATCATTATGCATGTTTACCTGATTCAAACACCCCTCCAAAGTCAGAGTGCTTGCAAGAGTCACCCTGGCGGAGGTGGGGTGTTACACTCACATATTAGTTTCAAAAATTATGAAAATTGGAATCTAGCAATAAGTTGACTTTCTGGATCCAACAAAAGTGGTTTCATCGAAAAGGGAGATCGTTTGCAAAATGGCTATTTTTAAGAGCCGTATATTATATTAAAATATGTATAAATTCCATAACGACTATTTTAAATTTTAAACTGGACATAACTTTCAATTTATATTATGAAATCTTAGTTTCTTAACTTCGTTAGAAAGATATAACTAAACAGATTCAAATATTTCTTGTTTTACCAAAATCCGGTTTATTTTGAATCCTGTACATTCAATTGAAATTTAAAATCAATTTTTCAAACTACCACGCCATTTCAGGCTCGTTTTATAATTAAATTTTTTTTATACGTTCCAACTTCGGCTTAAATAAACTTTTAGTTGTTATTATTTAAAATAAATCATTTTAAATATTCCAATTCTATAAAAATTGCTAAAATAAATTTTTTAAATTGGTTCTAAAATTTCGGGTTGTTACACTTGTTGAGAATGAGAGTGGTAGGTTTTTGAAGGTTCTTAGGTCCGACAGTGGCGAGGAGTATCTTTGCGGAGAATTCTTGGATTATTGCAAGCATCATGGTATTCAGAGGCATTTTACTACACCAGGAGATCCGCAATCAAATGGGGTTGCGGAGAGGATGAACCGTACTCTACTGAAGAGAGCTCAATGCTTGAGATTGACATCAAGTTTTTCTAAGGGATTTTGGGTCGAAGCATTGTCAACCGCGGTGCACATTGTGAATCGAATTCCATGCTCGACTATTAGTAACAAAATTATGAAGGAAGTGTTAAAGGGAAAGAACATTGACTTGAGTTATCTTCGTGTCTTTGAATGTTTCATGTATGTGCATGATCCGGGTGATAAACTTGAGCTTAGGGCATTCAAGGTGATTTTTCTTGGTTATGAGGACGGAGTGAAAGGCTGTCGGATTTGGAATACGAAAACGAAGAAGGTTAGATTAACTCGTCATGATACTTTTGATGAGTCGGCTATGCTCAAGGAGAATGATGCCTCATCGGACGTTCCAGATATGATTCATGGTGAATCAAAGGAGAAGGATGCCATTACCATATTTTGCCCAAGGAAAAGAGAAAGTAAAGTTGTTGGAGATGCTTGTGGGGAAGAAGCGATTGATGGAACATCACATAGTCCACATGGTTCCTTTAGTAGTGTTGACGATGTGCATGATTCTAGCAAAGATTCATTTCAAGGTGGAGTTGAAGGAAATCTGGGTGATGGTATTGCTACTCAGGTTGGTCGTCGTGCTATAAAGCCACCTGAGAGGTATGTTGATTGGAACTACCTAATCTTTTGTGATAGTTTTAACTATGCGCTTCATGTAGTCCAAGATGAACCGATGGACCTTGTTGATGCCATGAATTCGAGTGGTAACTCAAAATGGATTTGTGCCATGGAGGAAGAGATGCAATCGTTAATGAAGAACCGAACTTGGGAGTTGGTTCCAATTCCTAAAGGAAACCAGGCAACTAGGTGTAAATGGATATACAAGGTGAAGGATGATGGAAGATACAAAGCTAGGCTAGTGGCAAAGGGATTTGTAAAAAGAAAGGGAAAGGATTATGTTGAGTTATTCACATCGGTTATGCGTTGTTAATAATGAAAATCGTCAGCACCGAATGTAAGGTTATAGTTGTGGACTTGGGGTAATCTAGCCCTTTTAAGTTCGAATTAATTCATAATTTCCTAGATATCAATGTCAAAGTATAAAGATTAGTTACTTTTCCATCAAGAGGTGAGTATCACGCTTGCAACACTCAGGAAACAGTTGTCTAGGGATAAAGGCTTTAATAGTTGTTGCTAATCGGAGCAAGAATACGAATTAGGAATGGTTCAATAATTATTTAGAATGTTGGATTGGAAAGTACTGACACCCAAAAGTATAATAATAGGCAATATAATGTGCGAGAAAGTAAAGAACACAATAATTTATAATAGTTCGGTTTGGATTGAACTTATGTCCACTCTTAAGGTTTGTGGATTTCATTCGTGGTTGGAGATTACAAGAGAAATCCCCAAACTGACATCCAAATTAGGTTTTTGTATCTTCGAATTGAGTGAAAGATTTTGAAATGAGGAGAGGTCCCCCAAAATGTGACCCTAGGGTCTTATTTATAGAGGTTTTGGTAGGGCTGTCAATTAGAATCGAGAACCAAAAACCCGAACTGAACCGACCCAATGAGACCTAAACCGAAATCGAACCCGACGGGTCTTAGGTCTGGTCTAGGTGATTAAAAACCTAATTAAGACCCGATCAAACCCAACCCGAATTGGCTCGACTCAAAAGAGCTGACCAACAAACATTGAGATATATGTATTTTTAGTGTTACTATTCAACCAAATCCGAACCGACCCGAAGCTCGGGTCAGGTCCAGATTTTTTAAATGTGTACTTTAGACTCGATAAAAACCCGATCTGCCTAGAGCCGAGACCTGCCGGGTCGGTTCTGAGACCATTGGATCGGGTCTAATTGCCACCCATATGTTTTGGACCCTATTTTGTAGTAACTTATTGGTATCACCCCTGGTCCATGCTTCTTGGTTTCGGTGCCGACTCTATAGAGGTTTCGGTGCTGGCATAATTGCTTTGGTGTTTGGATTTGCCTTCAACGACATTGGCTTTTAGTACTTGGTTCTGTATTTGTTGCTTGTACTAATGGGTGTTGCTCTTATGCATCAGTATCGAAATCAAATTTATTGTTATTGATAGCCCTTTTTTGCTCTGTCATATTTGTATCCATCTCTTCACTTTCCTTCATGAATTTGGTTTGGATTTTGTGCCTTCATATTAAGTATCTAGTGCCGATCTGATTGCTTCCCTCACTTAGTGTTTGGTATCTCCTTCCACAATACTGGTTCTCAGCATTTAGCCCTGTCCTTGCTGCTTCCACGTTGAATATCAAATCCATATTCCCACCTTTGAGTCTTCAGTTTCGTGTCTCTTTCCTCATTACTTTGGTATCAGCCTACATAACTGCGGCTTTCGTTGTCTTAGTATCAGTCTCATGTTTTAACCTCGTTTCTTTTGATGTCAGCTTTTATGTATTTGCCTTTCTGTTTCGGTGTTGACACCAAGCTAATTGCTCATTGCATGTTAGTGTCGACAACATGCGTTCATTCCCTTCTTTTCTTGGTACTGGATTCATATTCCAATCTTGCTATTTTGGTTTCGTTTTTGAACCCTTTGCTATTGATGTCAGCTCTGTTCAACTTGAACCCTTTGCTATCGGTGTCGACTTTGTTCAACCTAAACCCTTTGCTATCGGTTTCGGCTTTGTTCAACCTGAACTCTTTGACGTCGAGATAGGCTTTGTTCCTCTTGAACCCTTTGCTGTTGGTATTGGTTTGACACTTCCCAAGCTTCTACATTGGTGCCGACTCTATTGGATTTCTCTTTATATCTTTTGGTACCGGTTCCGTAGCTTTCAACCCCTGCTTTTGATGTCGATCTAGCTGCACCTAAGGCCTTTCCTTCTTGGTTATAGTTTTGTTATCTCAATCCATCTCGTCTTCTGGTTTCGAAGCTTCTACTTCTTTCCATTAGATCAATGAAAATTTTAGTGTTAATGTTTAGCCTCCCTAGTATAAAGAGGCTTTTGTCCTTTAGGACAAAAATCCTATGATTCGTGCACTGCCTTCCTGTAACTCAAGAAATATTAGTGAAAATTTTCATTATAAGTTTTGTATAATCCAAAATAATGATACAAGAGAGAATATTAAATTATCTCAGATGGCAGTATCAGAGTCTAAACCCCAAGTTACGAACTTTTTATGATTTTGATTATATAATGTGTGAACCTAATAATGTATCCACGTAGGCCCTTAATGAAAACTCGAAGATCTAGGTCTTTTTCCGTCTATAGGAATAGGAAACCCAAGATTTTAATTTTGGTATTTATCATCAAGAGTCCGTTCTTGAAAATGTGGGATAGCAAAGCGAAATCCAAACTTGGATATTAGCAATAGAAATCCACCTCTAGCGTTATATACAGAGAAAATGAAGCCCATATTCGGGAACTTTGGGTGGAAGACCAGAAACCTACTTTTGGGAATAATAGAAATCCTGAAGCCCAGATTCAGGGATTTATAATAGAAGACGAGAACTCCACCTTTGGAAATAACAGAAATCCCGAAGCCTAGATTCGAACATTTATAATAGAAGACAAAAACTCCACCTTTGGAAATAACAGAAATCCCAAAGCCTAGATTCGGGCATTTATAATAGAATACCATAACTCCACCTCTGGAAATAATATAAATCCAGAAGCCTAGATTCAGGCATCTATATTAGAAGACCAAAACTCCTATTCTTTAAAAATCCCAATGCCCGGATTCAGGCATTTATAATATAGGACCAGAACTCCACTTATGGAAATAATAGAAATCTCGAAGCCCAAATTCATGCATTTATAATAGAAGAATAGAACTCCACTTCTGGAAATAATAGAAATCCCAAAGCCTAGATTCAGTCATTTATAATAGAAGACCAGAACTCCAACTTTGGCAATAATAGATACCCCAAAGCCCAGATTCTGATATTTATAATAGAAGATCAGAAATCCACATCTGGCAATAATAGAAGTCCCGAAACCCATATTCAGGTATTAATAATAGAAGACCAGAAATCCACCTCTCTAGCAATAATTGAAGTCCCGAAACCCAGATTCAGGTACTAATAATAGAAGACCAGAAATCCACCTCTCTAGCAATAATAGAAGTCCCAAAACCTAGATTCAGGTATTAATAATTGAAGACAAGAAATCCACCTCTTTGGCAATAACAGAAGTACCGAAACCCATATTTAGGTATTAATAATAGAAGACCAGAAATCCACCTCTGGCAATAATAGATAGAAATCCTGAAATCCAGATTCAGCTATTTATAATCTTTGCTTGAGCTATCGTTTCGGCTTTGAGAGCCACTCTCTGGCTTTAGTTTAATTTATGAGCCACTTCCTTGAGTTTGACTTTATTTGTAAGCTACTTCCTTGCGATTTGATTTGATTTTTGAGCCACTCTCTGGGCTTTCGTTCCCTTCTGCGGGACGAGACATAAGAAGAGGCATGATGTGCTCATCTTTAGAGAAAAGGTAGGACGTGCTTAGTCGAAGTAGAGGCAGGACGTTCTTATTCTAGGGCAGAGGTAGGGTGTGCTTTAAGTGCTCTCTTTGAGCTTTCATTCCCTTCTATGGGACGAAACATAAGAAGAGGTAGGGCGTGCTCATCCTCAAAGAAGAGGCAGGACATGCTTATTGATTATAGTACTGAGCACGTAGGTCAATTGTTAGCAAACAACTCAATGGTGAGAACACAGCTCATATGGTGATTTAAAAGACCGTAAATTATAAACACACAAAGTGGAGCCGAAGCTGCACAGACTGTCAAAAGATCAGAACCACCTAGAGACCATCAACGATTAATTAGGAAAGCATAATTTACCTTAAGCTAATAAATGAGCGAGTTTAGCCAACTGTCTCATAACCACTGACCTAACTCGAGTACCTGCAAACGAATCACAAATTTCACTATCAAACACGAAACACAAACCGTTGTGTCAGGATTTATCATGTCAAAGTGTTTAGAAATCCCTTTTGATAATATGATGCCCCACGTCTCGATAACAATTCATAACATACTCCAAGGGAAGGGTAACCCAATCATTTTACAATACTTAGCGGAAATAATTTATCTGCCTTAGCCTCATCAAGCTAATTACTTTATTCAACCATTTATTACTCTTAGTTCCTACTCCCAAGAGAGGACGGGATTCAAAGTTTATCTAGGCCAAGATCTTACACTAAACTAAGTATTGCAGAACAATCAACTGGATTCGCGATCTCTAGTAAGGTCGTCTAATACGAACCATGCAAAGCATCCATTAACAAGCACATGATGTCTATAAAACTTAGTAATTCTATCATGGATTGAATAAAAGTTACCTGGATCGGAAGAAGTGCGCTAGGGGATTACACAAAACCTAACTACCCCTCTGAAGTGCAGGGTACGATGATGCTACATGCCCTGGAGTCTTACAAATGCGACAAGTGCAGGGTTTAGGACATTTACTAGAGTAATGGTCCTTTGATCCGCAATTGTAACAATTTCCACGAATATATTTAGAAGTTCCAGATCCGGATGTTTCCCAATTTCCTCCGAGCCTAGTACCATCACCAATAAGCTATCAAACTTGGATTTGGGGTATGTAGGCGCAGAAGTGGATCCTGCTGCTAGGGAATTTGTCTCTTGATTAAGAAGTTGTTGAGTCGTTTCCTATTTGTCTTGGATGAACTCTTTTAGGTGTCCTTCTAGAGTAAGCTTTTGAATTATACCCTCGAGCACCTTGCACTCATCCGTTCTATGCCCATTCATCTTATGATACTCACAATATTTCCATCCACTGAATGGTTCCGGGCTATTTTTAGCTTGAAAGAAACTGGGAAGTTAGCTCTGTACTTCGCTAAATCAGATATGAATGAGATGGGTTTGCTCAAGGCTACAAAATTGTTGTTAGAATCTTCCCACTTTGGCTTTTTCCGATTTCTATTGAGTCCGAGTTTCCCGCCTTGAGCTTTATGATTAGAGCTGGATTTCCCTTCTTCTCCACAAAGGCCAAGTTTTTTCTTTGAATAATATAATTCATCCATGCAAATGAATTTATCTGCTCGAAAATGAAAATCTTGTAAGTCCTTGCATTCACGGATGTATAGCTCCTTCCGAAATGGAGTATTCTTAATCAATACTGAATGAACGACAATGAGTCTATCATGATCGCTCATTTCTTTCACTTTCGGAGCTTCAACATTAAATCTCCTCAAGTAATTGCATAGAGACTCTCCTTGCCTTTGTTTTATACTTGCGATGATGGTGTAGTCCACAATTGGATCTAGTCCACAATTGGATCCATCTAAATGCAGAATTGTGTAGAGAACTCATGAGAAAGCTGCTCCCAAAAGTAGATGGTTTTCTCTTGATAATGGTGATATCATTTAGCAACTGCTTCTCGAAGCATTACCAGAAATAGTCGGCATCGAACGGTCCCTGAAGCATTGTAAAGATCCATTTGGCTATCAAAAGCCATAAGATGATCATCTGGGTCAGCAGTGAATGAGTCTATGCAACGATGGGATCGTATAATATGGAGTATAAGTAGAGTAATGTGCAGATAGAAGAATATCAGTAATAAATAAAAGTGACACCAAAATTTTATGCTCGTTTGAACCTTCATTCTACGTCGAATCCCAGACTTCCTTCTGGAATTTCACTACTAACAACCCTCACTTAACCCAGAGGAATAGGTCTACAACTACCCGAACAACCAAACGGAATTCCGTTCCTCAACTGTTGAAGAGATCTTCGACAATACAAAAATGTTGTTGACTACTTGTGTTTTTTATAACATTGATATTTCAAATTCAAGTACACCCTTCCTATAATCTTCCACTGATGATGATAATGTAGTTCATGAAAGAATATGGAAGATTGAAAATGATTTGTAATCACAGAATTGTAATAATAGAATGCGCTTTCAAGTATGATTGCAATAGATTATATAGAAATAATTAGAATGAAATTTGATGTAGAAAACATTTGATTGAAACTATATTTATAATATACAAATAGTTGCAATCTTTCATGAAGAGATTTGATGAAGAGATATGAAGTAAAAGTTGTGTCTCTTCGCTGAATAGTTGCAACCATTCATATTAAGATGTCTGAATTAAAAATTCAGAAGTCTATTTTTATATAAATATTCAAACAACAAGGAAGTAGGCTATTTTAGCCAGTATTCGGATTTCTGAATAGTTAGAATAGACGTCTGAATATATACTATAAATATAGTTAGAATAGTTAAAATCTTATAATTTAAAGTATGCATGTGTATGTGTATCACCAAGGAATATTTTAACAATATATACTACTACTAACAGACTCTAAACATATATAATCTTCAATTTGAGCTCTTGAATCTATTGTCGAGTTTTTTCGTTCAAAACAGAGTTAGTTGATAATAATATATATATATATATGTATAGTTGTCATAATTAAAACAATTTAAAGAGATATCCAACAAGTAGTTCCGTAGTATTCCATGAAGGGAATATTCACGTGTGACGATATTTCTATGTTCAGGATTTTATTAGTGAAGTGGGCCATCCTTACATTATTGTTAATCGCTCATTTAATGTTCTTTCTTCTTGCTTCCAAGTAAGTCTTTGACAACTTTCTTTGCTATATCCTTGAAGTAAATTTCTGAGTGATCATAACTTGATCTATAGGGATTATATCCTTCAGTAGTTGAGCTTCCAGATTGCTCCTCACTTTTGCTTTGCTGATGTGCCTGGTGGTCTATCTCTGAAAGATAGGGTCTTTTTTCCATGGAAGAAGTTAGATTGATTTTTCCTCTTTTTCCCTGAATTATATGATGGGTGCGCTTCTCCTTGGGGACTCCACTTCTTCCCTATGGCTCGGTCTGATGTTCTCTAAAGACTTTTGCGCCCGAGCAATTTGTAAAAGATCCTACATCTCAAGAAGCTGTTTTTCTAGAACCTTGATGGCATTCTCATCCAAAGAATTCGAGTTTTGGGGTTGTGCTGGAACAGAGGGTTGGCCTGCTTCAGCCGCATTTGGGATGAATGATAAGGTTATCTTTTCTTCGAGATCTTCTATTGTTAAGCAAACAACCACTAATTAATCTGTACTAAGGTAAGAAAGTTGAGGTTCAAGATTATACTGTTCTCCAATAGCTCTCGGACCGATTATGTCTGAAGTAATATTTCGAGGGTCTTCTTACTAAGATCTCTTATCTATGGTCTAACACTTCAATGTATAACTAATAGGATGGAATAACTAGAGATGTGGATATTAACCACAAGGTCGGAGGTTCAAGCCCTCCTTCTAGCCCTAAAATGTTACTGATAAATATCGTCAACACCGGAATGTAGGTTTATTGTTATGGATTTAGGGTAATCTAGCCCTTTTAAGTTCGACTTAATTCGTTGTTTCCTTGATATCAATGTCCAAGTATGAATATTAGTTACTCTTCCTTCAAGAGGTGAGTATCACACTTGCAATAGTTAGGGAAAAGTTATCTTGGGATAAGGGCTTTAAAAGTTATTGCTGATCGGAGCTAGAATACACATTAGGTATGTTTTGGTAATTATTTGGAATGTTGGATAGGAAAGTGCTAACACCCAAAAGTATAATAATAGGCTAATGTGTGAGAAAGTAAAGAGCATAGTAATTATAGTGGTTCAATTCGAATTGAACCTATGTCCACTTTGAAGGCTAGGTGGATTTTATTCATGGTTGGAGGTTACAAGAGAAATCCCTAATTTGATTTCCAAATTAGGGATTTAAATCTTAGAATTGAATACAAGATTTTGGAATGAGGAGTTATCCCCTGAAACGTGACCCCTAGGGTCTTATTTATATAGGTTTTGGACCCCCTTTGTAGCAACTTCTTAGTATCAGCCTGGGTCCATGCTTCTTGGTTTTGTTGCTGATTCTACAGAAGCTTCAGTGCCGACTTGATTTCTTTTGTATTTGCCTTTGCCTTCAATGACTCTGGCTTTTGGTACTTGGTTCCATCTATGTTGCTTGTACTAATGGGTGTCGCCCTTGTGTATTGGTATCGACATCAAGTTTATTGGTGTTGATAGAACTCTTTTGCTCTATCATATTTGTTTCTAGCTCTTCAGTTTCCTTCATGAATTTGGTTACGCTCTTGTGCCTTCATCTTAAGTATTTGGTGTCGATCTGATTGCTTCCCTTACCTTTTGTTTGGTATCGCCTCCCAGATACTAGTTCTCAACATTTAGCCCCATCCTTGCTGCTTCCACTTTTAATATCAAATCCATGTTTTCACCTTTGAGTTATCAGTTTCATGTCTCTTTCCTCATACTTTGGTATCAAACTGCATAACTACTGCTTTCGTTGTCTTGGTATCGATCACATGCTTTAAACCTCGTTTCTCTTGGTGTTGGATTTTATGCATTTGCCTTCTTGTTTCGGTGTCGACACAAAGATAATTGCTCATTGAAGGTTGGTGTCGACAACATGCCTTCATTCCCTTTTTTCTTGGTACCGACTTCATATTTTAATCATGTTATTTTGGTATCGTTTTTAAACCCTTTGTTATTGGTGCTAGCTCTATTCAACGTGAACCCTTTGTTGTTGATGCCGGCTTTATTCAACCTGAACCCTTTGCCATCAGAGTCGACTTTGTTTAGCCTGAACCCTTTGCCATCGGCTGTGCAGTTAAAGCATTTGGCGAATCCAATGTAGCAGAGGCCCAAAAAGTCAAAGCGGGGATAAAGCGAGCAAATATCCAGATATAGTGGATAATTCTAAATAGCACATGTTACTCGTTCGTAATGTTTTTGCGAATGTATAAATGATAATTAAATGAAAAAATATCTCTCATTTTAACTTTAATTAGTACATTCTTAATTTTAAACAAAAACATGTGCAAATATTTGTTAATAAACGTAAATTGCTATTTAGCTTGATTAAAATTTATAGAATATATAGTATTTTTTTCCAAAAATATAGATTAAGAAATTCAATTAAAAAAAAAAAATCTAATTTCGTAATTTTTACAATGCATAAATGCCATTTTTTAGTTCGTTTCTTCATCAAAGATATAGCGGGAATAGCGTAATATAGCAGAAATTACTGGATATATTGGGAATAGTGGAATATAGCGAGCTTAAAGCGGAGAGGATATATCCGAGGCTATTTAGGAAAAGCATAGTGGTGATAATCTGCTATAGGATATAACAGAATCATAATGGGATAATAACAAGGAATTGACTTCATAGGCTATCGGTATCGGCTTTGTTCCTTTTGACCCCTTTGTTATTAGTATCAGTTTGACACTTCCCAAGCTTCTACTTTGGTGCCGAATCTATTGGCTTTCTCTTTTTATCTTTTTGTACGTTTCAGTAGCTTTCAACCCCTTCTTTTGGTGTCAATCTAGCTGCCCCTAAGGCATTTCCTTCTTGGTTTTGGTTTTGTTATCTCAAGCCATCTCGTAATGCTTGAAATTGGCTTCCATCGAAGCATCAAAGACGTTTGTGTATATTTCAAGAGGTTAGAAAATGATAGTTGGATGTATTTGCTCTTATATATAGACGATATTCTCATAACTTCAAAGGACAAGGCAGAAATCAACTGGTTAAAATTGAGATTGAAAGCGGAATTCGAAATGAAAGAATTTAGGGAAGCCAAGAAGATATTGGGCAAAGAAATTGAAAGGAAAAAAAAGCGTTTTGAGTTGAAATTGAGTCTAAGGGAGTACATAAAGAAAGTGCTTTGCCGGTAAGCATGGAGAATGCAAAGGCGCCGAATACACCTTTACTTTTGCATGTAAAGCTTTCGAGTCAAGGATCGCCTATCGAAGAGAGAGACAAGGCTTATATGGTAACGGTGCCATATGCAAGTGTGTTAGGTAGTTTGATGTATGCCATGGTGTGTACACGACCCGATATAGCAAATGTTGTCGGGGTGGTTAGCTGGTTCATGGCTAATCCAGGAAAATTGCATTAAAAAGCGGTCAAGCTTATTTTGAGATACTTGAAAGGTACAGATCTCATGGACTTGTCTTTGGTGGTAGTAAGGGAAGGAGTTGCAATTTGATTGGTTATTGCGATTCATACTACGCCGATGATAGCGATCGTAGAAAGTCAACTTTTGAATATGTCTTCGTACTTGGTGGTATGGCCATTAGTTGGAGATCAAGATTGCAAACTGTAGTTGCTTTATCCACTATGGAGTTGGAGTTCATAGCCGCGGTGGAGGCGGCAAAAGAAGGCACTCTATTTGAAGTGTTTTTTGTATGACTTGGGGTTTGAACATGATAGCATTGATGTTCATTGTGATAGCCAAAGTGTTATCTGTTTGGTGGAGAACTTGGAGTTTAGCTCATGGACTAAGCATATAGAAGTGAGAGAGTCATTCTTGGTAGCCATGGATGAAGATAAGCAAATATATCTTTGTAAAGTGCACACAAATGGCATGCGTCAGATATGTTCACCAAGACGTTGCCGGTTGGGAAGTTCGAGCACTGCTCAAACTTGATTCGCTTGGAGAAGTGTTAGGTGCCATTAGGTGGCATGGGTGAGAGAGGAGCTTTATTTTTATGGCAAGATTGAATTTTTCTTCTTCTTGTAAGTACTAGTTGACAATCCTAAATACTTTATTCTCTGGTTGAGATGGTTTTGGAATTGAGTGTTTTCAACACTTTATTAGCAGGTGGGGGCTTTTCCAGAACTCGTTAATGAGATGCAATGTGGAGTGGCTTTGCTGGAACTCATTGGGGAAGCATCCAAGCTTTGGCGAAGGTAGAAGTGGAAATAGTTGGAGCCATCGGTTGAAGATGATTGCATGGTACCACTGGTGTTGGAGATGGATATAGTATCGAGGTGGAGTGTTAAATTTTATTATACTATATGGCAGAATCGAACATGATGGAAATAGCTTCGTATAAGAGAAGACTATTCACAAATCAGAGCTCATATGTGAGAGATATGGCAAAGATGACAACAGGGTTTTGGGTTCAGTAGAGTTTCAGACGTTTGGATTTTTCCCAGACGTCTGAACTCAGCCAGGGTTAAAACCCAAACATCAATCAAGACGGTGGGGCAAGAATTCCAAACATCTGGGAAGCCGTTCAGACGTCCAGGAGGATTTCAGACGTCTGATTCAAGCCTGTGGACAATCCTGAAGGTGGATCCAGATGTGTGGAATTCAGGGTCAGACGTCTAGAACCGGGCTTGGGTTGATTTCGAGCCTGGAATGATTTGTGTTGGTTTGTGAATAAGCAGGGGGCAATGTGGTCAATTGCTTGGTGTTTCTACACAATTGTACAAGCTATTCTTCCTCAGATTTGAAAGGGTGTGATTACTTCATCAAAGCAAGGGTTTAGTCCTCCATTCCTTAGGGTTTGGCAATCCTAACTATTTCTTTAATTCTAATATCCTCAAACATATATTCTCTACTGAAAATTAGATATGTAATCAATCTCTTATACTCTTCTCGTTTGGTGATAATAAAAGCCCCCTATCAAAGTGGATGTACACTAACAAATTTTTTGTGGAACCACTATAAATCTTGGTGTGATTTATTTTATTGTTACCATTTTGTTATATTGCTTTTGTTTTGTTTATGATTGGATTTGAATCGATTGAGGTTGGTTTGATCATAGATTGGTTGTTTGTGCATATCTAGCAAAATATATCTTGTTTTCCGCTGCTTTGGGGATTGGCTTGAGTGGTCTCAAGCAGTGTTGTTCCCCCAATATGTATCTATGTATGTATGTATATGTGTGTGTATGTATGTATGAGTTAGCACGATACTTCTAAAACCTATATAGGTATAATGAAGAAGACATGAAATTGTAGCATGAAAACGAAGACTACCAATCGAAGTCATGAAATCTGAAAATTTATCCAAATCCACTCATGTACCCAAATCACTTGACAACATTGAATCCTCAAAACTTGAAGCTTCATCACCTGAATCTTCAACATACACCATCAAAAAAATGATATTCCTATTTCATCCTTCAAGAAAAAACAAGCAACAACAAAAATAGTGGTAAAATAACATTGCAAAGAAATAGGAAAAGAAGCATCAAAAGAAAATTCATAAAGCCATAAAAGCATTTTAAGTCATTCCATACATTGATTGATAATTTATTCAAGGTAAGTCTAAGAATAAAACACATATTAAACTGTTGAGAAGTGCTCTCTTCATCGACATTATCAATCTGCTCTTATGACATTGCTCTTGGAAGGAGCAATAACAATGGCGGACATTTTAAAAGAATCAGCTCATATTGGTACAATAATATATTCCTTTTCAACTAAAGAATAATATCTTTATTTTGGAGACATGAATGCAAGGTTTAATGAGAGAGACATCACAACAGTTTTTAATTCTCGATCGAAGGCATAACAGTCAAGCACAACATCCTATTTAAGGAATACAACATGAGCCCTGAAATAATAACATTCAAATATAAATATATCAATAATTTAAAAATAATAAAAGGAAAGAATATCGAAATAAGCATCTAATAAGCTTCAAAAAGAAAAAAAAGAAAAATAGAATTGATATTGCTTATTATATTTTTAATTTTGACATACCTATTCCCCAATTCAAACTTTTTTGGTACTGTTGGCATATGTTTATAAACTGAAGCAAATGAAAATAGTTTTATGGCTGAAAATTACAGGAAATCATTTAATGGAACAAGTTAGAAAAAAAGAATGTTCATGGACAATATGGGCATGTGTATCACTGCCATGATAAATTCTAATAACTCATTTTATCTTTTATAATCTCTATTGTAAATTGAACTAATAGCTAATACCTTTCTATGTGATATTGGTTATATGATATTGCAAAAATAATCTACTAACATAATGAATCAAATTTTACTATGTGGAAAGTACAAAAAGTTACTCCAAGCAAAATTATGCACTTCTTTGATAAAAAATAATATTGCTAACCACACACATATATATTTTTATAAAAAAATAATGATAAATATTTGTCTGACCGCCTAATACTTACTAGGAAAATTCAAATATGTATTAATTTTATAATTAGATATTAAAATAATTTCGAAACAATATAACCAGTAGTTTAATTATCAAAAAGTTATTTTTTTCTAAACGATAGAGAAAACAATAAAAATAGAGAAATGGAAAAATGCAAAAATCTATTAAATCAAAATTTGCTAAAGAAAAGCTTCAATTGGCGATCAAAAATATGAAGAAAAAAATCAACAAACAAGTTAAAGGTATATAATTAAAAATGAAGAAGCTAGGAGAGGAGAATGCAAATCTTAAAAAAAAATTGATTTTTTTTTTGAAGATCTGAACAAAAGAAAGGAAAGAGTAGAAGATGATAAAGATGGTAATGATCAAATTAATGATAATGAGACATTAGATGTTGATATTGTTAATGGTGTTAAAGCAAATGACATTACTGATGGTGTTGGTGATGAAGAAGGTAAATTTTATGATTGTCATAACAAAGAAGATAAAAGATGAAGGCAAAGATGGTGATGGAGCCGACAATGATGAAGGTGACGGTAATGATACCAATAAAGACAAAGATGAAATGGTGATGATGGAGGTAAAAATGATGATGGTGATGACCCTTGTGAAGATAACATTGGTGGTAATAACATAATAAAATATAGTGATGGTGATGACAATGTTGCTAATGAACCTAAAGATGGTGATGCTGATGGTGCAAATGAAATCAAAACCAAATGCGGTGATACTGAAGATTGTAATGGTGATGGTGGGAAAGATGCTGATATTGATAGTGCAGAGGAAACAAAAAGTAATGATGGTGCAATGGAAAGAAAAGGCGATGTTGATGATAGTAAAAATGATGGTCAAGATAAAGATAATGGTGCTAACAATTATGAAAGGGAGATAAAAGATAGAGATGATGATGATAATTAACGATGACCAAACAAGAAGTCAAGATGAAACAACTATCATGACAAAACCAGTAAAAGGAAACAAAGAAAAAGAGAGCATTAAAGAGAATAAAAAAGCACAAAAACATTAATGTTCAAATATTTACCAAATAAATATTTTCCATCTACACTCGAGCAGACAAATATTAAATAATTGAATTTTTTTGACAAAGTAGTAAAAGAATCAGATGATTTACTGCAAAAAATGGAAGATAATAGGAATAAAAACAAAAGGTACATATTTTAAAGAAAAAAATTCATTTTTTATATAATATAATTGTTAGCAAAATTCTTAGAATCTCTACATTATTAGATTTTAGAGGAATCTGAAGTGAAAAAAAATGACAAACGAATTCCTCCAAACAAAAACTTTATTAATTCACAAAATGATTAAAAGAGAAAGCCTAAAAAATTGAAAGGATATCTCAATCCTAAAACAAAAAAACCTTTTCCCTTTCTTATCATACAAACCTCAAACACCAATAGACTTGATAATATATCTTCCTTAAGAGGTTATTGAATGCTTGCATAAATCTTTCCATGTAGATTATTTGTAGACTTTTCTAATGCAATAAAATATGTAACTAATCACTCTAATAAATCCACAAAATCTTTAAAATGTTATAAAATAAAACATAACATATGATAAACAAGAAGCCATTAGAGGCAACAGAAAGATAGGGGAGAGGCTTTTATTTCTATTGCTCAAGTGTATATCATTTCTATTACATTGGCTCCTTTATATATAGGCTTTGGAGCCGATGTTAAACTTATTCCCATGATGTGGGACTAAATAGAATATGACAAAAGCATATTCACTCATATATATTACAACACTTCCCCTTGAATATGCATCTTCAAAATATTGAATGCTCTGCTAGCTTGAAGTTGTCCCTTTTAAAACATATACGATGATTGCTCCCCCTTATAATTATCTTGCTTGCACACACACACACACACGCACACACACACACACACACATATATATATATCCATTCAGTCGATACAAATATTGTCTATTGCCTTCAAAAATCTATCAGGAAAAACCAATGGGAAAAACCTTGAACAAGAAAAAGAGTACATCTAACATTATGAATATCATATTAAAATGATATTCCTTAAAATAGTTTGATGCTTCAGGATCAAAACAATGCCTCATTAAAAACCTTTTTATGAAAAATCCTGTGGAAAAAATCATAAACAAGGAAAAGAGTGCAAATTTATTTCATCTTTGGGTAACATGTTTTAGAATGTGTAATAACCCGGAAATCTGAGCCAATTTAAAATTTTTATTTTGGCAATTTTATTGAATTTTGAATATTTAAAATGAATTATTTTAAATAATAACGACGAAAAATTTAAATGAATAGAAATAGAACATATTTATTTATATAGATCGTCGTTAGAATATAAATATTTTATTTTAATTATAAAAGGAATTGAAAGTGGTGCGGTAGTTTGAAATTTCGATTTCAAAGTTCAAATGAATGTACAGGATTCAAAATAAACCGAACTTTAGCGAAACCAAAAATATTAGGATCTAATTGAGAATGTCTTTCCAATGAATCTGAAAAATCAAAATTTCATAGCGGGAATCAAAAGATATGCCCAGTTGAAAATTCAGAATAGTCGTTATAGAATTCTGGCCCTTAAAAATGGAAATTTTGCAATCGACCTCAGTTTTCGACGAAACCACTTTTGTTGGATTCGTGATGTCAAATTATTGCTAGATTCCAAAATTCGTAATTTTTCGGGTCAATATGTGAGCGTGGCGAAGTTAAACGCGTTTGACCAATTTCAATAGATTTTAATCGACTGGAAAATGGCCAATTTTCAAACGGTCTTAGAATTTGACGAAATTAGTTTTGTTAGAACCGTATCGTCAATACAAAGCTAGAAAATATTTTTTGGGAATTTTTAGAGTCCGTATGTGTCCCCGGTAAATTGAAATGCGCGTTCAAATTCAATATATAGATTTAAATTTTGATTTTGATGAAAACTGATCGAAACAATCGAATTAGTCTACGATACATGTCCCACTGTGTTCGGAATGGGGGTAATTAGCTAGGGGTGACAGTCGTTGGGTCTCGATTGGAGTTCAAATGTAAAGTCAACTCTTTTAGGAATTAATTAATTAACTATTAAAATAATATATATATATTTTTTCCCTTAACCCCCCTGCTCCTTCTCATTCAACCGTTCAGAGAAAAGAAAGAAAATAAAAAACGATGGGAGGGGGGAATTCGATGCCGCCGTGGCCACTAGGGCCTCACCGCCTCCCAGGAGGACCGCCGCCCTCCACTCTCCACCTCCTCCGCCCCTCATTTCACCCCCACCGCACCCAAATCGCCCTCCACTCTCCCAGAAAATAAAGCTTTTATTTTTTAAACTATATAGATTTATGAAGTAAAAATTAGATTTTTCCATATATGTTTGTGAAGTAGTGGTCAAAATATGGTTTTAATTATATGTATAACGTTATGAAAATATAATCTTTGCATATGTAGTAGCATTAGAAAGATATGATTTTGATTTGTAATAAAAATTAGATTTTTATTATGAAGTAGCTGCATAAAGAATACAATTTTTATATATATAGTAGCGGTATAAAAATAGAATTTTTATGTATATAGTAGCAGTACAAAAATAGAATTTTTATCTATATAGTAACGGTTTAAAAATAGAATTTTTATCTATATAGTAGCGGTATAAAAATAGAATTTTTATCCATATAGTAGCAGTATAAAAATGTGATTTTTATGTACATGACAACAATACAAAATTTTGATTTTTATATACATGACAACAATATAAAAATGCGATTTTTATATGTGTAGCAAATACGGACGACAAAAGTGACAAAAGGCGAGCGGTGAAGATTTCCTACCTATGAAGAGTCATGGCGTTTGGTTCAGGTCTTGGTGAGAACTCCTCACTTTTATTTTGATTTCTAGTTGAAATACATACTAGGATGTAGATGGTGCTTAGCAGCACGCGACACCCGTCGTCCACAAACCATGGACGGCTTGTTTGTTTAATTGACGTGTTGTGAAAATTGATTGCGATGTGGAATGATTGAAAATAAATATTCAAGTGTTGAAATAAATTATTTATCGTTAAAAATATAATTTTTAACGTGAATGTGAATAAATAAATATTCATTTACAAATCAGATGATTTGTTTATGTACACCCATTTGAAGGATATTGATTGGGACGACAAATTTTACACATCGCCCAGCTGCACAAATAAAAATCAGTGTTTGTTGGTTTGAAACCCAACACGGTGTTGGGATGATATTTGGCGTACACTAATCCCAATTATTTAATTGTATGTCGATCGATTGGTCGACAGACTGTGTAAGCGTTAATTATTTATATTTAATGCTTATGCAGTTGTGTGGTGCACTTCAGATGGTGGTTGATTATTTATCATTGCTATTATATACATGTGTTGTATGGAATCCATATAATTAACATTATATGGTAATCGGTTGGGCCTCATTCCAATTGGGAAAATAAAGAATATTATAAAATAAAGATTCATGTGTTGAATAGAATAAATAGTCATGTGTTGACGATGCTCATGTGTTGAATGAAAAAATATATATTCATGTGTTGAATAGAATAAATATTCATTTGTTGAATAGAATAACGAAGTTATTGAAATATATAAAGCCGTGTTGATTAGAGATAAGCCATTTTGATGCGAACGATATTTATATCGATTATATTCGTTTTCATAATGATTATAGAAAAGGAAGTGATTTCAAAATATAACATTTGAAAATATTATCATTTGTATATCGATGATGTGGATTATTCAATTTTGATTCAAAATTGAGTATGAAGTTGAAATAGTTTCGAAAACGAATTTAAAACGATCTATAAAATAAGTTTTGAATTGAAATCGACGAAATATATAATATATATATATATTAAATGGCCTGAATAGAACGCGCCGCGGCAGTTCGTGAATTTCGGCCATTGACTTCGAATTGACGTTGCGGGAGATCCGACCGTCGGATTCTCCTAAAACCAGAACCGTTAGGTTCGTATCGAAAAGAGCTTTCAAGTGAATATTAGAAATTTGAAATCTAACAGTTGTATTTGGAATTATGTCCAAATCAAATTTGGAAAAGGTCGCTGTAAGTGCAGTTCGGTGGCCGTTGTTGAAAACCGACTGTACGGGCCTTGATAAAATTATTAAAAATATTAATAATTTGTATAAAATCATAGTAAATGAATTGGAAAGAACTGGGATGAAAAATTCCACATTTGAAAGGATAAAAATATATTTTTATCGAAATGAACTAGTTTTGAACTAGATTTTAAATGGTATTGAAAATAATCAGAATTTCTAATATACGAATTGGAATGGATTTGAATCGAAATTATCTTCGGAATATTTCGATGTTGGATTTCGTGATTATACATGTATGGTTGTGGAAATTTGAAAGATATATTTTATATCGTTACTTCCAATACGATATTTGTTGGTTTCAGAATTTGATATTGAATATAAGCCGTTATATTTTCTATTCAGAGCCTTGTATTTAATATCAAATGGGATTGTGGGTTCGTCATGAATGGTGTCTTAAATAACACTGTTCTTTAACCCAGTTGAGAAAAGAATAAATCTTTTAATTAAGATTTAGTGAAATTGTCCAGTTAATTAGTATTCAATTGGAATTGAATTTGAATTGGTTTTTGGGGTTTATCGTGAGCGGTGTTTTGAATAACACCTGTTCTTTAACCTGATTAACAATAGAAAGGGATTTTGGGTTTATCGTGAATCGTGTTTTAGGTGACATTGGTTCTTTAACCCAGTTAAAGACAGGATATTGATTTTTGGGAAGATTAAAATTGAGTGGAGTTTTAATGAATCTTTATTTAGATTGAAACGATCGAGAATGGAGTATCACCAGTTTTGCTCCAAAGCGATAGTTAAATCTTTAATTAGATTTGAACGTGAAATGGTAATTAATATTTACCGATAACACCGTGGTGTTAGATATGGAGTATTGCCAGTTTTGCTCCATGGGATGAGTAGGTTGGGATTGGGAAATAAAATAAATAATTACTTCGGTGTGGTGTGCTAATCCCGACTAGTTTGGAAAACCTTAATATGGTTTGAAAAGATATCCAAAGGAAGATTAAAGAATAATTTAGAAGAATTTATCTTTGATAAAATTAATGGGAACCTTTCCCTAAGAATGTGAAAATTTGAATAAAGAATATTCTGAATTGAATGAGGCGTATGTTGTGTTTGTGTAACACGTGTTTATTATATACGCGGGTTTTTCGGAATGGCCGGATGTAACACTCCACGTCCATTAATGTCACTCACAAAGGGAATGCATTAACTTCTATGGAGCATTTTAAGTGTGTATAGAACAGAAACTTAACAAAAAGACAGATATAAACAGTACTAAAACTTTGAAATTTTATTCATTACAGCGGTAAACACATAGGTTTGATTACATCATCAAAAACCAGAGTCAAAGTACATAATTTCCATCTTGAATAAATCAGACTACATAAATTGAAAGACATAACCCCAATACAAAATAGCCATAAATAAGATAGACTGAACTTTTACTTCAACGATCCAAGCAACTTCTAAAAGCAAGAGACACAGCTGTCCAAAATCAAGCTCCACTGGTGCTAGTTCCACCTTGAGCACCTGGGGGGGAGGGGGGGGGGGGGGAAGGAGGAAACAAAGGGGGTAAGACATAAAGTCTGGCGAGTGCGATAACTTTAACAATATAATTACCAAAATAACTAGGCTAAGGCATAAGTTGGAAAATAAGGAAATGACTGTGAACAATTAGGTATGATAGAGTAAACAGGGAAATAAGATGAACAAAGTTAACGTTAACGCGCACCTAAACCACTATAAGATAATTACTATATTGCACCACCACTAGTCACCCTAAGGTTGATTCCGCCTACAGAACTTAATAATGATAATGGTAGTTTCGTGCACCCCTAGCTGCCTTTATAGGTGCCGCTTGCCCCTATCTCCACTAGGCGTACCCACTACCCCCATGCGATCGGCTCCCTAACTCGTACATACCCATGCTGGCCCCACAGTGGGGTGTACCACTCCCCAAAGTGGCAACCCAATACCACAAATAGTGCACGTCTTATACCTACACGATGCAACAACGTCTTACCTACCAGCCCGGGCCTACACATGCACATGAACCTGTTGGACTTGCGTTGCCACCGCTAACCCGTTTTGGCCTCTTACAGTCAAGCCCAGTACGCGTGTCCCATCCTCGACTTGGGTCGAGCCCACAAAGATACTTATGGGTTACTGGTTGAAACGGGCCCCCATTACTTGACACAAGCTATCCACCTAAGCTTGGTCCCCTCTAGTACATCCCACTTAACCCTCTTCTTATTCATGTTCACTTACATGTTTCAATTTTGGTTAAGTGTTTCTAATCGTATTTCAAATGGCACCCAAGGCACCCACTAAATTCCACATGCCACCCAAGGCACCCACTAAATTCCACATGCCACTCAAGGCACCCACTTAACCCCCTCATGTCCCACTACATGTTTATCTGGTTAAGCGTTTCTTAATTCATTAACACCGTAACCTTGTAAAGACCTCCATATTAGACTGGCGTTTGTGGCAGTGAATTTGCCGGGTCCGGGCAGTCTTATACCACAAAAGTGCCTAACCTCGTGTCATTACAACTATCACGCATTTAATTTATGCCTAAGACCACCCACATTAGACTGGCATTTGTGGCAACTGGATTTGCCGAGCGGGTCCAGCCAGTCTTACACCACAAAAGAGCCTAACCTCGTGTCTTAGACGATTAATTACACAAAATTAATTATTCCCCCAATTTGAATTAATTTCCCTATTCAAATTATCAATCAATTCCAAGTTTAACTATGACCATAATTGACTCAATTATGTCCATCTATTTATGGTATGCAAAATCATACCAATTTCATCACAAATTTATTTTATGCCATTTAAGGCATTTATGCCAATTCTCAATATTAAATCTTATAATATTATCCCATGACCCCACGTTGTTCGTTCGTTCATTTAACGTAAAATATACGTTAGACTCGAATAGTCTAACTCATGGAATAAAGAGAAAACATCACAACATACATATAGATAAAACTAGATCTAAACATAAGGGGTGAACTTGCACGTGTGAATGAGGTTCTACATCTAAAACTTGCATAGGCCAAAGTCACAAACTTGCATAAAACTATATATGTCATAGATCTAAATCCAAAGGTGTAAACTTGTTTGGGTAATAGTCACGAACTTGCATAAACCATGTATGTCGTAGATTTAATCATAAAGTTCAAACTTGCGTAGGAATGATTCATACTTCTAACACACACACACACACACATATATATATATATACTTGCATATGTGATTTATGCAACATAAACGATGGTGTAAACTTACATCTAAACATGTAAACTAGCATGTAGAATTTTGTATACTAGCATATAGCTCACACATGTCATAGCTTAACTTTAGATCCAATTTACACATAAAATAGGGGTCATGAAACATGTAAAATTGTTCATAATTTCATTAACATGCATATGATCCAGATCTAAACTAACATCTAGACTTGCATACATACATATGATTTAACATATGAATTAGTTCCAACAACATAACCAAACTAGCATATGAAACACCATTATGAATTGATTATACATAAGCCAATCATAAAATTACAACATAGATGATAACATCGCAACTTTACAACATACATGATAACATCATAGAATTTACAACATAAATAATAACATGCAGTCAATAATTCACAACATAGCCATATAATCCACATCATATCTCAATCCAATTAAATTGTTAATTATTTTATTAAAGAAATCGAACTCACAAGAAGAAGGTCTTGCGTTCTGAAATCTGAGTTCTGAAATTGATTAAGCTCGCCTTTGTAGTAGATTCGTTGTTGTTTAGATTAATGTTGAATAGAAATGAATTGATTAGCTTTGATTTCCATCTAGTTGGTGGCGGCTACTCTAGGTTACAAGATGACAACATGACGGCCATAGTTTCAATTTTTATTTTGATTTAAGGTTTGAGTCTACCCATGTTTATATAGAATTTTAATTTAATTATAGCCGTCGGATGATCTTAGGGTTAATCAAAACCATTCAGTCGGGATAGGGTGGCACCTCAGCCCTAATGACTCAGCAAGTAGTCAGAAAGGACTCAACAATGAGTCACAACATGGATTAGACTGAACCCAGAAGCTGTGCAGGCCTGCTGCTCGGCCTGGGCGCACTTGGCAGGTGCGCCAGTGCAAATTTGTACTGGCGCACTTCCCAAGTGCGCCAGGGCAATATTTTGTTCTTCTATTTTCCCGCCTTACTTCGTTCGTCCATATCTCCTTCATCCGATATCCGTTTTACGCAAACTCGGACTCTATCTCGACCAGAGTTCCGAGAAGAAAACAATAGCACAACCCATTTCCCTTAATTCTCACGTCTGCGATTAATTATTCTTTAATTTAGTTAATTCGATTATTCAAAAATCCGGGGTGTTACATTCTCCCCTACTTAAAGGATTTCGTCCTCGAAATCTCTAAGTCAAGAAGAACGTATCCTACCATCCAATCATCCATTTACTCAACCATCAACCACTAGCAACCATGGTCCTTAAAAGATTTCTAATGCTTTTCATGTACACATGCACAGTTTGTGTATATGTCTGTATACTAATGCAAAATCAGGCAGTCTACTGATTCAGTCGACCTCCTTAATGCAAATAATGATAGTGCCATGTATCCATCATGTATGCAAGGAACCCTATACATATCATTACTGCATGTGTGCACAACCACTCATTCAAATGCAACATCCATATGATACACATAGTTAATGTACATTCATTCTACTAAATACATCCATTTATATGCAATATGTAGTATGAAAGTGACTGAGCCGATCTAGTGCCTAAAGTGTGTGTATATGAATCCATGAGCAACCACTAGCAAACACTTGCATCCACATGCATCCATCATACATAACATGTCTCAAACACATGTTTCAACCATAGGACTACCCTTCTAAAGATCAAAGATACTAGCGAGAGGACATACTAAAGATAAAACAAGTACAAGCTGAGCGATAAAGGAGAAATTAAAATACATACCCTCGAAAAGAAAAGGGTACAATGAACGCATCTTCTCTTCCGTCTCCCAAGTAGCATTGCTCTCATCATCTCCCCATTGCACTTTGACTAGCTTGACCTCTCGATTCCTCAACTTCTTAATCTCCGACCCTAGAATACACGTAGGAGCTCGTCGAATCGTCGCATCACGCTCAATCTCCACCTCTCTATGCAAGCTCGGCTCTACCACTTCCGAGGTCTCATGCAAGCACTTCCTCAAATGTGATACATGGAATACATCGTGTACACCACTAAGTCTCTTAGGCAACTCCACTCTATACGCCATCTGTCCAATTCTCTCCTTAATAGGAAACGACCCTACGAACCTTGGTGCTAACTTCCCACCGGACCCAAAGCGAACAACATTCTGTAATGGAGACACCTTGACAAAGACCATGTCCCCAATATTAAACTCAAGATCTATCCTCCTCTTGTCCGCATAAGATTTCTGCCTATCTTGCGCCGTCTTCATCCTCCTTCGAATCAAATCGATCTTTTCCGAAGTCTCTCTAATCATGTCAGGTCCAAGTAAGATCTTATCTGTAGATTCCCACCAACATGTAGGCGAATGACACAGCCGTCCATAAAGAGCCTCGAACGGTGCCATGCCAATGCTAGACTGAAATCTATTATTATATGCGAACTCCACCAACGGAAGATGTTCCTCCCATGTACCTCCGAAGTTTAAGACACACAACCTCAATAGGTCCTCTAGAATACGATTCACCCTCTCGGTCTGGCCGTCCTTCTGAGGATGATATGCGGTGCTCAAACATAACTGAGTCCCTACCACCTCTTGCAAGCTCTTCCAAAACTCGCTAGTAAAGATAGGATCGCGGTCGCTCACTATGCTAGAAGGAACACCGTGCAAACGAACTATCTCTCGAATGTATACGGAGGCTAACCATGGAGCATTCCTCTTACTCTTCACGGGAATGAAATGGGCGCTCTTAGTAAGTCTGTCTACCACGACCCAAATCCCCGTATTACCCTTCCTTGATCTTGGTAACCCATCAATAAAGTCCATCGAGACACTTTCCCACTTCCACTATGGGACCTCCAATGGGTGAAGCAACCCACCGGGCTTCTTTTGCTCTACTTTTACTTGTTGGCACACCAAGCATCTAGCGACAAACTCGGCCACATCTCTCTTCATGCCGGCCCAAAAGTAAACTCGTCTCATGTCCATGTACATCTTGTCCCCGCCGGGATGGATGGTCATCTTCGAACGATATGCATCATCAAGAATGGTCTTCCTCAAATTCTCATCCCATGGTACACAAAGTCCACCGTCCCTACATAACCAACCCTTTTCATCTAGGGTATACCTACTGAGATGGCTCGATGACTCCCCCCTTTTGAGCTTCTCTACTAACTCAACCAAATATGGGTCATCTCGCTGTGCCTCACCAATCCGTCCCAAAAGCGTAGGTCTGACCTCTAAGGATGCTAGCAAAGCGGGTACAAAGTCAACGGAAGGTCTAAAGTCAAACGTAGAGATGAACTCTAAGCTTCGCCGCTCAACAAACAATGGACTCAAGGATAACCTTTTCCTGCTTAAGGCATCTGCCACCACGTTACCCCTGCCAGGGGTATATGCTATCTCGAAATCGTAGGACGCTAAGAATTCCATCCACCTTTGCTGCCTTAAGTTCAAGTCCTTCTGAGAGAACAAGTATTTTAGCGATTTATGGTCAGTGAACAATTCGAATTTCTCGCCACGAAGATAATGGTGCCAAGACTTAAGCGCGAAAACAATAGCGGCCAACTCTAGGTCATGTGTAGGGTAATTTTTCTCATGCACTCTCAACTACCTGCCAGCATAGGCCATTACCCTTCCCTTTTGCATTAAGACTGCGCCTAGTCCTGTCCCACAAGCATCGGTATAAACGGTAAATGGCTTACTCCCATCTGGCAACACTAAGACTCGGGCTGTGGTCAAAGCTCTCTTAAAACGTTGGAACGCATCATCACAATCTACGTCCCATGTGAAGACTAGGTTCTTCTTCATCAAGCGTGTTAATAGGGCTGATATTTTTTGCGAAGTCTTTGATAAACTTCCTATAGTAGCCAGCCAACCCTAAGAAACTCTTCACCTCGGTAGCATTTTTAAGGACCTTCCAATCTTGGATGGCCACTATCTTTGCGGCATCCACAGCTATCCCTTCTTTGGAAACCACGTGCCTTAAGAATCGCACTTCCTTCCTCCAAAAGTGACACTTAGAAAATTTAGCTTTAAGACTATGCGCTCGAAGGGTCTCCAACACTTCCTAAGATATAGGGCATGCTCTTCCTCTCTCTTAGGAAAGATCAAGATGTCGTCCACAAAGACTACCACGAATTTATTAAGGTACTCCGTAAACACCCTACTCATCAAGTCAACAAAGTATGCGGGGGCATTTGTAAAACTGAAGGGCATCACAAGCCACTCGAAGAAGCCGTCCGGAGTCCTAAAGGCCGTCTTGTCTATGCTATCCTCTGCCACTCTCAACTGATGGAAACTCGTGGCTAAGTCCAACTGCGAAAACACTGAAGTGCCAACTAACTGATCGAAGAGATCGTCAATCCTCGGCAGTGGGTGCCTATTCTTCTTAGTAAGCTTATTAATTTCTCTATAGTCCACACAAAGTCTAAGGGACCCATCTGCCTTTGTGGCAAATACTACTGGAGCACCCCACTCCGATATACTACGTCTGATGAACCTCTTCTCAAGCAAATCTTTCACTTGCTTACTGAGTTCTCTTCTCTCTCTTGGAGCCATGTGGTGCACTGGCAATGCAACTGGCTTTGCATTATCTACTAGATATATTCGAAAGTCTATCTCACGTTTTGGGGGTAAACCCCTCACCTCATCGAAGACATTAACATATTCACGGACTATACGAACATAATGTAAATCATCATCGGATGCATCAAGGGATTCTAGGTATCTAAGCATTACTGGACCTCTAGGGTCACAAGAAATATCAAGGGTCTTTCCACAACGAGTCAACAATCTAACTACCCTTGTTTCACAATCTAGGATGGCCCCATATCTAGTTAGCCAATCCATACCTAGAATCAAGCCGTAGCCCAAGAAGCCAAGAATAAAGGTGTTGCATTCAAACCCAACACCCAAGATAAACACTCTCAAATCCCGAGAAATCATAGAAAGATGAGCCCAACCACCAATAGGATTTGAGACTACTAAGGGATCCGTAACTAGACGAGTATCTAGGTGTAGTGTTTCAACTAATGATGTAGAGATAAGCGAATGTGATGCGCCAGAATCGAATAAAATACGGACAGGATGATCGAACAGAAAAACTAAACTTTCAATGAAAATTGCTCTATCTAGTTCTTGTAGCGGTGGGACCACGAGAACATGAACTTGCCCCCCTTGCCTGCCCTTGTAACGACATGGATTTCACCCAGACCTAATCGATCGCTAAACCGACCAAGACCGTTCGAATCCCGCATACGCTAACTCTGGGCATACAACACATCAGAACAAATAACAGAAGACTTTTATAAACATCATAATAATGTTACATCAGAGCACAGAATATCAGAGTATATCGAAATATAATCAATACAGCGGAAGATGATTTTACAATAAATGTAATACAGTGCACAACGGAAATATAAACTACACAACGGAAGACTATAAATGCCTGGACACAGCTTAAAGCTTCAATCCAGAATCCTACTCAATACATCTGTAAAATAAAACTACTTGACTGCCCATGTGGAAAATAGGGGCACCCGAGTTCGCAAGGGAAAAGCAAACTACAGGTCAGTCATGGGACTGGTGTGAGAAACTCTAAACAGTTATAATTAACATATTTAATAATGTGGCATATCACGGGACCACGCCGCTAACGCGGAACGGGTCTACCGCCATGAATGCCAGTGTATAAACAACAATCAATATAGATATATGGATCTACTATGCATCAATCAACATGCAATATCCCAATCTACCCACTTAGATTAATCCCTGCACTTAGATTTTCCAAATCCAATTCAATTTACAGAAATTATTCCTTTGGATTATATTCCCGATTTCTTATTTCAAATCATTTGAAATACCTATCTAACTTTCTATATCAAAGTAGATTTCACTTCGGGATCTCAAATCAAATCATTTGGAAATATGAATTCCAAAACATAACAATGCATACAAACAAGTATGCAACCAAATATCGTGCTCCCCATCGACAAGGCAAAGGGTACGCACCTCGCAACTCGATATATAAATGTGCACCTACCCCACATAGGAGTAGGCTACACCGACGATGCACCTACCCCACAAAGGAGCAGGCTACACCGACCTCTCACCCATACTTTTAGTCTCAAGGTCACCCGACTCTTTAGCCACATACTAAATCATTTCATATCCCGAAGTAGGGAAAATCATTTCACAACATAATAATCACAAGTACTTTCAAAATATAGTACTTCACATCAGTAATTCACACATATGATCAGTCACTATTAATCACATAACCTTTGAGCTCGTACGTCTCAAAGAAGGGTGTTAAGCAAGAGAATAAATTCTCCGCCACCAAACAGATACATCATTAATTGCAACTAATCGAATATGCGAGGAACCACAATGTAACATATAATACATTTCTAAATCATTTTAGAAATCATCGGGTTTTGGGCCTCGACATCCTTTCTGTTTTATAAAACATTTTTATAAAACATTCCCTGTCCAAAATCGGGAATACATTGCTTTTCACTTAAGAAAAATATCATTTCACAATCATTCATTAAATTTGAAATGAACACAACATCGCTAAACACCTTATCGTCAAATCGGGAAGTGTTTCACAAGGCCTTAGCACACAGATATTTTCAACCCAACCCAATGCTAAATGTAAAAGCATATTTGCTCATAAACTGGTCGAGCACAATCCAAACAATCAATCAATCAAATTTGACATTAAATATAAGGTTTTGAATAAAGATAGTATCGACTTATATTCAACATCAAATCCTGAAACCAACAGATATCATATCGGGAATAACGATATCGATATCTTCCAAATTCCCATCACAATATCTGTATAAGCACGGAATCCAATATCAAAAATATCCATAGATAATTTCAATTCAAATCTAATCCAATTTATTTATTTATAACCATTGGATTATTTTTCTAGTTAATAACTAGTTCATTTCGATAAAAATATATTTTTATCTTTTCAAATATGAAGTTTTTCATCCCAATTCTTCACAAATCATTTCTTATGATTTTACACAATTTATCGATATTTTTAATAATTTTATCAAGGCCCATACAGTCGATTTCCATCAACGGTCATCGAACTGCACTTACAACGACCTTTTCCAAATTTGATTTGGACATAATTCCAAATCCAACCGTTAGATTTCAAATCTCTAATTTTCGTTAGAAAGCTCTTTTCGATACGAACCCAACGATTCTGGTTTCAGGAGAATCCAACTTTCGGATCTCCCGTAATGTCCATTCGAAGCAATGGTCGAAATTCGCAAACTGCCGCAGCGCGGCGCGTTCTATTCAGGCCATTATATTATATATATAATATATATTTCATCGATTTCTATTTAAAACGAATTTTATAAATCGTTTTAAATTCCTTTTCAATCGATTTCAACTTCTTATTTCAAATTCAAATCAAAATTGAATTTTTCCTTATAAATTCGTTTTAAATTCATTTCAATTTGATTTGAATTCGTCTCAATGCGAATTCAATTCTATTTCAATTCTATTTCATTTCAATTTCAATTCGATTCAATTCATTTCGATTCATTTTCTATTCAGTTCAATTCGAATTCATTTCCTATTCAATTCAATTCAAATTTATTTTCAATTTAATTCAATTCGAATTCATTTCAAAATATTCGATTTTGAAATCACTTTGCAATATATACGATATTTTCACTTTCAATATATACGATATTTTCACTTTGATATATACGATATTTTCACATTCAATATATACGATATTTTTGCATTCAATATATATGTTATTTTCACATTCAATATATATGATATTTTCACATTCAATATATACGATATTTTCACTTTCAATATGTACGATATTTTCACTTTCAATATATAAGATATTTTCACTTTCAATATATACGATATTTTCACTTTCAGTATATACGATATTTTCACTTTCAGTATATACGATATTTTCACTTTCAATATGTACGATATTTTCACTTTTCAATATATACGATATTTTCACTTTTCAATATATACGATATTTTCACTATTCAATATATACGATATTTTCACTATTCAATATATACGATATTTATCAATTTGCATAACACAATCAAACAAACAAGCCGTCCATGGTCTGTGGACAACGGGGAGCAGTTCATATATGCAGTTACAAAATAAATAAATGTACAGAAAATTTTAAAGTGAGAGAATTCTCACATTGGTTTTTATTTGAATTTCTGAATTTTTGTTCGAATTTGAATTTTTCTGAAATTCTAATCTGCTCAGTTTTGATTCTAGTCAGTTCCGTGTTGAAGAGCTCTTCGAAAGGAGTCCAATGCATTTGATTTCGTTGAATTCCGATCTAGTTTGAAGAAGTTGTGGCATTTTAAACCATAATCACCTAATTAAAATAATTAACTTCATAATTAATTTTCTAATTAGTTCGTCAAGGAGTTAATCCTTCTCCTTTATCTCTTCTGCTCCAGTCTCGCACGATGAACCCACTGTCGATTTCCTTCAGCAACCACGCTCGCGCCCCTAGGCGGCTTCAGGCCCATCAACCTCCACCGCCATGCGCGCCTTGACGCGCTCCACCACCGCCCCGAGAAACTCCAAATTCGGTCAACCCCGTTGCCAGAAAAACCCTTGCGAACATCGATTCTTTCGAGCTCGATTCCTCCCAATACCCACAACCAGAAATCATCATCGCCATATAAAACTAAAGCTCGTGAGGTGCTCATGAATCTTCACTTTAAAAGTTTCAAAAATTTCTTTGGGGATTAAAAGTTTTTAATTAATCTTTCCTGGAGCTTTTAGGCCATCGAACGATGGATGGCGGCGCGTTGTTCTGAGTAGCCGATTAGGGTTTTGGGCTGGGCCCTTTTATAGAAAATTATATTTTATTTAATATTGTTTTAATTTGGAAAATACTTGTTTATCGTTACGAGCTCCAAATCCAACCCAACAACCATCGCCCCTAGCTAATTACTCTCATTCCGAACACAATAGGATATGTTTCGTAAGCCCATTCGACCATTTCAGTCAGTTATTCTTCAAATTAAAATATAAAACTATATATATTCAATTTGAATGCACATTTCAATTTACCGGGGCCACCTACTGATTCTAAAAATCCCCGAAAAATATTTTCTAGCTTCGTATTCATGATACGGTCCTAACAAAACTAATTTCATCAGATTCTGAGACCGTTTGAAAAATGGCCATTTTCTGGTCGATCCAATTTAGTAGAAATCGACCAAACACATTTTCCTTTGCCACGCTCACATACTAGCTTCAAAAATTATGAAATTTGAAACCTAGCAATAATTTGACATCCCGGATCCAACAAAAGTGGTTTCGTCGAATTCTGAGGTCGTTTGCAAAATGGCTATTATCACAGGCTATATAAACTCTATAGCGACCTTTCTGAAAATTCATTTGGCCATAACTTTTGCTTCCCGCTACGAAACTTCGATTTTTCAAATTCGTTAGAAAGATATTCA
Source organism: Allium sativum (assembly GCA_030737875.1). Taxonomy (NCBI): domain Eukaryota; kingdom Viridiplantae; phylum Streptophyta; class Magnoliopsida; order Asparagales; family Amaryllidaceae; genus Allium; species Allium sativum. Next base: position 689,455,462 of record CM060920.1, on the reverse strand, counting down.
CTAACAGATTTAAATATTTTTCGTTTCACTAAAATCCGTTTTCTTTTACACCCGGTATAGTCAGTCAAAGTTTGAATTCAAATTTTGAAACTACCGCGCCATTTCATGCCTTGTTTATAATTAAAATTAATTATATTCTTTTTCAAACATCGATTCAAACTTACTTTTCGTCGTTATTATTTAAAATATTTATTTTAAACATTTAAAATCTACTAAAATAGCCAATTTAAAAATTTTAAATTGGTTCAGATTTTCCGGGTCGTTACATTCTCCCCCACTTAAAACTTTTCGTCCCCAAAAAGGAATGAAGCGAAAGTTGTTTTACAAATCAACTCAACTTCCATTATTTTCATTACGACTTAAGTTCTTCAACTTTCCAGTTTCTGAGAACTCTTCAAATTTTTCAAAAATTTGGCTAACGCCCTAAATTTTCGAAAAATTTCGCCGTAACCTCCCCTGCACCGGGAGCACCGGGAAAATCCCGAAATTGCCATACAGGCCCTGTGATCTCAAAAAGAAAAAGAAAAAGCCAAGCGGTTAGCCAATCGGCTCACAAAATCATCATCACCTAAGCAAAACAGTGAATTATGGTAAACATGTACCTATTTGTCGGGCAAACAATTTTATTCTCTGCTCTTGCCTCCTTGCTATGACCTGTTCAATGGATACACATGCATATGCATGCAATTCCAAAAAAATTTCAATACAGTTCAATATTTTGATTCAATTTGGTATAAATGGTTCAAATTTTAATTAATCCACCAAAAATCAAACAACACAACCAACAATCAATTTATTGATTAGCTTTTCAAATATATAACTTTATATATACACAAAAATCATATTTTCTAAGACCGGATTATATATATAATCACAAATACGTTATTTATAAAAATATAACACCCAACTCATTCTGAGGCGTTTCTAACCCCATCTCTAACGAGTCACTCATTCTAGAATGCTACCGATTCTATCTCTAATGAGGATTCTTTTATAGGACATCACCATTCCTACCTCTGATGAGTCCTTCTATTCTGTTCTAACGAGTTGTACCCCAGAGATTTGAGTTAACCAAAGCTCTGATACCATGTGTAACGACACGGATTACGCCCGGACCTAATCGATCGCTAAACCGACCAAGACCGTTCGAATCCCGCATACGCTAACTCTGGGCATACAACACATCAGAACAAATAACAGAAGACTTTTATAAACATCATAATAATGTTACATCAGAGCACGAAATATCAGAGTATATCGAAATATAGTCAATACAGCGGAAGATGATTTTACAATAAATGTAATACAGTGCACAGCGGAAATATAAACTACACAGCGGAAGACTGTAAATGCCTGGACACATCTTAAAGCTTCAATCCAGAATCCTGCTCAACACATCTGCAAAATAAAACTACTCGACTGCCCGTGTGGAAAATAGGGGCACCCGAGTTCGCAAGGGAAAAGCAAACTACAGGTCAGTCATGGGACTGGTGTGAGAAACTCTAAACAATTATAATTAACTTATTTAATAATGTGGCATATCACGGGACCTCGCCGGTAATGCGGAACGGGTCTACCCCCATGAATGCCAGTGTATAAACAACAATCAATATAGATATATGGATCTACTATGCATCAATCAACATGCAATATCCCAATCTACCCACTTAGATTAATCCCTACACTTAGATTTTCCAAATCCAATTCAATTTACAGAAATTATTCCTTTGGATTATATTCCCGATTTCTTATTTCAAATCATTTGAAATACCTATCTAACTTTCTATATCAAAGTAGATTTCACTTCGGGATCTCAAATCAAATCGTTTGGAAATATGAATTCCAAAACATAACAATGCATACAAACAAGTATGCAACCAAATATCGTGATCCCCATCGACAAGGCAAAGGGTACGCACCTCGCAACTCGATATATAAATGTGCACCTACCCCACATAGGAGTAGGCTACACCGACGATGCACCTACCCCACAAAGGAGCAGGCTACACCGACCTCTCACCCATACTTTTAGTCTCCGGGTAACCCGACTCTTTAGCCACATATTAAATCATTTCATATCCCGAAGTAGGGAAAATCATTTCACAATATAATAATCACAAGTACTTTCAAAATATAGTACTTCACATCAGTAATTCACACATATGATCAGTAACTATTAATCACATAACCTTTGAGCTCGTACGTCTCAAAGAAGGGTGTTAAGCAAGAGAATGAATTCTCCGCCACCAAACAGATACATCATTAATAGCAACTAATCAAATATGCGAGGAACCACAATGTAACATATAATACATTTCTAAATCATTTTAGAAATCATCGGGTTTTGGGCCTCGAAATCCTTTCTGTTTTATAAAACATTTTTATAAAACATTCCTTGTCCAAAATCGGGAATACATTTTTTTCACTTAAGAAAAATACCATTTCACAATCATTCATTAAATTTTAAATGAACACAACATCGATAAACACCTTATCGTCAAATCGTGAAGTGTTTCACAAGGCGATAGCACACAGATATTTTCAACCCAACCCAATGCTAAATGTAAAAGCATATTTGCTCATAAACTGGTCGAGCACAATCCAAACAATCAATCAATCAAATTTGACATTAAATATAAGGTTTTGAGTAAAGATAGTATCGACTTATATTCAACATCAAATCCTGAAACCAACAGATATCATATCGGGAATAACGATATCGATATCTTCCAAATTCCCATCACAATATCTGTATAATCACGGAATCCAATATCGAAAATATTCAAAGATAATTTCAATTCAAATCTAATCCAATTTATTTATTTATAACCATTGGATTATTTTTCTAGTTAATAACTAGTTCATTTCGATAAAAATATATTTTTATCTTTTCAAATATGGAGTTTTTCATCCCAATTCTTCACAAATCATTTCTTATGATTTTACACAAATTATCGATATTTTTAGTAATTTTATCAAGGCCCATACAGTCGATTTCCATCAACGGTCATCAAATTGCACTTACAGCGACCTTTTCCAAATTTGATTTGGACATAATTCCAAATCCAATCGTTAGATTTCAAATCTCTAATATTCGTTAGAAAGCTCTTTTCGATACGAACCCAACGGTTCTGATTTCAGGAGAATCCGACGGTCAGATCTCCCGTAATGTCCATTCGAAGTCAACGGTCGAAATTCGCGAACTGCTGCATCGCAGCGCGTTCTATTCAGGCCATTATATTATATATATTATATATAATATATATTTCGTCGATTTCTATTTAAAACGAATTTTATAAATCGTTTTAAATTCCTTTTCAATCGATTTCAACTTCTTATTTCAAATTCAAATCAAAATTGAATTTTTCCTTATAAATTCGTTTTAAATTCATTTCAATTTGATTTCAATTCGTTTCAATTCGAATTCAATTCTATTTCAATTCTATTTCATTTCAATTTCAATTCAATTCAATTCATTTTGAATTCATTTTCTATTCAGTTCAATTCGAATTCATTTCCTATTCAATTCAATTCGAATTTATTTTCAATTTAATTCAATTCGAATTCATTTCAAAATATTCGATTTTGAAATCACTTTTCAATATATACGATATTTTCACTTTCAATATATACGATATTTTCACTTTAATATATACGATATTTTCACATTCAATATATACGATATTTTCACATTCAATATATACGATATTTTCACATTCAATATATACGATATTTTGACATTCAATATATACGATATTTTCACATTCAATATATACGATATTTTCACTTTCAATATATACGATATTTTCACTTTCAATATATACGATATTTTCACTTTCAATATATACGATATTTTCACTTTCAATATATACGATATATTTTCACTTTCAATATATACGATATTTTCACTTTCAATATATACGATATTTTCACTATTCAATATATACGATATTTTCACTACTCAATATATACGATATTTTGACTACTCAATATATACAATATTTATCAATTTGCATAACATAATCAAACAAACAAGTCGTCCATGGTCTGTGGACGATGGGGAGCAGTTCATATATGCAGTTACAAAATAAATAATTGTACAGAAAATTTTAAAGTGAGAATTCTCACATTGGTTTTTATTTGAATTTCTGAATTTCTGTTCGGATTTGAATTTTTTTAAAATTCTGATCTGCTCAGTTTAGATTCTAGTCAGTTCCGTGTTGAAGAGCTCTTCGAAAGGAGTCCAATGCATTTGATTTCGTTGAATTCCGATCTAGTTTGAAGAAGTTATGGCATTTTAAACCATAATCACCTAATTAAAATAATTAACTTCATAATTAATTTTCTAATTACTTCATCAAGGAGTTAATCCTTCTCCTTTATCTCTTCTGCTCCAGTCTCGCATGATGAACCCACTGTCGGTTTCCTTCAGCAACCACGCTCGCGCCCCTAGGCGGCTTCAGGCCCATCGACCTCCACCGCCATGCGCGCCTTGACACACTCCACCACCGCCCCGAGCCACTCCAAATCCGGTCAACCCCCTTGCCAGAAAAACCCTTGCGAACATTGATTCTTTCGAGCACGATTCCTCCCAATACCCACAACCAGAAATCATCATCGCCGTATAAAACTAAAGCTCGTGAGGTGCTCTTGAATCTTCACTTTAAAAGTTTCAAAATTTTCTTTGGGGATTGAAAGTTTTTAATTAATCTTTCACGGAGCTTTTATGCCAACGAACAAAGGATGGCGGCGCGTTGTCCTGAGTAGCTGATTAGGGTTTTGGGCTGGGCCCTTTTATAGAAAATTATATTTTATTTAAGATTACTTTAATTTGGAAAATACTTGTTTATCGTTACGAGCTCCAAATCCAACCCAACAACCATCACCCCTAGCTAATTACGCCCACTCCGAACACAATGGGATATCTTTCGCAAGCCCATTCGACCATTTCAGTCAGTTATTCTTCAAATTAAAATATAAAACTATATATATTCAATTTGAATGCACATTTCAATTTACCGGGGCCACCTACTAATTCTAAAAATCCCCGATTTTTTTTCCTAGCTTCGTATTGGTGATACGGTCCTAACAAAACTAATTTCATCAGATTCTGAGACCGTTTGAAAAATGGCCATTTTCTGGTCGATCCAATTTAGTAGAAATCGACCAAACACATTTTCCTTTGCCACACTCACATATTAGCTTTCAAAATTATGAAATTTGAAACCTAGCAATAATTTGACATCCCAGATCCAACAAAAGTGGTTTCGTCAAATTCTGAGGTCGTTTGCAAAATGGCTATTATCACAGGCTATATAAACTCTATAGCGACCTTTCTGAAAATTCATTTGGCCATAACTTTTACTTCCCTCTACGAAACTTCGATTTTTCAAATTCGTTAGAAAGATATTCACTAACAGATTTAAATATTTTTGGTTTCACTAAAATCCGTTTTCTTTTACACCCGGTATAGTCAGTCAAAGTTTGAATTCAAATTTTGAAACTACCGCGCCATTTCAGGCCTTGTTTATAATTAAAATTAATTATGTTTATTTTCAAACATCGATTCAAACTTACTTTTCGTCGTTATTATTTAAAATATTTATTTTAAACATTTAAAATCTACTAAAATAGCCAATTTAAAAATTTTAAATTGGTTCAGATTTTCCGGGTCGTTACAGCCCTGGTGCCATAAGAGCCTGCACCTGTCCTCCCGAGGTAGCCCCTGCCCTCTGCCCTTTCCTTGGGCAGTCTTTAATCAGATGTCCCGCTTCGCCACAGTGGAAACAACCAGTCTTCTTTTTCTTCCTACAATCTTTGCTTAGATGTTCTGGTGTCCCACAGTTAAAGCATCTCTTCTTTCCCTTACCATTGTTGCCCTTACCACCTTTCTTGTTCTGTTGTTGCTGTTGCGGTTTCTTTTGATCTCCTTTCTTCTCCGATGCCTTATTAGCATTGGCGCCCTTCTCCTCTTCATGCATAAGCGGTATGTCAACTAGTCTTTCAAAGGTAGCGCCCATGGGGATGTGGGTCATAGCTAACCCATGAAGCAGCTCGTTCAAACCCTTAACAAATCTCAGGGCCTTCTTTTCTGGTGTATTCACCAAGTCCAAGCCAAATCTCGCCAACTGATTGAATTTGTTGTAATATTCTTTCAATGATAGATTCCCCTGCTTCTATGCTAGAAACCTTTCCATGTATAGATTCTCTTCAGCCCGTGAGAGAAACTTCGCCTCAAACCTCCGCCTAAAATCTGGCCATTTATCAACTGGATGTTCTCCATTAGTGACCTCCCACCAGAACGAGGCCTCATCCTTCATTAGCCAGGCAGCTAACTGGACCTTTCTTCCATCTTCCACTTCAAAGATCCCAAACAATCCTTCCACCTCCTTTAGCCAATTTCGAGCTTCAACAAATGTCTCCGTCCCGTGAAAAGGTTTTCCACCTATTGCTCGAAAGTCCTTACATATCTTAGCAAAAGTATCGAAACGAGGAGGAGGAGGAGGAGCATTTGCGGGACCTGCAGTGGTGGCCCTAGTCTCCAAATACCTCCTAAACCATCCTGGTATCGGTATCCCCTCGGGTATCTCGGGAATTCCAGACATGCTGAAACGAAAAAGGAAAGATTCAATACAAAAGGACCGAAGGAAAGATATATGGCTCTTGGGGTTATGCTTTCTAAAATAAGCTTTTCTCTTGAAAATACTTTCCTTAAAACATAATTTTGAAGGTACTTCTTTATAAAAGTGCTTTAGAAAAATAGTTTTTCAAAATTCATATCTGTTATGGTAACCTTCGGCTCTGATACCATGTGTAACACCCCATGTCCATTAATGTCACTCACAAAGGGAATGCATTAACTTCTATGGAGCATTTTAAGTGTGTATAGAACAGAAACTTAACAACAAGACAGATATAAACAGTACTAAAACTTTAAAATTTTATTCATTGCAATGGTAAACACATAGGTTTGATTACGTCATCAAAAACCAGAGTCAAAGTACATAATATCCATCTTGAATAAATCAGAGTACATAAATTGAAAGACATAACCCCAATACAAAATAGCCATAAATAAGATAGGCTGAACTTTTACTTCAGCGATCCAAGCAACTTCTAAAAGCAAGAGATACAGCTGTCCAAAATCAAGCTCCACTGGTGCTAGTTCCACCTTGAGCACCTTGGGGGGGGGGGGGGGGAGAAAAGAGGAGGAAATAAAGGGGGTCAGACATAAAGTCTAGCGAGTGCGATAACTTTAACAATATAATTACCAAAATAACTAGGCTAAGGCATAAGTTGGAAAATAAGGAAATGACTGTGAATAATTGGGTATGGCAGAGTAAACAAGGAAATAAGATGGACAAAGATAACATTAAAGCGCACCTAAACCACTATAAGATAATTACTATACTGCACCACCACTAGTCACCCTAAGATTGATCCCACCTACAGAACTTAATAATGATAATGGTAGTTTCATGCACCCCTAGTTGCCTTCATAGGTGCCGCCTGCCCCTATCTTCACTTGGTGTACCCACTACCCCCATGCGATCGGCTTACTAACTCGTAGATACCCGTGCTGGCCCCACAGTGGGGTGTATCACTCCCCAAAGTGGCAACCCGATACCACAAGTAATGCACAGCTTATACCTACACGATGCAACAACGTCTTACCTACCAGCTCGGGCCCACACAAGCATATGAACCCGTTGGACTTACGTTGCCACCACTAACCCGTTTTGGTCTCTTACAGTCAAGCCCAGTACACGTGTCCCGTCCTCGATTTGGGTCGAACCCACAAAGATACTTATGGGTTACTGATTGAAACGCGCCCCCATTACTTGACACAAGCTATCCACCTAAGCTTGGTCCCCTCTAGTACATCCCACTTAACTCTCTTCTTATTCATGTTCACTTACATGTTTCAATTTTGGTTAAGTGTTTCTAATCGTATTTCAGATGTCACCCAAGGCACCCACTAAATTTCACATGCCACCCAAGGCACCCACTTAACCCCCTCATGTCCCACTACATGTTTATCTGGTTAAGTGTTTCTTAATTCATTAACACCATAACCTTGTAAAGACCTCCCACATTAGACTGGCATTTGTGGCAGCTGGATTTGCCGAGCGGGTCCTAGTAGTCTTACACCACAAAAGAGCCTAACCTCGTGTCTTTGCAACTATCACACATTTAATTTATGCCTAAGACCTCCCACATTAGACTGGCATTTGTGGCAGCTGGATTTGCCGAGCGGGTCCGGGCAGTCTTACACCACAAAAGAGCCTAACCTCGTGTCTTAGACGATTAATTACGCAAAATTAATTATTCCCCCAATTTGAATTAATTTCCCTATTCAAATTATCAATTAATTCCAAATTTAACTATGGCCATAATTGACTCAATTATGTCCATCTATTTATGGTCTGCAAAATCATACCAATTTCATCACAAATTTATTTTATTCCATTTAAGGCATTTATGCCAATTCTCAATATTAAATCTTTTAATATTATCCCATGGCCCCACATTGTACGTTCGTTTGTTTAACGTAAAATATACGTTAGACTCGAATAGTCTAACTCATGGAATAAAGAGAAAACATCACAACATACATATAGATAAAACAAGATCTAAACATGAGGGGTGAACTTGCACATGTGAATGAGGTTCTACATCTAAAGCTTGCATAGGCCAAAGTCACAAACTTGCATAAAACTACATATGTCATAGATATAAACCCAAAGGTGTAAACTTTTTTGGGCAATAGTCACGAACTTGCATAAACCATGTATGTCATAGATCTAATCATAAGGTTCAAACTTGCATAGGCATGATTCATACTTCCAATATATATATATATATATATATATATATATACACACACATACACACACACACACACACTTGCATATGTGATTTATGCAACATAAACGATGGTGTAAACTTACATCTAAACATGTAAACTAGCATGTAGAATTTTGTATACTAGCATATAACTCACACATGTCATAGCCTAACTTTAGATCCAATTTACACATAAAATAGGGGTCATGAAACATGTAAAGTTGTTCATAATTTCATTAACTTGCATATGATCCATATCTAAACTAACATCTATACTTGTATACATACATATGATTTAACATATGAATTAGTTCCAACAACATAACCAAACTAGCATATGAAACACCATTATGAATTGATTATACATAAGCCAATCATAAAATTACAACATAGATGATAACATCGCAACTTTACAACATACATGATAACATCATAGAATTTACAACATAAATAATAACATGCGGTCAATAATTCACAACATTGCCATATAATCCACATCATATCTCAATCCAATTAAATTGTTAATTATTTTATTAAAGAAATCAAACTCACAAGAAGAAGGTCTTTCATTCTGAAATCTGAGTTCTGAAATTGATTAAGCTCGCCTTTGTAGTAGATTCGTTGTTGTTTAGATTAATGTTGAATTGAACTGAATTGATTAGCTTTGATTTCCCTCTAGTTGGTGGCAGCTACTCTAGGTTACAAGATGACAGCATAACGGCCATAGTTTCAGTTTTTATTTTGATTTAGGATTTGAGTCTACCCATGTTTATATAGAATTTTAATTTAATTATAGCCGTCGGATGATCTTAGGGTTAATCAAAATAATTCAGTCGGGATAGGGTGACACCTCAGCCCTAATGACTCAGTAAGGAATCAGAAAGGACTAACAATGAGTCACAACATGGAACAGACTGAACCAGAAAGCTGTGCAGGCCTGTTGCTTGGCCTGGGTGCACTTGGCAGGTGCGCCAGTGCAAATTTGTACTGGCGCACTTCCCAAGTGCGCCAGTGCAATATTTTTTTTCTATTTTTCCCGCTTGACTTCGTTCGTCCATATCTCCTTCTTCCGATATCCGTTTTTCGCAAACTCGGACTCTATCTCGACCAGAATTCCGAGATGAACACAATGGTGCAACCCATTTCCCTTAATTCTCACGTTTGAGATTAATTATTCTTTAATTTATTTAATTCTATTATTCAAAAATCCGGGGTGTTACACTGGGTTTATGCCCATTCTGAATAACCGATTCGACAATGTGTCGAAGATGAAGACGGTGGTTGAAGACTGGAAGTCTTCACATCGTTTGGATGATTATTGATGATCTTGATTGGGCTGTACACCCTAGAGGAGGGAATCAGTTGGTGATCGTCCAGACGTACTTGGAGATCGATGGATATGCGAGGAAAGTGCCTCCGGTTTTGTTCAGACCCAGAACGAACTTGTAAATGGACTGTGTGTCTGACATTGGATTTTATTCTGTGTTGATTGATCTCTATTAAATATACATCTGTTTGGCGGTGGAGAATTTATTCTCTTTCTTAACGCCTTTCTCTGAGACGTACGAGCTCAGAGGTTGTATATCGATGGACATCAGTCGCATGGAGTGAATTGCCTGTGTGGCATGCCTAAGTGGCAAATGATCAAGGCTTCTGTTGAAAAGCAAAGTCTTGTGGTTGATGATCAAAGCACGGCCTATGTGGCATTGCTTTGTGTATAGCGTGAATTCGCGAGCCTCACACCTCGGTATGAGTCAAAAACGGGATACGGATCGTTGGGAGAACACGACGTTTCTTTCTTGCTATGGGTGATGCCAGTGACCTACCAGCCCTGACATTTATATACTTTTTACCTGTGTGGTTATTGGAATGAGAGGCTCCTCGAATATATGGTCGTTAACTGGAACTATGTGAGCCGACGTACATACCATTATATAGGTCCTATAGGATCGGGAAACCTGTGATCAGGAATTGCCAATCCTCAAAAGTTAGAGAGGATCGTCCAACCGATTCCAAGGATCGCTGTGTGTGGTCCTGAGACATTTGATATAGTGTCTCGAATGGAGAGGAGCTTTCCCCTTGCCTCGACTCATGATGGAATCCAATTTCCAATACGTGATAATTCAGTTTTATTTGTAGAACCTAGTATGGCGACATAGTAGATGGTAGCTATGCCGCCTATGATTGAAAATGTTTTGACACTATACACTTATAGTAATGTCAAAATAATCTGCTTTTAAGCATATCAAGCATTCTTTGGCTGTTATAAGGTAAAACCCTATCCTCCGGCTTGCGTTGCATTGTGTGATGGGACCTAGGTCTTATAATAGCTTCATTTTTCTTTATTTAGCATTGCACTGTTTTATGCACTAGTATTCTTGGGAGGAAACCCGTTCCGTGTTATACGGCGTGGTCCCTTGATTTACCTAACTTTAAAATAAAGATTAATAACTGTTTTAGTTCTCACACCAGTCACATGATTGACCTGGAGTTTATTGTTTTAACCTGAACTCTGGGTGCCCCTATTTCCACACGGGTAGCTAGTAGTATTGGTTTTGCAGATTTATATTCACAGGATCCTGGTTTACAGCTGGAGTGATATTCGGAAAGCTCTGTATCCTTGTATTTCTTTCGGTCCGCTGCAGTAATGTATTTAAATCTCTGATATTCTCTGTTGTATAATATTTATTCATACTCTGTATATTCTTGTATTCTGATGGAATAGTTGTAATTAGCAATGAAATGTTCTTCTGTTTGAGTTCCGGTGTGTGTTATCCTTAAAGTAATTCGTCCTTTCTCTTCTCTTCGGAGATCGGGGAAGTTTGGATTGCTTTAGAATGTTAAGGGTTGATACTTCAAGATCAAGATAATGCCTCATTAAAAACCTTACTAACAAAATCACAGTGGGAAAAATATTAGTGAAGGAAAAGAGTACATTATAGCATAATTTTATATGCTTCCCCTTATTTATAACTCATTATATAATTAATCTGTTGATGTAATCGACGCATGCCAATTTTGTACATGATCTTCTAGAATGTTGATTTAGAAATCGCCTTTAAGAACATATCTACCCTCGTTTCTTAAAACTAAATTTGTTTCTCCTTTTTCTTGTTATCCTTTTATTCATGTGTGAAGAGAAATTTTGAAGAAATGTGCTCCATCCTATCACCCTTGATATAATTCACTTGAATCTGAGCCAAGCGATTTGCCTTGTCTTCATAAATAATAGTTTACTGCATCAAAAGATGTTTGATACTTCTGGATCAAATTGTTGCCTCATCAAAACCTTACTAAGAAAAACCCAATGGGAAAAGTCTTAGTGAAGGAAAAAGAGTACAATATAAATTGTCATATTTACTACGTCAAATGTAGTATGATACTTCTGGATCAAAGTAATGCCTCGTTAAAACTTTAATAAAAAAACCAAGTGGAAAAAATCTTAAATAAGGAAAAAGAATACATTATAACTTATTTTTGTATGTTACGTTTGGGTTGATACTTCTGGATCATGACCCATGCCTCATTAAAACCTTACTAAGAAAACTCCAATGGGGAAAAACTTAGTTAAGGAAAAAGAGTGCATTATATCATACTTATGAATGGTCCCCCTGATTTAATAATTTCCTCTGAATTCGTATTCTTCTTTCAGTAACTCAAATTACTTACATATATTTCTTAATGAAGCTTTTCTTTTAAAACTTCATGTGCATTTTCATGCTTCAGGCATGTTATCTTATTTAAAACGCCTTCCTTTAGTGATTTGTATGTTACTAGTATTCATTTATGAATACACTTCATGTGCTTATAATTTTCAGTTTCAATCAGACTTGCATGTTGTAATACATATTTGATGAATAAGACACCTTTCATTGCTAAGCAGGAAATAATCTACTCATCTTGAAGTATATCAAGATTCTCGTTACAGCAATACTTAGAAGAATGAAGCATATCAAGATTTTTATTACAACAACACCAAGCAGGAAGTTATTTACTCACCTTGAAGTATACAAGGTTTTCATTACAATAATACTTAGAAGAATGTTGTAATCTATCATCCATGTTCTTGGTATTCTTTATAATAACAAAATGTTATTTATGTTCTTCAGGAACTTATATATTATAATAATGTTTGCATATCGCAACTACCATTTCAATGGATATTAAGAGTTTCATGATAACAATTCTTAAAAGCAGGAAATGATCTACTCATCATGAATTATTTCAATATTTTTATCACAATATTACTCAAAAGAATCTTGTAATCTACATTTCTTACTCTTTATCACTACCAAAGTTATTTAAATTCTTCTGAAATTTGTATACTTTCATCGCTTATATTTTTTTTGGGTAAGGCCGAGTGGTTTTTATGGTGGACCGGCCACTTAAACTTTCATCGTTTATACCTTCAGGGTATTGTAAGCATTTCAAACACTTTCACCACTTTAATTAATTCAATTACCTTTGAAAAGTACAATGCTCATGGCACTTGACACTCTATGGTGCTTCAATAACTTCCATGTGCTTTTGTCATTATATATATTTCTATTTTTATCTAATGAACTACAGTTCATATCTTATGGACTACAGGTCCATATATCTTATTTAGAAGAATTTCATGATGACTAATCATGTTTCTCTTTAATATAGGATTTTTAATCCATTTATAAATAAGCACTTCATTATTTATTAATTTATCATCGATGATTTTTTTTGGGTCAGTTCTATACATGATTTACTGAGATCTCAAAAATTATCATGCTTTAGGTATGTAACACCCCGAATTTTCTGTTAACTGTAAATAAACAAATTTAAGTATAATTAATCCTTAATGAAAGAATTAAGGGAAACGGGTTACGCCATTACGTTCATCTCGGAATTCTGCTTGAGACAGAGTCCGAGTTTGCGTGAATCGGACTCCGTATGAAGGAGTTATGACCTCCGGAAGTTTCAGAATTCAAATTAAAATTCAAACAGTTCAAAAATCAGTTCAAATTTCGAATTCAAAGCCAAATTGGGCTGGGTGGGAAAATTCCCGCCCAGGACCCAGGTCGACCTGGGGGTCGACCTGGGTGACCAGGTCGACCATAGGGTCGACCTGGGGGCCGACCTGCCCAGTCGACCTGGCTTGGCCCTAGCTGGCCTGGTCGGGTTTCTGGTCGAATTTCTGAGCTTGGCTGTGTCAATAGGGCTTAAATGTCACCTTCTGATTGGCTGCTCTTGAGATGGATTGTCTGGATTCACTCTAGCTTCATCGACGACTCTAATTAATTTAAAATTCTATAAATACAACTTGAGTCTAAACCTAAATTCACACAAATAAATTGGAGATAGAGCCGTCATGCTACTGGAAGGAAGCCAAGAGTAGCCTCCACTTGTAGAAAGCTTAGAGATAAGCTAAAATGAAAGTTATAACACGATTCAAACAACTTTAGTCTTCCCAAAGGAAAGCAATTCAAATTCAGAACTCAGAAATCAGAAAACAAGACCACCGTTCGTTGTAAGTATAGTGATTTTTCCGATGTGAATAAAAGTTTAGATTTGATTCGATGTAAAATAGAAATGGAATTGTGTTATTATGTAACAACGATGTTAATTCACATCTATGTATTGAAATGATTGTAGTATTGTGATGTTTGTGGTATAGTTGAGTTGATATTGATCCTATTGTACACATAGAATTACATGCAAGTTGTATGGTTCATATGGTAATCGACACCTATATGTTTATGTGATTATATAGGTTGTATGTGATTAAGATTTCATGTATACATATGCTAGAACCTTTATGCCTAAAGGATTATGTTCACATACATAATTAGATATATGATTGGATCTAGTTCACACACTTGTCATAAAATTATACATACTTTATGAAATTATCATATTCTTGTCATATGCTAGTTATGCTCGATGTTATGTCTAGATCCAAAAACAAGTTTAGGCTTATGTTATCTAAATCATATGCTAACTTATGTGACACCTATTTTGTTAGATACCTATTTCAATGCAAGTTCACATATACGTTGATTTAGGCTATGTTGCAAGTTCACATTCATGTTGACTATTTTGCAAGTTCACACCTATGATGTTCATAATGACTATGCCAAAAATGCCAAGTTTACACCTATGTCATGTTCATGTTTATGAGTTCCCTTATGTCAGCTTTGTGTGCGCTAAATTATGCTAAGGTTTTAGCCTAATATTATATGTTAAAAACCAAGCGAACGAAAATTAGGCTAAGATTGTTAGCCTAATTTTTAAACGGGGCAACGTTGGGAATATTAGAAAAACTTGACATAAAAATATATGAAATTGGCATGCTTGTCACATGCCAAAATTGGTGGCATTTTAAACGGTATAAATTCTTATACCAAAAAGGATGAACTTGGAAAGTGGGCCATAACATTAAATTTACATATATTCAGTAATAAAGACAAATATGTAAATTTAGAAAATACGAGTATGCTTAACACGAGGTTGGATTGAGTTGTGATGTAAACCCGTCCGGACCCACCCAGCTGTCCAGTAGTCACAACAATACCTATCCAATGTGGGTGGTTAAGTATGAAGCCCAATAAGGACCTGAGGTTAGACTGAGTTACGTTGTAAATCTTCCCGGAACCGATCGGTACATCCAGCAACCATAACAATACCTGTCTAATGTGAGTGGTCGGTGCTTTAAAAAAGAGCTAAGGACAGACTGTCAGGATGGTAGGGTTAAGTTAACTAAAACACTTAACCAATTCAACATGTTAATGAAATTGATGGTGGGGTTAGGTAAGTACAGACACTTAACCACTTAACACGTTTGACTAGAAAACCCTAGTAATTGGGACCCATTTCAGCAGTAACCCAATTAGGTATAATGGTACCCTGAAACTAGGCAGGGTGGGGCATGATTACTGGGCTGATTGTAAGCAGTCAAAAGCGACGGCGGTGGGTGCAACAATGTGGGTTCTAACGGAGTGTGGGCGTGCACACACTTCGGAGCAGACAAACAGGGCACTAGGGGCACCAGTAGTATAACCTATGCATTTCTAGTTTTGTGTCGGGTCGCCACCATGGGACTTGATACACCCCATGGTGGGGCAAGCATAGGTATCTACAATCTTTGGGGGCCGTAAGACACATATGATCATGCGAGTAGAAGCCGATCTTTAGAAAAAGGGGATCACTTTACCTCCAGCATAGGGTGCCATTTAAGACATTACAAGTAGGTGCAGAGATATAGTATGGGGTGCGATAGTATATTCGATTCAAAATGCTCTGTCTTAGTTTATGACACTCTCCTATTTCCAGTTTATACTTATCATGCCCTTATTCTTATTCTCATACTGATGAGTAACTAGACTTACCAGGCTTTATGTCTGACCCTATTTTCTTTCGTCTTCTTTTCTTCTTTTCCCTCCCCCAGGTCCACAGGGAGGAAACAACTCAGCTTAGTCAAACTCTTTGCATGCTTCAAGATAGTAGATGTACGGTTTGGACTCTCTCTCTCCTTGGCTATGGCGGTTGGACACAATCATGGGGATTTATGCAGTTTTAATCATGTTTTATGCTTCTTTATTTAATAACCAAGACAAAAATGATGTTGTAATGTTTTGGAAGGTGTTATGAGACAATTATGGAAATGTTTTGTATGAACAAGTATTTTATGAAATAAAAGTCTGTTTGTTTCCGCTGCTTATATATATGTGTTTATATCTGTCTTGTGTCTTATCTGTGACTTTTACTTATAAACCTCCACCAAAGTTAAGGCAGTCCCTTGTGAGTGACCTTAATGGAGGGTGGGGTGTTTCACTTGCTATCAGAGCATAGATTTACCAGACTATATAAAAATTTTTGAAACTATTTTCAAAAGAAGTTTAGGAAGCATTCTTTTTCAAGAAAAAGTCTTGTTTTTAAAAGGCATAAATTCCCCAAAGCATACGCACTATCTCTCTCTATCCTTTGTCTTGAATACTTTCCTTTTTGTTCCAACATGTCTGGAGATCTTAACCTTCCGGAAGGAGTACCGATACCTAGTTGGTTCCGAAGGTACCTAGAGGCTAGGGCCAATGGTGCGGGCCCAGCAGACATTCCTCCTCCTACAGTGGCAGCGGTTCCTCCACCTCCTCCTCCTCCTCGTCGAAATACTTTCGGTAAGATATGTAGAGACTTCAAAGCTATGGGTGGAAAGGACTTTTATGGAACTGAATCCTTTGTAGTAGCAAGGAACTGGCTGAAGGAGACCGAGGACTTGTTCGTCATCTTCGAAGTTGACGACAGGCAAAAGATACAGCTAGCAATATGGTTGCTGAAAGATGAAGCTTCCTATTGGTAGGAAGTTACCCATGCTGAGAGGCCAGTGGAAACTTGGGAAGATTTTAGGACAAGGTTTGGGATGAAATTCCTCTCCCAAGCTGAAAGAAGCCTGTAAATGGAGAAGTTCCTAACCCTTAAACAAGGAAGTATGACAATAAAGGAGTATGTAAATCAGTTTAATCAACTGGCCAGATTTGGGCTGGATTTAGTAAACACCCAACACAAGAAGGCCCTTTGCTTCGTCAAAGGTCTGAATGAACCTCTACACAGCCTTGCAATGACCCATATACCCATGGGGGCGACCTATGAAAGCTTGGTGGACATGGCGCTGCTACATGAGGAAGACAAAGGCAAGAAAGAGGCAAAGGTGGAAGCGCCTCAAGAAAAGAAAGAGGGTTTACAGGCTAAGAAAACAGACTTCAAGAAAGGCGGGAAGAACAACAAAACCCGTGAAAAGAGAACGTGCAATTTCTGTGTAATTGCGGGACATATAGTAAAAGACTGCAGGAAGAAGAAGGCAAAAATGAATGGGGGCTGTTTCCATTGTGGAGAGACTGGACACTTGGCTAAGGACTGCCCAAAGAAGCGGGGGCAGGGACAGTGGACTGGATCCACCTCAGGAGGACAGGTTCACACGCTGACGGCACCTCCACAGGAATGAGGTAGAAATATTTCTGTAGAAAGCTTAGTTTATCTGTATGATCATCCAGTTCGCACTCTCTTTGATTCTGGTGCATCACACTCCTTTATTTCATCTTCTTTAGTAGAATCTCTGCACCTAGACACTAGTATGATAGAAGATCCCTTGGTTGTTTCAAATCCAATTGGGGGCTCGGCTTATTTGTCGATGGTTTGCTTGGATTTGAAAATCTCTATTCTAAGTGTTGAATTTAGATGTAGTGCCTTTGTTTTGGGCTTCTCAAGATATGGATTGATCTTAGGCATGGACTGGTTATCCAGTAACGGTGCCATTCTTGATTGTGAGAAAAGAGTGGTTAGACTCTTGACTCGGCTCGGTAACACTCTAGAAATTTCTTGTAATCCCTTGAATGCTGTTATGCTAGTTATCTAGAGTTGCTTGACGCTTCTGTTTAGAATTTGCAGTCAGTTAGGGTGGTCCGGGAATATCCGGGTGTCTTTGAAGAGGTGAAAAGCTTACCTCCGAAGCGGGAAATAGACTTCCGCATATATCTTGTTGATAATGCAAAGCCTGTAGCTCTGCCTATTAGACACATGGCTCCAAAGGAGAGAAAGGAGCTCAATAAGCAAGTTAAGGAGCTTCTCGAGAAGGGGTTTATAAGGAGAAGTATCTCAGAATAGGGTGCTCCAGTGGTGTTCGCCACCAAAGCAGATGGTTCACTACGTCTTTGTGTGGACTATATGGAGCTAAACATGCTGACTAAAAAGAATAGACACCCGCTTCCCAGAATAGACGATTTGTTTGATCAGCTTATAGGTGCTTCGGTCTTCTCCCAACTTGATCTAGCTACTGGATTCCATCAGCTAAGGGTAGCTGAAGATAGTATTGATAAAATGGCATTCAGAACCCCAGACGGTTTCTACGAGTGGCTTGTCATACCTTTCGGTTTGACAAATGCACCCGCTTATTTCTTGGACCTAATGAGCAGAGTGTTCAGAGAATTCCTCAATAAGTTCGTGGTGGTCTTCGTAGACGATATTTTGATCTTCTCAAAGAATGAGGAAGAACATGCTCGGCATCTAAAAGAAATCATGGATACTCCCCGTGCACATTAGCTAAAAGCCAAATTCTCCAAATACCACTTCGGGAGAGAAGATGTCAGATTTCTTGGATTTATAGTGTCCAAAGAAGGGTTAGCCGTAGACCCCGCGAAAGTGGTGGCAGTGCAAGATTGGAAGACACCAAGAAATGCAACCGAAGTCTGAAGCTTTCTTGGGCTAACAGGTTTTTACCGAAAATTCACTAGGGATTTCATGAAAATCTCAGCTCCACTCACAAGGCTAACAAAGAAGAATCTAGCATTCGCTTGGGATTTGGACTGTGATTTTGCTTTCCAACGCTTAAAAAGGGCTCTTACAACAGCCCCAGTTCTAACTTTGCCTAATGGAAGCAAGATGTTCACAGTATACATGGATGCTTGTGGTACGGGACTAGGAGCTGTTTTGATGTAGGAAGGGAGGGTAGTAGCTTATGGTGGAAGACAATTGAAAGTTCATGAAAAGAACTACCCAACCCACGATCTTGAGTTGTCCGCCATCGTCTTTGCGCTTAAGTCTTGGCGCCAGTATCTCCTAGGTGAGAAGTTCGAATTATATACTAACCATAAATCATTGAAATATCTCTTCTCGCAGAAAGATCTTAACCTAAGGCAGCAAAGATGGATGGAATTCCTTGCCTCATATGATTTTGAAATTTCCTATACTCCTGGCAAAGGCAACGTAGTAGCAGACGCGCTGAGCCGAAAGAGACTGACCTTAAGCCCTCTCTTTGTGGAAAGGCAAAGCTTGGAGTATATAGCCAGTTTTGATTTTAGGCCATCCTCTGATTTCGTACTTGGTTTATTGGCCTCCCTAGAAGTACGACCCACTCTTTTGGACTCAATAGGGGTCGCTCAATGTGAAGACCCTCAGCTTGTGGATGTGATTGATAGGCTAATTAGGGGTGAAATTTCCAGTCACCTCAATAGGTACTCCATCGATGATAAGGGTTGGCTGAGGCGAGATGGAAGACTGTGCGTCCCACAAGCAAGGGAGTTGGTAAAGAAGGTTCTCGAGGAAGCACATCATTCCAAGATGACAATACACCCAGGCGGGGACAAAATGTACAAGGACGTAAAGAGAGTTTTCTATTGGAGCGGCATGAAGAAGGACGTGGCAGATTTCGTTTCTAAGTGCGTGGCATGCCAACAGGTCAAGGCGGAACAAAAGAAGCCTGGAGAACTGCTTCCTCCTCTAGAAGTCCCGCAATGGAAGTGGGATAACATTTCAGTGGACTTCATTGACGGGTTGCCTAGGTCAAGAAGAGGCAATATGTAATAACCCGGAAATCCGAGCCAATTCAAAAATTTTATTTTGGCTATTTTAATGAATTTTGATTATTTAAAATGAACTATTTTAAATAATAACGACGAAAAAATTATTTTCGACGAAGTTAAAATGAATATTTTATTTTAATTATATAACGAGCCTGAAATGGTGCGGTAGTTTGAAACTTCGATTTCGAATTTCAAATGAATATACAGAATTCGTTTTAAGTCGGAATTGGACGAAACAAGAAATATTTGAATCTGTTTGACGATATATTTCTAACTGATGTAAGAAACTGAGATTTCACATTAGAAGATGAAAGACATGTCCAGTTTAAAATTCAGAAAAGTCGCTGTGGAATTTATGTATATTTTAATATATATAAAGGCCTTGAAAATAGCCATTTCGCAAACGACCTCGGTTTTCGATGAAACAACTTTTGTTGGATCCGCGATGTCAAGTTATTGTTAGATTCCAAAATTCGTAATCTTTCGAATCAATATGTGAGCGTGGCAAAGGAAAACGCGTTTGACCAGTTTCAGTTGATTTTAATCGACTGGAAAATGGCCATTTTTAGACGGCCTCAGAATTTGACCAAATTAGTTTTGTTAGGACCATATGGTCGATACGAAGCTAGAAATAATTTTTCGGGAATTTTTAGAGTCAGTATGTGGCCCCGGTAAATTGAAATGTGCGTTCAAATTCAATATATAGAGTTATATTTTGATTTTGACGGAAACTGATTGAAACGATCGAATCGGCTTACGATACATATCCCATTGTGTTCGGAATGAGGGTAATTGTCTAGGGACGACAGTGGTTGGGTTTGATTTGAGGACTGGACGTGAAAACTAGCATTTTTGAAATTTAAAAGAATAAAATAATATTTTTATACACTTATATCCCTCCCCCCTTTATCTCCTCAGTCAACCCCCTTCATTTCGTTCAGTCTCAACTTTAAAAAGAAAATAAAAAGAAATCATCACAGCAGTGGAACCCTAGCCCGCCGCTGCACTGTCGAGCCGCCATCGGAGGCGCCTCCCCTTCGCTGACGACCGACCATCCTTCCTCCATCTCCCCTCCTCTCGAGCGACGCGACCCCTCCTCCTTCAGCCCCCTCCACCGTAAGCACCACCGCCGCGCTGACTGGACGCCGCACCGGTTCCCTCCCCTCTGGCGGACCCCCCTGCATCTTGACCGTCGAATCCCTAGTCCCCAAAACTATTGAAACCCACAGCCCCAAGGCTCTAACCTCCCCTGAAGCCGCCTCCGACCACACCATCCACGGCGCCGACCACCGCAGAACCCCCCTCCTGTCAACACCCCGACCGCGAGCAGTTCATCCCCCTTCTGGCGCAGCAAATCCCCTTTCTCCCTTCCACTGTAAGCTTTTTATTTATTTAAATTCTCTTTTTAGAATTGATTATTTGATTTTTATAGAATAAAAGTGTTGATTTTTATAGAATTGAAAGTTTTGATTTTTATCATAGATAAAATAAATTTTTTAATGAAGATAAAAATTAGATTCTTAAAGAAGAAAAGATTAGATTTTTAATTCTAGAAAGATATGATTTTTAATATACGAAAGATTTGATTTTTAATCATGTAAAGATGAGATTTTTAGTTTGGAAAAAAATCCGATTTTTAGTTAAGAAAATATACGATTTTTATATAATAGAAAGAATAAAAATATGATTTTTATATAGTAAAGATTATAAAAATATAATTTTTATGAGGTAGAGAATATAAAAATATTATCTTTATATATGAAGCGAAATAAAAATCTGATTTTATTATATATATGTTGGAATAAAAATGGGATTTTTATAGCAATGATATAAAAATTTGATCTTTATATTAGAAGTAGATATAAAAATATAATTTTTATATAGGAAGGAGCATTATAAAAATATATTCTTTATTGGAAGAAGAGTGATATAAAAATAAATTTTTTATATAGAGAATAGTGTGATAAAAATATAATCTTTATTATATTAACGCCGTTATAAAAATAGAATTTTTATCTACATAGTAAGAATATAAAAATGTGATTTTTATATATGTAGTGGCTACTGGCAACGAAATTTACAAAAGGCGAGCACGGCGAAGATTTCTACAAGAAGAGTCATGGCATTTGGATTAGCTAGTCGGTGAGAACTTCTCACTTCTATTTTATTTCTAGTTGATATATATACTAGGATGCAGACGGTGTTTAGTAGCACCCGACACCCGTCGTCCACAGACCATGGATGACTTGTTTTGTTTGATTGCTATGGTGTGAAATTTGATTGTGTGATGTGAAATGAAATAAAATATTTTATAATGGAAAATATTTTATAGTTAAAAATATGATTTTTAACGTGTATAAAATAAATAGTAATAAACAAATCGGAGATTTGTTTATATACACTGATTTGACTGATATTAATTGGGACGATAAATTTTACACATCGCCCAACTGCACAAATAAAAATCTGTGTTTGTTGATTTGAAACCCCACACGGGTATTGGGATGATATATGACATACACTAATCCCAATAATTAGCTGTATGTCGATCGACTGATTGACAGACTGTTATAAGCGTTAAATATTTATATTTGATGCTTATACAGTGTATAACGCACTTTGGATGATGGTCGATTGTTTGTTGTCATTGCTGTATACAAGAATTGGATGAAATCCATATAAATGAAATTATATGGTAATTGACTGTGTCTGGTTCCAGTTCAGAATTATCAAATATTTTAAAATAATATTTAGTGAATATTGAAATGTGAAGCTGTGTTAAGTAGTTAAACGCCATTTTAACACGAACGGGAACTTCGTCGATTTTATTTGTTTTTAATGAATGTTGAAAAGTGATTTCAATAATCGAATATTTTAGAAAATGAATTCGAATTGAATTGAATGGAAAATGAATTCGAATTAAATTGAATAGAAAACGAATTCAAATCTAATTGAAATTAAATTGAATAGAAAACGAATTCAAATCGAATTAAAATTAAATTGAATCGAATAGAATTCAAATCGAATTGAAATTGAGTTGAATCGAATTGAATTGAAATCAAATAGAAATGAATGTAAAAAGGGAATTTATAAAGGAAAATTCAATTTTGATTTGAAATAGAATAAGAAGTTGAAATCGTTTTGAAAATAAATTTAAAACGATTTATAAAATTTTTAAATGGATATAGACAAAATATATATAATATATATTGTATTATATATTTAATGGCCTGAACAGAACGCGCCGCGCCGCGACAGTTCGCGAATTTCGACCATTGAGTTCGAATGGATATTGCGGGAGATCTGACCGTCGGATTCTCCTAAAACCTGAACCTTGGGTTCGTATCGAAAAGAGCTTTCTAACGAATATTTGAAATTAGAAATCTAACGGTTGGATTTGGAATTATGTCCAAATCAAATTTGGAAAAGGTCGTTGTAAGTGCAGTTCGATGGCCATTGATGGAAATCGACTGTACGAGCCTTGATAAAATTATTAAAAATAGTAATAATTTGTGTAAAATCATAAGAAATGATTTGGGAAGAATTAGGATGAAAAAAATCCATATTTGAAAAGATAAAAATAGTTTTTTTTATCGAAATGAACTAGTTTTGAACTAGAATTATAATTCTATTTATTTTTAAAATAAATAAAGTGGATTTGAAATGGTTTCAATGGTAACCAGAATTTCCAATAATTGAATTGGATAGATTTGAATTGAAATTGTCTTTGGATTATTTCGATGTTGGACTTCGTGATGAAACAGATATTGTTATGGGAATTTGAAAGATATATTAATATCGTTATTTCCAATATGATATTTGTTGGTCATAGAATTTGATATTGAATATAAGCCGATATATTTTCTATTCAGAGCCTTGTATATCAAATTTGATTTGGGTTTGTCGTGAATGGTGTCTTCATTAACACTGTCCTTAAACCCAGTTGAGAAAAAGATTAAATCTGTTATTTAGATTTAATGAAGTTTACCAATTAAATGGTATTTAATTGGAATTGAATTTGAATTGATTTTTGGGTTTATCGTGAATGGTGTTTAAATAACACTTGTTCTTTAACCCGATAATTAATGGAATGTGATTTTGGGTTGTCGTGAACGGTATCTTCAATAATACTGTTCTTAGACCCAACAGAGTTAAGAAAATCAGAAACTAACTGGAGGTTAGTTAAGTTAAATGGTTTCTTGGGTGTTGATCTGATGTTGGTTTCGGCCTTCGGGGTTAATAATTAGGGAATTACTCACTTGCTAATTTACGGTAAGGGACTGATCGAAATGTGATGTGATTTTGGGGTTTATCGTGAACCGTGTTTTAAAAGACATCGGTTCTTTAACCCAGTTAAAGATTAAAACTAAGTGGAGATTTAATGAATCTTTAATTAGATTGAAAATATCGAGAATGGAATATCACCAGTTTTGCTCCAGGCGATAGTTAAATCTTTAATTTGATTTAAACGTGAAAGGGTAATTGAATTTACCGATAACACCGTGGTGTTAGATATGAAGTATGACCAGTTTTACTTCATGGGATAAATAGGTTGAGATTGGGAAATAAAATAAATGATTACTTCGGTGTGGTTCGCTAATCCCGACTAGTTGAATTGATATTCAAAAGAAGATTAAAGAATAAATTTGAGGAATTTATCTTTGATAAAATTAATGGGAACCTTTCCCTAGAAACGTGAATTTAGAAACTAACTGTAGGTTAGCTAAGCAGAATGGTTTCCTGTGTATTGATCTGATGTTGGTTTCAGCCTTCGGGGTTAATATTTGGGGAATTATTCTCTTGTTAATTTACGGTTAGTGACTGATGAATTGGAAGGATGCGTATGTTGTGTTTGTGTAACACTTGTATATTATATACGTGAGTTATTCGGAAAGACTGGGTTTATCCCATTCTGAATAACAGATACGACGATAAGTCGAAGTTGAAGATGGTGGTCGAAGACCAGAGGTCTCCCCGTCGTTTTGATAATTACTGATGATCTTGATTGGGCCGTACACCCAAGAGGAGGGAATCAATTGGTGATCGTCGAAACGTACTTGGAGATCGATGGATATGCGAGGTACAAGGTGCCTCCGATTTCGTTCAGACCCAGGACGGACTTGTAAATGGACCGTGTGTCTAACATTGGATATCATTCTATGTGATTGATAGATATTGGTTGCATGGAGTGGTTTGCCTGTGTGGCATGCTAAGATGCAAATGATCAAGGCTTCTGTTGAAAAGCAGAGTCTGGTGGTTGATGATCAAAGCATAGCCTGTGTGGCACAACTTTGTGTTGTGTTAATTCGCGAGCCTCACACCACGATTGTGAACCAGAAACGGGAGAGGGCTTCAGGGAGGACATGCATTTCTTTCTAGCTAGAAGTGGCGTCAGTGGTTTTACACGCCCTGACGAGTTTGGCTTATGTGGTTGTTGTTGTTAGAGGCGCCTCAGATTTATCGGTGTCTATGTGAAGCCGATGGAGTCATTCGCTGGCTCATTTATTCCCCATAGGGTGGGGAAACGCAGTGTTCAGGCATTTTAATCCACATCGGTGGACCGACCCTGACGATCCAAGGGCCCACCTGAGTCTGGGTCCTGAGACATGGTAGGCTAGATTGTCTCGAATCGGTAGAGGACGATCCCTGGCCTCGGTTCACAGACGGAAATCCAATTCCCAAATATGTGACTTTGCAGTTTTGATTATAGTGCCTAGTATGGCGACATGATATATGGTACCCATGTCATCTATGATTGATATTTATGATTGTATATAAAATCAGAGACTAACTAGAAAGGAGCTAAGATGGGTGGTTTCCTGGGTATTAGTCTGATGTTCGTTTCGGCCTTCGGGGTTGATACTTAGGGAATCGTTCTCTTACTAATTTACGGTTGGAGTCTGATTAAGAATTAAAACATGAAATTTAGCGTATCAAGCATTCTTTGGCTTTTATAAGGTAAAACCCTATCCTCCGGTTTGTGTTGCATTATGTGATGGGACCTGGGTCTTATAATAGCTTCATTGTTCTTTATTTAGCATTGCACTGTTGTTTTATGCACTGGTGTTCTTGGGAGGAAACCCGTTCCGTGTTATATGGCGTGGTCCCTTGATTTACCTAGCTTAAAAATAAAGATTAATAACTGTTTTAGCTCTCACACCAGTCACATGACTGACCTGGAGTTTATTGTTTTAACCTAAACTCTGGGTTCCCTTATTTTGACACGGGCAGCTAGTAGTTTTGGTTTTGCAGATTTATATTCACAGGATCCTGATTTACAGCTGGAATGATACTCGGAAAGCTCTGTATCCATGTATTACTTCTAGTTGTGTATTGTATTATTTTCCGCTGCTATGTAATGTATTGTAATCTCTGATATTTTATAATGTGTAATATTGATTTATACTCTGTATATTCTTGTAATCTGATGGAATAGTTGTAATAAGCAATGAAATGTTCTTCTGTTTGCGTTCTTTTTTGTGTTGTTCTCGAAGTATCCACTCTTTCCTTCATGGGGAAGTTACGGGTTCTTACAGTTGGTATCAGAGCTTTGGTTTACAAAGCTCGAGAACAAGACATGTTAGAACCAAACGAAAGAATTCATCAGAGATTGGATTAGTAATATCCAATGAGAATGGCTCGTTAGAGATAGGATCAGTAGTATCCTAGAACGAGTGTGAAGAGTATATTTTTAAAATGAAAACAAATTTTGTTTTGAAAATACAAATCAATTATACGTATTTGAATATTTATTTATATTGATTTGGACTATCAAGTATATAGAGGTTTTAATATACGTCTGATCCGCGTGTATTTGAAGTTTTAATATACTGGATAGATATGGAGTCACACTCTAGTCGCCCGGAGATGGTACTGATAATTGTCATGACATCATCAATATTTATATTCGAGTGACGAAAGTGGGATTTCTATATATTTCCTATTGAGTGGTGTGAGAACCAAAATAGTTCGATCGCTGCGGGGAACAAGTCAAAATAGAAAAACTCCTATTGGGTTTAGGGATAATCAGGATCGAACTGATCACTTCCACCACGTCAAGGTGACACTCTACCGCTGAGTTATATCCCTTCCCGGCCCCATCGAATGTGATTTGGCATCAAAAATCTGATTTTTGACTATATATCAAAGTTATGAATTTGTAATGATAACCAACTAATTGAATGATGATTGTGTTATTTGATTATCGGTTGATTAATTAAATTTGAACCATTTAGCCAATTGAATCAAAAATAGTGGTTTTTATAGAAAATTTATCGCATTTGCATGCATGTACATGTACTTACATTGAACAGGTCATAGCAAGGAGGCTAGAGCAGAAGAATAAAATTGTTTGCCCGACAAATAGGTACATGTTTACCATAGTTTACTGTTTTGTTTGGATGATGATGATTTTATGAGCCGATTGGCTAGCCGCTTGGCATTTTCTTTTTTTTGGAATTAAGAAGGCCATGGGAGGCTATATGAAATATCCTGAAGTCCCCGGTGCAGGGGAGGTTATGGCGAAATTTTTTGAAAATTTAGGGTGTTAGCCAAATTTTTGAAAAATTTGAAAAGTTCTTAGAAACTGAAAAGTTGAAGAACTTAAGCCGTAAAGAAAATAATGCAAGTTGAGTTGATTTGTTAAACAACTTTCGGCTTCGTTCCTTTTCGGGGATGAAAAGTTTTAAGTGGGGGAGATTGTAATAACCCGGAAATTCAAGCCAATTTAAAATTTTTATTTTGGCTATTTTAATGAATTTTGATTATTTAAAATGAATTATTTTAAATAATAACGACGAAAAATTTATTTTCGACGAAGTTAAAACGAATATTTTATTTTAATTATATAACCAGCCAGAAATGGCGCGGTAGTTTGAAATTTCGATTTCGAATTTCAAATGAATATGCAGAATTCGTTTTAAGTCGGAATTGGACGAAACAAAAAATATTTGAATCTGTTTGATGATATCTTTCTAACGGATGTAAGAAACTGAGATTTCACATTAGAAGATGAAAGATATGTCCAGTTTACAATTCAGAAAAGTCGCTGTGCAATTTATACATATTTTAATATATATAAAGGCCTTGAAAATAGCCATTTTGCAAACGACTTCGGTTTTCGATGAAACCACTTTTATAGGATCCGCGATGTCAAGTTATTTCTAGATTCCAAAATTCGTAATTTTTCGAATCAATATGTGAGCGTGGCAAAGGAAAACGCGTTTGACCAGTTTCAATTGATTTTAATCGACTGGAAAATGGCCATTTTTCAGACGGTCTCAGAATTTGACCAAATTAGTTTTGTTAGGACCGTATGATCGATACGAAGCTAAAAATAATTTTTCGGGAATTTTTAGAGTCCGTATGTGGCCCGGTAAATTGAAATGTGCATTCAAATTCAATATATAGAGTTATATTTTGATTTTGAAGAAACTGATCGAAACGATCGAATCGGCTTACGATACATATCCCATTGTGTTCGGAATGGGGGTAATTAGCTTAGGACGATAGTGGTTGGGTTTGATTTGAGGACCGAACGTGAAAACTAACATTTTTGAAATTTAAACGAATAAAATAATATTTTTATACACTTATATCCCTCCCCCCTTTATCTCCTCAGTCAACCCCCCCTTCATTTCATTCAGTCCCGACTTTGAAAAGAAAAAAAAAGAAATCATCACAGCGGCGGAACCCTAGCCCGACGCTGCCACTGTCGAGCCGGCATCGGAGGCGCCCCCCTTTGTTGACGACTGACCATCCTTCCTCCATCTCCCCTCCTCTCGAGTGACACGACCCCTCCTCCTTTAGCCTCCTCCACCATAAGCACCACCGCCGAGCTGACTGGCCGCCACACCGATTCGCTCCCCTCTGGCAGATCCCCTGCATCTCGACCGTCGAATCCCCAGTCCCCAAAACCGTTGAAACCCACATCCCCAAGGCTCTAACCTCCCCTGAAGCCGCCTCCGACCACACCATCCACGGCGCCGACCACCGCAGAAACCCCCCTCCTGTCAACACCCCGACCGCGAGCAGTTCATCCCCCCCTCTGGCGCAGCAAATCCCCTTTCCCCCTTCCACTTTAAGCTTTTTATTTATTTAAATTCTCTTTTCAGAATTGATTATTTGATTTTTATAGAATAAAATGTTGATTTTTATAGAATTGAAAGTTTTAATTTTTAATACATGAAAGTTTTGATTTTTATCATAGATAAAAATTAGATTTTTGATGAAGATAAAAATTAGATTCTTAAGAAGAAAAGATTAGATTTTTAATTCTAGAAAGATATGATTTTTAACATATGAAAGATTTGATTTTTAATCATATAAAGATGAGATTTTTAGTTTGGAAAAAAATCCGATTTTTAGTTAAGAAAATATACGAATTTTATATTATAGAAAGAATAAAAATATGATTTTTATATAGTAGAGATTATAAAAATATATTTTTTATGAGGTAGAGAATATAAAAATATTATCTTTATATATGTAGCGAAATAAAAATCTGATTTTTATTATATATATATTGGAATAAAAATGGGATTTTAATAGTGATGATATAAAAATTCGATCTTTATATTAGTAGTAGATATAAAAATACAATTTTTATATAGGAAGGAGCGTTATAAAAATATATTCTTTGTTGGAAGAAGAACGATATAAAAATAAAAAATTTATATAGAGAATAGTGTGATAAAAATATAATCTTTATTATATTAATGCCGTTATAAAAATAGAATTTTTATCTATATAGTAAGAATATAAAAATGTGATTTTTATATATGTAGTGGCTACGGGCAACGAAATTGACAAAAGGCAAGCACGTTGAAGATTTCTACAAGAAGAGTCGTGGCACTTGGATTAGCTAGTCGGTGAGAACTTCTCACTTCTATTTTATTTCCGGTTGAAATATATATACTAGGATGCAAATGGTGTTTAGTAGCACCCGACACCCGTCGTCCACAGACCATGGATGACTTGTTTTGTTTGATTGCTGTGGTGTGAAATTTGATTATGTGATGTGAAATGAAATAAAATATTTTATAGTGGAAAATATTTTATTGTTAAAAATATGATTTTTAACGTGTATAAAATGAATAGTAATAAACAAATCGGAGATTTGTTTATATAGACTGATTTGACTGATATTGATTGGGACGATAAATTTTACACATCGCCTAACTACACAAATAAAAATCTGTGTTTGTTGATTTGAAAACCCACATGGGTATTGGGATGATATATGACATACACTAATCCCAATAATTAGCTGTATGTCGATCGATTGATTGACAAACTGTTATAAGCATTAAATATTTATATTTGATGCTTTTACAGTGTAGAGCGCACTTTGGATGATGGTTGATTGTTTGTTGTCATTGTTGTATACATGCATTGGATGAAATCCATATAACTGAAATTATATGGTAATTGACTGTGTCTGATTCCGGTTCAGAATTATCAAATATTTTAAAATAATATTCAGTGAATATTGAAATGTGAAGCCGTGTTAAGTAGTTAAACGCCATTTTAACACGAACGGGAACTTTGTCGATTTTATTTGTTTTTAATGAATGTTGACAAGTGATTTCAATAATCAAATATTTTTGAAAATGAATTCGAATTGAACTGAATAGAAAATGAATTCGAATTAAATTGAATATAAAACGAATTCAAATCGAATTTAAATTAAATTGAAAAGAAAAACGAATTCAAATCGAATTGAAATTAAATTGAATCGAATAGAATTCAAATCGAATTGAAATTGAATTGAATCGAATTGAAATCGAATTGAAATTGAATTGATATCAAATAGAAATGAATGTAAAAAGGGACTTTATAAAGGAAAATTCAATTTTGATTTGAAATCGAATAAGAAGTTGAAATCGTTTTGAAAATAAGTTTAAAATGATTTATAAAATTCGTTTTAAATGGAAATCGACGAAATATATATAATATATAATATATTATATATTTAATGGCCTGAATAGAACGCGTCGCGCCGTGGCAGTTCACAAATTTTGATCATTGACTTCTAATGGATATTGTGGGAGATCCGACCGTCGGATTCTCCTAAAACCAGAACCGTTGGGTTCGTATCGAAAAGAGATTTCTAACGAATATTTGAAATTAGAAATCTAACGGTTGGATTTGGAATTATGTCCAAATCAAATTTGGAAAAGGTCGCTGTAAGTGCAGTTCGATGGCCGTTGATGGAAATCGACTGTACGGGCCTTGATAAAATTATTAAAAATAGTAATAATTTGTGTAAAATCATAAGAAAAGATTTGGGAAGAATTGGGATGAAAAAATCCATATTTGACAAGATAAAATTAGATTTTTATCGAAATGAACTAGTTTTGAACTAGAATTATAATTCTATTTATTTTTAAAATAAATAAAGTGGATTTGAAATGGTTTCAACGGTAACCAGAATTTCCAATAATTGAATTGGAATGGATTTGAATCGAAATTGTCTTTGGAATATTTCGATGTTGGATTTCGTGATGAAACAGATATTGTTATGGGAATTTGAAAGATATATTAATATCGTTATTTCCAATACGATATTTGTTGGTCGTAGAATTTGATATTGAATATAAGCCGATATATTTTCTATTCAGAGCCTTGTATTTAATATCAAATGTGATTTGGGTTTGTCGCGAATGGTGTCTTCATTAACACTGTCCTTAAACCCAGTTGAGAAAAAGATTAAATCTTTTATTTAGATTTAATGAAGTGTACCAATTAAATGGTACTTAATTGGGATTTAATTTGAAATGATTTTTGGGTTTATCGTGAACGGTGTTTAAATAACACTTGTTCTTTAACCTGATAATTAATGGAATGTGATTTTGGGTTGTCGTGAATGGTATCTTCAATAATACTGTTCTTAGACCCAACGTAGTTAAGAAAATCAGAAACTAACTGGAGGTTAGTTTAGTTGAATGGTTTCTTGGGTATTGATCTGATGTTGGTTTCGGCCTTCGGGGTTAATACTTAGGGAATTACTCACTTGCTAATTTACGGTTAGGGACTGATCGAAATGTGATGTGATTTTGGGGTTTAACGTGAACCGTGTTTTAAAAGACATCAGTTCTTTAACCCAGTTAAAGATTAAAACTAAGTGGATTTTTAATGAATCTTTAATTAGAATGAAAAGATCGAGAATGGAGTATCACCAGTTTTGCTCTAGGCGATAGTTAAATCTTTAATTAGATTTGAACGTGAAAGGGTAATTGAATTTACCGATAACACCGTGGTGTTAGATATGAAGTATGACCAGTTTTACTTCATGGGATAAATAGGTTGGGATTGGGAAATAAAATAAATGGTTACTTCGGTGTGGTTCGCTAATCCCGACTAGTTGAATTGATATTCAAAAGAAGATTAAAGAATAAATTTGAGGAATTTATCTTTGATAAAATTAATGGGAACCTTTCCCTTAGAACGTGAAATTTAGAAACTAACTGTAGGTTAGCTAAGCAGAATAGTTTCCTGGGTATTGATCTGATGTTGGTTTCGGCCTTCTGGGTTAATATTTGTGGAATTATTCTCTTGTTAATTTACGGGTAGTGACTGATGAATTGGAAGGAGGCGTATGTTATGTTTGTGTAACACTTGTTTATTATATACGCGAGTTATTTGGAAAGACCGGGTTTATCCTATTCTGAATAACTGATATGACGATAAGTCGAAGGTGAAGACGGTGGTCGAAGACTGGAGGTCTCCACGCTGTTTGGATAATTACTGATGATCTTGATTGGGCCGTACACCCAAGAGGAGGGAATCAGTTGGTGATCGTCCAGACGTACTTGGAGATCGATGGATATGCGAGGTACAAGGTGCGTCCGGTTTCGTTCAAACCCAGGACGGACTTGTAAATGGACTGTGTATCTGACATTGGATATCATTCCGTGTGATTGATAGATATTGGTTGCATGGAGTGGTTTGCCTATGTGGCATGCTAAGATGCAAATGATCAAGGCTTCTGATGAAAAGCCGAGTTTTGTGGTTGATGGTCAAAGCACAGCCTGCGTGGCACAGCTTTGTGTAGCATTAATTCACGAGCCTCACACCCCGGTTGTGAACCAGAAACGGGAGAGGACTTCAGGGAGGACATGCATTTCTTTCTAGCTAGAAGTGGCGTCAGTGGTTTTACACGCCCTAACGAGTTTGACTTATGTGGTTGTTGTTGTTGTTGTTGCGAGGCGCCACAGATTTATCGACGACTATCTGAAGCCGATGGAATCACTCGTTGGCTCATTTACGCCCCATAGGGTAGGGAAACGCAGTGTTCAGGCATTTTAATCCGCATCGGTGGACCGACCCTGACGATCCAAGGTCCCACCTGAGTCTGGGTCCTAAGACATGGTAGGCTAGATTGTCTCGAATCGGTAGAGGACGATCCCTGGCCTCGGTTCACAGACGGAAATCCAATTTCCAAATACATGACTTTGCGGTTTTGATTGTAGAGCCTAGTATGGCAACATGATATATGGTACCCATGCCGTCTATGACTGATATTTATGATTGTATATAAAATCAGAAACTAACTGGAAACGAGCTAAGATGGGTGGTTTCCTAGGTATTAGTCTGATGTTGGTTTCGTCCTTCGGGTTTGATACTTAGGGAATCGTTCTCTTACTAATTTACGGTTGGAGTCTGATTAAGAATTAAAACATGAAATTTAGCGTATCAAGCATTCTTTGGCTATTATAAGGTAAAACCCTATCCTCCGGTTTGTGTTGCATTGTGTGATGGGACCTGGGTCTTATAATAGCTTCATTGTTCTTTATTTAGCATTGCGCTGTTGTTTTATGCACTGGTGTTCTTGGGAGGAAACCCGTTCCGTGTTATACGGCGTGGTCCCTTGATTTACCTAACTTTAAAATAAAGATTAATAACTGTTTTAGTTCTCACACCAGTTACATCATTGACCTAGAGTTTATTGTTTTAACCTAAACTCTTTGTGCCCTTATTTTGACATGGGCAGCTAGTAGTTTTGGTTTTGCAGATTTATATTCACAGGATCCTGATTTACAGCTGGAATGATACTCGGAAAGCTCTATATCCGTGTATTATTTCTTGTTGTGTATTGTATTATTTTCCGCTGCTATGTAATGTATTGTAATCTCTGATATTTTATAATGTGTAATATTGATTTTTACTCTGTATATTCTTGTAATCTGATGGAATAGTTGTAATAAGCAATGAAATGTGCTTCTGTTTGCGTTCTTTTGTGTGTTGTTCTCGAAGTATCTACTCTTTCCTTCACGGGGAAGTTACGGGTTCTTACACAATACTAGCATTTGGGTAATAGTGGACAGGCTTACTAAAAGCGCCCACTTTTTACCTATCAAGAGTACGAGGACTGCCTCGTCTCTAGCTTTTCTTTATCTCAAGGAAATAGTTTGACTCCATGGAATTCACAACATCTTTCACATTTCTCATCTCCGGAAATGTCTACATGAATCTGCGGACGTGGTGGAGCCAAGCATTCTAGAAGAAGCCGAAGTGGAACGCGAAGCAACTATAAGAAGAGTTCCAACTCGAATCGTAGGAACTGAAGTGAAAAAGCTACGCAACCACAAAGTCAAGCTCGTCAAAATTCAGTGGAGCGATGCCGAGGAAGACGCGACTTGGGAAACTGAGGACATAATACGTGCAGCCTACCCTTTTCTTTTTGAGGGTATATCTTTGATCTCTCTTTTTCCTTAAGCCAAGCTTATATCTATCTTTAGGTATATTTCCTCGATATTATCCTTTATCCTTAGGTAGAAAATCCTTTGGATGTAAATATGTATTTGTAACATGTTATGGTTTATGGCTGCAACTGGTTGCTAGTGGTTGCTCGTGGATGCATATACACACACAACCTAGGTTTTAGATCGGCTCAGTCACCTCATATTGCATATGCATATGTGTGTTCATGTTTGTATGTGGTTGAAAATTCATATGTTGTCATATGGATGTCGCATTTATATGAATGGTTGCGCACTCATGTAGAATTATGAATAGGGAAAATTTTGCATACATAATGGATTCATGGCACTTACATGATTCGCATTAAGGAGGTCAACTGAATCAGTAGACCGCCTGATTTTGCGTTAGATAAGGACATGTACACACATTGTGCATATGATCATGAAGCATTAGAAGTCTTTTAAGGACAATTGTTTGATGGTTGAGTAGATGGACGATTGGATGTTACGACTTACGTTCTCCTAGACTCGAAGATTTCGGGGACGAAATCCTTTAAGGAGGGGAGAATGTAACACCCGAATTTTCTGTTAACTGTAAATTAACAAATTTGAGTATAATTAATCCTTAATGAAAGAATTAAGGGAAACGGGTTTCGCCATGGCGTTCATCTCGGAATTCGGCTTGAGATAGAGTCCGAGTTTACGTGAATCAGACTCCGTATGAAGGAGTTATGACCTCCGGAAGTTTCAGAACGCAAATAAAAATTCAAACAGTTCAAAAATCAGTTCAAATTTCGAATTCAGATCCAAACTGGGCTGGGCGGGAAAATTCCCGCCCAGGACCCAGGTCGACCTGGGGGTCAACCTGGGGGTCGACCTGGCTTGGCCCTGGTTGGCCTGGTCAGGTTTCTGGTCGAATTTTTGAGCTTGGCTGTGTCACTAGGGCTTACATGTCACCTTCTGATTGGCTGCTCTTGAGATGGATGGTATGGATTCACTCTAGCTTTATCGACGGCTCTAATTAATTTAAAATTCTATAAATACAACTTGAGTCTAAACCTAAATTCACACAAATAAATTGGAGATAGAGCCGTCATGCTGCTGGAAGGAAGCCAAGAGTAGCCTCCACTTGAAGAAAGCTTAGACACAAGCCAAAATCAAAGTTATAATACGATTCAGACAACTTTAGTCTTCCCAAAGGAAAGCAATTCAAATTCAGAACTCAGAAATCAGAAAACAAGACCGTTGTTTGTTATAAGTATAGTGATTTTTCCGATGTGAATAAAAGTTTGGATTTTATTCGATGTAAAATGGAAATGGAATTGTGTCATTATGTAACAACGATGTTAATTCACATCTATGTATTGAAATGATTGTGGTATTGTGATGTTCGTGGTATGGTTGAGTTGATGTTGATCCTATTGTACACATAGAATCACATGCAAGTTGTATAGTTCATATGGTAATCGACACCTATATGTTTATGTGATTATATAGGTTGTATGTGATTAAGATTTCATGTATACATATGCTAGAACCTTTATGCCTAAACGATTATGTTCACATACATGCTATTATGTTGTAAGAAAGTTCCAAAATTGGATCCATATCAAGATCCACTTTAATATGTGTTTCATGTTGTAATTAGACATATGATTGGATCTAGTTCACACCCTTGTCATAAAATTATACATACTTTATGAAATTATCATATTCTTGTCATATGCCAGTTATGCTCGATTGTGATAGCCCGTAACTTCCCCGTGTAGGAAAGTCCGGATTACCTTGAGAACAACACGCAAAAGAAAGCAGACGGAAGAACATTTCATTGCTATTACAACAATTCCATCAGATACAAGAATATACAGAGTATGAACGAATAAATTACATTCGACAAATATCAGAGACTACAATAAATTACATAGCAGCGGAAAAATAA
This sequence comes from Allium sativum, assembly GCA_030737875.1. Lineage (NCBI taxonomy): Eukaryota > Viridiplantae > Streptophyta > Magnoliopsida > Asparagales > Amaryllidaceae > Allium > Allium sativum. The sequence goes on along the minus strand of CM060920.1, from coordinate 689,418,653 downwards.
TATAAAACACAACTGAAAGTGATACACGGATACAGAGCTTTTCGAGCATCGTTCCAGCTGTAAATCAGGATCCTGTGAATATAATTCTGCAAAACCAAAACTACTAGCTTCCCGTGTCGAAAATAGGGGCACCCAGAGTTTAGGTTAAAACAATAAACTCCAGGTCAGTCATGTGACTAGTGTGAGAACTAAAACAGTTATTTAAAACTTTACTTTAAAAGAGAGTAATTCAAGGGACCACGCCGTATAACACGGAACGGGTTTCCTCCCAAGAATACCAGTGCATATAGATAAACAACGCAATGCTTTTTCGGAAAATGAAGCTATTATAAGACCCAGGTCCCATCACACAATGTAACGCAAGCCGGAGGATAGGGTTTTCCCTTATAATAGCCAAACATGCTTGGTACGTTTAAAACAAATCATTTGATACTATAATAAGTGTATAGTGTCAAAACAATTTCAATCATAAATATCAATCATAGACGGCATGGGTACCATATATCATGTCGCCATACTAGTTCTACAATTAAAACCGAAATACACGTATTGGAAATTGGATTTCCGTCATGAGTCGAGGCAAGGGGCAAGCTCCTCTCTGCTTCGAGACACTCTAGCAAATGCCTCGGGACTACACACTCTGGGTAACCCCTGGATGCTTCAGGGTCGGTCCTCTCTTACGTTTGAGGATTGGCAATTCCTGAACACACATTTCCCGTTCCTTACAGACCTAAAATTGAGGCACCTCATCCAACAACCACATAGGTGAAAAGTATATAAATGTCAGGGCTGGTAAGTCACTGACACCACCAAAGCTAGAAAGAAACGTCGTGCTCTCCCTGCAGTCCTTATCCCGTTTTTAACTCATACCGAGGTGTGAGGCTCGCGAATCCACGCTATACACAAAGCTGCCACGTAGGTCGTGCTTTGATCATCAACCACAAGACTTTGCTTTTCAACAGAAGCCTTGATCCATGCAACTCAGCATGCCACACAGGCAATTCATGCCATGCGACTGATGTCCATCGATATACAACCTCTGGGCTCGTACGTCTCAGAGAAGGGCGTTAAGCAAGAGAATAAATTCTCCGCCGCCAAACAGATGTATATTTAATAGGGATCAATCAACACAGAATAAAGTCCAATGTCAGACACACAATCCATTTACAAATTCGTTCCGGGTCTGAACGAAACCGGAGGCACTTTCCTCGCATATCCATCGATCTCCAAGTACGTTTGGACGACCACCAACTATTTCCATCCTCTTGGGTGTACAGCCCAATCAGGATCATCAGTAATTATCCAAATAATTTGAAGACTTCCGGTCTTCAACCACTGTCTTCATCTTCGACTTATCGTCGAATCGGTTATTCAGAATGGGTATAAACCCGGACTTTCCGAACAACCCGCATATATAGTAAACAAATGTTACACAAACACAACATACGCCTCATTCCAATTCATTAGTCATTAACCGTAAATCAGCAAGAGAACAATTTCCCAAATATTAACCCCGAAGGCCGAAACCAACATCAGATCAATACCCAGGAAACCATTCTTCTTAGCTAACCTACAACTAGTTTCTAAATTTCAATTCTTAGGGAAAGGTTCCCATTAATTTTATCCAAGATAAATTCTTTAAAATTTATCCCTTAATCTTCCTTTGGATGTCATTTCAAACCAAATTATGGTTTTCCAAACTAGTCGGGATTAGCGAACCACATCGAAGTAATTATTTATTTTATTTCCCAATCCCAACCTATTCATCCCATGAAGCAAAACTGGTAAGACTCCATATCTAATACCATAGTGTTATCGGTAAAATTAATTACCAATTCACGTTCAAATCTAATTAAAGATTTAACTATCGTTTTGGAGCAAAACTGGTGATACTCCATTCTCGCTCACTTTCTATATTTGATAATTTAAATTATCAATTCACATTTCAATCTAATTACAGATTCATTAAAACTCCTTTTACTGGGTTAAAGAACTAATGTCATTTAAAACATAGTTCACGACAAACCCAAATCACATTCTAATTATTATCGGGTCAAAGAACAAGTGTTATTTAAAACACCCTTCACAATAAACCCACAAATCAATTCTATTTAAAACCCATTTCAAATCCAATTTATTTAAAAATAAACGGGTTTAATTTTAGTTCAAAACTAGTTCATTTCGATAAAAATCTATTTTTATCTTTTCAAATATGGAGTTTATCATCCCAATTTTTCCCAAATCATTTCTTATGATTTTACACAAATTATTACTATTTTTAATAATTTTATCAAGGCCCGTACAGTCGATTTCCAACAACGGCCATCGATCTGCACTTACATCGACCTTTTCCAAATTTTGATTTGGACGTATCTCCAAATCCAACCGTTAGATTTCAAATTTCTAATATTCGTTGGAAAGCTCTTTTCGATACGAACCCAACGGTTCCAGTTTTAGGAGAATCCGACGGTCGGATCTCCCGTAATGTCCGTTCGAATTCAATGGTCGAAATTCATGAACTACCGCGGCGCGGCGCGTTCTATTCAGGCCATTATATAATATATATAATATATATTTTGTCGATTTCTATTTAAAACGAATTTTATAAATAGTTTTAAATTCGTTTCAAAAACATTTCAACTTCCATTTCCAATTCAAATCAAAATTGAATTTTTCCTTATAAATTCGTTTTAAAATTCATTTCAATTCAATTCAAATTTGAATTCATTTCAAATCGATTTTTATTCTATTTCAATTCATTTTCAATTCAATTCGAATTCGTTTTATATTCAATTCAATTCGAATTCGTTTTATATTCAATTCAATTCGAATTTGTTTTCTATTCAATTAAAAAAAACGAATATAATCGATATAAATATCGTTCGCGTCAAAATAGCGCTTCTCTAATCAATATGGCTTTATATATTTCAATAATTCTATTATTCTATTCAAAAAATGAATCCATATTTTTGTCAACACATGACTAATCTCAACGAAGGAGTATTGTCCACGTGTGACTATTTTTGTTATTTAATATATTTTATAAAAATTGTGGCATCTATCGTTTGATTTCAAATCAGACTCCAACCGTAAATTAGTAAGAAAACGATTCCCTGAATATTAACCTCGAAGGCCGAAACCAACATCAGATCAATATCCAGGAGACCACTCACCTTATCTATTTTCCAGTTAGTTTCTAATTTTATATATGATAAAGATGTAAATTTTATTGTTAAAATATTTCGTTCAACACATGACTAATCTCAACGGATGAGTACAGTCAACACATGAACCTTTATTTTATAATGATAAAGATGTAAATTTTATTGTTAAAATATTTCGTTCAACACATGACTAATCTCAACGGATGAGTACAGTCAACACATGAACCTTTACTTTATAGTGATAAAGATATAAATTTTATTGTTAAAATATTTCGTTCAACACAAGACTAATCTCAACAGATGAGTACAGTCAACACATGAACCTTTACTTTATAATATTCTTTATCTTCTAAATTGGAATGAGGCCCAATCAATTACCATATAAAGTTAGTTATATGGATTCCATTCAACACATGTATATAATAGCAACGATACATAATCAATCATCATCCAAAGTGCACTACACTGTATAAGCATCAAATATAGATATCTAACGCTTATAACAGTCTATCAATCAATCGATCGACATACAACTAATTATTGGGATTAGTGTATGCCGTATTTTATCCCAATACCCGTGTGGGGTTTCAAACAATCAAACACAGATTTTATTTGTGCAGTTGGGCGATGTGTAAAATTTATCGTCCCAATTAGTGTCCTTCAAATAGGTGTACATAAACAAATCGTTCGATTTGTAAATGTATATTTATTTGTCTACGTTCACGTTAAAAATTATATTTTTAATGATAAAATATTTTACTTTAACACATGAATTTCTATTCAGTTCATTTACAAAATAAAAATGATGTTTTTATTTTTCTAACTTATTTTAGAAAATTTCGGCGGCATAACGACACGATACTAGAAACGGGACGAGGCCCAGCCTTATCCCCGGTCTAGTGATGGCCCATGCCATTCACACATCAATCAAATCAATTTCAATTCACCAAACAACCAAATTCAAATCAAATGATCTAACCAACTACACAACCAAACAAACAAGTCCATGGTCTGTGGACGATGGTGTCGGGTGCTACTAAACACCGTCTGCATCCTAGTATATATATATAACTAGAAAGGGAAGATTTAAAGTGAGAAGTTCTCACCAATTAGCTAATCCAATACCACGACTCTTCTTATGTAGAAAATCTTGTCGTTCTCGCCTTTTGTCACTTTCGTTGCCTGTAGCCACTACATATATAAAAATCACATTTTTATATTCTTGCCATGTATATAAAAATCATATTTTTAATATCTACATTATATAAAAATCTCATCTTTATATCTTCTATAAGTTAAAAATCGGATTTTTATTCTCTCTATAATATAAAAATCATATTTTTATTTACTTCATATGTCCAAAACTGTAGAAGCTTTAAAACGGAGAAAACTCACATTTTTTTCTAACGCCCGGATTCGCTGTTCTGGTTCCAGAATTTGCAAATGAGCTTCAATCTTCACACCAACTTTTTTTTCTAGCTTAAACGCGCCATTCCGGACAACTTTCGCCTAAGAGACTTTTTGCCAAAAAATGCTCCAATTTGCCAGAATTCGCAAAAGTACACGATTTTTTCAGCTTTTGAACAGTAGACTTCGCAAGCGTTTTCCGAGTAGCTCCGAACTCCAAAACATGACTTCCATATAGCCAAATCAAAGAGAATTTCGTGCTCTACAACTTTGGTCTAAAGGGATTTTGGCCAAATACGCACCGTTTGGGAGTTATTGGCGAAATACGGTCAGGTGCTTATTTGTAAAACGGGCGATTAGTGTCAAATGGGTTTTTGGTGACCGGGGGGCCCACGGCTGGAATTGAGGAGGGGGAAGGGGGCGCCGGACCTGATTGGACGTGGGGAGGCGGCTAAGGGGCGGCGGTGGTGGTGGTGGGGCCCGTGGTGGTGGTGACTTGGGGTTTAGGGATTTGCAAATGGAGAGAGGAGAGAGAGGAGGAGGAAGAGGAGGGGAAGAGGAGGAGGGGGTGCGGCGGCCTGAGGTGGTGCGGCGGTGGCGGTGGGAGGAGGGGCAGCGGCGGTTTGGGAGCGGTGGCCATTAAAGAGGAAAAATGCAAAAAGAGGAAGAGGAAGAAAGTGAAGAAGAAAAGGAAGTAATAGTGTTTATATGCTAGTTTCTCGCGTATCGCCTGAACGCTAACGATCTCCAATCGTCACGAATTTCGGACACGAGATAGTAGACGTGAAGACGAGTCCAACGAAACAAGTTTCGTCGAATTCCGAGTTCGTTTGACCGTCCGTTAAAAATCACAAAAATGCTTAGATAAGCTCTAAAAATGCGATATTGGCGCACCTTTTCTTCTCGCACGCTCACATGCTAACTCAAAAAATCAAGCCCTTTTGGATTTAAACATTATTAGACGATACGAATCCAGAAAAAAAAAGAAATCGAATTCTGAGGTCGTATCAATAATGTTCCTTTGTAAAATGACTGCTCGCTTTACCCTGAACTCTTTCAGCTCGCACGGCCACATACTAACTCCGTTCGACGTGCCATTCGGAACTCAACAATGATTTGTCATTGTGAATCCATAAAAATTTATCTCGTCGAATTCTGAGCTCGTATGCAAAATTTCACTTTTTAAGGGCTATGTTTTGTTAACCGAACAACTCCAGCCCATAGCCATTATTCCGGATATCTGAATATATCGAAGCTTCTACTTTCCGAAGTTCTAAACGGCATTTTGAACTCAATGGAAGTGGTTTCGAGTCCAAATTCATCCGTATGCAAAATATGACTTTTTGGGCCATGTATAATTTACATAGCGACTATTCTGAATTTTCAACTGGGCATAACTTTTGATTCCCGCTATGAAACTTCGATTTTTCAGATTCATTGGAAAGATATTCCCAAATAGATCCTATTATTTTTATTTTCACTAAAATCCGGATTGTTTTGCACCCGGTACATTCAATTGATGTTTGAAATCGAATTATCGAACTACCGCGCCATTTTCAATTCTATTTATAATTATATATAATTATTTATATTCTAACGACGACGTATATAATATATACGTTCTAATTATATTCAAAATAAATTTCTCGTCGATATTATTTAAAATAATCTATTTTAAATATTCAAAATTCGTCGAAGTTGCCAAAACAAAAAAAATTAAACTGGCTCAGAATTTCCGGGTTATTACAATCTCCCCCACTTAAAATTTTTCATCCCCGAAAAGGAATGAAGTCGAAAGTGATTTGATTAATCAACTCTACGTTAGATCTGGCTTCCATTCTTCAACTTTTCAGTTTCTGAGAAGTTTCAAATTTTCAAAAATTTGGCTAACACCCTAAATTTTCGAAAAAATTCGCCATAACCTCCCCTGCACCTGGAGCCACGGGAAAATCCCGAAATTTCCATACAGGCCTTCTGATCTCAAAAAGAAAAAGAAAAAGCCAAGCGGCTAGCCAATCGGCTCATAAAATCATCATCACCCAAACAAAACAGTAAATTATAGTAAATATGTACCTATTTGTCGGGCAAACAAATTTTATTCTCTTCTCAAGCCTCCTTGCTATGACCTGTTCAATGTAAGTACTTGTATATGCAAGCAAATGCGACTAATTTTCAATACAATTCAATATTTGATGCAATTAGGCATAATGGTTCAAAATTTATCAAACAACTAAACAAGCAACACAAACATCAATCAATTAGTGGATTAACGTTTCAAATTCATAAATTTGATATATAGTCAAAAATCATGTTTTTGATGCCAAATCACAACAAATAAATCTATGTAAGTTTTGGTTCTCACACCAGTATAATGGAAATATATAGATATCACACCTTCGAAACACGAACATAAATACTGGTGATGCACGTGCTATCATCAGTACCATCTTCGGGCGACTAAAATGTGATTCTGTATCTATCCAGTATATTAAAACTTCGAATATACGTTCATGACGCGTATATGCAAAATCTTTATATATTGGGTTATCCAAATTTAAAATAAATAAATATTCAAATACGTATAAAATGGTTTAAATTTTCAAAACAAAATTATTTTCATTTGAAAATATACTCTTCACACTCGTTCTAGGATACTACTGATCCTATCTCTAACGAGTCATTCTAATTGGATATTACTGATCCAATATCTGATGAATTCTTTCGTATGGTTCTAATGTGTCTTGTTCTCGAGCTCTGTAAACCAAAGCTCTGATACCAACTGTGATAGCCCGTAACTTCCCCGTGAAGCAAAGCCCGGATTACCTTGAGAATAACACGCAAAAGAACGCAGACGGAAGAACATTTCATTGCTATTACACCAATTCCATCAGATACAAGAATATACAGAGTATGAATGAATAAATTACATTCGACAAATATCAGAGATTACAATAAATTACATAGCAGCGGAAAAATAATATAAAACACAACTGAAAGTGATACACGGATACAGAGCTTTCTGAGCATCGTTCCAGCTGTAAATCAGGATCCTGTGAATATAAATCTGCAAAACCAAAACTACTAGCTGCCCGTGTCGAAAATAGGGGCACCCAGAGTTTAGGTTAAAAAAATAAACTCCAGGCCAGTCATGTAACTAGTGTGAGAACTAAAACAGTTATTTAAAACTTTACTTTAAAAGAGAGTAATTCAAGGGACCACGCCGTATAACACGGAACGGGTTTCCTCCCAAGAATACCAGTGCATATAGATAAACAACGCAATGCTTTTTCGGAAAATGAAGCTATTATAAGACCCAGGTCTCATCACACAATGCAACGCAAGCCGGAGGATAGGGTTTTCCCTTATAATAGCCAAACATGCTTGGTACGTTTAAAACAAATCATTTGATACTATAATAAGTGTATAGTGTCAAAACAATTTCAATCATAAATATCAATCATAGACGGCATGGGTACCATATATCATGTCGCCATACTAGTTCTACAATTAAAACCGAAATACACGTATTGGAAATTGGATTTCCGTCATGAGTCGAGGCAAGGGGCAAGCTCCTCTCCGCTTCGAGACACTCTAGCAAATGCCTCAGGACTACACACTTTGGGTAACCCCTGGATGTTTCAGGGCCGGTCTTCTCTTACGTTTGAGGATTGGCAATTCCTGAACACACGTTTCCCGGTCCTTATAGACCTAAAATCGAGGCGCCTCATCCAACAACCACATAGGTGAAAAGTATATAAATGTCAGGGCTGGTAAGTCACTGACACCACCAAAGCTAGAAAGAAACATCGTGCTCTCCCTGCAGTCCTTATCCCGTTTTTAACTCATACCGAGGTGTGAGGCTCGCGAATCCACGCTATACACAAAGCTGCCACGTAGGTCGTGCTTTGATCATCAACCACAAGACTTTGCTTTTCAACAGAAGCCTTGATCCATGCAACTCAGCATGCCACACAGGCAATTCATGCCATGCGACTGATGTCCATCGATATACAACCTCTGGGCTCGTACGTCTCAAAGAAGGGCGTTAAGCAAGAGAATAAATTCTCCATCGCCAAACAGATGTATATTTAATAGAGATCAATCAACATAGAATAAAGTCCAATGTCAGACACACAATCCATTTACAAGTTCGTTCTGGGTCTGAACGAAACCGGAGGCACTTTCCTCGCATATCCATCGATCTCCAAGTACATCTGGACGACCACCAACTATTTCCATCCTCTTGGGTGTGCAGCCCAATCAGGATCATCAGTAATTTTCCAAACGATGTGAAGACTTCCGGTCTTCAACCACCGTCTTCATCTTCGACTTATCGTCGAATCGGTTATTCAGAATGGGTATAAACCCGGACTTTCCAAACAACCCGCATATATAGTAAACAAATGTTACACAAACACAACATACGCCTCATTCCAATTCATTAGTCATTAACCGTAAATCAGCAAGAGAACAATTTCCCAAATATTAACCCCGAAGGCCGAAACCAACATCAGATCAATACCCAGGAAACCATTCTTCTTAGCTAACCTACAGCTAGTATCTAAATTTCAATTCTTAGGGAAAGGTTCCCATTAATTTTATCCAAGATAAATTCTTTAAAATTTATCCCTTAATCTTCCTTTGGATGTCATTTCAAACCAAATTATGGTTTTCCAAACTAGTCGGGATTAGCGAACCACATCGAAGTAATTATTTATTTTATTTCCCAATCCCAACCTATTCATCCCATGAAGCAAAACTGGTAACACTCCATATCTAATACCATAGTGTTATCGGTAAAATTAATTACCAATTCACGTTCAAATCTAATTAAAGATTTAACTATCGTTTTGGAGCAAAACTGGTGATACTCCATTCTCGCTCACTTTCTATATTTGATAATTTAAATTATCAATTCACATTTCAATCTAATTACAGATTCATTAAAACTCCTTTTACTGGGTTAAAGAACTAATGTCATTTAAAACACAGTTCACGACAAACCCAAATCACATTCTAATTATTATCGGGTCAAAGAACAAGTGTTATTTAAAACACCCTTCACAATAAACCCACAAATCAATTCTATTTAAAACCCATTTCAAATACAATTTATTTATTTAAAAATAAACGGGTTTAATTTTAGTTCAAAACTAGTTCATTTCGATAAAAATCAATTTTTATCTTTTCAAATATGGAGTTTTTCGTCCCAATTTTTCCCAAATCATTTCTTATGATTTTACACAAATTATTACTATTTTTAATAATTTTATCAAGGCCCGTACAGTCGATTTTCAACAACGGCATCGATCTGCACTTACAACGACCTTTTCCAAATTTGGATTTGGACGTATCTCCAAATCCAACCATTAGATTTCAAATTTCTAATATTCGTTGGAAAGCTCTTTTCGATACGAACCCAACGGTTCCGGTTTTAGGAGAATCCGACGGTCGGATCTCCCGTAATGTCCGTTCGAAGTCAATGGTCGAAATTCGCGAACTGCCGCGGCGCGGCGCGTTCTATTCAGGCCATTATATTATATATATATATATATATAATATATAATATATATTTCATCGATTTCTATTTAAAACGAATTTTATAAATAGTTTTAAATTCATTCAAAAACATTTCAACTTCCATTTCCAATTCAAATCAAAATTGAATTTTTCCTTATAAATTCATTTTAAATTTCATTTCAATTCAATTCAAATTTCAATTCAATTTGAATTCATTTCAAATCGATTTTTATTCTATTTCAATTTGTTTTCAATTCATTCGAATTCGTTTTATATTCAATTCAATTCGAATTCGTTTTATATTCAATTCAATTCGAATTTGTTTTCTATTCAATTAAAAAAAACGAATATAATCGATATACATATCGTTCGCGTCAAAATAGCGCATCTCTAATCAATACGGCTTATATATATTTCAATAATTCCATTATTCTATTCAACAAATGAATCCATATTTTTGTCAACACATGACTAATCTCAACGAAGGAGTACTGTCCACGTGTGACTATTTTTGTTATTTAATATATTTTATAAAAATTGTGGTATCTATCGTTTGATTTCAAATCAGACTCCAACCGTAAATTAGTAAGAGAACGATTCCCTGAATATTAACCCCGAAGGCCGAAACCAACATCAGATCAATATCCAGGAGACCACTCACTTTATCTATTTTCCAGTTAGTTTCTAATTTTATATATGATAAAGATGTAAATTTTATTGTTAAAATATTTCGTTCAACACATGACTAATCTCAACGGATGAGTACAGTCAACACATGAACCTTTATTTTATAATGATAAAGATGTAAATTTTATTGTTAAAATATTTCGTTCAACACATGACTAATCTCAACGAATGAGTACAGTCAACACATGAACCTTTACTTTATAGTGACAAAGATATAAATTTTATTGTTAAAATGTTTCGTTCAACACATGACTAATCTCAACGGATGAGTACAGTCAACACATGAACCTTTACTTTATAATATTCTTTATCTTCTAAATTGGAATGAGGCCCAATCAATTACCATATAAAGTTAGTTATATGGATTCCATTCAACACATGTATATAATAGCAACGATACATAATCAATCATCATCCAAAGTGCACTACACTGTATAAGCATCAAATATAGATATCTAACGCTTATAACAGCCTGTCAATCAATCGATCGACATACAACTAATTATTGGGATTAGTGTGTGCCGTATTTTATCCCAATACCCGTGTGGGGTTTCAAACAATCAAACACAGATTTTATTTGTTCAGTTGGGCGATGTGTAAAATTTATCATCCCAATCAGTGTCCTTCAAATAGGTGTACATAAACAAATCGTTCGATTTGTAAATGAATATTTATTTGTTCACGTTCACGTTAAAAATTATATTTTTAACGATAAAATATTTTACTTTAACACATGAATTTCTATTCAGTTCATTTACAAAATAAAAATGATGTTTTTATTTTTCTAACTTATTTTAGAAAATTTCGGCGGCATAACGGCACGATACTAGAAACGGGACGAGGCCTAGCCTTATACCCGGTCTAGTGATGGCCCACGCCATTCACACATCAATCAAATCAATTTCAATTCACCAAACAACCAAATTCAAATCAAATGATCTAACCAACTAAACAACCAAACAAACAAGTCCATGGTCTGTGGACGATGGTGTCGGGTGCTACTAAACACCGTCTGCATCCTAATATATATATATATAACTAGAAAGAGAAGATTTAAAGTGAGAAGTTCTCACCAATTAGCTAATCCAATACCACGACTCTTCTTATGTAGAAAATCTTGTCGTTCTCGCCTTTTGTCACTTTCGTTGCCTGTAGCCACTACATATATAAAAATCACATTTTTATATTCTTGCCATGTATATAAAAATCATATTTTTAATATCTACATTATATAAAAATCTCATCTTTATATCTTCTAGAAGTTAAAAATCGGATTTTTATTCTCTCTATAATATAAAAATCATATTTTTATTTACTTCATATGTCCAAAACTGTAGAAGCTTTAAAACGGAGAAAACTCACATTTTTTTCTAACGCCCGGATTCGCTGTTCTGGTTCCAGAATTTGCAAATGAGCTTCAATCTTCACACCATCTTCTTTTCCTAGCTTAAACGCGCCATTCCGGACAACTTTCGCCTAAGAGACTTTTTGTCAAAAATGCTCCAATTCGCCAGAATTCGCAAAAGTACACGATTTTTTCAGCTTTTGAACAGCAGACTTCGCACGTGTTTTCCGAGTAGCTCCGAACTCCAAAACATGACTTCCATATAGCTAAATCAAAGAGAATTTCGTGCTCTACAACTTTGGTTTAGAGGGACTTTGGCCAAAAATGCACCGTTTGGGAGTTATTGGTGAAATACTGTCAGGGGCTTATTTGCAAAACGGGCGATTAGTGTCAAATGGGTTTTTGGTGACCGGGGGGCCCACGGCCGGAATTGAGGAGGGGGAAGGGGGCCCCGGACTTGATTGGGCGTGGGGAGGCGGCTAAGGGGCGGCGGCGGTGGTGGTGGGGCCCGTGGTGGTGGCGGTGGTGACTTGGGGTTTAGGGATTTGCAAATGGAGAGAGGAGAGAGAGGAGGAGGAAGAGGAGGAGGAGTGGAAGAGGAGGAGGGGGTGTGGCGGCCTAAGGTGGTGCGACGGTGGCGGTGGGAGGAGGGGCAGCGGCGGTTTGGGAGCGGTGGCCATTAAAGAGGAAAAATGCAAAAAGAGGAAGAAAGTGAAGAAGAAAAGGAAGTAAAAGTGTTTATATGCTAGTTTCTCGCGTATCGCCTGAACGCTACCGATCTCCAATCGCCGCGAATTTCGGACACGAGATAGTAGACGTGAAGACGAGTCCAACGAAACAAGTTTCATCGAATTCCGAGTTCGTTTGACCGTCCGTTAAAAATCACAAAAATGCTCAGATAAGCTCTAAAAATGCGATTTTGGCGCACCTTTTCTTCTCGCACGCTCACATGCTAACTCAAAAAATCGAGCCCTCTTAGATTTAACCATTATTAGATGATACGAATCCAAAAAAAAAAAGAAATCGAATTCTGAGGTCGTATCAATAATGTTCCTTTGTAAAATGACTGCTCGCTTTACCCTGAACTCTTTCAGCTCGCACGGCTACATACTAACTCCGTTCGACGTGCCATTCGGAACTCAACAATGATTTGTTATTGTGAATGCATAAAAATTTATCTCGTCGAATTCTGAGCTCGTATGCAAAATTTCACTTTTTAAGGGCTATGTTTTGTTAACCGAACAACTCCAGCCCATAGCCACTATTCCGGATATCGGAATATATCAAAGCTTCTACTTTTCGGAGTTCTAAACGACATTTTGAACTCAATGGAAGTGGTTTCGAGTCCAAATTCATCCATATGCAAAATATGACTTTTTGGGCCATGTATAATTTACATAGCGACTATTCTGAACTTTCAACTGGGCATAACTTTTGATTCCCGCTATGAAATTTCGATTTTTCAGATTCGTTGGAAAGATATTCCCAAATAGATCCTATTATTTTTGGTTTCACTAAAATCCGGATTGTTTTGCACCCGGTACATTCAATTGAAGTTTGAAATCGAATTATCGAACTACCGCCCCATTTTCAATTCTATTTATAATTATATATAATTATTTATATTCTAACGACGACGTATATAATATATACGTTCTAATTATATTCAAAATAAACTTCTTGTCGATATTATTTAAAATAATCTATTTTAAATATTCAAAATTCGTCGAAGTTGCCAAAACAAAAAAAATTAAACTGGCTCAGAATTCCTGGTTATTACATCGATGTTATGTCTAGATCCAAAAACAAGTTTAGGCTTATGTTATCTAAATCATATGCTAATTTATGTGACACCTATTTAGTTTGATATCTATTTTAATGCAAGTTCACATATACGTTTATTTAGGCTATGTTGCAAGTTCACATTCTTGTCGACTATTTTGCAAGTTCATACCTATGATGTTCATATTGACTATGCCAAAAATGCCAAGTTTACACCTATGTCATGTTCATGTTTATGAGTTCCCTTATTTCAACTTTGTGTGCGCTAAATTAGGCTAAGTTTTTAGCCTAATATTATATATTAAAAACCAAGCGAACGAAAATTAGGCTAAGATTGTTAGCCTAATGTTTAAACGGGGCAACGTTGGGAATATTAGAAAAACTTGACATAAAAATATACGAAATTGGCATGTTTGTCACATGCCAAAATTGGTGGCATTTTAAATGGTATAAATTCTTATACCAAAAGGATGAACTTGGAAAGTGGGCCATAACATTAAATTTACATATATTTAGTAATAAAGACAAATATGTAAATTTAGAAAATACGAGTATGCTTAACACGAGGTTGGATCGAGTTGTGATGTAAACCTGCCCGGACCAGCCCAGCTGTCCAGTAGTCACAGGTGGTTAAGCATGAAGCCCAATATGGACCCGAGGTTAGACTGAGTTACGGTGTTAATCTACCCAGAACCGACCGGCACATCCGGTAACCATAACAATACCTGTCTAATGTGAGTGGTCGGTGCTTTAAAAAAGAGCTAAGGACAGACTATGAGGATGGTAGGGTTAAGTTAACTAAAACACTTAACCAATTCAACATGTTAACGAAATTGATGGGTGGGGTTAGGTAAGTGCAGACACTTAACCACTTAACATGTTCGACTAGAAAACCCTAGTAACGGGGACCCATTTCACCAGTAACCCAACTAGGTATCATGGTACCCTGAAACTAGGCAGGGTGGGGCACGATTACTGGGCTGATTGTAAGCGGTCAAAAGCGTCGACAATGGGTGCAATAATGTGGGATCTAACGGAGTGCGGGTGTGCACACACTTCGGAGCTGACAAACAGGGCACTGGGGGCACCAGTAGTATAACCTATACATTTCTAGTTTTGTGTCGGGTCACCACCATGGGACTTGATACACCCCATGGTGGGGCCAGCATAGGTATCTACAATCTTTGGGGGCTGTAAGACACAGATGATCATGCGAGTAGGAGCTGATCTTTAGAAAAAGGGGATCATTTTACCTCCAGCATGGGGTGCCAGTTAAGACAATACAAGTAGGTGCAGAGATATAGTATGGGGTGCGATAGTATATTCGATTCAAACTTGTGACGATCCCAAAATCTGTGTGACGGTATTAAGGATAATCATTGGAATATAACACATCAATCATCATAGCAGAGTACAGATAATAGCAAAAACAATAAATAGAATAATTGTACATAGATATGACAGCGGAATCATAACATGTAACAACATCAGAATAGCACAATGTAGGATATAACTTAGTAAATAAAAGGGAAATGATCAGTCACCATCGCCAGAGGCGGAATATATACATGCAGTGAGACATAATAAGGGTATCAGTCTACATCGCCGAAGGCGGTACATATACATACAATAATAAGTACTGGAAATAAAACAGTCTGCATCGCCAGTGGCGGAATCATAATATAAGTACAATAATGGCGGAAAATGTCAAAGTCATCTCTGTGAAGTCAGCCTCGCCATGAGCCAAAATGCACTCTATGCAACAGTGCAGAGCCAAAAACAACCTGTCACCTATGAACTAGGCTGCCCGTGTGAAAATAAGGGCACCCGCGTTTGCAAAGTGAAACAAACAACGAGTCAGTCATGGGGACTGGTACGAGAAATCTATTTAACAGTTTAAACAACAGTAATAAGCAAATCATAGGACCACGCCACTTTCGCGGAACGGGTTTACTCCAGTGATTGCTAGTGCATTTAAAACAAAGTAAATTCTTTAAAACAACGCAATGCTTTTAAAAAGAATGAAGCCATTATAAGACTCAAGTCCCATCATACAATGCAATGCAAGCCGGAGGATAGAGTTTTATCTTATAATGGCCAAATATGCTTGATACGTGTAAAGCAAAATCATTTGATATTATTACTAGTGCATATATGTTTCAAAAACGAATAGCATCATAAATATCAATCATAGGCGGCATAAGTGCCCCATACCACTATGTCGCCATACTAGTTCTACAATCGAATCCGTTATTTCGTAATGGAAATTGGGTTTCCGTCATGAGTCGAGGCAAGGGGCAAGCTCCTCTCCGCTTCGAGACATTCTAGTGAATGCCTCAGGACTACACACTCTGGGTAACCCCTGGATCTTCAGGGCCGATCCTCTCTTATGTTTGCGGATTAATTATTCCTGAACACACGTTTCCCGGTCCTTACATACCTATAATCGAGGCACCTCGCATTCCAACAACCACATAGGTGAAAAATAGATATAAATGTCAGGGCTGGTAAGTCACTGACACCACCATAGTTAGAAAGAAACGTCGTGCTCTCCCTGCAGTCCTTATCCCGTTTTTAACTCATACCCAGGTGTGAGGCTCGCGAATCCACGCTATACACAAAGCCAGGCCACGTAGACCGTGCTTTGATCATCAATCACAAGACTTTGCTTTGCAACAGAAGCCTTGATCACAGCATCTTGGCATGCCACATAGGCAATCCACTCCATACGATTGATTTCTATCGATATATAACCTCTGAGCTCGTACGTCTCAGAGAAGGGCGTTAAGCAAAAGAATAAATTCTCCGCCGCCAAACAGATATATATTTAACAGAGATCAATCAGTATAGAACAAAATCCAATGTCAGACACACAGTCCATTTACAAGTCCGTTCTGGGTCTGAACGAAACCGGAGGCGTCAAATTCCTCGTATATCCGTACAATCAACACATACGTTCAGACGGCTGCTACTTCCGTTCCTTCACGGTAGCTACTCCAATCAGGAACCTCAGCAGCGCCCATCTAACCGATACGAAGATCGTCGGTCTTGAATCATCTTTGCATTTTCCAATTTGAACCGCTCGATCAATCATTTGAAATGAGGGTTAGCTCGGCCTTTTCAAATAATTCACATAATTAGAATTTAAATCAATTCTTTCCATGGTTATATTATTCGACATCCATATTTCAGTTCTTTAGTGTTATTTTCATGTCAAACACATACAACCATCAAATATCAAATAGATCACGCCAAATTGGTTTATTCCCAATCTATGTTGCTTATAATATTTTATAATGATTTTTCGCCATTTTTATTTATTTAAAAATGGCCCTATTTAATTAAACGACGTTTCAGGTCGTGCCATGGCACTGGCGCTGTTTTTCCCCTAATCTGTTTTACACATATAGGAAAATCTAACCGTTGGATTTCTACAAAGTCTATATCAATGGGAAGATATTCCCAAAGCGAACCCAACGGTTCCAGTTTCGTGAAAATCCGACGGTCGGATCTTCCACACTAGTCGTTTGAAGTTACGGTTTCGAAATTCGAACTGCAGCGTCGTTATTCGATTTAATTTAATTATATTTAAATTTATATATAAATATAATCGATTCTGGCGCTGTTTTTCTTCAGATTTGAATTAATCATTCCAGACAATCCAACCGTTGGAATTTTACAAGGTTGGTTCTGTTGGAAAGATATTTTCAAGGCGAACCTAGAGGTTGCGATTTTGGGAAAATCCGATGGTCGGATTTCTCTTACCAATCGTTTCAAATTACGATTCCAAAACACGAACTGCACGGCTTCGATTCCTTTTAATTCTATTTATATTTATATATATAAATATAGTTCATTCTTTAATTTCAACTTCGTTTTCACTTCAAATATTTCACTAACGCCTTAATATTTCGAAAAATTTCGCCATAACCTCCTTTGTACGGGAAGGGGTTTGGAAATTTATTGGGCCGTGTTAGGTACCCAATAAATCCTAATAAGCATCCACATATTTATAGTGATATATTCTGGTGTTTACGGGGGAGCGTGTATAGATAATAACTCCAGAGAATAAATTCTCGTCACCCCGCTCCGTGTGGAAATAAATAGTCCATGTGCCGTATCTAATGACTAGAGAGACGTGATTATTATCAACTCCAGACCCGTGTGGTTTTTTTTATTAATCTGGCAATTTATCGTTATATTTTATATAGTCCATATCAGTCATCGGTTCAACCTGTAGTATAAAATCATCGCCATACAAGCCTCTCGCTCGTATGGTAAATCTTCCACCTCGTCACACAAGCTCCAAATGCTTATGTGGAATATGATGAAGTATGCCTATCGTCAAGAAGTATGCCATGTATTATAGTTCAAAATTAATTGTTACTATCCTATGGCGATGTTTATTATTTCACACAGAACAACCAGCACTCCGCATCCAATGGCATTCACAGGAGTTGATATAAAATTAAAATTGCGCAGCCAACTCATCAAGGCTTACCTATTTGTTGGGCACGCAAATAATTTCTTTACTCTTCAGCTAATCCATTTTTCCCTGTTCAACACATGTGTATATATATGCAGAACAAAGCTAATAATAATATTTCTAGCAAACTATTATTTATTTCAACACGTGTGTATTTTTATCAAAGCGTATACATGATAAAAGAAATATTTTTATCATCAAAAATATTTATTCAACACGTGAATGTTTTTAACACTTCATATTCACAATAAAAATGTAGTTTTTATTGTCTATTCATTTTATTTTAAAATACGATAACATTCAACACATGAATTTCAACTCGACAAACGAATCTCAATTCAACACATGAATATTCTCTATAGTTTGTATATATATAAAAATGTGATTTTTATCGTTAAATCTATTTGTTTAAATTCGAATAATATTCAACACATGAATTTCAACTCAACGAATGAATTTCAATTCAACACATGAATATTCTCTATAGTTTGTATATATATAAAAATGTGATTTTTATCGTTAAATCTATTTGCTTAAATTAGAATAATATTAAACACATGAATTTCAACTCAACGAATGAATTTCAATTCAACACATGGATATTGGTTTCAACATATGTAATTAATTTCAACAAATGAAAATTATTCTAACACATGAATATTTCAGAAAATTTCGGCAGCATAACGGCAGGGTAGTTAAAACTGGGACCGTCCCTAGTACGACTCCTCGCTCTACCTTAAAACCTCGCGGTTTTTGACAATGGGGATCATGCATCTAGTTCGCACGCAGGCGGCATGTTTTATTTTCATTTCCACAATCCAATTCTAATTTGTTTCAACCACAAGAGGGTATTTTTCAACCACAAAGTTATTTTTCAACCACAAAGGTATTTTTCAACCACAATATCAACCATAAACAATTATTTCCAACCATTCGTCATACCATATAATATCACGCCAATCACAAGCAATAAATATCGTCCATGGTCTGTGGACGAGGGGAGTATCTATATATATATATTATTTCTACAATTCACTTGCTTTTCATCACAATTCAAAGCATATATGTTTCATTCAACGCTTGTATAATTTATACATCGCTAATATAACTTATACAACACATGTACATGAGGTATACAATGCGTATATAATTTACACTTCGCTTATATAACTTATACAACACGATTCCATTCACACAATTTAGTTTAGATTCCTCACATTGGTTTTTGTAGTGCTAAAAATCGTAGGAAGATCAGAAAAATGCGCGGCTTCTGCTAGATGGTAGAGAGCCTCCCTGCGGTCCCGATGTTTCCGGTTTCATCGAATTTCGTTAACACACTAAAAAGATATGATTTTTCAAAGTTTTGCAACACTTAAAAGTGTTATTTTCAATTCAGAAATTCAAAGCAGAAGGGTTTGCAAAGCTTCAAAACTAGGTTTTGATTTTAAATCAAAACCGTACCTCGTTGTCTCGATCAGACTACACGACGTCGAAGGGCTACGAACCAGCTTCCTATCGACGGTGGTGGCGGCGAACTCGGCGGCTCCAGCGAGGCATGGCAGCGGCAGAAAGGGGCGAACTTCCTCGACGAAATTCGACGTCGATCGGTGATGGTTTCTGACGAGGCTTATTTTGATTTGAAGAGGGGAGGAAGGCGGTCGGAATTTTCAACTGGAGGTGGCGGCGATATTGGCTGTGGCGGCGACGATCGGGGGGGGGGGGGGGGGGGGAGAGGTTTCGAACGATTTCCGTCGTTCGTTTTAGGGTTGATCGGGTTTTTCCAGAAGTGAGAGAAAATGAAATATATTTTCTAATATATAATATTTTTAAATTCCTTTAATACCCCTTCTAGCCAACGTACACCAATTTCAACCCAACGACTGTCGCCCCTAGCTAAATACCTCCATTCTGGACACAATGGGATATGTTTCATTGGCCAATTCGACTGTTACAGTCAGTTATTTTTCAAATTAAAGTATAAAACATTTTATATTCAATTTGAACGTACATTTCAATTTTCCAGGGACAAAAACAGAATCGAAAAATTCCAGAAAAATAAATCTAGCTTTGTTTTGATGATATGGTCCCAACAAAACCAGTTTCGTCAAATTCTGAGCTCATATGCAAAATGTCCATTTTCAGGTCGATCCATTTTAACAGAAATTGACCAATCACATTTTCTTTTTCCCCGCTCACATACTAGCTTCATAAATTATGAAATTTAAAACCTAGCAATAATTTGACATCCTAGACCCAACAAAAGTGGTTTCGTCGAATTCCGTGGTCATATGCAAAATATCTATTTTCAAGGGCTATATATGCTATATAGCGACCTTTCTGAAAATTCATTTGGCCATAACTTTTGATTCCCGTTATGAAAGTTCGATTTTTCAGATTCTTTAGAAAGGTATTCATAAACAAATTTAAATATTTTCAGTTTCGCTAAAATCCGTTATATTTTCCACCCGGTACAGTCAGACAAAGTTTGTATTCAAATTTTCAAACTGCCTTACTATTTCCAATCAATTATTTTATTGAAATGTGCTATTTCAATTGTTCAAATTCTTTGACAATAACCAATTTTAAAAATTTTAAATTGGTTCACATTTTCCGGGTTATTACAATCTCCCCCACTTAAAACTTTTCGTCCTCGAAAAGGAAATAACAGCAAAGTAGGAAATAAAATGTAAATGCAAAGTATTGTAAAGGTACCTTGCACCGGAGTTAGTCAGAGATGTCCACTCTACATTTGGGGTAGGCTTGTTTAATGCTTTCCTCAGTCTCCCAAGTACAGTCTCTAGGATCACTACTCCACTGCACTTTAACTAAATGAATCTTTTTGCTCCTTAGCTCCCTAGTTTCTTTGCCAACGATCTTTAATGGCTCTCTTCTGAGCGCTAATTCTAGAGTTATGTCTATATCCTATTACGCTGCTTCTTCTACAACAAGATCCGGATCATGAACATGTTTTCTGAGTTGAGACACGTGGAACACATCATGTACACCAGGCAACCAATCAGGTAATGAAACTCTATATGCCAGAATTCCAATCCGTTCAAGAATAGGAAAGGGACCAATAAATCTCGGTGCCAACTTCCCAGTCTTGCCAAATCTGATTACTCCCTGCATTGGAGAAACTCTTAAATAAACATAATCGCCAACGACAAATGATAAGTCTCTTCTTCTCGCATCAGCATAACTTTTCTGTCGGCTTTGTGCGGTTTTCAATCGCTTCTTAATGAAATCGACTTTATCTGATGCTTCTCGAATCATATCGGGCCCTAACACAAGTCTGTTGCCAGGTTCTACCCAACATGCGGGAGATCTGCACGGTCTACCATATAATGCTTCAAATGGAGACATTCCCAAACTCGCTTGATAGCTATTGTTATAAGAGAATTCGGCTAAATGTAAGTGGTCTTCCCATGAGCCTCCAAAATCAACAACGCAAGCCCGCAGTAAATCTTCTAGAATTCTATTCACCCGCTCAGTTTGGCCGTCTGTCTGAGGGCGATAAGCGGTGCTTAGATTCAATTTGGTTCCCAATTCTGTCTGGAATGCTTCCCAGAATTTGCTAGTAAATAGGGGATCTCTATCACTGACTATATTGAGCGGCACTCCATGTAGTTTAACTATTTCTTTGAAGTAGATCTGCGCTAAACTTTGAGCCGTTCTATTGGATCAGACAGGTATGAAATGGGCAGTCTTCGTGAAGCGATCTATGATTACCCATATACTATCGTTTCCTTTCCTAGTTCGAGGCAAGCCATCAATGAGGTCCATCGAAATTTTCTCCCACTTCCATCCTGGAATTTTTAATGGTTGTAATAGTCCCGCTAATTTCTGCTGATCGCTCTTAACTAGCTGACAAGTGGAGCATCTGCTAACATATAATGAAATATCTCTTTTCATTGCCTTCCACCAAAATGTGCGTTTGAGGTCGTTATACATTTTGCTCACACCGGGATGGATGCTGAGTTTGGACCTGTGACATTCATCAAGCACTTCCCTCTTTAGCTCGGAGATGTCAGGAACACAAAGTCTTCCTTTTAATCTCAGAACTCCCTCACTATCCACTTGGAAGCTGGAGTCTATGCCTTCATTGATTCTTTTGATCGTCTCCTTAGAATTTTCAACACTTGCTCTAAATGCTTTGCATGTTCGCCTTCCGACTTGGAGTAGATTAAAATGTCATCGATGAAGACTAGAACAAATTTATTCAATACACCACGGAACAATCTGTTCATAAGATTGACGAAATATGCCGGAGCGTTGCACAAGCCGAACGACATTACTAACCATTCGTAGAATAAATCGGGACCCCTGAAGGCTGTCAAAGGAACACAGTCTTCTGCTATACGTAATTGGTGGAAACCTGTAGCTAGGTCCATTCTGGAGAATACTGTTGCCCCATTTAATTGATCTAACAGACTGTCTATTCGAGGCAAGGGATATTTATTCTTCAGTGTCTACTTAATGAGATCTCGGTAATCAACACAAAGTCTTAGAGTACCGTATGATTTCGGGACAAATACTACTGCTGCTCCCCAAGCTGAAAAGCTCAGTCTAATCAGACCTTTCCAAAGCAATTCTCGGGTTTGACTACGTAACTCTTCGTTTTCTTTCGGGGCCATTCTTCTAATTGGATGTACTACTGGTCGGGCGTTAGGAATTAGATCTATCCTGAATTCAATTTCTCTTTACGGCGGTAAGTTTTCTACTTCTTCAAACACATCCGCGTAGTTTTTAACGACCGGTATCTTTTCTAATGAAGGGGGAGTAACTTCCAAAGAAGACAAAAATTCTGTTCTATTAACTTCTGAGCCATGGCATGGTATAGTGATATGCCCAAATTTTGTTTTAACTTTCACGATTCTCTCGGCACATCAAACTTCGGCCTTATATTTTGTCAACCACTCCAAACCGAGAATAATGTCGAATTCAGACAAATCCATGACTATTAAGTTGATGGGACACTTGTAACATGAATAAGAGATAGGCACTCTGCAGTACGAACTGAGACTAACAGAACCTCCTATCGGGTTTTGAACTTTAATTGGTTCTTTAAGCTTTCTTACTTTTAACTTTAACTTACTAACAATGTTACTAGAAATGAAGCTACGTGATGCACCAATATCAAAAAGTACAAAAACAGGAATATTTTTAATGGTAAGGGTACCTCCCAAGACGTCGGGTTTACCTGATCCATCGGTGATAGCTAGTGGGGTCTCCCCGTTATACACATGAGCCACTTGTGCATTCTACTTCAGAGGACAATTCCTGCTATAGTGCCCTTTCTTATGGCAGTTGTAGCATTCGGCTGAGCTGTGGTCTGGATTTGCCTTTATCTTCCTCGGGGCTTTGCACACAATAGAAAAATGTCCTATCTTCCCGCAGTTGTAGCAGCTTCCTTTGGGGATCTTCCCAGATTTCTGAGTAGCGGCCGCTGTAATGCTAGACTCTGGTTGATCTGCCGAAGCTTTGCGCTTATTTCCAGCTTGGCTTTTGGCGCAGTCTTGGTTGGAGTGTCTTTCATCCATATCTTCATAATTGCAAGCCATTTCCACTAATTATGAGAAGGAGAGTTTGATGTTGCTCATGGCTCTGTCATGGTACTTGCGCCGTAGCCCAAATATAAACCTCTTGTTCTTAGGTTTGTTTGTCATAATAAGCTCTGGAGCATAGCGCGACAACTGAGTGAATTTATTGAGGTAATCTTGGATAGAGAGATCTCCCTGCTGGAGATTAGCAAACTGCTCTCGCATCCTCTCTAAGGCTTGCTCAGGTACAAACTTCTCGTTGAACATGGCCTTGAATTGCTCCCAGGTCCTTACTGTACCTGCCACATCTTCTGAGGTGATGGCATCCAACCACAACTCTGCTTCTTCCTGCAAGAGCCAAATACCTAGTCGTGCTTTGTTGTTGGTCCCCAAACCCATGCCTTCAAAAATCTTTTCACAAGTCTTCAACCAAGCAATAGCCTCTGTCACTGTACCAAGGCCAGAAAAGGGTTTTTCCCCTACGTTCCTATACCTCTTCGCTACTCTGTCTAGCTCAAAGTCCTGGGGTGCTGGTGGCTGAATAATAGGGCCCTCCTCAACTACGGGGATATTCCCCCGTCCTCCTGCTACTCCTGCTCGGCCTCCACGGCCTCCTCTAGCTGTTGCTCGTGTAGCCATCAGAGAGAGTACTGTATAAGCAAGAAAAGAGTCAAGCTCACAGATTTGATAATTTTCATATATGATAAAGCAAGGGAACATATGGAAAGGTAATGAAGTACTGATCAATTTTTTTTGCTAATCTGCTTAGCTCATTCTAGGAAATCACTAATCCTATCTCTAATGAGCTACTCGCCTTAGAACACTACTGATTCTATTCTGACGAGGTGTTTAATGTGTTAGATCCCGGAACTAAGGTTAACAAAAGCTCTGATACCAACTGTGACGATCCCAAAATCCGTGTGACGGTATTAAGGATAATCATTGGAATATAACACATCAATCATCATAGCAGAGTACAGATAATAGCAAAAACAATAAATAGAATAATTCTACATAGATATGACAGCGGAATCATAACATGTAACAACATCAGAATAGCACAACATAGGATATAACTTAGTAAATAAAAGGGAAATGATCAGTCACCATCGCCAGAGGCGGAATATATACATGCAGTGAGACATAATAAGGGTATCAGTCTACATCGCCGAAGGCGGTACATATACATACGATAATAAGTACTGGAAATAAAATAGTCTGCATCGCTAGTGGCAGAATCATAATATAAGTACAATAATTGCGGAAAATGTCAAAGTCATCTCTGTGAAGTTAGCCTCGCCATGAGCCAAAATGCACTCTATGCAACAGTGCAGAGCCAAAAACAACCTGTCACCTGTGAACTAGGCTGCCCGTGTGAAAATAAGGGCACCCGCGTTTGCAAAGTGAAACAAACAACGAGTTAGTCATGGGGACTGGTATGAGAAATCTATTTAACAGTTTAAACAACAGTAATAAGAAAATCATAGGACCACGCCACTTTCGCGGAACGGGTTTACTCCAGTGATTGCTGGGGCATTTAAAACAAAGTAAATTCTTTAAAACAACGCAATGCTTTTAAAAAGAATGAAGCCATTATAAGACTCAAGTCCCATCATACAATGCAACGCAAGCCGGAGGATAGAGTTTTATCTTATAATGGCCAAATATGCTTGATACGTGTAAAGCAAAATCATTTGATATTATTACTAGCGCATATATGTTTCAAAAACGAATAGCATCATAAATATCAATCATAGGCGGCATAAGTGCCCCATACCACTATGTCGTCATACTAGTTCTACAATCAAATCCGTTATTTCGTATTGGAAATTGGGTTTCCGTCATGAGTCGAGGCAAGGGGCAAGCTCCTCTCCGCTTCGAGACATTCTAGCGAATGCCTCAGGACTACACACTCTGGGTAACCCCTGGATCTTCAGGGCCGGTCTTCTCTTACATTTGAGGATTAATTATTCCTGAACACACGTTTCCCGGTCCTTACAGACCTATAATCGAGGCGCCTCGCATTCCAACAACCACATAGGTGAAAAATAGATAAAAATGTCAGGGCTGGTAAGTCACTGACACCACCATAGCTAGAAAGAAACGTCGTGCTCTCCCTGCAGTCCTTATCCCCTTTTTAACTCATACCCAGGTGTGAGGCTCGCGAATCCACGCTATACACAAAGCCAGGCCACATAGACCGTGCTTTGATCATCAATCACAAGACTTTGCTTTGCAACAGAAGCCTTGATCACAGCATCTTGGCATGCCACATAGGCAATCCACTCCATACGATTGATTTCTATCGATATATAACCTCTGAGCTCGTACGTCTCAGAGAAGGGCATTAAGTGAAAGAATAAATTCTCCGCCGCCAAACAGATATATATTTAATAGAGATCAATCAGTATAGAACAAAATCCAATGTCAGACACAGTGTCCATTTACAAGTCCGTTCTGGGTCTGAACGAAATCGGAGGCGTCAAATTCCTCGTATATCCGTACAATCAACACATACGTTCAGACGGCTACTACTTCCGTTCCTTCACGGTAGCTACTCCAGTCAGGAACCTCAGCAGCGCCCATCCAATCGTCGGTCTTGAATCGTCTTTTCATTTTCCATTTCGAACCGCTCGATCAATTATTTGAAATGAGGGTTAGCTCGACCTTTTCAAATAATTCATGTAATTAGAATTTAAATCAATTCTTTCCATGGTTATATTATTCGACATCCATATTTCAGTTCTTTAGTGTTATTTTCGTGTCAAACACATACAATCATCAAATATCAAACAGATCACGCCAAATTGGTTTATTCCCAATCTATGTTGCTTATAATATTTTATAATGATTTTTCGCCATTTTTATTTACTTAAAAATGGCCGTATTTAATTAAATGACGTCTCAGGTCGTGCCGTGGCACTGGCGTTGTTTTTCCCCTAAATTGTTTTACACATATCGGAAAATCTAACCGTTGGATTACTACAAAGTCTACATCAGTGGGAGGATATTCCCAAAGCGAAACCAACGGTTCCAGTTTCGTGAAAATCCGACGGTCGGATCTTCCACACTAGTCGTTTGAAGTTACGGTTTCAAAATGCGAACTGCAGCGTCGTTATTCGATTTAATTTAATTATATTTATATTTATATATAAATATAATCGATTCTGGCGCTGTTTTTCTTCAGATTTGAATTAAAAATTCCAGACAATCCAACCGTTGGATTTTTACAAGGTTGGTGCCGTTGGAAAGATATTTCCAAGGCGAACGTAGCGGTTGCGGTTTTGGGAAAATCCGATGGTCGGATTTCTCGTACCAATCGTTTCAAATTACGATTCCAAAACACGAACTGCACGGCTTCGATTCCTTTTAATTCTATTTATATTTATATATATAAATATATTTCATTCTTTAATTTCAACTTCGTTTTCACTTCAAATATTTCACTAACGCCTTAATATTTCGAAAAATTTCGCCATAACCTCCTTTGTACGGGAAGGGGTTTGGAAATTTATTGGGCCGTGTTAGGTACCCAATAAATCCTAATAAGCATCCACATATTTATAGTGATATATTCTGGTGTTTACGGGGGAGCGTGTATAGATAATAACTCCAGAGAATAAATTCTCGTCACCCCGCTCCGTGTGGAAATAAATAGTCCATGTGCCGTATCTAATGACTAGAGAGACGTGATTATTATCAACTCCAGACCCGTGTGGGTTTTTTTATTAATCTGGCAATTTATCGTTATATTTTATATAGTCCATATCAGTCATCGGTTCAACCTGTAGTATAAAATCATCGCCATACAAGCCTCTCGCTCGTATGGTAAATCTTCCACCTCGTCACACAAGCTCCAAATGCTTATGTGGAATATGATGAAGTATGCCTATCGTCAAGAAGTATGCCATGTATTATAGTTCAAAATTAATTGTTACTATCCTATGGCGATGTTTATTATTTCACACAGAACAACCAGCACTCCGCATCCAATGGCATTCACAGGAGTTGATATAAAATTAAAATTGCGCAGCCAACTCATCAAGGCTTACCTATTTGTTGGGCACGCAAATAATTTCTTTACTCTTCAGCTAATCCATTTTTCCCTGTTCAACACATGTGTATATATATGCAGAACAAAGCTAATAATAATATTTCTAGCAAACTATTATTTATTTCAACACGTGTGTATTTTTATCAAAGCGTATACATGATAAAAGAAATATTTTTATCATCAAAAATATTTATTCAACACGTGAATGTTTTTAACACTTCATATTCACAATAAAAATGTAGTTTTTATTGTCTATTCATTTTATTTTAAAATACGATAAAATTCAACACATGAATTTCAACTCGACGAACGAATCTCAATTCAACACATGAATATTCTCTATAGTTTGTATATATATAAAAATGTGATTTTTATCGTTAAATCTATTTGTTTAAATTCGAATAATATTCAACACATGAATTTCAACTCAACGAATGAATTTCAATTCAACACATGAATATTCTCTATAGTTTGTATATATATAAAAATGTGATTTTTATCGTTAAATCTATTTGTTTAAATTCGAATAATATTCAACACATGAATTTCAACTCAACGAATGAATTTCAATTCAACACATGAATATTGGTTTCAACATATGTAATTAATTTCAACAAATGAAAATTATTCTAACACATGAATATTTCAGAAAATTTCGGCAGCATAACGGCAGGGTAGTTAAAACCAGGACCGTCCCTAGTACGGCTCCTCGCTCTACCTTAAAACCTCGCGGTTTTTGGCAATGGGGATCATGCATCTAGTTCGTACGTAGGCGGCATGTTTTATTTTCATTTCCACAATCCTATTCTAATTTGTTTCAACCACAAGAGGGTATTTTTCAACCACAAAGGTATTTTTCAACCACAAAGGTATTTTTCAACCACAATATCAACCACAAACAATTATTTCCAACCATTCGTCATACCATATAATATCACGCCAATCACAAGCAATAAATATCGTCCATGGTCTGTGGACGAGGGGAGTATCTATATATATATATATATATATTATTTCTATAATTCACTTGCATTTCATCACAATTCAAAGCATATATGTTTCATTCAACGCTTGTATAATTTACACATCGCTAATATAACTTATACAACACATGTACATGAGGTATACAATGCGTATATAATTTGCACTTCACTTATATAACTTATACAACATGATTTCATTCACACAATTTAGTTTAGATTCCTCACATTAGTTTTTGTAGTGCTAAAAATCGTAGGAAGATCAGAAAAATCCGCGGCTTCTGCTAGATGGTAGAGAGCCTCCCTGCAGTCCCGATGTTTCCTGTTTCATCGAATTTCGTTAACACACTAAAAATATATGATTTTTCAAAGTTTTGCAACACTTAAAAGTGTTATTTTCAATTCAGAAATTCAAAGCAGAAGGGTTTGCAAAGCTTCAAAACTAGGTTTTGATTTTAAATCAAAACTGTACCTCGTTGTCCCGATTAGACTACACGGCGTCGAAGGGCTACGAACCGGCTTCCTATCGACGGTGGTGGCGACGAACTCGGCGGCTCCAGCGAGGCACGGCGGCGGCAGAAAGGGGCGAACTTCCTCGACGAAATTCGACGTCGATCGGTGATGGTTTCTGACGAGGCTTGTTTTGATTTGAAGAATGGAGGAAGGTGGTCGGAATTGTCAACTGGAGGCGACGGCGATATTGGCTATGGCGGCGGCGATCGGGGGGGGGGGGGGGAAGGTTTCGAACGATTTCCGTCGTTCGTTTTAGGGTTGATCGGGTTTTTTCAGAAGTGAGAGAAAATGAAATATATTTTCTAATATATAATAATTTTAAATTCCTTTAATACCCCTTCTAGCCAACGTACACCAATTTCAACCCAACAACTATCGCCTCTAGCTAAATACCCCTATTCCGAACACAATGGGATATGTTTCGTTGGCCAATTCGACTGTTACAGTCAGTTATTTTTCAAATTAAAGTATAAAACATTTTATATTCAATTTGAACGTACATTTCAATTTGCCAGGGACACAAACTGAATCGAAAAATTCCAGAAAAATAAATCTAGCTTTGTTTTGACGATACGGTCCCAACAAAACCAGTTTCGTCGAATTCTGAGCTCATATGCAAAATGTCCATTTTCAGGTCGATCCATTTTAACAAAAATTGACCAATCACATTTTCTTTTGCCCCGCTCACATACTAGCTACAAGAATTATGAAATTTGAAACCTAGTAATAATCTGACATCCCGGACCCAACAAAAGTGGTTTCGTCGAATTCCGAGGTCGTATGCAAAATATCTATTTTCAAGGGCTATATATGTTATATAGTGACCTTTCTGAAAATTCATTTGGCCATAACTTTTGATTCCCGTTATGAAACTTCGATTTTTCGGATTCGTTAGAAAGGTATTCATAAACAGATTTAAATATTTTCAGTTTCGCTAAAATCCGTTATATTTTCCACCCGGTACAGTTAGACAAAGTTTGTATTCAAAATTTCAAACTGCCTTACTATTTCCAATCCATTATTTTATTGAAATGTGCTATTTCAATCGTTCAAATTCTGTGACAATAACCAATTTTAAAATTTTAAAATTGGTTCACATTTTTCGGGTTATTACAAAACTGCTCTATCTTAGTTAATTGCACTCTCCTATTTCCAGTTTATACTTATCATGCCCTTATTCTTATTCTCATACTGAAGAGTCACTAGACTTACTAGGCTTTATGTCTGACCCTATTTTCTTTCGTCTTCTTTTCTTCCGTTCCCCCCAGCTCCACAGGGAGTAAACAACTCAGCTTAGTCAGACTCTTTTTAAGCTTCAAGGTAGCAGATGTACGGTTTGGACTCTCTCTCTCCTTGGCTATGGTGGTTGGACACAATCATAGGGATTTATGTAGTTTTAATCATGTTTTATGCTTCTTTATTTAATAACCAAGATAGAAATGATGTTGTAATGTTTTGGAAGTTGTTATGAGACAATTATGGAAATGTTTTGTACGAACAAGTATTTTATGAAATAAAAGTCTGTTTGTTTCCGATGCTTATACATATGTGTTTATATCTGTTTTGTGTCTTATCTGTGACTTTTACTTACAAACCTCCACCGAAGTTAAGGCAGTCCCTTGTGAGTGACCTTAATGGAGGGTGGGGTGTTTCAAGGTACCTAAACCACTTCTGGGGTTATTTGACAATCATGTCATGAGTTTCTTTCAAAGCACTCTTAAGTGTTTCTTCAGGAACACTCACCTCCTTTATTTTGCATCTTTATGACTTACTCCAAAGATGTTTTTGAACTGACTTTTATAGCACATTTTCAGCTGTGATTTACACTTTTGATCCTTCGGGGATTCAAATGTATATTGGAGAAAGTCTATTAGGGACATAATTGATAATTTATGCATGTTACTTAATACTTTGCGTAATCTATATGTTAGCAAATATTAAATATCAATGATTTGTTTATCCTCCCCCTCAATGTTGACAAACATTGTCACTTTAAATAATAAACCTTTTTTGGATTCTCATTTTTGATCTATTATCGCATTATGGCTAGAAAATACATTAGATGTATTTCAATTGTAAGAGGATAATGCTCTTATTAGTTGATAAGATGCATTCATATTGCATTGCTTATTCCCCTTCATTAATTTGATGACTTGGAGGAATTTTCTATTATTTGAATATGCACATGACTTCGGGTCATTCAATATTGATGTCAATTGACTTTGTGAAATATTAAATAATATATGCATAATTTATAATATGAGCTCATAACAAATTCAGGTTGTTAATTAAATATTCGCATATATGTGTATATACGTGCGTCCACCTATTACATGTGTAATTGATTTTAATATTCTTTCTCATTAGAGTTATCGAACATAGAATAAATGTTATAAGGTTCCAATCATTAATTTTTTTCTTATTAAGAAATATCAATGTGAATCTTAAAGATTGTATCATAATAAAATATATCTGATTTGGAACTGTATTGAACTTCTGGTTCAAATAAAATATATAAACAACTTTAATTTTTTAATCTATATTGAACTTCAGGTTTGAATAAAATATATAAACAACTTCCAGTTGTCAAACTGTATTGAACTTCTGGTTCAACTGTATTGAACTTCTGGTTCCATTGTATTGAACTTCTTGTTCCACAGTATTGAACTCCTGGTTCAAATAAAATATATAACAACTTCAAGTTGTTAAAATTTATTCTTCAATACAATATGTAAATATAAATATATAAACAAGATACACCTCATTTTCAAAATTGTGCAATCTTTGGATACATTATCATTGTCGCATATGATGTAACTTCTTTAAGAAGTATAATGTTATTATTTCACACAGTTTCAATAAAGCTTTAGGCTTTTAAATTATGAAATATTTCAAGTTCATTGATTAAGGAACTTCAAGTTCCAATGCATTTATATACACATACATACGTATATCAAGTTTATTAGTTTATGATGAACTTCTGGTTCTCGTCTTTTGTTATACTTCTAATTTAGAAGCTTTTACATTTTTGCTAATTGTCAAGATTTCAAACTTGTAAACTTCATGAAAATTTTTCTTTTTTCATAAAAACTTCTTCCACTATATTAGATATTACTTGCCAAATACATCGAATAATAATACATATGTCTATTCTTATTCCAAATACAAACATACATCATTTAACTTACAATAACAAATGATTTTAATACATTTATTTATAATAATATGGCAGTACAGTATATATTACCATAATGATACATTTAATGCATTTATTATAGAAATAACAGAGATAACCATTATACGGTCTAAATATATGAATCAAATAAATAAATTTTACTTAATTCGACAAAATAATTTTTTTATCTAGCTACAATATTGGTCAATGACAAAAATGAAATAAGCAACTTGTAGTTGTACTGCATTTCTCAATAATCAAATTTTCTAAAATATTATATATATACACATAATATCCTATCGAGAATTGAGTAGAAACGCATAACTATAGAACCGATATTTTATGTTCTTTAATATGAATGATTCGAAAACTTGTAGATCTATACATAAAATTTACAACATAAAAATCAAATGTTTTAGTTCAAATTATACAATCAATATAAAGATCATTTTGATCTCTTCTTGTATCAAAATTACTTTTTACCATCATAGAAACTACAGGTTCTAAGTTTTCCATTTTATACAAAAAATAACTTTGGCATTCACTTCTGGTGTGCAAAATTAAAATCAATATTTAGATCTCAACTTAATATGATCTTCAGGATGCATATTTTCTTTATAAAAGTTCTCCTAAGAAACAATAAAATATTTCTTCTAGAAATATAATATGTTCTAAAATAACTACAATAAAACATCAAGTTTTAACATAATTCATATATTGCTATTGTATATTTTAAATTGAAGCTGCTTTTCTAGAAAGTGCTTTTGTTCACACATGAGAGTCATTTTACTATTTTTCTCAAGATAATAGTATTTATCATAAGTAATGATCTCATCTAACAATAAATTTCTTCAAGAAATTATGTGTAGCATAAAATTGGACTATAAGCCTTTTTCCTTTTATTGAAACTTTTCCTTTCATTGCTTTTTCAAATACTTTTCTATTACATGTCATTTGCTACAAGAAAAATTAAATGTAATTACATGCTTCGATGCTTTTATTTCATCTTTCTCATTTGCATATGAACTTCAGGTTCCTCATTTGCATATGATCTTCAGGCTCCTCATTTGAAAAAAAATTATATATGAACTTCAGGTCGTATGAACTTCAGGTCATTTGCATATGAACTTCAGGTTCCTCATTTGAAACAAAATTATATATGAACTTCATGTCCTTTACGTGTGAACTTCAGGTTCCTCATTTGAAAGAATTGGTTTACATCGTGAGTTTTCAATCTCACTTCCAGTGATAAATAAATATTGCTATTGAATTTAAATGCTACATCATTATATTTTATACCCATAATTCTGTTGAATATACAAATAAATCATTTTTTTCAAGAGATATTTTGTCTTCAGTCTATCCAAATGAATTACATATGAAAAGTAATAGTAGATCGAAAAGGATAAAACTATATCTACCTCTACATCATCAATGATATAAACAATACATATATAATGAAATCTCCATTTGGATTTGGAAAACTCAAAATTAGATCCGCAAAGAATTGAAAGAATATATCTACACATATTTAGAATCAATATAGATAATTAGATCTAAAAAGTTAGATACACTAAAATAGAATCTAGATATACAAAAACTGAAAAGGAAAAGAGATCTAGAAGTATGAATAACATCTAAGCAGAAGATACAACAAATTCATAGATGTAGATCTAGATGATTTCAAAACATAATTTTTTTTTGCTCTTGTGGAATCTCGTGCTGATAACGTGTTATAAAATAAAACAGAACATATGATAAACAAGAAGCCATTAGAGACAACAGAGAGATAGGGGAGAGAATTTTATTTCTATTGCTCAAGTGGAATCTCATGCTGATAACGTGTTATAAAATAAAATAGAACATATTATAAACAAGAAGCCATTAGAGCCATCATTTCTATTACATTGGCTCCTTTATATATATATGCTTTGGAGCTGATGTTATACTTATTCCCATGACGTGAGACTAAAAAGAATATGACAAAAGCATACTCACTTACATATATTACAACATAAAAGAGAAAATATTTACTCCTTATAATCCACCAAGTCTGTGAGGTATATTTATAATTCCACGTAATCTAAAATATCTTGAAGATTTAGTTAAATATGGAATATAGTATCACCAAAATCCAATAGTCTCCACCTAGATATGATATTCATAATTGTCATCCAGACTCCTTTTAGAATCTCAACCTCCAAACAATCACCAATGTTACCAAAAAAATGTTACCATTTCAAATATAATTAACTTTCAAACCACATAATTATGTAAGCCCCCAATTGAACATGAATATAACAAATAAATCAGAATCTTTGGTAATACCACAATGGTCTCCATGTGGTTTTTTGTGGCTTTATGTTGCTGGCACCGTCTTGTTTCAGACAAATTTCTCCTTTCAACCGCAAATTGAGAACTTTCTTCATTATCCACCGTCTTTCCAATACTTTTGTAAGAATTGTTGCTTTCTTTTTTAGCGCACAACACCTCCTTATTATCTTTCCAAACTCTTGTGACTCCAACTCGAGTTGAAAAGTTGCTTCCTTTTATCTCTAATTGTCCTGCAGAAACAAGTTTCTTTGTAATTTCTGGAACATACCTAACTTCTGTGGGTTTCGACACCCTCCCATCATGTGTTTTCAATCTAACAAAAACTATCCTTTTAGCACACAACTCTTCACCATTGGCGGATTCCACTTTAGCATCTTGCTCTTCATATTTAATCAATTCCTTCTTTTGATTGCATATATGGAAACACTCACCAAAGTCAATGAAAAAACTTTTTCTTTTTCCTTTATTAACACATATAACATTGCCCTTAAATTCCACACCAAAATTAATCTCATCATTGCTATTTTATTTTTTCATTCGACTCTTCTTCCAATGCCTTAATTCTTTCCTTGTATTTTTTAAGCTTATGACAAAACCTCAATTGATGATCAGATTTATCACAGTAATAACGAATGAATTCCATTTCCATATTTAGTCTATTAGATTGTCTTTCCATATTTTGATGATTAACCCTCCTTGCAATATAAGCCTCTTCACTTGGAGTTTTAGTTTCTATTGCCTTCTTATCCTTTCCTTCCAAAAGGTTTATCCTCTATATCTCCTCATTAATTAAGCTACTAACCATCGAACCCATTGGAATGACCTCATCCAAATTTAAGTTGTTAAATTAAATTGCAAGTGTTTCCCAACTCTTTGGCAATGAACTCATCAACATCATAGCTTGTGTCTCATCATCCACCTTGAAATTTACGGTAGCCAATTAATTCACAATTGCCTGAAAATCATTAAGATGCTGTCCAATTGATCCATCTTCCTTAAGCTTCAGATTCATCAATCTTCTCATAAGAAGTGCCTTGTTTGTTGCAGAGTTCTTCGCATAAACTCCTTGCAATTTCTTCCAAATTGCATAAGTAGATGTTTCATTAGCAATAAATATGAAACACTGAATTATCCAAAAAAACACCGAATAAACGCTACAACTTTCTTATCCATAGTCTCCCAATTTGCTTCGGATAAATTACTATGTTTCCCCCCTTTGTTCTCTAATGGTTGGTGAAGATCATTAAGATAAAGAAAATTTCCCATCTTCTACTTCTATAATCCCCAATTTTGCCCATTAAATTTTTCCACATTTATGTTCTCCATAACAAAACTATCTTCAAAAATTTGTATAGTAGGATCCGATATAAATCTGTTAGGAAAATTCTTAGGATCTATATACAATCAGATTTCACAAGAGATAAGAAGTTAATTTTTTTTCCTAAAAACAAAACCTTTATAAATTTACAAAATGATTACAAGAGAACGTCTAAAATTTGAGAAGACGTCTCAAAACCAAAACAAAGAAATAACTTTTTCCCTTTCTTATCATAAAAACTTCAAACACCACTATTTATAATAGACTTGACAATATATCTTTCTTAAGAGGCCACTGAATGCTTGCATAAATCTTTCCTATATAATTTTTTTTTTCATTTTCTAATGCAATAAAGGTTGTAACAAATCACTCTATTAAATCCACAAAATCTTTAAAAAGAGAAAATAATTACTTCTCATAACCAACTAAGTTTTTGAAATAAGAAACGAGATATATTTATAATTTCGCATAGACTAAAATATCTCGAAAAACTACTTGAATATGGAATATAGTATCATCAAAATCCAACAATAATATATACATATATTAAATATTTGACATATACTAAATATATAATTGTATCAAGTGGTAAAAAGATAAATAAACCTAGTATAGACTATATAACATTCCATATACCAATAGCTTCTAGCGAAAGTATACAAAGAAGACATAAATTAAACTAGGAATCGAGAAATATACGATAAAAAATGGTTGTAGACTTCAAAATCAATCTTGAAAAAGAGGAGACAAAATTGACTATCATTCAAAGTCAAGAAATCTGTAAATTTATCTGAATCTACTCAAGAACCCAAATCGCTTGACAACATTGAATCCTCAAAATATGAAGCTTCAATATATATCATAAAAAAAAAAATGATGTTCCTCTTTCATCCTTCGGGAGAAGACTAGCTGCAACAAAAAGCAGCGGTAAAATAACATTTTCAAAGAAATAGGAAAAGAAGCATCAAAAGAAAAATTCAAATAGCTATAAACGCATCATTAAGTCATTCCATACATTGATAGATAATTTAACCAAGGAAAGTCTAAGAATATAACATATATTGAACTATTGAGAAATACTCTTTTCTTCAACATTATCAGTTTGCTATGGTAATGTTGCTATTGAAAGGAGTGATAACAATGGAGGAAAATTCAAAAGAATTAGATCATATTGATATGATAATATATTCCTTTTCAATTGAAGAATAATATCTTTATTCTTAAGACATAAAAGCAAGTTTGAATGAGATGACATCACAACAATTTTTGATTCTCGAACGAAGGCATGATAGTTAAGAACGATAATTCATTTAACGAATCCAACATGAGCTTTGGAATAAAAGCATTTAAATATAAATATTTCAATAATTCAAAAATGATAAAAGGAATGAATATCGAAATAAGCATTTAATAAGCTTCAAAAAGAAAAAAAATTAGAAAATATAATTGATGTTGCAAGGATACTTATTATATTTTTAAGTTCGACGTATTTATTCTCCAATTCAAACTTTTTTAGCACTGCTAGCATATGTTTATAAACCAAAACAAATGAAAATAGTTTTTTGGCTGAAAATAACAGCAAATCATTTGATGGAACAAGTTAGAAAAAAAGAATGTCTAAGTACGGGAATGTGTAACATTGCTATGATAAATTCTAATAACTCATTTTGTCCTTTGTAATCTCTGTTGTAAATTGAACTAATACCTAATACCTCTCTATGTAATATTGGTTCTATACTGCATAAATAATTTCTCTAAAAATAATCTATCAACATAATGAATCAACTTTTACTATACGGAAAGTACAAAAGTTACTCCAAGCAAAATTATACATTTTATACGTGTTAAATTAGGTTATACAAAATCACAAATTGATTAGAACAAATTTGCAAAGAATGGAAAGTACATATTTTTATGATGGGATTGCATTAATTGCATTTGATGAGGTGGTAGAGAAATAAATGAAGGGATTAATTTCTTCCATCTATGCTAAAGAAACAGATTGATTTACTTTCTATGTTTGCACAATTGTTGCTATGGTGATTTACCTCCATTATATTATTACCATATATTGGTAATTTAATTGATGACTCACATAGATTTGCACTGGCTATATATTGAGGGGTAGACTTTAGTGTAAACCCATCCTAGCTTGGAGCCAGTGATCCCCAATGGCGTCTCTTCTTGTTAAACCTGATTGAGGTTTGGATATGTAAACTCTTATTTTGTAATCTCTTGTAATTCTCTCATGTGGAATA
This sequence comes from Allium sativum, assembly GCA_030737875.1. Classification (NCBI taxonomy): domain Eukaryota; kingdom Viridiplantae; phylum Streptophyta; class Magnoliopsida; order Asparagales; family Amaryllidaceae; genus Allium; species Allium sativum. The sequence goes on along the minus strand of CM060920.1, from coordinate 689,380,090 downwards.
AAAATCTCTCTCTGTTGGACTAGACGTACACTATGATGATAATGGAACCAGTATAAATATTGTGTCTCTTTGTTTCTCTGTTATAGTTATTTACTATGTTGTTGATGTAATAGAATAATTGCTATCAGATAAGATTAGTGTTCAATTGGCAAATCTAGATCCTGCTTATTGCGCTTTCACATATGCACAAAAATCACAACAGATTGGTATAAGAGCGAGGCGATTTGTTTTAAATTGTGCATCAATTATTTCTACAAAGGTTGGTAGATTTCAGTGGTGATTATGCTATCACTATTTTGGGAGAAACGGAAGACTTTGGTGGAGGAGATTATGTTGAGAGTGAATAGCGTTCCAATCTGGGAACTTTGACGTGATATGGAGTTTACCGTGCTGAAGGGGCTATTGGATTTGATAAGTTTTGATCATATTTCTGACAGGGGTCTTCATGTTGATGATGCTCGAGGGATCCATGATGATCAGGAAAGGAGCTCAGGTCAAGTGATAGATGGGTGTCGATACATAGATCATTGTGGTTTAGACAAGGGTCTTCACGTTGATGATGCTCGAGGGATCCGGGGTGATCGAAGAAGGAGCTCAGGTCAAGTGTTAGACGGGTGTTGATGTGTATTGCAAGCACTTTTAGACCATTGGTTTATGCATGGTGCAGCTCAGGGTGGTAGATGCATCTTTTGCAGGCGGTGCGTGAAGCTTGTAATGGTTTTGATTAAGTTGCAGGAGAGAGATTTTTTGGCGATTGAGAGAATTATTTTTTGGTCTTGGTGGTGTTGAGATTACTTTGGTGTCTGCCTTCTTTGTTATTTTGGATATTTGCAACATTTGTTGGCGGGCGGGGATGTAGTCTGAGCTCGTTAACAATTGTGTGATGGGGGGTGGCTTTGCTGGAACCCATGTGGTAAATATTCATTTTTTGGTGTATCTCGTTGTGAGATTTTGATTGAAGGTGGAGTCATGTTGAAGAGTTTTATGTTGTGAAGAGAATTTGATTGGAGACGGGGTGTTGCAGATATGTGATTTTGCATCAAGGTGGAGTGTTAAATTTGGTTATACAAAATCACAAATTGATTGGAACAAATTTGAAAAGAATGGAAAGTAAATATTTTTATAATGGGATTGCATTAATTGCTTTTGATGAGGTGGTAGAGAAATAAATGAAGGGATTAATTTCTTCCATCTATGCTAAAGAAACAGATTGGTTTACTTTCTATGTTTGCACAATTGTTGCTATGGTAATTTACCTCCATTATATTATTACCATATATTGGTAATTTAATTGATGACTCACATAGATTTGCACTGGCTATATATTGAGTGGTAGACTTTAGTGTAAACCCATCCTGGCTTGGAGCCAGTGATCCCCAATGGTGTCTCTTCTTGTTAAACCTGATTGAGCTTCGGATATGAAAACTCTTATTTTGTAATCTCTTGTAATTCTCTCATGTGGAATAAAAATCTCTCTCTGTTGGACTGGATGTACACTATGATGATAGTGGAACCAGTATAAATATTGTGTCTCTTTGTTTCTCTGTTATAGTTATTTACTATGTTGTTGATGTAATAGAATAATTGCTATCAGATAAGATTGGTGTTCAATTGGCAAATCTAGATCCTGCTTATTGCGCTTCCGCATATGCAAAAAAAATCACAACGATACGCTTCTCTGACCAAAAGAAAAACTGCTAACAACGCACATACATACTTTTATAAAAAATGAACGACAAATATTTATCTGCCCGCCTAATACTTACTAGGAAAATTCAATTATTTATTAATTTAATAATTTGATTTTAAAATAATTTCAAAATAGTATAACCATCAATTTAATTATCAAAAAGTTATTTTTTTCTAATCGATAGAGAAAACAATAAAAATAGAGAAATGAAAAAGTGCAAAAATCTATTAAATCAAAATCAGCTAAATAAAAGCTTCAATTGGAGATCGAAAATATAAAAAAAAATTAACAAACAAGTTAAAGATATAAAATTAAAAATGAAGAAGCTAGGAAAAGAGAATGCACCTCTTAAAAAACAGTGAAAAATTAATTGAAGATTCGAAAAAAAGGAAAGAATAGAAGATGATATGTGTGACGATCCCAAAACCCCGTGACACGGTGTTAAGGATAATCATTGGAATATAACACATTAATCATCATTAGCAGATCACAGATAATAGCATAAACAGAAAATAGAATAATTTACACACATATGACAGCGGAATCATATAGGTATCATCACATCAGAGAAGCACAGTACATGATACAACTTAGTGTATAATGATACATAATCAGTCACCATCGCCTAAGGCGGAATCATACATAAAGAGTACACAAAAGGAATATCAGTCTACATCGCTAGTGGCAGAATCATAATATAGATACAATAATGGCGGAGAAAATCCAAGTCAGCACGGTGTAGTCAAGCCTCGCCATGAGCCAAAAGGTGCGTCAGAAACCTGTAACTAGGCTGCCCGTGTGAAAATGAGGGCACCCGAGTTTGCAAGGTGAAACAAACTACGAGCCAGTCATGGGACTGGTATGAGAAATCTACTCAATTTATTAACAACAATAATAAGGCAAATCAAAGGACCACGCCACTTTCACGGAACGGGTTTACTCCAATGAGTGCTAGTGCATGAAATAAAGTAAATGATTAAATCAACGCAATGCTTTTTATAAAATGAAGTCATTATAAGACTCAGGTCCCATCACACAATGCAACGCAAGCCGGAGGATAGAGTTTTCCCTTATAATGGCCAAAAATGCTTCATACGTATAAAACAAAAGTGTTTGATAATATTACTAGTGCATATATGTTTCAAAAGCAAATTCAATCATAAATATCAATCCTAGACGGCATGGGTACCATATATCATGTCGCCATACTAGTAATACAATCACGTCCGCATATTTCGTATTGGAAATTGAATTCCTTCATGAGTCGAGGCAAGGGGCAAGCTCCTCTCCAATTCGAGACACTCTAGCAAATGTCCCAGGACCCCACTATGATCCTTGGATCTTCAGGGCCGGTCCTCTCTTACTTTTGAGGATTAGTTATTCCTGAACACACGTTTCCCGGTCCTTACAGACCTATATCGAGGCGCCTCGCATTCCAACAACCACACAGGTGAAAAGTATTTATAATGTCAGGGCTGGTAGGTCACTGACACCACCTTAGCTAGAAAGAAACGTCGTGCTCTCCCTGCAGTCACTCTCCCGTTTTTGACTCATACCGAGGTGTGAGGCTCACGAATTCACGTTATACACCAAGCTACGTCACACAAACCATGCTTTGATCATCAACCACAAGACTTTGCTTTGCAACAGAAGCCTTGATTATATGCCACTTAGGCGTGCCACACCGGCAATCCACTCCATGCGACTGATTTCTGTCAATACATAACCTCTGAGCTCGTACGTTTCAGAGAAGGGCGTTAAGCAAGAGAATAAATTCTCCGCCGCCAAGCAGATATATATTTAACAGAGATCAATCAACACAGAACAAAATCCAATGTCAGACACACAGTCCATTTACAAGTCCGTTCTGGGTCTGAACGAAACCGGAGGCACCAATTCCTCGCATATCCGTACAATCAACAATATGTTTGGACGGCTACTACTTCAATTCCTTCATGGTAGCTACTCCAATCACGAGCATCAGTAGTGCCCATCCATCCAATGTGGAGATCGTCGGTCTTCAGTCGTCTTCGACTCTTCGACTTTTCAACGTCGATCGATTATTTGAGATGAGATAAACTCGGCCTTTTCAAATAACCCACGTATATTTAGATTTTCAAATCGATTATTCACATGGTTGGACTATTTAACATTCACATTTCAGTTATTTAGTTATAATTTTTATGTCAAATACATTCAACCATCACATCTCAAGCAAACACAACAAAATTGGTTCATTTTCACTCTATATCGTCTATAGCACTTTATAACGATATATCGCCATCTTTATTTAATTTAAAACGGCAATATTTAATTAAACGACGTTTCAGGTCGTGTCGATGCACTGGCGCTGCTTTCCACTAATTTTGTTTTACACATATCTGAAAATCTAACCGTTGGATCTTCACGAATTTTACATCATTGGGAAGGTCTTTTCAAAACGAATCCAACGGTTTCAGTTTTGGGAAAATCCGACGGTCGGATCTTCCACACTAACCATTTGAAGTTACGATTTCAATTTACGAACTGCAGCGTTGTAACACCCCGAGAATTCTATAACTGTGAAATTCATGAATTAAAGTATAATCAAATTCAAATCAAAGAACTAAGGGAAACGGGATACGCCATTGCGTTCGTCTCGGAAAAATACGCGAAATAGAGTCCGAGTTTTCGAAAAACGGAGTCCGTATGAAGAAGATATGGCCTTCGGAAGTTTTGAATTAAATTTAAAATTCAAACAGAATAAAATAATTAAAAATCGGGCCCAGTGGGCCAGGGCAGATAAACACCCGCCTAGGCCACCCAGGTCGACTGGGCTGTCGACCTGGGCTACCCATGTCGACAGGGCTGTCGACAGCCCTGTCGACAGGGGTGTCGACCTGGTCGAGCCCAGTCAACCTGGCTGGCCAGGTCGGTGTGTGGTCGAATTTCTGTGGTCTGCTTTGTCATTAGGGCTAGGTGGCGGGTTTTTATTGGTCTCTCTTCCTAATGAATGGCTACGATCTATCCAAGCAACATCAAGGGTCCTAATCAATTCCTAACCTCTATATAAACAACCCTAGACTAAACCCTAATCTATTCATTCAAATTAAGAACATAGCCGCCATGTTGCTGAGGAACGACTAAGAGTAGCCGCCAACTAGAGAGGGAATTAGGAAGAAGGTTCTAAAGCCTAAAGCAATTCAAGTAACCTAAAGCCGATCAATTCAACAAAGGAATCATATCTCTTAGTTAGAGAATTCGCCGCAACCATTGTAAGTAGAGTATTACTTTGGTATGAATAAACAACTGTATTGATTTGTATGCTTGAATTGGGATATTAAAGTAATTCATATTTGTGCAAAATTATGTTATTCATTATAAAGAACTACATGCGGTAGTTCTATGCAAGTATACGTTTGGAATATTGCGCAAATTATGTAATCTATGTTGAAGCTACATATATGTAGTTGATTGAAATTCATGCGAGTTTGGGGCTTTGTTATTATGCCATCATGATGTATATTTTTGTGCATAAATCATTTTGCAAGTAATTGAAACAAGTTTGGTTGTTATAGTTCATATAAAACTATGTTGGAATTTTGACACCATAATCCATGTATTAAGTCATGCTTCTGCAAAACTTATGAATATGGCTAGGCTATGAATGATATTTGGCATAATTGAATTCTATGATTAAGTCTATCTTGTTTACAAGAATTATATGATGACATATATGAGACATGGCTAGGTTAGACTCAAAAATCCCTTTTTGCAAGTTTAAAGCAAACACCATGTTTAGAAATATTCATGCATAAGTATATTTATACTATCGTTATGTGATTAGACTTAAACCAAAATTTAGTTTATCTATGCTTCTGTGTTAGTAACAAAGTATCCCCTTTGTAAACATGTAGAAACTTTATGAACATGACTTGTTTATGTTTATGCCATGAACAAATTTAACTTTACTTATGCCATGCTTATGTTTGACATTATGCCGTGTTTATGCTAAAAGTATTTATGCCATGCTTATGTTTGACATTATGCTATGCTTATGCTAGGAATATTTATGACATGCTTATGTTTGACATTATGCCTAAATAAGAATATAGGTTCATGTTGTAGTTAAACCTATGCAAGTTCACATGCTTTGATTCATGTCACCTATGTTACCACTATGCAAGTACACCAATTTCTATTTTGTATTTCCAACGTCGTATTGCAAGTTCATGCGCTCACCTTCCCCTCTTTGTGTATACGCCATAAGCCTCCCCTTTTCGCATGGCTAAATTGGGCTTTAGAAGGTTAAGCCCAATATATATATATATATAAACGGACGTGTAAAACGGGGGAAAATAACGTTGGGTTAAAATTAATTAATGAATGAAAATATAAAATAGAAGGGCCCAAATTCAAGTATGGGTTGGGCCCGTGATTGGTGTAACCTTTACACCATTAACTTAATAATGGGCCGCAAATATTTACATATAAGAAATAAAGAAGAATGACAAGATATGTAAATATAGAACATACGATGTGTTTAACCCGAGGTTGGATTGAGTTGTGATGTAAACCTGCCCGGAACCGCCCGGCTGTCCAGTAGTCACAACAATACCTATCCAATGTGGGAGGTTAAACATGGAGCCCAGCAAGGACCCGAGGTTAGACTGAGTTGTGGCGTAAGACTGCCCGGAACCAACCGGCAACAGGCAGCCACAACAATACCTGTCTAATGTGAGAGGTCAGGGCCTTAATAAGACAATTAAGGCTGAGTCAGGATTGTTAGGATTAAGTGAACTAAAGACTTAATCAAAATGGAACATGCTAAACTAAACGGACTGGTGGGGGTTAGGTTAGAAAACACTTAACCAACTTAGCATGTTGGCTAGAGATAGAAAACCTAGTAACGGGGGACCCTTTTCAGCAGTAACCCTAAAAGGTGTATCAGGATACCCTGAAACTAGGCAGGGTGGGGCACGATTACTGGGCTGATTGTAAGAGGTCAAAGCGACGGCGGTGGTGTAGCAGTGTAGGTTCTAACGGAGTGCGGGCGTGCACACACTCCGGCGCAGAAAAATAAGGCACTGGACACCAGTAGCATACCTGTGCACTCTAAGGTTGTGTCGGGTTGCCACTATGGGACTTGATACACCCCATGGTGGGACCAGCATAGGTAACTACAGACATCGGGGGCCGTAAGACACATGTAACTATGCGAGTAGGAGCCGATCATCATTGAATGGATCACATCACCCTGATTATGGGGTGCAAATTGGAAACTAGTATATGGGTTCAGAGATTAGCATGGGGTACGATAGTATATTCGACCCTAGACAACTTAACCAAGTTTATAGTGCATGCCCACTTCTTGTTTATACTTATCATACCCAGTTCTTTATTCATAGACAAAATAGTACTAGACTTACTCAGGCTTTATGTCTGACTCTACTTTTCTTTCGTCTTCTTTCTTCCGTTCCCCCCCCCCAGGTCCTCAGGGAGGGAACACAGCAGCTTGACCAACCTCAACATCCAGCTTGAAGAAGAGAAATGTATTGCTTGGACTTTCCTGTTTTGAACTATGGCTTTGGACAATCCACTATGGGGCTTTTGCAGTTTATCTATGTTTTATTTATGCTTCTTTAATTATTGTACTCAAGACAGATTATGAAAGTGTTATGTTATGTTTTTGGAAAGGATGTTGTTGTAACACGTATTTGACTTTATGAAATAAAGTTTGTTGTTCTTCCGCTGTTTACAAATATGTGTTCTTATATCTGTCTTGTATATCTGTGACTTGTACTTATAAACCTCCACCAAAATTAGGGCATTCCCTTTGAGAGTGACCCTAATGGAGGTGGGGTGTTTCACTTGGTATCAGAGCATAGGTTTACCAGATAAGATAAAAAGTTTTGAAAAATTATTTTCAAAAAGGAAATTTAAAGAAGCATTTTTAAAAGAAAAATATTATTTTATTTTAAAAAGGCAAAGTCCACTCCCCAAAGCCATAGGAACTATCTCTTATCCTTCGTTTTGAATCTATCCTTTTTGTTTCAGCATGTCCCAAGATCTTAACTTGCCTGAAGGGGTGCCAATACCTGGTTGGTTTAGACGGTTCTTAGAAGCAAGGGCCACTCAGCCAGGTCCTACCATTCCTCCTCCCCCAGCAGAAGGAAATCATCCAGCCGCAGCGGCACCTTTTCCTCCACCTCCTCCTCGGGGAAACGCGTTTGCTAAGATATGTAAAGATTTTAAAGCTATGGGAGGAAGGGATTTCCATGGAACTGAGTCCTTCGTGGCAGCCAGAAATTGGCTGAAAGAAACGGAGGACCTATTCATCATCTTTGAAGTAGAGGATAGGCAAAAAGTACAACTGGCGGTATGGCTATTGAAGGGCGAGGCTTCCTACTGGTGGGAAGTCACTAATGCTGAAAGACCAGTGGAGACATGGGAGGACTTTAGGGCAAGGTTTGAGACCAAATTTCTCTCAGATGCGGAAAGAAGTTTGCAGTTGGAAAAATTCTTATTTCTTAAGCAAGGGGACAAGACTGTCAGAGAGTATGTGAACCAGTTCGATGAGCTGGCTAGGTTTGGGCTTGACCTAGTCAACACCCCGCACAAGAAGGCTCTCCGTTTCGTCAAAGGGTTAAATGAGCCATTACACAGTTTGGCCATGACCCATATACCCATGGGGGCCACATATGAAAGATTGGTGCAAATGGCATTGCTGAATGAGGAGGATAAGGGCAAGAAGGAGACAAAGGCAGAAAGCTCTCAAGGGAAGAAAGAGGGTTTGCAGCCTAAGAAGGCGGACTTTAAGAAGGGCAGAAAAGGCAACAAAGAGAAGAGGAAGTGTAATTTCTGTGGCAAAGTGGGGCACTTAGTAAAGGACTGCCGGAAAAAGAAGGCCAAGGAGAATGGTGGGTGCTTTTCATGCGGTCAGACATGCCATAGGGCTAAGGACTGCCCAAAGAAACGAGGACAGGGGCAGGGCGCTGGATCCACCCCAGGGGCACAGGTTCATGTGCTAGAAGCGCCACCATTGCAACAGCGAGGTATAAATACTTCTGTAGAAAGCGTAATTTATCTTTATGATCACCCCGTTCGCACTTTATTTGATTCCGGCGCATCACACTCCTTTATCTCGTCTGCTTTAGTAGAATCTCTGCACCTAAAAACTAGTATGGTAGAGGACCCCTTAATTGTTTCAAACCCAATTGGGGGCCCAGCTCATTTGTCTATGATCTGTGTGGGATTGAAAATTTCTATTCTAATTGTAGAATTTCTATGTAGTGCCTTTGTTTTGGGCTTTTCGGGTTATGGTTTGATTTGGGTATGGATTGGCTATCCAGTAATGGGGCCATCCTTGATTGTGAGAAAAGGGTTGTTAGGCTCCTAACCCAGCTCGGTAATACTTTGGAAATTTCTTGTAATCCCTCGTATGCGGTTATGCTTAGTTATCTTGAATCGCTAGATGCCTCTGTTGAAAACTTGCAATCAGTTAGAGTGGTCCGGGAATATCCGGATGTCTTCGAAGAGGTGAAGGGCTTGCCTCCGAAGCGGGAAATAGACTTCCGCATATATCTTGTAGATAATGCAAAGCCCGTTGCGTTGCCCGTTATACATATGGCTCCACGAGAAAGGAAAGAGCTCAGTAAACAGATTAAAGAGCTTCTAGAAAAGGGGTTCATTAGGAGAAGCATTTCAGAATGGGGCGCTCCAGTGGTGTTCGCTACAAAGGCGGATGGTTCACTCCGTCTATGTGTTGACTATAGGGAGCTCAACAAGCTAACGAAAAAGAATAGGCACCCTCTCCCTAGAATTGACGATTTGTTTGACCAGCTTGTAGGAGCGTCTGTTTTCTCCCAACTCGATTTAGTAACCGGTTTTCATCAGCTAAGGGTGGCCGAAGATAGCATCGATAAAACGGCGTTCAGAACCCCAGATGGCTTCTTTGAATGGCTTGTCATGCCTTTCGGCTTGACAAATGCACCTGCTTACTTCGTGGACCTGATGAGTAGGGTATTTAGAGATTTCCTCAACAAATTCGTAGTGGTCTTCGTAGATGATATCCTTATCTTCTCAAAGAGTGAAGAGGAACATGCTCAACACTTAAGGGCAATCATGGAAACTTTGCGAGTCCATCAACTAAAAGCAATATTCTCCAAATGCCACTTTTGGAGAGAAGAAGTGAGGTTCCTTGGGCACATAGTATCCAAACAAGGGTTAGCAGTGGACCCTGCGAAGGTAGTGGCGGTACAGGATTGGAAGACACCAAGGAATGCAACTGAGGTCCGAAGCTTTCTAGGACTAGCAGGTTTCTATCGGAAGTTTATAAGGGATTTTGCGAAAATCTCAGCGCCGCTCACGAAATTGACTAAGAAGAATCTAGTGTTCAATTGGGACTTGGATTGCGAGTTTGCTTTCCAACGACTGAAAAGGGCTCTTACAACAGCCCCAGTTTTGACGCTGCCAGATGGGAGCAAGATGTTCACTGTTTATACGGATGCATGTGGGACAGGGCTAGGCGCCGTCTTAATGCAAGAAGGAAGGGTAGTAGCTTATGGCGGGAGGCAGTTGAAGGTGCACGAAAAGAACTACCCAACCCACGATCTTGAGTTAGCCGCCATCGTCTTTGCACTCAAGTCTTGGCGACACTATCTCCTAGGTGAGAAGTTCGAACTTTACACTGACCATAAATCGTTGAAATATCTTTTCTCGCAGAAAGATCTTAACTTGAGGCAACAAAGATGGATGGAGTTTCTTGCCTCGTACGATTTCGAAATCTCCTATACTCCGGGCAAAGGCAACGTAGTGGCAGACGCGTTGAGCCGAAAGAAATTGACCCTAAGCCCGTTGTTTGTTGAAAGACAAAGCCTAGAGTTTATAGCCAGCTTCGACTTTAGGCCTTCCTCCGATTTCGTACCAGGCTTGCTAGCATCTCTCGAAGTGCGCCCAACTTTAGTGGATTCGGTAGGGGCAGCACAACGCGAGGACCCTCAGCTTGTGGAAATAATTGATAGGCTAATTAGGGGTGAGACTTCAAGTCACCTCAACAGATACTCCATCAACGATAAGGGTTTGCTAAGGCGAGACGGAAGACTATGCGTCCCACAGACAAAAGATTTAGTAAAGAAGGTTCTAGAGGAAGCACATCACTCCAAGATGACGATACACCCAGGCGGGGATAAAATGTACAAAGACATAAAAAGGACTTTCTTCTGGAACGGCATGAAAAAGGACGTGGCAGAATTCGTTTCTAAGTGCATGGTGTGCCAACAGGTTAAGGCGGAACAGAAAAAGCCTGGCGGACTGCTACATCCTCTAGAGGTCCCGCAGTGGAAGTGGGATAGCATCTCAATGGACTTCATCGATGGGCTGCCTAGGTCTAGGAGAGGCAACACTAGCATTTGGGTAATAGTGGATAGGCTTACTAAAAGCGCCCACTTTTTACCTGTCAAAAGTAGAAGAACTGCCTCATCCCTAGCATCACTTTACCTTAAGGAAATCGTTCGACTCCATGGAATACCATCTAGCATTGTTAGTGACCGAGACCCCATCTTCACCAGCGAATTTTGGCGGAGTCTGCAAGAAGCAGTAGGAACGAAGTTATGCTTGAGCACATCCTATCATCCCCAAACCGACGGCCAAACAGAGAGAGTGAACAGAGTTTTGGAAGACCTTTTAAGACTATGCGTCCTTGACTTCGGAGGGACATGGGAAGACCACCTTCCTTTGGTGGAATTTGCCTACAACAACAGCTATCAAGCAACCATAGGAATGGCGCCCTTCGAAGCTTTATATGGAAGACCGTGCCGATCGCCCACTTGTTGGTGGGAGTCTACTGATAAGCTTATACTTGGACCAGATATGATCCGAGAGACCTCAGAGAAAGTAGACTTAATACGAAGAAGGATGAAGACGGCCCAAGACAGACAAAAGTCCTATGCCGACAAGAGGAGGACCGACCTTGAATTCGAGGTTGGAGACAGAGTTTTTCTCAAGGTATCACCGCTAAGAAACGTTGTTCGTTTTGGAACCACAGGAAAGCTAGCGCCAAGATTCGTAGGGCCATTCCCTATCATCGAGAAAATTGGGAAAATGGCCTATAGATTAGAGCTACCCGAGAAGTTGGCTGGAGTCCACAACGTCTTTCACGTTTCACATCTGCGTAAATGTTTGCATGAGTCTGCTGAAGTGGTAGAGCCAAATATCCTCGAAGAGGCCGAAGTGGAACGCGAAGCAACCATAAGAAAAGTTCCAACCCGAATCTTAGGAACGGAAGTAAAGAAGCTACACAACCGCGAAGTCAAGCTCGTCAAAGTCCAGTGGAGCGACGCCGAGGGAGATGCGACTTGGGAAACTGAAGCTAGAATCCGCACTGCCTACCCTTTTCTGTTCGAGGGTACATCCTTGATCTTTCGTTTTCCTTAAGTTGCGCTTTTATCTATCTTTTTAGGTATATTTCCTCGACCGTATCTTTTAGGTAGAAACCCTTTGGATGGAAACATGTAGTTGAAACATGTTATGGATGATGGTTGCAAGTGGTTGCAAGTGATTGCTAGTGGTTGCACGTGGTTGCATATACACACACAATCTAGGTTTTAGATCGGCTCAGTCACTTCATGTTGCATATGCATATATGTTTGTATTCGTATGTGGTTGAACTTTAATGTGTTGTCATGTGGATGTTGCATTTGTATTGAATGATTGTGCACCCATGTAGAATCAAGAATAGGGAAATTTGCATACATAATGGATTCATGGCACTTACATAATTCGCATTAAGGAGGTCAACTGAATCAGTAGACCGCCTGATTTTGCATTAGATAAGTACATGTACACACACACTTTGCATATGATCATGAAGCATTAGAAGTCTTTCAAGGACAATGGATGCTCGTGTTTGATGGATGAGTAGATGGATGATTGGATGTTAGGATATACATTCCTCCTAACTTGAAGATTTCGGGGACGAAATCCTTTTAAGTGGGGGAGAATGTAACACCCCGAGAATTCTATAACTATGAAATTCATGAATTAAAGTATAATCAAATTCAAATCAAAGAACTAAGGGAAACGGGATACGCCATTGCATTCGTCTCGGAAAAATACGCGAAATAGAGTCCGAGTTTTCGAAAAACGGAGTCCGTATGAAGAAGATATGGCCTTCGGAAGTTTTGAATTAAATTTAAAATTCAAACAGAATAAAATAATTAAAAATCGGGCCCAGTGGGCCAGGGCAGATAAACACCCGCCTAGGCCACCCAGGTCGACTGGGCTGTCGACCTGGGCTACCCATGTCGACAGGGCTGTCGACAGCCCTGTCGACAGGGGTGTCGACCTGGTCGAGCCCAGTCAACCTGGCTGGCCAGGTCGGTGTGTGGTCGAATTTCTGTGGTCTGCTTTGTCATTAGGGCTAGGTGGCGGGTTTTTATTGGTCTCTCTTCCTAATGAATGGCTACGATCTATCCAAGCAACATCAAGGGTCCTAATCAATTCCTAACCTCTATATAAACAACCCTAGACTAAACCCTAATCTATTCATTCAAATTAAGAACATAGCCGCCATGTTGCTGAGGAACGACTAAGAGTAGCCGCCAACTAGAGAGGGAATTAGGAAGAAGGTTCTAAAGCCTAAAGCAATTCAAGTAACCTAAAGCCGATCAATTCAACAAAGGAATCATATCTCTTAGTTAGAGAATTCGCCGCAACCATTGTAAGTAGAGTATTACTTTGGTATGAATAAACAACTGTATTGATTTGTATGCTTGAATTGGGATATTAAAGTAATTCATATTTGTGCAAAATTATGTTATTCATTATAAAGAACTACATGCGGTAGTTCTATGCAAGTATACGTTTGGAATATTGCGCAAATTATGTAATCTATGTTGAAGCTACATATATGTAGTTGATTGAAATTCATGCGAGTTTGGGGCTTTGTTATTATGCCATCATGATGTATATTTTTGTGCATAAATCATTTTGCAAGTAATTGAAACAAGTTTGGTTGTTATAGTTCATATAAAACTATGTTGGAATTTTGACACCATAATCCATGTATTAAGTCATGCTTCTGCAAAACTTATGAATATGGCTAGGCTATGAATGATATTTGGCATAATTGAATTCTATGATTAAGTCTATCTTGTTTACAAGAATTATATGATGACATATATGAGACATGGCTAGGTTAGACTCAAAAATCCCTTTTTGCAAGTTTAAAGCAAACACCATGTTTAGAAATATTCATGCATAAGTATATTTATACTATCGTTATGTGATTAGACTTAAACCAAAATTTAGTTTATCTATGCTTCTGTGTTAGTAACAAAGTATCCCCTTTGTAAACATGTAGAAACTTTATGAACATGACTTGTTTATGTTTATGCCATGAACAAATTTAACTTTACTTATGCCATGCTTATGTTTGACATTATGCCGTGTTTATGCTAAAAGTATTTATGCCATGCTTATGTTTGACATTATGCTATGCTTATGCTAGGAATATTTATGACATGCTTATGTTTGACATTATGCCTAAATAAGAATATAGGTTCATGTTGTAGTTAAACCTATGCAAGTTCACATGCTTTGATTCATGTCACCTATGTTACCACTATGCAAGTACACCAATTTCTATTTTGTATTTCCAACGTCGTATTGCAAGTTCATGCGCTCACCTTCCCCTCTTTGTGTATACGCCATAAGCCTCCCCTTTTCGCATGGCTAAATTGGGCTTTAGAAGGCTAAGCCCAATATATATATATAAACGGACGTGTAAAATGGGGGAAAATAACGTTGGGTTAAAATTAATTAATGAATGAAAATATAAAATAGAAGGGCCCAAATTCAAGTATGGGTTGGGCCCGTGATTGGTGTAACCTTTACACCATTAACTTAATAATGGGCCGCAAATATTTACATATAAGAAATAAAGAAGAATGACAAGATATGTAAATATAGAACATACGATGTGTTTAACCCGAGGTTGGATTGAGTTGTGATGTAAACCTGCCCGGAACCGCCCGGCTGTCCAGTAGTCACAACAATACCTATCCAATGTGGGAGGTTAAACATGGAGCCCAGCAAGGACCCGAGGTTAGACTGAGTTGTGGCGTAAGACTGCCCGGAACCAACCGGCAACAGGCAGCCACAACAATACCTGTCTAATGTGAGAGGTCAGGGCCTTAATAAGACAATTAAGGCTGAGTCAGGATTGTTAGGATTAAGTGAACTAAAGACTTAATCAAAATGGAACATGCTAAACTAAACGGACTGGTGGGGGTTAGGTTAGAAAACACTTAACCAACTTAGCATGTTGGCTAGAGATAGAAAACCTAGTAACGGGGGACCCTTTTCAGCAGTAACCCTAAAAGGTGTATCAGGATACCCTGAAACTAGGCAGGGTGGGGCACGATTACTGGGCTGATTGTAAGAGGTCAAAGCGACGGCGGTGGTGTAGCAGTGTAGGTTCTAACGGAGTGCGGGCGTGCACACACTCCGGCGCAGAAAAATAAGGCACTGGACACCAGTAGCATACCTGTGCACTCTAAGGTTGTGTCGGGTTGCCACTATGGGACTTGATACACCCCATGGTGGGACCAGCATAGGTAACTACAGACATCGGGGGCCGTAAGACACATGTAACTATGCGAGTAGGAGCCGATCATCATTGAATGGATCACATCACCCTGATTATGGGGTGCAAATTGGAAACTAGTATATGGGTTCAGAGATTAGCATGGGGTACGATAGTATATTCGACCCTAGACAACTTAACCAAGTTTATAGTGCATGCCCACTTCTTGTTTATACTTATCATACCCAGTTCTTTATTCATAGACAAAATAGTACTAGACTTACTCAGGCTTTATGTCTGACTCTACTTTTCTTTCGTCTTCTTTCTTCCGTTCCCCCCCCCCCAGGTCCTCAGGGAGGGAACACAGCAGCTTGACCAACCTCAACATCCAGCTTGAAGAAGAGAAATGTATTGCTTGGACTTTCCTGTTTTGAACTATGGCTTTGGACAATCCACTATGGGGCTTTTGCAGTTTATCTATGTTTTATTTATGCTTCTTTAATTATTGTACTCAAGACAGATTATGAAAGTGTTATGTTATGTTTTTGGAAAGGATGTTGTTGTAACACGTATTTGACTTTATGAAATAAAGTTTGTTGTTCTTCCGCTGTTTACAAATATGTGTTCTTATATCTGTCTTGTATATCTGTGACTTGTACTTATAAACCTCCACCAAAATTAGGGCATTCCCTTTGAGAGTGACCCTAACGGAGGTGGGGTGTTTCAAGCGTCGTTATTCGATTTAATTTAATTATATATATATATATATAATCGTTTCTGGCGCTGTTTTTCTTCAGTTTTGAATTAAACATTTCAGACAATCCAATCGTCGGATCTTCACAAAGTTGGTGCCGTTGGAAAGATATTTCCAAGGCGAACCCAACGGTTGAGGTTTCGGGAAAATCCAATGGTCGGATCTTCCGCACTAGTTGTTTGAAATCACGGTTTCAAAATATGAACTGCACGGCCACGTTTCGTTTTAATTCTATTTATATTTATATATTTATATAAATATAGTTCATTCAAAAATTCCTATATCGTTTCCACTTCAATTATTTCACTAACGCCTTTAATTTTTGGAAAATTTCGCCATAACCTCCTTTGTACGGGAGGGTCTGGGAAAATTCCCAAATAGCCACACGGGCGTCTCATATCAAAAAGAAAAAGAAAAAGCCAAGCGGCTAGCCAACAGGCTCATAAAATCATCACCCAAACAAAGCGGTAAATGTGTACCTATTTGTCGGGCACAAAATTCTATTTCTCTTCTCTAGCCCCTTTTGCTTTAACCTGTTCAATAGATATGCATGTACATATATACAATTTCTAACATTTATCATTTTCCATTCCATTTCATATTTGATTTGCTTTGGTTTAAAAACACCATTCATTCCAATATTGCATGCATAGGCTAAAATCATATCATTAGCTAGTTAATGTATATTTCAACTCATGCACGTTTATTTGAACAAGTGGCTATTTTTAACACTTCACATTTCAAAGATGATAATTTTGGAGAACTAAAATAGATTTCAACACATGACTATTTTATTTAGTTCCTATGCATGTTAAAAATAATATTTCTATCACAAATATTTATTTCAACTTCCGCATATCTTTAGCATATCACACATATGATAGAAATGATATTTTTATCGTTCAAAATATTTATTCAACCAATGTATGGTTTCAACACTTCATAGTTTCAATAAAAATGTAATTTTTATTGTTCGATCTTTTTATTCCACACATGAACTTTTCCATTACACACACTTCTCAACAAATGAGTATTTCCACACATGGACATTTTATTTATGTTGTTCATATTAGAAAGATGGGATTTTTATGGTTGAAGTTATTTATATAAGGCAAATATTTTTGATACTTCATATATATATATAAAAATATGATTTTTGTTGTTTAACCGCTTCATTCATTCACAAATGAATTTAATTTTCATACAACACTTTTCAACACATGAATATTTCCACACATGGACATAGTTTCAATATATGACTTTAATCTCCGTGCATGAAAATAATTTCAACATATGAAAATAATTCTAACACACAAAGATTATTCAAAATTTCGGCAGCATAACGGCAGGGTAGTTAAAACCGGCACCGTCCCTAGTACGGCTCCTCGCTCTACCTTAAAACCTCGCGGTTTTTGACAATGGGGATTCATGCATCTAATTCGCACGCAGGCGGCATGTTTATTTTTTTATTTCCACAAATATTTTCAATTCATTTCAATCACCACTGGGTATTTTTCAACCACAACCAAACAATATCAACCACAAACAATTATTCAACCATTCGTATTTTTCACCCAATATTTCACACCAATTCACCACAATCAATATCGTCCATGGTTTGTGGACGAGGGGAGTGTATATATATATATAATATAATATGTATATCACTTGCATTTCAACACATATATCAATTATTCTATGCATGTAAAAATTCATACTTCGCTCATATAGCTTACACTACGCATGTACATGAGGTATACAACACGTATGTAATTTATATTTCGCTTATATAAATTATACACGACATTTTCCATTCAATTTCACGTTAATTTAGATTTCTCACCTTGGTTTTCTGAGCGCTAAAAATCGATACGATGTCAGAAAAATCCGCAGCTTCTTCTATTGGGTAGAGAGCTTCCTTGCGGTCTCGATGTTTCCTGTTTCATCGAATTTCGTCAACACACCAAAAAGATATGATTTTTCAAAGTGTAAAGATCAAAGAAAAACGCACTTTCAGAAAGCTTCAAAACTAGGTTTGCGGTTTTCGCGAGAACCGGGACACGAGGGGACGATCAGGAAGTTGGAGGTGGAAGAGCTTTGAGAGAGCTACAGGCGTGCGGCGGTTTGGTGCAGCTCGGTGGCGCAGAACGGCGGCGGCGGCGGTTTGAAGGTCGGAAGTTTGGAGGTGGATATCTCGGCGTAGAGGCGACGATAGGGGGAGCTCCTTATATGGATTGGAAGAGGGGAGGGAGAACTACAAAAAGTTGAACTGGAGGAGGAGCTAATTCTGGCCGTGGCGATCGGAAATCGCCTGGGAAGGAGAAGAAGGGTTTCCGCCGTCGATGTCGGGGTCGGAGGGGGGGGTTGTCTGATATTTTTTTTTAAAATTTATGAATGGAGAAATATGATTGGCCGAGGATTATATTTAATTTTTAAATTGTGTTTTCTCAAACGAACTCCTTTTTAAACCCAACGACTGTCACCCCTAGCTAAATACCCCCATTCCGGACACAATGGGATATGTTTCGTAGGCCAATTCGACTGTTACAGTCAGTTATTTTTCAAATTAAAGTATAAAATATTTAATTTTTAACTCTGAACACACATTTCAATTTGCCAGGGCCACAAACTGATTCGAAAAATTCCAGAAAAATAAATCTAGCTATGTTTTGACGCTACGGTCCCAACAAAACTAGTTTCGTCGTATTCTGAAGTCGTTTGAAAAATGGCCATTTTCTGGTCGATCCAATTTAACAGAAATCGACCAAACACATTTTCTTTTGCCACGCCCACATACTAGCTTCAAAAATTATGAAATTTGAAACCTAGCAATAGTTTGACATCCCGGACCCAACAAAAGTGGTTTCGTCGAATTCCGAGGTCGTATGCAAAACATCAATTTTCCAGGCCTATATATTCTATATACCGACTCTTCTGAAAATTCATTCGGCCATAACTTTTGATTCCCGTTATGAAACTTCGATTTTCAGATTCGTTAGAAAGGTATTAACTAACAGATTTAAATACTTTTGGTTTCGCTAAAATCCGTTATATTTTCCACCCTGCATAGTCAGTCAAAGTTTGAATTCAAATTTTCAAACTGACTCACTATTTCTAATTCACTATTTTATTGAAATATTCTATTTCAATTGTTCAAATTCCTTTGAAATAATCAATTTAAAAATTTTGAATTGGCTCGCATTTTCCGGGTTATTACAATCTCCCCTACTTAAAACTTTTCGTCCTCGAAAAGGAAACAACAGTAAAGTAGGAAATAAAATGTAAATGCAAAGTATGGTAAAGGTACCTTGCACCGGAGTTAGTCAGAGATATCCACTCTGCATCTGGGGTAAGCTTGCTTAATGCTTCCCTCAGTTTCCCAAGTACAGTCTCTAGGATCACGGCTCCACTGCACTTTAACTAAATGAACCTTTTTGCTTCTGAGTTCTCTAGTTTCTTTGCCAACAATTTTTAATGGCTCTCTTTTGAGTGCTAATTCTGGAGTTATCTCCACATCCCATTGCGCTGCTTCTTCTACAACAAGATCCGGATCATGCACATGTCTCCTAAGTTGAGATACGTGAAAAACATTGTGCACTCCAGGCAACCAATCTGGCAATTGAACCCTATAAGCAAGAGTTCCAATTCGCTCAAGTATAGGAAAGGGACCAATAAATCTCGGTGCCAACTTCCCATTCTTTCCAAATCTGATTACTCCTCTCATCGGAGAAACCTTTAAATAAACATGATCACCAATAGCAAATGTCAAATCTCTCCTTCTAGAGTCTGCATAACTTTTCTGTCGGCTTTGGGCGGTTTTCAATCGCTTCTTGATGAAATCCACTTTATCAGATGCTTCTCTAGTCATATCGGGTCCTAGTACAAGTCTGTTGCCAGGTTATACCCAACATGCTGGAGATCTGCAGGGTCTGCCATATAATGCTTCAAATGGTGACATTCTCAAACTTGCTTGATAGCTATTGTTATATGAGAATTCTGCCAAATGCAAATGATCTTCCCATGACCCACCAAAATCGATTATACAAGCCCGCAATAAATCTTCCAGAATTCTATTCACCCGCTCAGTTTGGCCATCTGTTTGTGAAACACCCCACCTCCGTTAGGGTCACTCTCAAAGGGAATGCCCTAATTTTGGTGGAGGTTTATAAGTACAAGTCACAGATATACAAGACAGATATAAGAACACATATTTGTAAACAGCGGAAGAACAACAAACTTTTATTTCATAAGGTCAAATACGTGTTACAACAACATTCTTTCCAAAAACATAGCATAACACTTTCATAATCTGTCTTGAGTACATGATTTAAAGAAGCATAAATAAAACATAGATAAACTGCCAAAAGTCCCCATAGTGGATTGTCCAAAGCCATGGTTCAAAACAGGAAAATCCAAGCAATACATTTCTCTACTTCAAGCTGGACGTCAAGGCTGATCAAGCTGCTGTGTTCCCTCCCTGAGGACCTGGGGGGGGGGGGGGGGGAAACGGAAGAAAGAAGACGAAAGAAAAATAGAGTCAGACATAAAGCCTGAGTAAGTCTAGTACTACTTTGTCTATGAATAAAGAACTGGGTATGATAAGTAATAACAAGAAGTGGGCAAACACTATAACTTGGTTAAGTTGTCTAGGGTCGAATATACTATCGTACCCCATGTTAATATCTGAACCCATATAAACTAGTTTCCAACTGGCACCCATAATCAGGGTGATGTGATCCATTCTATGATGATCGGCTCCTACTCGCATAGTTACATGTGTCTTACGGCCCCTGATGTCTGTAGTTACCTATGCTGGTCCCACCATGGGGTGTATCAAGTCCCATAGTGGCAACCCGACACAACCTTAGAGTGCACAGGTATGCTACTGGTGTCCAGTGCCTTATTTTTCTGCGCCGGAGTGTGTGCACGCCCGCACCCCGTTAGAACCTACACTGCTACACCACCGCCGTCGCTTTGACCTCTTACAATCAGCCCAGTAATCGTGCCCCACCCTGCCTAGTTTCAGGGTATCCTGATACACCTTTTAGGGTTACTGCTGAAAAGGGTCCCTCGTTACTAGGTTTTCTATCTCTAGCCAACATGCTAATTTGGTTAAGTGTTTCCTAACCTAACCCCACCAGTCCGTTTAGTTTAGCATGTTCCATTTTGATTAAGTTTTTAGTCCACTTAATCCTAACAATCATGACTCAGCCTTAATTGTCTTATTAAGGCCCTGACCTCTCACATTAGACAGGTATTGTTGTGGCTGCCTGTTGCCGGTTGGTTCCGGGCAGTCTTACGCCACAACTCAGTCTAACCTCGGGTCCTTGCTGGGCTCCATGTTTAACCTCCCACATTGGATAGGTATTGTTGTGACTACTGGACAGCCGGGCGGTTCCGGGCAGGTTTACATCACAACTCAATCCAACCTCGGGTTAAACACATCGTATGTTCTACATTTACATATCTTGTCATTCTTCTTTATTTATATGTAAATATTTGCGGCCCATTATTAAGTTAATGGTGTAAAGGTTACACCAATCACGGGCCCAACCCATACTTGAATTTGGGCCCTTCTATTTTATATTTTCATTAATTAATTAATTTTAACCCAACGTTATTTTCCCCCGTTTAACACGTCCGTTCATATATATTGGGCTTAGCCTTTTAAAGCCCAATTTAGCCATGCGAAAGGGGAGGCTTATGGCGTATACACAAAGAGGGGAAGGTGAGCGCATGAACTTGCATAAGACGTTGGGAATACATAATAGAAACTGGTGTACTTGCATAGTGGTAACATAGGTGACATGAATCAAAGCATGTGAACTTGCATAGGTTTAACTACAACATGAACCTATATTTTTATTTAGGCATAATGTCAAACATGAGCATGTCGTAAATATTTCTAGCATAAGCATAGCATAATGTCAAACATAAACATGGCATAAATACTTTTGGCATAAACATGGCATAATGTCAAACATAAGCATGGCATAAGTAAAGTTAAATTTTGTTCATGGCATAAACATAAACATGTCATGTTCATAAGGTTTCTACATGTTTACAAAGGGGATACTTTGTTACCAACACAAAAGCATTGTTCAACTTAATCATGGTTTAAGTCTAATCACATAACGATGGTATAAACATACTTATGCATAAATATTCCTAAACATGGTGTTTGCTTTAAAACTTGCAAAAAGGGATTTTTGAGTCTAACCTAGCCATGTCTCACATATGTCATCATATAATTCTTTTAAACAAGATAGACTTAATCATAGGTTTCAATTATGCCAAATATCATTCATAGCCTAGCCATATTCATAAGTTTTGCAAATACATGGATTATGGTGTCAAAATTCCAACATAGTTTTATATGAACTATAACAACCAAACTTGTTTCAATTACTTGCAATATGCACAAAATATACATCATGATGGCATAATAACAAAGCCCAAACTCGCATAAATTTCAATCAACTACATACATGTAGCTTCAACATAGATAACATAATTTGCGCAATATTCCAAACGTAAACTTGTATAGAACTACCGCATGTAGTTCTTTATAACATAATCCGTATATAAATTGATAAGAACGCATAAATATGAATTACTTCCATTGCCACAATTCAAGCATACACATCAACACAGTTGTTTATTATACCAAAGTAATACTCTACTTACAATGGTTGCGGCGAATTCTCTAATTAAGAGACACGATTCCTTTGTTGAATTGATTAGCTTTAGGTTGCTTGAATTGCTTTAAGCTTTAGAACTTTCTTCCTAACTCTCTCTCTAGTCGGCGGCTACTCTTTGTCGTTCCTCAGCAACATGGCGGCTATAATCTTATTTTGAATGAATAGATTAGGGTTTAGTCTAGGGTTGTTTATATAGAGGTTAGGAATTGATTAGGACCATTGATGTTGCTAGGTTAGATCGTAGCCATTCATTCGATAGAGAGACCAATTAAAACTTGCCACCTAGCCCTAGTGACGAAGCAGACCACAGAAAATCGGCCAAACACAGACCTGGCCAGCCAGGGCTAGACCAGACCTGGCCAGCAGGTCATTTTTGACCTGGGCGCACTTGGCAGGTGCGCCAGGTCAAAAAATGTACTGGCGCACTTCACAGGTGCGCCAGTTCATTTTTGTTCTGGCGCACTTCCCAAGTGCGCCAGTGCATTCTGACCCTTTTTCGGTTTTTCGCCCAACTTCGTTCGTCCATAACTTCTTCATACGATATCCGTTTTTCGAAAACTCAGACTCTATTTCGCGTATTTTTCCGAGACGAACGCAATGGCGTATCCCGTTTCCCTTAGTTCTTTGATTTGAAATTAATTATACTTTAATTTGTGAGTTTCACAGTTATAGAATTCGCGGGGTGTTACATTCTCCCCCACTTAAAAGGATTTCGTCCCCGAAATCTTCAAGTTAGGAGGAATGTATATCCTAACATCCAATCATCCATCTACTCATCCATCAAACACGAGCATCCATTGTCCTTAAAAGACTTCTAATGCTTCATGATCATATGCGAAGTGTGTGTGTACATGTACTTATCTAATGCAAAATCAGGCGGTCTACTGATTCAGTTGACCTCCTTAATGCGAATTATGTAAGTGCCATGAATCCATTATGTATGCAAATTTTCCTATTCTTGATTCTACATGAGTGCACAACCATTCAATACAAATGCAGCATCCATATGACCACACATTAAAGTTCAACCACATACGAAAGCAAACATATATGCATATGCAATATGAAGTGACTGAGCCGATCTAAAACCTAGATTGTGTGTGTATATGCAACCACGAGCAACCACTAGCAATCACTTGCAACCACTTGCAACCATCATACATAACATGTTTCAACTACATGTTTCCATCCAAAAAGATTCTACCTAAAAGATAAGGTCGAGGAAATATACCTAAGAAGATAGATAAAAGCGCAACTTAAGGAAAATGAAAGATCAAGGATGTACCCTCGAACAGAAAAGGGTAGGCTGTACGGATTTTCGCTTCAGTTTCCCAAGTAGCGTCTCCCTCGGCGTCGCTCCACTGAACTTTGACGAGCTTGACTTCACGGTTGCGTAGCTTCTTCACTTCCGTTCCTAAGATGCGGGTTGGAACTCTTCTTATGGTTGCTTCGCGTTCCACTTCGGCCTCTTCGAGGATATTCGGCTCTACTACTTCAGCTGACTCGTGTAGACATTTTCGGAGATGTGAAACGTGAAAAACGTTGTGGACTCCAGCCAACTTCTCGGGTAGCTCTAATCTATAGGACATTTTCCCAATTGTTCCTATCTAAAGGTATAGTCGAATGATAGAAGCAAGTAAAAACTTTGTGCCCATTAGGCAATGTCAAAACTGAAAACCTATGCCACATATATATTGATTAGGAGAAGAACTCTCTAAGCATCAGCCACGAAGACCGAAATCAACATCAGACTGACACCCAAAGAATTACTCAACCCAACCACCATATATGATTCTAGGCAACTAAGCATGATGGACTCCTTCTAGTATACTTGGCTCAAGCCTAACTGCGTACTCATGGTTCCATGCAAGCTCTCCAAAATTCACTAGTGAATCTTGGATCTTGTTCACTTACTAGAAGGTATTCCACATAGATGAATTATCTCTTGAAAATAAACAAATGTCAACTTATGTTGCCAAATGTACTTACTAAGGTGATTCTTTACAACTCATGCATCAGCGAAATGAACCTTCAGCCTTAGTGGCGAACACTATTGGAGTGCCCTATTCTGAAATGCTCCTCCTAATGAACCCCTTCTCTAGAAGCCCTTTAACCTGTTTACTGAGCTCTTTCCTTTCTCGTGGAGCCATATGTCTAACGGGCAACGCAACGGGCTTTGCATTATCTACAAGATATATGCGGAAGTCTATTTCCCGCTTCGGAGGCAAGCCCTTCACCTCTTCGAAGACATCCGGATATTCCCGGACCACTCTAACTGATTGCAAATTCTCAACAGAGGCATCTAGCGATTCAAGATAACTAAGCATAACCGCATACGAGGGATTACAAGAAATTTCCAAAGTATTACCGAGCTGGGTTAGGAGCCTAACAACCCTTTTCTCACAATCAAGGATGGCCCCATTACTGGATAGCCAATCCATGCCCAAAATCAAACCATACCCCGAAAAGCCCAAAACAAAGGCACTACATTGAAATTCTACACTTAGAATAGAAATTTTCAATCCCACACAGATCATAGACAAATGAGCTGGGCCCCCAATTGGGTTTGAAACAATTAAGGGGTCCTCTACCATACTAGTTTTTAGGTGTAGAGATTCTACTAAAGCAGACGAGATAAAGGAGTGTGATGCGCCGGAATCAAATAAAGTGCGAACGGGGTGATCATAAAGATAAATTACGCTTTCCATAGAAGTATTTATACCTCGCTGTTGCAATGGTGGCGCTTCTAGCACATGAACCTGTGCCCCTGGGGTGGATCCAGCGCCCTGCCCCTGTCCTCGTTTCTTCGGGCAGTCCTTAGCCCTATGGCCCGTCTGACCGCATGAAAAGCACCCACCATTCTCCTTGGCCTTCTTTTTCCGGCAGTCCTTTACTAAGTGCCCCACTTTGCCATAGAAATTACACGTCCTCTTCTCTTTGTTGCCTTCCCCGCCTTTTTTAAAGTCTGTCTTCTTAGGCTGCAAACCCTCTTTCTTCTTGCCCTTATCCTCTTCATTCAGCAATGCCATTTGCACCAATCTTTCATACGTGGCCCCCATGGGTATATGGGTCATGGCCAAACTGTGTAATGGCTCATTTAACCCTTTGACGAAACGGAGAGCCTTTTTGTGTGGGGTATTGACTAGGTCAAGCCCAAACCTAGCCAGCTCATCGAACTGATTCACATATTCTCTGACTGTCTTGTCCCCTTGTTTAAGAAATAGGAATTTTTCTAACTGCAAACTCCTTTCTGCATCTGAGAGAAATTTGGTCTCAAACCTTGCCCTAAAGTCCTCCCATGTCTCCACTAGTCTTTCAGCATTAGTGACTTCCCACCAGTAGGAAGCCTCGCCCTTCAATAGCCATACTGCCAACTGTACTTTTTGTCTATCTTCTACCTCAAAGATGATAAATAGATCTTCCGTTTCTTTCAGCCAATTCCTAGCTGCTACGAAGGACTCAGTTCCATGGAAATCCCTTCCTCCCATAGCTTTAAAATCTTTACATATCTTAGCGAATGCGTTTCCCCGAGGAGGAGGTGGAGGAAAAGGTGCCGCTGCAGCTGGATGATTTCCTTCCGCTGGGGGAGGAGGAACGGTAGGACCTGGTTGAGTGGCCCTTGCTTCTAAGAACCGTCTAAACCAACCAGGTATTGGCACCCCTTCAGGCAAATTAAGATCTTGGGACATGCTAAAACAAAAAGGATAGATTCAAAACGAAGGATAAGAGATAGTTCCTATGGCTTTGGGGAGTGGACTTTGCCTTTTTTTTTAAATAAAATAATATTTCTCTTTTAAAAATGCTTCTTTAAATTTCCTTTTTGAAAATAATTTTTCAAAACTTTTTATCTTATCTGGTAAACCTATGCTCTGATACCAAGTGAAACACCCCACCTCCGTTAGGGTCACTCTCAAAGGGAATGCCCTAATTTTGGTGGAGGTTTATAAGTACAAGTCACAGATATACAAGACAGATATAAGAACACATATTTGTAAACAGCGGAAGAACAACAAACTTTTATTTCATAAGGTCAAATACGTGTTACAACAACATTCTTTCCAAAAACATAGCATAACACTTTCATAATCTGTCTTCAGTACATGATTTAAAGAAGCATAAATAAAACATAGATAAACTGCCAAAAGTCCCCATAGTGGATTGTCCAAAGCCATGGTTCAAAACAGGAAAATCCAAGCAATACATTTCTCTACTTCAAGCTGGACGTCAAGGCTGATCAAGCTGCTGTGTTCCCTCCCTGAGGACCTGGGGGGGGAACGGAAGAAAGAAGACGAAAGAAAAATAGAGTCAGACATAAAGCCTGAGTAAGTCTAGTACTACTTTGTCTATGAATAAAGAACTGGGTATGATAAGTAATAACAAGAAGTGGGCAAACACTATAACTTGGTTAAGTTGTCTAGGGTCGAATATACTATCGTACCCCATGTTAATCTCTGAACCCATATAAACTAGTTTCCAACTGGCACCCATAATCAGGGTGATGTGATCCATTCTATGATGATCGGCTCCTACTCGCATAGTTACATGTGTCTTACGGCCCCCGATGTCTGTAGTTACCTATGCTGGTCCCACCATGGGGTGTATCAAGTCCTATAGTGGCAACCCGACACAACCTTAGAGTGCACAGGTATGCTACTGGTGTCCAGTGCCTTATTTTTCTGCGCCGGAGTGTGTGCACGCCCGCACCCCGTTAGAACCTACACTGCTACACCACCGCCGTCGCTTTGACCTCTTACAATCAGCCCAGTAATCGTGCCCCACCCTGCCTAGTTTCAGGGTATCCTGATACACCTTTTAGGGTTACTGCTGAAAAGGGTCCCTCGTTACTAGGTTTTCTATCTCTAGCCAACATGCTAATTTGGTTAAGTGTTTCCTAACCTAACCCCACCAGTCCGTTTAGTTTAGCATGTTCCATTTTGATTAAGTTTTTAGTCCACTTAATCCTAACAATCCTGACTCAGCCTTAATTGTCTTATTAAGGCCCTGACCTCTCACATTAGACAGGTATTGTTGTGGCTGCCTGTTGCCGGTTGGTTCCGGGCAGTCTTACGCCACAACTCAGTCTAACCTCGGGTCCTTGCTGGGCTCCATGTTTAACCTCCCACATTGGATAGGTATTGTTGTGACTACTGGACAGCCGGGCGGTTCCGGGCAGGTTTACATCACAACTCAATCCAACCTCGGGTTAAACACATCGTATGTTCTACATTTACATATCTTGTCATTCTTCTTTATTTATATGTAAATATTTGCGGCCCATTATTAAGTTAATGGTGTAAAGGTTACACCAATCACGGGCCCAACCCATACTTGAATTTGGGCCCTTCTATTTTATATTTTCATTCATTAATTAATTTTAACCCAACGTTATTTTCCCCCGTTTAACACGTCCGTTCATATATATTGGGCTTAGCCTTTTAAAGCCCAATTTAGCCATGCGAAAGGGGAGGCTTATGGCGTATACACAAAGAGGGGAAGGTGAGCGCATGAACTTGCATAAGACGTTGGGAATACATAATAGAAACTGGTGTACTTGCATAGTGGTAACATAGGTGACATGAATCAAAGCATGTGAACTTGCATAGGTTTAACTACAACATGAACCTATATTTTTATTTAGGCATAATGTCAAACATGAGCATGTCGTAAATATTTCTAGCATAAGCATAGCATAATGTCAAACATAAACATGGCATAAATACTTTTGGCATAAACATGGCATAATGTCAAACATAAGCATGGCATAAGTAAAGTTAAATTTTGTTCATGGCATAAACATAAACATGTCATGTTCATAAGGTTTCTACATGTTTACAAAGGGGATACTTTGTTACCAACACAAAAGCATTGTTCAACTTAATCATGGTTTAAGTCTAATCACATAACGATGGTATAAACATACTTATGCATAAATATTCCTAAACATGGTGTTTGCTTTAAAACTTGCAAAAAGGGATTTTTGAGTCTAACCTAGCCGTGTCTCACATATGTCATCATATAATTCTTTTAAACAAGATAGACTTAATCATAGGTTTCAATTATGCCAAATATCATTCATAGCCTAGCCATATTCATAAGTTTTGCAAATACATGGATTATGGTGTCAAAATTCCAACATAGTTTTATATGAACTATAACAACCAAACTTGTTTCAATTACTTGCAATATGCACAAAATATACATCATGATGGCATAATAACAAAGCCCAAACTCGCATAAATTTCAATCAACTACATACATGTAGCTTCAACATAGATAACATAATTTGCGCAATATTCCAAACGTAAACTTGTATAGAACTACCGCATGTAGTTCTTTATAACATAATCCGTATATAAATTGATAAGAACGCATAAATATGAATTACTTCCATTGCCACAATTCAAGCATACACATCAACACAGTTGTTTATTATACCAAAGTAATACTCTACTTACAATGGTTGCGGCGAATTCTCTAATTAAGAGACACGATTCCTTTGTTGAATTGATTAGCTTTAGGTTGCTTGAATTGCTTTATGCTTTAGAACTTTCTTCCTAACTCTCTCTCTAGTCGGCGGCTACTCTTTGTCGTTCCTCAGCAACATGGCGGCTATAATCTTATTTTGAATGAATAGATTAGGGTTTAGTCTAGGGTTGTTTATATAGAGGTTAGGAATTGATTAGGACCATTGATGTTGCTAGGTTAGATCGTAGCCATTCATTCGATAGAGAGACCAATTAAAACTTGCCACCTAGCCCTAGTGACAAAGCAGACCACAGAAAATCGGCCAAACACAGACCTGGCCAGCCAGGGCTAGACCAGACCTGGCCAGCAGGTCATTTTTGACCTGGGCGCACTTGGCAGGTGCGCCAGGTCAAAAAATGTACTGGCGCACTTCACAGGTGCGCCAGTTCATTTTTGTTCTGGCGCACTTCCCAAGTGCGCCAGTGCATTCTGACCCTTTTTCGGTTTTTCGCCCAACTTCGTTCGTCCATAACTTCTTCATACGATATCCGTTTTTCGAAAACTCGGACTCTATTTCGCGTATTTTTCCGAGACGAACGCAATGGCATATCCCGTTTCCCTTAGTTCTTTGATTTGAAATTAATTATACTTTAATTTGTGAGTTTCACAGTTATAGAATTCGCGGGGTGTTACAGTTTGAGGGTGATAAGCGGTGCTCATATTCAGTTTTGTTCCTAATTCTGTCTGGAAAGCCTCCCAGAACTTGCTAGTAAATAGGGGATCTCTATCACTGACTATGCTGATGGGAATTCCATGCAGCTTAACAATTTCTTTGAGATATACCTGTGCTAGACTTTGGGCAGTTCTATTGGATCTGACAGGTATAAAATGGGCAGTCTTCGTGAAGCGATCCACGATTACCCAAATGCTGTCATTACCTTTCTTGGTTCACGGCAAACCATCTATGAAATCCATGGAAATCTGTTCCCATTTCTAGCCTGGGACTTCCAACGGTTGCAACCGTCCAGCTAGCTTCTGTTGGTCACTCTTGACCAATTGACAAGTAGGGCATCTGCTAACATACAAAGAAACATCTCTTTTCATTGCCTTCCACCAGAAAGTGCGTTTGATATCGTTGTACATTTTACTCACCCCAGGATGGATGAAAAATTTGGATTTATGGCATTCATCCAGCACTTCTCTTTTGAGCTCAAAAAGGTTAGGAACACAAATTCTCCCATTCAGCCTCAGAACTCCTTCTTTATTTACTTGAAAGCTTGAGGGTTCTCCTTTCTGAATTCTTCCTTTGATCTTTTGAATGAAATCATCATTCTCCTGGAGAGCACATATCTTATCGATCAAGCTAGGTGTAATTATAAGATGGGCAACAATTGCGGTTTTTCTACTGAGTGCATCCGCTACTACGTTAGCTTTCCCTGGCGTATACAGGATATCAAGATCATACGCTGCAAGAAATTCTAGCCAACGCTGCTGTCTCAGATTCAGATCTTTCTGAGTATATAAATACTTCAACGATTGATGATCTGTATACAGTATAAATTTCTCGCCCAATAAGTAATGTCTCCAGATTTTCAAGGCAAATACGATGGCTAGCAACTCAAGATCATGAGTCACATAATTCTTCTCATGCGGTTTCAATTGGCGGCTTGCATAAGCGACTACTTGGCCTCTCTGCATTAACACTGCACCAAGACCTCTAATAGAAGCATCTGTCCAAACCGTTAAATCCTGATTGCCATCAATAATTGTTAACACTGGAGCGGTGGTCAGCTTCGATTTCAATTCCCGGAAAGCTTCTTCACAGTCGGAAGTCCACTTAAACTTCTCATGTTTCTTTGTGAGCTTCGTTAACGGACCGGATATCTTCGAAAAGTCCTTAATGAACTTTCGATAATAACTAGCCAACCCCATAAAACTTCTAACTTCTGTGGGAGTAGTGGGTTGTTTCCAGTCTTGAATCGCTATTATTTTGCTTGGGTCAACAGAAATTCCTTTCTCTGACACGACATGGCCAAGAAATTTAACTTCTTCTTGCCAGAAGACACATTTAGAGAATTTGGCTTTGAAGACGTTCTTCCTTAGAATCTCCAATACTTGTTCTAAGTGTTTTTCATGCTCGGGTTTTGATTTGGAGTAGATTAAAATATCATCGATGAATACGAGGACAAATTTATTCAGAACTCCCCTGAACACTCTATTCATTAGATCGACAAAGTATGCTGGAGCGTTACATAGGCCAAACGGCATTACTAACCATTCATAAAATATGTCTGGGCCTCTGAAAGCGGTCAAAGGAACACACTCTTCTGCTATTCTCAATTGATGAAAACCTGTAGCTAGGTCCATTCGGGAAAATACTTTCGCCCCATTCAATTAGTTTAGCAAATCATCAATGCGGGGTAGTGGATATTTATTTTTAAGCGTCTGTTTGTTGAGGTCTCGGTAATCAACACATAATCTAAGAGTACCGTCTGACTTCGGGACAAACACAACAGCTGCACCCCAATTGGAAAAACTCGGTCTGATTAGACCTTTCCACAACAGTTGACGAGTTTGATCGCCTAATTCTTCTTTTTCTTTCGGAGTCATTCTACGAATTGGATGCACCACTGGTCTGGCATTGGGAATTAGATCGATTCGGAATTCTATTTCTCTTTGCGGAGGTAAGTTCTCAACTTCTTCAAACACATCCGCAAAGTTTCTAACAATCGGAATCTTTTCTATGGAAGTGGGAATAAGTTCCAATGCTGACCAGAATTCTTCTCTATTCGGATTCGAACCATGACAGGGAACCGTAATATATCCAAGCTTCGTTCGAATTTTAACGATTCTTTCCGCACAATTCACTTCGGCTTCATATTTCGTTAACCAATCTAGCCCGAGAATAATATCGAATTCGGGAAAATCCATAACGATTAAATTGAAAGGAAACTTGTAGGAAGAATAAGAGATTGGCACTTTACAACAGGAATTGAGAGTAATAGGACCCCCTATCGGGTTACGAACTTCAACCGATTCTTTAAGTTTTCGCTGTTTTAACTTTAATTTGTGCACTGTGTTACTAGCAATAAAACTACGCGATGCACCTATGTCAAATAATACAGAAACAGGAATATTTTTAATTGTAAGGGTACCTCCCAAAACATCGGGTTTACCTGCTCCGTCGGAAGCAGCTGGCGGGCTAGACCCGTCATAGACATGAGCTACAGTAGCTTTCTTCAGCAAAGGACAGTCTTTGACCAGATGATCGGTCTTGCGACAATTGAAGCACGAGCGAGGGTTCTGAGAACCTTGGCTCGAGCCTTGAGAATTCGTCTTCTGCCTCTTCGGAGCTGTGCAGACGTTTGAGTAGTGCCCCGGCTTACCACAGTTAAAGCAATTTCCTCTTGGCAGCTTGCCAGTCTGAGGCTTTGAAGATGCTGCTTGGCTTGACTCGCCCTGATTTACAGCAGGCTTGCGCTTGTTTCCGGCTTGGCTTCTAGCGCGATCCTGATCCAGATGCCTTTGATCAAGGTCTTCATAATTGCATGTCATTTCCACCAGTTCGTTGAAATCCAGCTTGACATGGGCCATGGCTCTATCATGATATTGTCGTCTTAGTCCAAAGATAAACCTCTTATTTTTGGATTTCGCAGTGGCAACGAGCTCAGGAGCATAGGATGACAACATTGTAAATTTATTCAGATAATCTTGCACGGAAAGATCCCCTTGCTGGAGATTGGCGAAGTCATCGTGCATTCTTTCTAGAGCTTGTTCTGGGACATAGTTCTCCTTGAAGAGTTCTTTAAATCCATCCCATGTTCTTCCAGCTTCTCTATTCCCGGCGGTAAGAGATTCCCACCATAATTCAGCTTGTTCCTGCATAAGCCAGGCGCCCATAATAGCTTTGTCTTCGTCTCCAAGCCTTAGGCCTTCAAGAATTTTCTCGCATGTTTTGAACCATGCAAGGGCCTCTATTATGGTGCCAGTTCCCGAGAAGGTCTTGCCTCCTAAGTTCTTATATATCTTAGCTACATGGTCGAGCTCGAAGTATTGAGCTGCCGGATGTTGTATCAAAGGTCCTTCTTGAGCTGGGATTTCTCCCCTTCCTCGGCCTCGGCCGGCACGGCCTCCTCTAGCGGCGGCTGCTCTGGTAGCCATTTGTCAAATTCTGTATAAGCAACGAAAGAAGTCAGCTAACAGAAATGATAGTCTATTGCATAGTTAAGCAGAAATTTCTACGGAAAGATAACGATGGACTGATCAATTGTTTTTGCTATTCTGCTCAGCTCATTCTAGGACCATGCTAGTCCAATCTCTAATGAGCGACTCGCCTTAGAATACTACTGATTCTATTTTGACGAAGTGTTTAATGTGTTAGACTCCAGAACTAAGGTTAACCAAAGCTCTGATACCAGTTGTGACGAACCCAAAACCCCGTGACACGGTGTTAAGGATAATCATTGGAATATAACACATTAATCATCATTAGCAGATCACAGATAATAGCATAAACAGAAAATAGAATAATTTACACACATATGACAGCGGAATCATATAGGTATCATCACATCAGAGAAGCACAGTACAGGATACAACTTAGTGTATAATGATACATAATCAGTCACCATCGCCTGAGGCGGAATCATACATAAAGAGTACACAAAAGGAATATCAGTCTACATCGCCAGTGGCGGAATCATAATATAGATACAATAACGGCGGAGAAAATCCAAGTCAGCACGGTGTAGTCAAGCCTCGCCATGAGCCAAAAGGTGCGTCAGAAACATGTAACTAGGCTGCCCGTGTGAAAATGAGGGCACCCGAGTTTGCAAGGTGAAACAAAGTACGAGTCAGTCATGGGACTGGTATGAGAAATCTACTCGATTTATTAACAACAATAATAAGGCAAATCAAAGGACCACGCCAATTTCGCGGAACGGGTTTACTCCAATGAGTGCTAGTGCATGAAATAAAGTAAATGATTAAATCAACGCAATGCTTTTTATAAAATGAAGCCATTATAAGACTCAGGTCCCATCACACAATGCAACGCAAGCCGGAGGATAGAGTTTTCCCTTATAATGGCCAAAAATGCTTCATACGTATAAAACAAAAGTGTTTGATATTATTACTAGTGCATATATGTTTCAAAAGCAAATTCAATCATAAATATCAATCCTAGACGGCATGGGTACCATATATCATGTCGCCATACTAGTAATACAATCATGTCCGCATATTTCGTATTGGAAATTGGATTCCTTCATGAGTCGAGGCAAGGGGCAAGCTCCTCTCCGATTCGAGACAATCTAGCAAATGTCCCAGGACCCCACTATGATCCTTGGATCTTCAGGGCCGGTCCTCTCTTACTTTTGAGGATTAATTATTCCTGAACACACGTTTCCCGGTCCTTACAGACCTATATCGAGGTGCCTCGCATTCCAACAACCACACAGGTGAAAAGTATATATAATGTCAGGGCTGGTAGGTCACTGACACCACCTTAGCTAGAAAGAAACGTCGTGCTCTCCCTGCAGTCACTCTCCCGTTTTTGACTCATACCGAGGTGTGAGGCTCACGAATTCACGTTATACACCAAGCTACGTCACACAGACCATGCTTGGATCATCAACCACAAGACTTTGCTTTGCAACAGAAGCCTTGATTATATGCCACTTAGGCGTGCCACACCGGCAATCCACTCCATGCGACTGATTTCTGTCAATACATAACCTCTGAGCTCGTACGTTTCAGAGAAGGGCGTTAAGCAAGAGAATAAATTCTCCGCCGCCAAGCAGATATATATTTAACAGAGATCAATCAACACAGAACAAATCCAATGTCAGACACACAGTCCATTTACAAGTCCGTTCTGGGTCTGAACGAAACCGGAGGCACCAATTCCTCGCATATCCGTACAATCAACAATATGTTTGGACGGCTACTACTTCAATTCCTTCATGGTAGCTACTCCAATCACGAGCATCAGTAGTGCCCATCCATCCAATGTGGAGATCGTCGGTCTTCAGTCGTCTTCGACTCTTCGACTTTTCAACGTCGATCGATTATTTGAGATGAGATAAACTCGGCCTTTTCAAATAACCCACGTATATTTAGATTTTCAAATCGATTATTCACATGGTTGGACTATTTAACATTCACATTTCAGTTATTTAGTTATAATTTTTATGTCAAATACATTCAACCATCACATCTCAAGCAAACACAACAAAATTGGTTCATTTTCACTCTATATCGTCTATAGCACTTTATAACGATATATCGCCATCTTTATTTAATTTAAAACGGCCGTATTTAATTAAACGACGTTTCAGGTCGTGTCGATGCACTGGCGCTGCTTTCCACTAATTTTGTTTTACACATATCTGAAAATCTAACCGTTGGATCTTCACGAATTTTACATCATTGGGAAGGTCTTTTCAAAACGAATCCAACGGTTTCAGTTTTGGGAAAATCCGAAGGTCGGATCTTCCACACTAACCATTTGAAGTTACGATTTCAATTTACGAACTGCAGCGTCGTTATTCGATTTAATTTAATTATATATATATATATATATAATCGTTTCTGGCGCTATTTTTCTTTAGTTTTGAATTAAACATTTCAGACAATCCAACCGTCGGATCTTCACAAAGTTGGTGCCGTTGGAAAGATATTTCCAAGGCGAACCCAATGGTTGAGGTTTCGGGAAAATCCAATGGTCGGATCTTCTGCACTAGTCGTTTGAAATCACGGTTTCAAAATATGAACTGCACGGCCACGTTTCGTTTTAATTCTATTTATATTTATATATTTATATAAATATAGTTCATTCAAAAATTCCTATATCGTTTCCACTTCAATTATTTCACTAACGCCTTTAATTTTTGGAAAATTTCGCCATAACCTCCTTTGTACGGGAGGGTCTGGGAAAATTCCCAAATAGCCACACGGGCGTCTCATATTAAAAAGAAAAAGAAAAAGCCAAGCGGCTAGCCAACAGGCTCATAAAATCATCACCCAAACAAAGCGGTAAATGTGTACCTATTTGTCGGGCACAAAATTCTATTTCTCTTCTCTAGCCCGTTTTGCTTTAACCTGTTCAATAGATATGCATGTACATATATACAATTTCTTACATTTATCATTTTCCATTCCATTTCATATTTGATTTGATTTGGTTTAAAAACACCATTCATTCCAATATTGCATGCATAGGCTAAAATCATATCATTAGCTAGTTAATGTATATTTCAACTCATGCACGTTTATTTGAACAAGTGGCTATTTTTAACACTTCACATTTCAAAGATGATAATTTTGGCGAACTAAAATAGATTTCAACACATGACTATTTTATTTAGTTCCTATGCATGTTAAAAATAATATTTCTATCACAAATATTTATTTCAACTTCCGCATATCTTTAGCATATCACACATATGATAGAAATGATATTTTTATCGTTCAAAATATTTATTCAACCAATGTATGGTTTCAACACTTCATAGTTTCAATAAAAATGTAATTTTTATTGTTCAATATTTTTATTCCACACATGAACTTTTCCATTACACACACTTCTCAACAAATGAGTATTTCCACACATGGACATTTTATTTATGTTGTTCATATTAGAAAGATGGGATTTTTATGGTTGAAGTTATTTATATAAGGCAAATATTTTTGATACTTCATATATATATATATAAATATGATTTTTGTTGTTTAACCGCTTCATTCATTCACAAATGAATTTAATTTTCATACAACACTTTTCAACACATGAATATTTCCACACATGGACATAGTTTCAATATATGACTTTAATCTCCATGCATGAAAATAATTTCAACATATGAAAATAATTCTAACACACAAAGATTATTCAAAATTTCGGCAGCATAACGGCAGGGTAGTTAAAACCGGCACCGTCCCTAGTACGGCTCCTCGCTCTACCTTAAAACCTCGCGGTTTTTGACAATGGGGATTCATGCATCTAATTCGCACGCAGGCGGCATGTTTATTTTTTTATTTCCACAAATATTTTCAATTCATTTCAATCACCACTGGGTATTTTTCAACCACAACCAAACAATATCAACAACAAACAATTATTCAACCATTCGTATTTTTCACCCAATATTTCACACCAATTCACCACAATAAATATCGTCCATGGTTTGTGGACGAGGGGAGTATATATATATATATTTAATATAATATGTATATCACTTGCATTTCAACACATATATCAATTATTCTATGCATGTAAAAATTCATACTTCGCTCATATAGCTTACACTACGCATGTACATGAGGTATACAACACGTATGTAATTTATATTTCGCTTATATAAATTATACACGACATTTTCCATTCAATTTCACGTTAATTTAGATTTCTCACCTTGGTTTTCTGAGCGCTAAAAATCGATACGATGTCAGAAAAATCCGCAGCTTCTTCTATTGGGTAGAGAGCTTCCTTGCGGTCTCGATGTTTCCTGTTTCATCGAATTTCGTCAACACACCAAAAAGATATGATTTTTCAAAGTGTAAAGATCAAAGAAAAACGCACTTTCAGAAAGCTTCAAAACTAGGTTTGCGGTTTTCGCGAGAACCGGGACACGAGGGGACGATCAGGAAGTTGGAGGTGGAAGAGCTTCGAGAGAGCTACAGGCGCGCGGCGGTTTGGTGCAGCTCGGTGGCGCAGAACGGCGGCGGTTTGAAGGTCGGAAGTTTGGAGGTGGATATCTCGGCGTAGAGGCGACGATAGGGGGAGCTCCTTATATGGATTGGAAGAGGGGAGGGAGAACTACAAAAAGTTGAACTAGAGGAGGAGCTAATTCTGGCCGTGGCGATCGGAAATCGCCTGGGAAGGAGAAGAAGGGTTTCCACCGTCGATGTCGGGGTCGGGGGGGGGGGGGGGTTTCTGATTTTTTTTTTATATTTATGAATGGAGAAATATGATTGGCCGAGGATTATATTTAATTTTTAAATTGTGTTTTCTCAAACGAACTCCTTTTTAAACCCAACGACTGTCGCCCCCAGCTAAATACCCCCATTCCGGACACAATGGGATATGTTTCGTAGGCCAATTCGACTGTTACAGTCAGTTATTTTTCAAATTAAAGTATAAAATATTTAATTTTTAACTCTAAACACACATTTCAATTTGCCAGGGCCACAAACTGATTCGAAAAATTCCAGAAAATTAAATCTAGCTATGTTTTGACGCTACGGTCCCAACAAAACTAGTTTCGTCGAATTCTGAGGTCGTTTGAAAAATGGCCATTTTCTGGTCGATCCAATTTAACAGAAATCGACCAAACACATTTTCTTTTGCCACGCCCACATACTAGCTTCAAAAATTATGAAATTTGAAACCTAGCAATAGTTTGACATCCCGGACCCAACAAAAGTGGTTTCGTCGAATAACGAGGTCGTATGCTAAACATCAATTTTCCTGGCCTATATATTCTATATACCGATCTTCTGAAAATTCATTCGGCCATAACTTTTGATTCCCGTTATGAAACTTCGATTTTTCAGATTCGTTAGAAAGGTATTAACTAACAGATTTAAATACTTTTGGTTTCGCTAAAATCCGTTATATTTTCCACCCTGCATAGTCAGTCAAAGTTTGAATTCAAATTTTCAAACTGACTCACTATTTCTAATTCACTATTTTATTGAAATATTCTATTTCAATTGTTCAAATTCCTTTGAAATAATCAATTTAAAAATTTTAAATTGGCTAGCATTTTCCTGGTTATTACAATATGATCAAATTAATGATAATGAGACATTAGATGCTGATATTATTAATGATGTTGAAGCAAATGACACTAGTGATGGTATTCGTGATGAAGAAGGTAAAGTTTTTGATGGTCATAATAAAGAAGACAAAAGATAAAGGCGAAGATGGTGATGGAGCCAATAATGATGAAGATGATGGTAATTATAAAGATGATGATGGTAATGATTTTAATAAAGACGAAGATGAGATGGTGATGTTGAAGGTAAAAATGCTTATGGTGATGGCCCTAATGATGATAAAATTGGTGGTAATAATAGAAGAAAATATAGTGATTGTGATGATAATGCTGCTAATGAACCTAAAGATGGTGATGTTAATGGTGCAAACGAAATCAAAACTAAACGCGGTGATACCAAAGACTGTAATGGTGATGGTAGGAAAGATGCTGATATTGATAGTGCTGAGGAAACAAAATGTAATGCTGGTGCAATGGAAAGAAAAGGTGATCTTGATGATAGTAAAAATGATGATAACGATGGTCAAGATAAAGATAATGGTGCTAACAATTATGAAAGGGAGATAAAAGCTAGAGATAATGATAACAAAGACTAAACAAGAAATCAGGATGAAGTAAATATCATGACAAAGGCAGTAAAAGGCGACGGAGAAAAAGAGAGCATTAAAGAGAAGAAAAAAGCACAAAAAATACTAATGCTCAAATATTTACCAAACAAATGTTTTCCATCTACATTCCTACAAACTAAATATTCAATAATTGATATATATTTTTTGACATACCAGTAAAAGAATCAGATGATTTACTGCAAAAAAATGGAAGATAATATTAATAATAAAAGGTATATATTTTAAAGAAAAAAATTCATTTTTTATGTAAAATAATTGTAAGAAAAATTCTTAGAATCTCTACATAATCAGATTTTAGAAGAGATACGAAGTGAAAAAAATAATGACAAACAAATTCCTCCAAATAAAATCTTTATCAATTCACCAAATGATTACAAGAGAAGTCTAAAAAATTGAAAATATATCCATCCCTAAAAAAAATATTATTTTCCCTTTCTTATCATACAAACCTCAGACACCACTATTTATAATAGAATGGACAATATAGCTTCCTTAAGAGGCTATGTAAAGCTTGCATAAATCTTTTCATGTAGATTATTTATTGACTTTTCTAGTGCAATGAAAGATGTAACTAATCATTCTATTAAATCCACAAACTTTTTTATAAGAGCAAATAATTACTCCTCATAATCCACCAAGTCTATGAAATAAGAAACGAGAAATATTTATAATTCGACGTAGACTAAAATATCTCGAAAATCTACTTAAATATGGAATATAGTATCACCAAAATACAACAATCTCCACCTTGATACGATATTCATAAATGTCATCCAAACTTCTTTTAGAGCTACAACCCCAAAACAATCCCCATTGTTACCAAAAAGATGTTACCATTTCAAATATGAATATCTTTCAAACCACATAATTATGTAGGCTCCCAATTGAACATGTATATCACTAATAAATAAGAATTTTGGTAATACTACAATGGTCTCCGTGCGGTTTTTGTCAATTTATGTTATTGGTTCTATCTTGAGCCATACATATTTTTACACCTACTTGTCTACGCTTGCTACTTCCTTTCATTCATTTATTATAGAAAGTTGGGTTTCTTTTATTCCGGAAAAAGGTTCTTTCCTTATTTCCCTTTTTCACCCATAGTCATGCTATATGCATGAGACGACCCGAACTTCCCCGGTCTCCGAAGAGAAGAGAACGAACGGATTGCTTTGAGAACACGACAAATCAAAACACAAACAGAAGAAAATTTCATTGCTTATTACAATAATTTACATCAGAGTACAACAATATACAGAGCATGAAAAAATAATATACATTTGATAAATA
Source organism: Allium sativum (assembly GCA_030737875.1). Taxonomy (NCBI): domain Eukaryota; kingdom Viridiplantae; phylum Streptophyta; class Magnoliopsida; order Asparagales; family Amaryllidaceae; genus Allium; species Allium sativum. Next base: position 689,339,218 of record CM060920.1, on the reverse strand, counting down.
TCAGAGATTTAAAATTTATAATGCAGCGGAAAATAATACAAAACACAATTGAAAGAGATAAATGGATACAGAGCTTTCCGAATATCATTCCAGCTGTAAACCCGGATCCTGTGAATGTAAATCTGCAAAACCAAAACTACTAGCTGCCCATGAGGAAAATAGAGACACCCAGAGTTTAGGTTAAAACAATAAACTCTAAGTCACTCATGTGACTGGTGTGAGAACTAAAACAGTTATTTAAAACTTTACTTTAAAACCAGATATATCAAGGGACCACGCTGTATAACACGGAACAGGTTTCCTCCCAAGAATACCAGTGCATATAACAATACAGCGCAATGCTTTTTGAAAAAATGAAGCTATTATAAGGCTTCGGTCCCATCACACAATGCAACGCAAGCTGGAGGATAGAGTTTTACCTTATAATAGCCAAACATGCTTGGTTCGTTTAAAACAAATCGTTTTGATACAATTATAGTGTAAAGTGTATGAAAACAACTTCAAATATAAATGTATCAATCATAGATGACATAGTGCCCCATCCCACTATGTCGCCATACTAGGCTCTACAAATAAAACTGAATGTCACGTATTGGAAGTTGGGTTTCCATCTGTGAACCAAGGCAAGGGACCGTCCTTTCTACTTCGAGACTCTCTAGCATGAGCCTCACGAATAGCCACACTGCAACTTGGATCGTCAGGGCTGGTCCACACGAAGAGGATTAAAATGCCTGAACAATGTGTGTCCCCGCCCTATGTGGCATAAAACTGGTCAGTATATCGACCAAACCATCCATCGACACCGTAGTGACCGATATTACCGAGGCACCTCGCTATCCATCATCCACATAAGTAAAACGTCTGGGCTGGCAAAACCCTGACACCACTCTTAACTAGAAAGAAACACATGTCCTCCCTGATGTCCTCTCCCGTTTCTGGTCCACATCGGGGTGTGAGGCTCGCGAATTAATGCTATACACAAAGCTATGCTATATTAAAGCCGTGCTTTGATCATCAACCACAAGACTCTGCTTTTCAGTAGAAGCCTTGATCATTTGCATCTCAACATGCCATATAGGCATTTCGCGCTATGCAACCGATGTCTATCAATCACATAGAATGAAATCCGATGTCAGAAATACATCTATTTACAAGTTCGTTTTGGGTCTGAACGAAACCGGAGGCACCTTATTCCCCGTCCCATATAAGGACCCGTAACTTCCCCGGCAAGGGAAGAGCGGACACTTTGAGGACAAGACAGATCAGAACACAAACAGAAGAACATTTCATTGCTTATTATCACAATTTCATCAGAATATAAGAATATACAGAGTATGAATAAATATTACACATCATAAATTATCGGAGATTTAAATACCTAACTGCAGCGGAAAAATAATACAAAAACACAACTGAAAGGAATACGCGGATACCGAGCTTTCCGAATATAATTCCAGCTGTAAATCAGGATCCTGTGAATATAAATCTGCTAAACCAAAACTACTAGCTGCCCATGTCAAAATAAGGTCACCCAAAGTTTGGGTTAAAATAATAAACTCCAGGTCAGTCATGTGACTGGTGTGAGAACTAAAACATTTATTAATCTTTATTTTAAAGTTAGGTAAATCAAGGGACCACGCCGTATAACACGGAACGACTTTCCTCCCAAGAATACCAGTGCATAAAACAACAGTGCAATGCTAAATAAAGAACAATGAAGCTATTATATGTCCCAGGTCCCATCACACAATGCAACTCAAGCCGGAGGATAGGGTTTTTACCTTATAATAGCAAAAGAATGCTTGATACGTTTAAAACAGATTATTTTGATAGTACTATAAGTGCATAGTGTCAAAAACAATTTCAATCATAAGTATTAATCATAGGCGGCATGAATGCCCCATACCACTATGTCGCCATATATAGGTTTACAACTAAAACCGCAAAGTGTCGTATTGGAAATTGGGTTTCCATCTATGAACCGAGGCTAGGGATCGTCCTCTACCGATTCCAGACTATCTAGCCCGAGCCTCAGGCAAGCGCACAGGCAAGCCTTGGATCGTCAGGGCCGGTCACCCGATGTGGATTATTATGCCTGAACACTGCGTTTCCCCGCCCTTTAGGGGCGTAAATGAGCCAACGAATGACTCCATCTGTCCCGGATCGACCGATATAACCGAGGCGCCTCGCAACAGCAACAACCACACAGGTGAAAATAATATAAATGTCAGCCAGTTTAAGCACTGACACCACCTCTAGCTAGAAAGAAATGCATGTCCTCCCTGATGTCCTCTCCCGTTTCCAGTTCATACCGGGGGTGTGAGGCTCGCGAATTAACGCTACACAAAGCGATGTCTCAAAGGCTGTGCTTTGATCATCAACCACAAGACTCTGCTTTTCAACAGAAGCCTTGATCATTTGCATCTTAGCATGCCACACAGGCAAACCACTCTATGCAACCGATATCAGTCACACAGAATGAAATCCAATGTCAGACACAGTCCATTTACAAGTTCGTTCTGGGTCTGAACGAAACCGGAGGAACATTATTCCTCGCATATCCATCGATCTCCAAGTACGTCTAGAAGATCACCAACTGATTCCCTCCTCTTGGGTGTACAACCCAATCAAGATCATCAGTAATCACCTAAACGATGTGAAGACCTCTGGTCTTCAACCAACGTCTTCATCTTCGACTTATCATCGTATCAGTTATACAGAATGGGATAAACCCGATCATTCCGAATAACTCGCGTATTTTATAAACAAGTGTTACACAAACACAACATACGCCTCATTCCAATTCATCAGTCACTAACCGTAAATTAGTAAGAGAACAATTCCCCAAGTATTAACCCCGAAGGCCGTAAACAACATCAGATCAATACCCAGGAAACCATTCTTCTTAACTAATCTACAGTTAGTTTCTAAATTTCACATTCTTAGGGAAAGGTTCCTATTAATTTTATCAAAGATAAATTCTTCTAAATTTATTCTGTAATCTTCTTTTGAATATCGATTCAAACTAGTCGGGATTAGCAAACCACACTGAAGTAATCATTTATTTAATTTCCCAATCCCAACCTATTCATCCCATGAAGTAAAACTGGCAATACTTCATACTAACACCACGATGTTATCGGTAAATTCAATTACCATTTCACGTTCAAATCTAATTAAAGATTTAACTATCGCCTGGAGCAATACTGGTGATACTCCATTCTCGATCATTTCAATCTAATTAAAGATTCATTAAAACTCCATTTGGTTTTAATCTTCCCAAAAATCAATATTAATGATTATTCAACTTGGGAAATCACATCCTGTCTTTAACTGGGTTAAAGAACCGATGTTATTTAAATCACGATTCACGATAAACCCAAAATCACATTCCATTAATTATCGGGTTAAAGAACCTGTGTTATTTGAAACCCCGTTCACGATAAACCCAAAAATCAATTCCAATTTAATTCCAATTAAATACCATTTAATTGGTACACTTCATTAATTCTAAATAAAAAGATTTAATCTTTTTCTCAACTGGGTTTAAGAATAGTGTTAATGAATACACCATCCACGACAAACCCAAATCACATTTGATGTTAAATACAAGGCTTTGAATAGAAAATATATCGACTTATATTCGACATCAAATTCTACGACCAACAAATATCGCATTGGAAATAACGATATAAATATATCTTTCAAATTTCCATAACAATATCTCTATAATCACGAAATCCAACATCGAAATATTCCAAAGACAATTTCGATTCACATTATTGGAAATTCTGGTTATTTTCAAAACCATTTCAAATCAAATTTATTTATTTTAAAAATAAATGGAATTATAATTCTAGTTCAAAACTAGTTCATTTCGATAAAAATCTATTTTTATCTTTTCAGTTATGGAATTTTTCATCCCAGTTCTTCACAAATCATTTCTTATGATTTTACACAAATTATTACTATTTTTAATAATTTTATCAAGGCCCGTACAGTCGATTTCCACTAATTGCCATCGAACTGCACTTGCAACGACCTTTTCCAAATTTGATTTGGACATAATTCCAAATCCAACCGTTAGATTTCTAATTTCTAGTATTGGTTAGAAAGCTCTTTTCGATACAAACCAAATGATTCCGGTTTTAGGAGAATCCGACGGTCAGATCTCCTGTAATATCCATTCGAAGTCAATGGTCAAAATTCACGAACTGCCACGGCGTGGCGCGTTCTATTCAGTCCATTTAATATATATAATATATATATTATATATATTTCCTCGATTTCCTTTCAAAACGTATTTTAAAAATCGTTTCAAATTCGTTTTCAAAACGATTTCAACTTCATATTCAATTTCTAATCAAAATTGAATATTCCACATCATCGATATACAAATGATAATATTTTCAAACCGTTATATTTTGAAATCACTTCCTTTTCTATATTCATTGTAAAAATGAATAAAATCGATATAAATATCGTTTACGTTAAAATGGCGTCAATCTAATCAACACGGCTTTTTATATTTCAATAACTTCATTATTCTATTCAACAAATGAATATTTTCTTCAATATATGAATATTTATTTCTCTATTCAACACATGAATTTATACTTCTATTCAACATATGAATTTATATTTCTATTCAATACATGAATTTATATTTCTATTCAACACATGAATTTATATTTCTTATTTTCCAAACTGGAAAGAGGCCCAATCAATTACCATATAATGTTAATTATATGGGTTCCCTACAACACATGTATATAACAACAACGATAAATCATCAACCATCATCCAAAGTGCACCACACAACTGTATAAGCATTAAATATAAATAATTAACGCTTACATAGTCTGTCAACCCATCGATTGACATACAACTAAACAATCGGGATTAGTGTACTTCAAATATCATCCCAATACTCGTGTGGGGTTTCAAATCAACAAATACAGATTTTTAATTGTGCAGTTGGGCGATGTGTAAAATTTATCGTCCCAATCAATATCAGTCAAATCAGTGTATATAAACAAATCGTCCGATTTGTTTATAAATATTTATTTTATGCACACCTTAAAAATTATATTTTTAACTATAAAATATTTTCCACTATAAAATATTTTATTTCATTCCACATCACACAATCAAATTTCACAACACAGAAATTAAACAAACAAGCCGTCCATGGTCTATGGACGACGGGTGTCGGGTGCTACTAAACACTGCCTACATCCTAGTATATATTTCAACTAGAAAATAAATAAAGGTGAGAAGTTCTCACCTATAAGCTCAACCAAACACCGCGACTCTTCTTATGTAGAAAATCTACGTCACGTTCTCAACGAGATCTGTTTCATGCGGTATATGTTAAAAAATCACATTTTTAACATCGCCATTTTCTATACAAATTATTCTCTACTTCTTATATAAAAATACTGTCTTTTCTATTTTAAAAATATAGTCTTTTCTATTTTAAAAATATCGTCTTTTCTATTTTAAAAATCATATTTTTACTTCGTTAAAAATGCTATTTTTACATCTCTACTATATAGATAAAAATCGAATTTTTATTTCAAATCCATATAGATAAAAATCAGATTTTTCCTATGCTATTCATATGATAATAATAATAATAATAAATCTCTTCTTTATATTTACAAAAACAATATCTTTATATTTTTAAAAACAACATCTAAAAATTCAATCTTTTTCAAAATAAAGATCAAATCTTTTTCATGACACTCATAGAAAAATCGTATTTTTATTTTAAAAAAAAACCTATATTCTAATCACATTAGCTAAATAAAACAAAATAAAACAAGAACAAATAATTTAAAAACTTACAACGAAGGGGGGAAGCAGGAAGGACTCGTTGTTGTTGGCTTCGCGAGGCAGTGGAGGGAAGCATTAATTTTGGGCTTGGGCTTTTGCGGTTTGGGGATCCAAGAAGCAAGAGGAGAGAGAACGGCGCTGTGGGGAGTCTGGGCTAGTTGGAGTTTGCACAGTCGGTGGATGGGGATCGCGGGCTTCGTCTTCTCGTCAGGGGGAGAATGTTTGGAGGGAAGGTGGAAGGGAAGGGGATGCTGCGGCGAAGGGGTTTCATCAGGGGTCTCGTGCGTTGGAAGAAGAGGGAGGAGCAGGGTGACGCGGCGCCGGGGGCGCGGTGACTTGGCCAGGGTGGCGATGGCCTGTGCCGCGGCGCAGCGCCGGGGGAGGAGGGGCGGTCTCCTTCGATCGCGCTGTCTTCTTTTTTTTCTTTTGAATGATGGTGAGAATAAGGAGGAAGAGAGAGAGTGTAGAGGGGTGAGGATTAATATATATTAATTATTTTAATTTTAATTTAATTCTCCTAAAAGTACCTTTTTATTTCGGACCCCAAATCGAACCCAACGACTGTCGCCCCTAGCTAATTACCCCCAATCCGAACACAATGGGATATGTTTCATAAGCTGATTCGCTTATTATGATCAGTTTTCATCAAAATCAAAATATAAATCTATATATTGAATTTGAACACGCATTTCAATTTACCGGGGTCACATACGGACTCCAAAAATTCCCGAAAAATATTTTCTAGCTTCGTATTGACGATACGGTCCTAACAAAACTAGTTTCGTCAAAATCTGAGACCATTTGAAAATTTTCATTTTTCCAGTCGATTAAAATCAACTAAAACTGGTCAAATGCGTTTTCCTTTACCACGCTCACATATTGACTCGAAAAATTATGAATTTCGGAATCTAGCAATATCTTGACATCACATATCCAACAAATGAGGTTTCGTCGAAAACCGAGGTCGTTTGCAAAATTTCCATTTTTAAGGGCTTAAAATTCCTTAGCGGCTATTCTGAATTTTCAACTGGACGTAACTTTTAATTCCTGCTATGAAATTTCAATTTTTCAGATTCGTTGGAAAGATATTCTCAATTAGATTCTAATATTTTTGGTTTCGCCAAAATCCGGTTTATTTTGCACCCGGTACGTTCATTTGAAATTAGAAATCGAATTTTCAAACTACCGCGCCATTTTCAATTCCTTTTATAATTATAAATAAATATTTATATTCTAACGACGATTCAAATAAATATATACGTTCTAATTCCATTCAAAATATATTTCTCGTTGTTATTATTTAAAATAATTCATTTTAAATAATCAAAATTCTTCTAAATTGCCAAAATAAAAATTTTAAATTGGCTCGGATTTCCGGGTTATTACATCCCATACATCCATTACAGGAGAGAGGTCCTCGCATATCCGGTCGATCTCCAAGTACGTCCGGACGATCACAACTTATTACCTTGTCATGGGTGTACAGCCCAATCAAGACATCAGTAATCTTCCAAACGACGTGAAGACCTCCGGTCTTCAACCACCATCTTCATCGTCGACTTATCGTCGATTTAGTTATTCAGAATAGGAAAAACCCGGTCTTTCCGAATAACTCGCGTATTTTATAAACAAGTGTTATAAAAGCACAACATATGCCTCATTCCAATCCAGAATATTTTTTATTCAAATATTCTTTTCACAATTTAAACCATATTAAGGTTTTCCAAACTAGTCGGGATTAGCGAACCTTACCGAAGTAATCATTTGTTTAATTTCCCAATCCCAACCTATTCATCCCATGGAGCAAAAATGGTAGTACTCCATAACTAACACCCATGGTGTTGTCGGTAAAATTAAATACCATTTCATGTTCAAATCTAATTAAAGATTTAACTATCGCTTGGAGTAAAACTGGTGGTACTCCATTCTCGATCATTTCCCAAAGTTGATAATTTAAATTATCAATTCCTATTTCAATCTAATTAAAGAATCATTTAAACTCTAATTCATTTTTAATCTCCAAAAATCATTGCTTAATGATTATTCAAAGTTAAGAAATTAATCTTATCTTTAACTGGGTTAAAGAAATAATATCATTTAAACGCAGCTCACGATTAACCCAAAATCACATTCCATTAAAAATGGATTCTTCACGGAAAACAAATCAATATATATAATCGAAATAAACTTCCATATCCAACCGATAATATAAATGGAATAACAGCAAAGCCTTTTAAATTCCATATATAGTAATAGTCTTCCACCATAGAAGTTCACTTCGATTATTACCAAATCGATTTCCATTCCAATTTGTTTTATTAAATTGGAAAACTTCACTTTGGAAAATTTCTGTAAATCTTAATTAAAAGATTTATAAATTCCAATCACATTTCACTGTAAATCGGGTTAAAGAACGAATGTCGTCAAAAACACAGTTCACAATAACCCCAATTCACATTCCACTTTATTCCAATTACTAAATATAAATGGAAACTCCAATAATCTTATTTAAAAGATCTATTATTTTCACAATTGGGTTTAATAACAGTGTTAATGAAGACACCAATCATGACAAACCCAAAATCCCATTTGATATTAAATACAAGGCTCTGAATATAAATTATATCGGCTTATATTCAATATCAAATTCTGAAACCAATAAATATCGTATTGGAAATAACGATATAAAATGTATCTTCCAAATTTCATAGCAATATCCATAGAATCATGGAATCCAATATCATAATATTCCGAAGTTGATTTCGATTCAAATCTATTCCAATTCATATATTGGAAATTCTGGTTATATTAAAACCGTTTCACAAATCCAATTTATTTTACTTAAAAATTATTAGATTTCAAATATAGTTAATAACTAGTTCATTTCGATAAAAATATATTTTTATCTTTGAAAATGTAGAATTTTCCCCCCAAATTCTTTCCAAATCATTTATTATGATTTTACACAAATTATTGATATTTTTAATAATTTTATTGAGGCCCATACAGTCGATTTCCATAAACGGCCATCGAACTGGACATACAGCTACCTTTTCCAAATTTGATTTGGACATAATTCCAAATACAACTGTTAGATTTCAAATTTCTTGTATTCGTTGGAAAGCACTTTTCGATACAAACCCAACGGTTCCAGTTTTAGGAGAATCCGAAGGTCGGATTTTCCGTAATGTCCATTCGAAGTCAATGGTCGAAATTCACGAACTTCCGCACCACGGCGCGTTCTATTAAGGCAATTAAATATATATAATATATATTATATATAGTTCGTCGATTTCCATTTAAAACATATTTTATAAATCATTTTAAATTCGTTTTCAAAACGATTTCAACTTCAAATTCAATTTTAAATCAAAACTGAATATTCTTTATCATTAATATATAAATGATAATATTTTGTAAACATTAGATTTTGAAATCACTTCAATTTCGACATTAATTATAAAAATGAATTAAATCGATGTAAATATCGTTCACATCTAAATGGCATTAATCTAATCAACACGGCATCATATATTTAAATATTTTCATGTCCATCCCAAATCGGACATCAAAATCATATTTTGATCCATTACTAAATATTATTTTAAAATATTAGTTATTCTAAAATATTCCTTATTCGCCATTTTAAAATATTCATTATTTTAAAATATTAATTCCTTCCGAATTGGAATCAGACATAGTCAATTACCATATAATTTTATTTATATGATTTCATACACACATGTACACAATAATAACCAAACACAATCAACCATCATCCAGAGTGCATTACACAACTGCATAAGAGTTAAATATAAAAAATTAACGCTTACAACAGCCTGTCAACCCATCGATTGACATACAACTAAATATTGGGATTAGTGTATGCCCAATATCATCCCAATACCCGTGTGGGGTTTTCAAACAACAAACACTGATTATTATTTATGCAGTTGTGCGATGTGTAAAATATATCGTCCCAATCCAAATCAGTCAAATGTGTGTACATAAACAAATCCTCCGATTTGTAAATGTATATTTATTTTATTCAAATACATGTTAAAAATTATATTTTTAACTATAAAATATTTATTTCATCTCATGAATATTTTATACAGTTCATTTATACAATAAAAATGATATTTTTATTGTTCTAATATTTGTAGAAAATTTCGGCAACATAATGACGCGATACTAGAACCGGAATAAGGTCCAGCCTTATCCCTCGCCTACTAATGGCTCGCGCCATGTACATACCAATTCTAATCAATTCATTTCATTTCCCAAACCAAATTCAACCAAATATTCTAATCAACCAAACGACCAAATAAACATGTTTTCAAACAAAGGTGTCAGGTGCTACTAAGCACCGTTTGCATCCTAGTATACATTCTTAACTAGAAAATAAATTAAAGTGAGAAGTTCTCACCTTTTGGGATTCACTCCTCCATTCCTTATTTCTAAACGGTTCAGATTTGGATTTGATTCCTGTCGGTCCCATCACTATCTATTTCACCCGTTTTTATATTAAAAATCACCTTTTTATAACGATGTTTACGTTATAAAGATTAAAATTTTAAAACGATGTTTATATTATAAAAATCACATTTTTAAAATGATGTTTATATTATGAAAATCACATTTTTATATTCATACCATTTGTATAAAAATCATATTTTTATACCGCTACTTTATATATAAAAACTATATTTTTATCTCTTCATTCAAATAAATAAAAATCCAATTTTTATCACTTGATTCAATATTTTTATCGCTTCACTACTTCATATATAAAAATCAAATTTTTACTTCGCTAAAAATTATATTTTTACTTCGCTAAAAAATTATATTTTTACTTTGCTAAAAATTATATTATAAAAATCATATTTTTATAACTCTTCACTTATATAAAAATTATAATTTTTGTATAATTAAAAATCCTACCTTTGTTTAATTAAAAATCAAATCTTTTTATATATAAAAATCAAATCTTTATTTCAAATCTATATGTATAAAAATTAAATTTTTATTCCGCTAATAAACATATAAAAATCGGATTTTATCATGCTATAATAAAAAAAATCTGCAAATAAAATTCAAATTGAAATTCTTACACTGATTCGAGCAAGGGGGCGTCGGGATGGAGTCCGACTGACGGCGGGGTGTTGGTGGGTCGGAGGCGGTGTGGCGACTGTCCAGTGGCGGCGGCGGCCCACAAGAGACTGAGGCGTGGGTTTTAGGGGAACTAGGGTTTGGGGTCTTCAATCGATCGAGGGGAGAGATCGGAGGGCCTGAGGGCGGAGTGGCCAGAGGTAGGAGAGTTACGACAGCGGTCCAGCAAACAGGAGGGAGGGCGATGGGGTTCCGCCCCTTTCTCCCTTTTTTTCATTTCTAATTTCTGACGTGGAGAGATAATATGGAGTGAGGGAGAGTTGATTTGATTTTATATTAAATTTAATTTTCATTTTCGAAAAGTTATCTTTTCATTCAAACCCAATGACTGTCGCCCCTAGCTAATTACCCCCATTCCGAACATAATGGGATATGTTTCGTAACCCAATTCGACTGTTACGATCAATTTCCGCTAAATTACAATATAAATCAATATATATTTAATTTAAATGTACATTTCAATTTATTGGGGCCACATACGAAGTCCAAAAATTCCCGGAAAATAAATCTAACTATGTTTTGATGATACGGTAATAACAAAACTAATTTTGTCGAATTTGGAGACCATTTGAAAAACGGTCATTTTCCAGTCGATTAAATTCAAACTGAATTGACCAAACACATTTAAATTCACCACACTCACATTTTGATTCCAAAATTTATGAAAATTGTAATATAGCAATAATTTGACATTCCGGATTGAACAAAAGTGGTCTCGTCGAAAACGGAGGTCGTTTGCAAAATCTCCACTTTTAAGGGCTATATTCCATAGCCACTATTCTGAATTTTCAACTAGACATAAATTTTTACTCCCGCGATGAAATCTAGATTATTCACATTCGTTGGAAAGATATTTTCAAACAAATTCAAATATTTTTGGTTTCACTAAAATCTGGTTTATTTTTAACCTTGTACGCTCATTTGAAATTTGAAATTGAAATTTCAAATTACTGCGCCATTTTCAATTCCTTTTATAATAATATAAATATTAATATTCTAACTTCGATTTAGATAAATATATACATTCTAATTCTGTTCAAAATAAATTTCTAGTTGTTATTATTTAAAATAAATCATTTTAAATATTCAAAATTCATTAAAATTGCCAAAATAAATTTTTTAAATTGGTTCTGATTTTCCAGGTTGTTACAATCTCCCCCACTTAAAATCTTTTCGTCCTCCAAAAGGAACGGAGCTGAAAGTTGTTTTATTAATCAACTCAACTTTTAGTTTGGCTTTCATTCTTCTAATTTTTCAAAAATTTGGCTAATACCCTAAATTTATAAAAAAAATCGCCATAATCTCCTTTGTACGGGGAGACATTTAAAACCTCAACTAGCCACGTAGGGCACTCACTATCCAAAAAGAAAAAGAAAAAGCCAAGAGGTTAGCCAATCGGCTCATAAAATCATCCAAAACCCAATAAATTTGTAAACATGTACCTATGTGTCGGGCATACAATTTTATTATTCTTCTCTAGCTTCCTTGCTATGACCTGTCCAATATATATATATGCATGTACATGTATGCAATTGCAATCAATTTTCAATTCAGTTCAATATTTCACACAATTTGGTTATATTTACCGTTCATTCACATAATGGTTTTTATTAGTTAACAAATAATCAAACATCACAACCAGCAATCAATTAGTTGATTAAACTTTTCAAATTCATAACTTTGATATATATATATATACACACACACACAAAATCATGTTTTTGATGCCAATTTACAACCATAACCTTATCTACTTTTGGTTCTCACACCAGCCAGTTGGAAATATATAGATATTCCACTTTCGAAATTCGAACACAAACACCGGTGATGATGCATCATCATCGGAATTATCCCCGGGCGACTAGAGTGTGATTCTACATCTATCTAGTATACTTGAGACTTCGAATACACGTTAATTACGCGTATATTCAAAATCTTCATATACTCGATTGTCCAAATTCAATATAAAATAAATATTCAAATACTTATAAAGTGGTTTAAATTTTTAAAACAAAATTTGTTTTCATTATTTTTTTTCCAAAATACACTCTACACGCTCGTTCTAGGATTCTACTAATCCTATCTCTAACGAGTCATTCTTATTGGATATTACTAATCCAATCATCCGATTAATTCTTTCGTTTGGTTCTACTAGGCGTTGTTCTCGAGCTTTGTGAACCAAAGCTCCGATACCAACTGAGACGACTCGAACTTCCCCGGTCTTCGAAGAGAAGAGAACGAACGGATTGCTTTGAGAACACGACAAATCAGAACACAAACAGAAGAACATTTCATTGCTTATTACAATAATTTACATCAATACAAGAATATACAGAGCATGAACAAATGATATACATTTGATAAATATCAAAGATTTACAATTTACAACGCGACGGAAAATAATACAAAACACAACTGAAAGAGATAAACGGATACAGGGCTCTCCGAATATCATTCCAGCTATAAACCCGGATCCTGTGAATATAAATCTGCAAAACCAAAACTACTAGCTGCCCGTGTGGAAAATAGGGACACCCAGAGTTTAGGTTAAAACAATAAACTCCAATCAGTCATGTGACTGGTGTGAGAACTAAAACAGTTATTCAAACTTTACTTTAAAATCAGATATATCAAGGGACCATGTCGTATAACACGGAATGTGTTTCCTCCCAAGAATACTAGTGCATATAACAAAACAACGCAATGTTTTTTGAAAAAAATGAAGCTATTATAAGACTCAGGTCCCATCACATAATGCAACGCAAGCCGGGGGATAGAGTTTTACCTTATAATAGCCAAACATGCTTGTACGTTTAAAACAAATCGTTTTGATACTATTATAGTGTAAAGTGTATGAAAACAACTTCAAATATAAATGTATCAATCATAGACGGCATAGTGCCCCATCCCACTATGTCGCCATACCAGGCTATACAAATAAAACCGAATGTCACATATTGGAAGTTGGATTTCCATCTATGAACCAAGGCAAGGGATCGTCCTTCCCGCTTCGAGACTCTCTAGCTCAACCCTTAGGAACAAACGCAATTGCACCTTGGATCATCAGAGCCGGTCCACATGGAGTGGATTAAAATGCCTGAACAATGTGTTTCCCCCCATGGGGCATAAAACTGGCCAGTATATCGACCAAACCATCCGTTGTCACTGTAGTGACCGATATAACCTAGGCGCCTCGCTATCCATCATCCATATAAGTAAAAAGTCTGAGCTTGTAAAACCCTGACGCCACTCCTAACTAGAAAGAAACATATGTCCTCCCTGATGTCCTCTTCCATTTCTGGTTCAAAACGGGGTGTGAGGCTCACGAATTAATGCTATACACAAAGCTATGCTATATTAAAGACGTGCTTTGGTCATCAACCACAAGACTCTGCTTTTCAACAGAGGCATTGATCATTTTCATCTCAGTATGCCACACAAGCAATTCATTCTATGCAACTGATGTCTATCAATCACACAGAATGGAATCCAATGTCATACACATATCCATTTACAAGTTCGTTCTGGGTCTGAACGAAACCGGAGGCACCTTATTCCTTGTCTCATATGTCCAATACAGGAGAGAGGTCCTCGCATATCCAGTCAATCTCCAAGTACGTCTGGACGATCACCACTTGTTACCTTGTCTTGGGTGTACAGCCTAATCAAGACATCAGTATTCATCCAAACGATGTGAAGACCTCTGGTCTTCAACCACCGTCTTCATCGTCTACTTATCGTCGATTCGGTTATTCAGAATGGGATAACCCCGGTCTTTCCGAATAACTCACGTATCTTATAAACAAGTGTTATAAAAACACAACATATGGCTCATTCCAATCCAGAATATCCTTTTATTCAAACATTCTTTTCACAATTTAAACTATATTAAGGTTTTCCAAACTAGTCGTGATTAGCGAACCTTAACGAAATAATCATTTGTTTAATTTTCCAATCCCAACCTATTCATCCCATGGAGAAAAACTGGTAGTACTCCATAACCAACACCTACGGTGTTGTCGGTAAAATTAATTACCATTTCACGTTCAAATCTAATTAAAGATTTAACTATTGCTTGGAGTAAAACTGGTGGTACTCCATTCTCGATCATTTCCCAAATTTGATAATTTAAATTATCAATTCCCATTTCAATCTAATTAAATATTCATTTAAAACTCTAATTCGGTTTTAATCTCCAAAAATCATTACTTAATGATTATTCAAAGTTAAGAAATTAATCTTATCTTTAACTGGGTTAAAGAACTAATGTCATTTAAAACGCAGCTCACGATAAACCCAAAATCACATTCCATTAATAATGAATCCTCATGGAAAACAAATCAGTATATATAATCGATATAAACTTCCATATCCAACCGATAATATAAATGGAATAACGACAAAGCCTTTTAAATTTCATATATAGTAACAGTCTTCCTCCATAGAAGTTCACTTCGATTATTACCAAATCGAATTCGATTCCATTCCAGTCCAATTTGTTTTATTAAATTGGAAATTTTCCCTAAATCTTAATTAAAAGATTTATAAATTCCAAATCACATTTCATTGTAAATTGGGTAAAAGAACGAATGTCATTAAAAACACAGTTCACAATAAACCTAATTCATATTCCATTTTATTCCAGTTACTAAATGTAACTGGAAACTCCAATAATCTTATTTAAAAGATTTATTATTTTCACAACTGGGTTTAAGAACAGTGTTAATGAAGACACCATTCATGGCAAACCCGAAATCCAATTTGATATTAAATACAAGGCTCTAAATAGAAATTATATCGGCTTATATTCAATGTCAAATTTTGAAACCAATAAATATCGTATTGGAAATGACGACATAAAATATATCTTCCAAATTTCCATAGCAATATCCGTAGAATCACGGAATCCAATATCAAAATATTCCGAAGATGATTTCGATTCAAATCCATTCCAATTCATATATTGGAAATTCTGGTTATATTAAAACCGTTCACAAATCCAATTTATGTTATTTAAAAATTATTGGATTTCAAATATAATTAATAACTAGTTCATTTCAATAAAAATATGACTTTATCTTTACAAACGTGGAATTTTTCACCCAAATTCTTTCCAAATCATTTATCATGATTTTACACGAATTATAGATATTTTTAATAATTTTATCAAGGCACATACAATCGATTTCCATAAACGGCCATCGAACTACACTTACAATGACCTTTTCCAAATTTGATTTGGACATAATTCCAAATCCATCCGTTAGATTTTAAATTTCTTGTATTCGTTGGAAAGCTCTTTTAACGCAATGGTTCCGGTTTTAGGAGAATCCGATGGTCGGATATTCCATAGTGTCCATTCGAATTCAATGGTTGAAGTTCGCGAACTGCCACGGCACGGCGCATTCTATTAAGGCCATTAAATATACATGCTATATATATAATATATATTTCATCGATTTACAATTAAAACGTATTTTATAATTCGTTTTAAATTCGTTTTCAAAACGATTTCAACTTCAAATTCAATTTTAAATCAAAATTGAATATTCTATATCGTTAATATATAAATGATAATATTTTCAAAACATTAGATTTTGAAATCACTTCCATTTCGATATTAATTAAGAAAATGAATAAAATCGATATAAATATCTTTCACGTCTAAATGACATTAATCTAATCAACATGTCTTCATATATTTAAATATTTTCGTTTTCATCCCAAATCGGACATAAAAATCATATTTTGATCCATTACTGAGTATTATTTTAAAATATTCCTTATGCGCCATTTTAAAATATTCATTATTTTAAAATATCCATTCCTTCCGAATTGGGATCAAACACAGTCAATTACCATATAATTTTATTTATATGGATTTCATACACACATGTACACAACAATAATCAAACACAGCCAACCATTATCCAGAGTGCATTACACAGTTGCATAAGCATTAAATATAAATAATTAATGCTTACAATAGCATGTCAGCCCATCGATTGACATACAACTAAATATTAGGATTAGTGTATGTCCAATATCATCCTAATACCCGTGTGGGGCTTTCAAACAACAAACACTGATTATTATTTGTGCAGTTGGGCGATGTGTAAAATATATCCTCCCAATCCATATCAGTCAAATGTGTGTACATAAACAAATTGTCCGATTTGTAAATGAATATTTATTTTATTCATATACATGTTAAAATTTATATTTTTAACTATAAAATATTTATTTCGTCTCATCAATATTTTATACAGTTCATTTATACAATAAAAATGACATTTTTATTGTTTTAATATTTTTAGAAAATTTCGGCAGTATAACGGCGCGATACTAGAACCGGAATAAGGTCTAGCCTTATCCCTCGCCTACTAATGGCTCACGCCATGTTCATAACAATTTTAATCAATTCATTTCATTTCCCAAACAAAATTCAACCAAATATTCTAATCAACCAAATGACCAAACAAACATGGTTTCAAACAAAGGTGTCGGGTGCTACTAAGCACCGTTAGCATCCTAGTATATATTCTTAACTAGAAAATAAATTAAAGTGAGAAGTTCTCACCTTTGGGATCCACTCCTCCATTCCTTATTTCTGAACGGTTCGGATTTGGATTTGATTCCTATCGGTCCCATCGCTATCTGTTTCACACGATTTTTATATTAAAATTCACCTTTTTATAACGATGTTTACATTTTAAAGATCACATTTTTAAAACGATGTTTATATTATAAAAATCACATTTTTAAAACGATGTTTATATTATAAAAATCACATTTTTATATTCATACCATTCGTATCAAATTCATATTTTTATACTGCTACTTCGTATATAAAAATTATATTTTTATCTCTTCATTCAAATAAATAAAAATCCAATTTTTTTCGCTTGATTCAAATAGGTAAAAATCCAATTTTTTATCGCTTCACCACTTCATATATAAAAATCTAATTTTTACATAACTAAAAATTATATTTTTTTACTTCTCTAAAAATTATATTATAAAAGTCATATTTTTATAACTATTCACTTGTATAAAAATTATAATTTTTATATAATTAAAAATCTTACCTTTGTTCAATTAAAAATCAAATCTTTTTATATATAAAAATCAAATCTTTATTTCAAATCTGTATGTATAAAAATCAAATTTGTATTCCGCTAATAAACATATAAAAATCGAATTTTATCATGGTATAATAAAAAAAATCTGCAAATAAAATTCAAATTGAAATCCTTACATTTAATCGAGCAAGGGGCGTCGGGGTGGAGTCTGACCAGCGGTGGGGTGCTGGTGGGTCGGAGGCGGTGCGGCGGCGGGCTCATAGAAGACTGGAGGAGTAATAACCCGGAAATCCGAGCCAATTTAATTTTTTTTATTTTGGCAATTTTAGCGAATTTTGAAAATTTAAAATGATTTATTTTAAATAATAACAACGAGAAATTTATTCTGAATAGAGTTAGAATGTATATATTTATATAGATCGTCGTTAGAATATAAATATTTATTTTTAATTACAAAAGGAATTGAAAATGGCGTGGTAGTTCGAAAATTCGATTTCAAATTTCAAATGGATGTACAGGATTCAAAATAAACCGGATTTTAGCAAAACCAAAAATATTAGAATCTATTTGAAAATATCTTTCCAACGAATCTGAAAAATTGAAATTTCATAGCGGGAATCAAAAGTTATGCCCAATTGAAAATTCAGAATAGTCGCTATGGAATTCTGGCCCTTAAAAAGGGAAATTTTGCAAACGACCTCAGTTTTCAACGAAACCACTTTTGTTAGATCCGTGATGTCAAGTTATTGCTAGGTTTCAAAATTCATAATTTTTCGAATCAATATTTGAGCGTGGCAAAGGAAAACGCGTTTGACCAGTTTTAGTTGATTTTAATCGATTGGAAATTGGCCATTTTTCAAACGGTCTCAGAATTTGACGAAATGAGTTTTGCTAGAACCGTATCGTTAATACGAAGCTAGAAAATATTTTTCGAGAATTTTTAGAGCCCGTATGTGGCCCCGGTAAATTGAAATGTGCGTTCAAATTCAATATATAGGTTTATATTTTGATTTTGACGAAAACTGGTTGAAACAGCCGAACTGGCTTACGAACATATCCCATTGTGTTCGGAATGGGGGTAATTATCTAGGGACAACAGTCGGTGGGTTCGAATTCGAGTTGAAAATAAAAAGTTGCTTTTAGAATTTAAAATAATTAAAATATATATTATATTATATAATATAACCTCCTCCTTAATCTCTCTCCCCCCAAGTCAAAAGTCAAACCCGACATTTAAAAGTAAATAAAAAAAGAAACGAGAAAGGAGATCGACGACCGGAGACCGCCGCCCCTCCCATCGACGGAGCGCCGCCTTCATCGCCATCCCCTCCTCCTCCAGTCGCTCGCTCGCGCCTCCCCCTCTGTCTCGACCTCCTCCTCGTGCTTCTCCCTCCTCGAAGCCGCAAGTCAACGAAAAGGCCACTACCGCAGGCCAGTGGACCACCTTGCCCTCCCCGACGCCGCCCACACCGCCTGTGCCACCTCAGCACCGCTGCAGGACCCCCCTTGCTTCTCCCCTCTCCCATCATCCGATTTCTTCAATGAAAGGCAAGCTTTTTATTTTTATTTCAATTATATTTAAATAGGTTTGAATTCAAAATGCATTTTTTTAATTTATACGTTTATAAATAAATATGTGATTTTTATTTATGTGGTAGCAATATAAAGATCTGATTTTTATGTATATAATGAAGTGATAAAAATCTGATTATATATATATATAAGTAGAGATAATAAAAATATGATTTTTGTATTACATAAAGAATAAAAATATGTTTTTTATATTATAGAAAGAATAAAAATATGATTTTTATATTATAGAAAGAATAGAAATATGTTTTTTATATTATAGAAAGAATAAAAATATGATTTTTATAATATAGAGACAATAAAAATATGATTTTTATATTATAGAGATTAGAAATATGATTTTTATATTATAGAGATAATAAAAATATGTTTTTTTATATTATAGAGATAATAAAATTTTGATTTTTATAGCATAGAAAGAATAAAAATATGATTTTTATATTGGTAGAATATTAAAAAGATGATTTTTAATGTATAGAACATCATATTAGAAATGTGATTTTAATATTAACAGTGTGGAGACGACTGCGTTAGAAGTATGGGCAGATCCAGACTGTTCTAAATTTTAGAAATAAAATGGAGGAGTGGAACCCTCGGTGAGAACTTCTCAGTTTTAATTTATTTTCTAGTTGAAATATATAGTAGGATGTAGACTATGCTTAGCAGCACCCGACACCCGTCGTCCACAGACCATGGATGACTTGTTTGTTTGATTGGTGTATTGTGAAAAATGGTTGTGTGTAGTGGAATGAAATAAATTATTTTATGGTTAAAAATATAATTTTGAACGTGTATATAAAATAAATAGTTATAAATAAATCGGACGATTTGTTTATGTACGCACATTTGACTGATATGGATTGGGACGTTAAATTTTACACATCGCCCAACTACACAAATAAAACCAGTGTTTGATTGTTTGAAAACCCCATATAGGTGTTGGGATGAAATCAGCCATACACTAGTCCCAATAATTAGCTGTATGTCGATCGATTGATTGACAGGCTGTTATAAGCGTTAAATATTTATATTTGATGCTTATGCAGTGTAGAATGCACTTTGGGTGATGGTTGACTGTGTTTGATTGTTGTAGTGTACGTGTGTGTATGAAATCCATATAATTAACATTATATGGTAATTGATTGGGCCTCGTTCCAAGTTGGAAAATAAAGAAATTTCATGTGTTGAATAATATATATATTCATGTGTTGAATAAAAGAAAATTCATGTGTTGAATAAAAAATATATTCTTGTGTTGAATAAAAGAAAATTCATGTGTTGAGGAAAATATTCATTTGTTGAATAGACTAACGAAGTTATTGAAATATATATAGCCGTGTTGATTAGATTGACGCCATTTTGAAGTGAACGATATTTATATCGATTTTATTCATTTTTATAATGAATATAAAAAAGGAATAGATTTCAAAATCTAATGCTTTGAAAATATTATCATTTTTATATCGATGATATGGAATATTCCATTTTGATTAGGAATTGAATTTGAAGTTGAAATCGTTTTGAAAACGAATTTAAAACGATTTATAAAATACGTTTTAAAAGGAAATCGACGAAATATAATATATATATATAATGGCCTGAATAGAACGCGCCGCGCTGCGACAGTTCGCGAATTTCGACCATCGACTTCGATTGGACATTACGGGAGATCCGACCATTAGATTCTTCTAAAACCGAAACTGTTGGGTTCGTATCGAAAAGATCTTTCTAAAGAATATTAGAGATTTGAAATCTAATAGTTGGATTTGGAATTATGTCCAAATCAAAGTTGAAAGAGGTCGCTGTAAGTGCAGTTCGATGGCCGTTTATGCAAATCGACTGTATGGGCTTTGATAAAATTATTAAAAAAATTAATAATTTGTGTAAAATCATAATATATGATTTGGAAAGAATTGGGAAGAAAAATTCCATATTTGAAAAGATAAAAATAGATTTTTATCGAAATGAACTAGTTTTGAACTAGTATTAAAATCCATTTATTTTTAAAAATAAATAAATTGGATTTGAAATGGTTTTAAAAGTAACCAGAATTTCCAATAATTGAATTGGAATGGATTATAATCGAAATTGTCTTTGGAATATTTCGAT
The DNA here is from genome assembly GCA_030737875.1 of Allium sativum. Taxonomy (NCBI): domain Eukaryota; kingdom Viridiplantae; phylum Streptophyta; class Magnoliopsida; order Asparagales; family Amaryllidaceae; genus Allium; species Allium sativum. The sequence continues at coordinate 689,317,427 of CM060920.1, read as the reverse complement.
GTTGGATTTCGTGATTATACAGATATTGTTATGGGAATTTGAAAGATATATTAATATCATTATTTCCAATACGATATTTGTTGGTCGTAGAATTTGATATTGAATATAAGCCGATATATTTTCTATTCAGAGCCTTGTATTTAATATCAAATGTGATTTGGGTTTGTCGTGAATGTTGTCTTCATTATCACTGTCCTTAAACCCAGTTGAGAAAAAGATTAAATCTTTTATTTAGATTTAATGAAGTGTACCAATTAAATGGTATTTAATTGGAATTTAATTTGAAATGATTTTGGGTTTATAGTGAACCATGTTTTAAGTGACATTGGTTCTTTAACCTAGTTAAAGACAAGATATGGTTTCCCAAGTTAAACAATCATTAATATTTATTTTTGGGAAGATTAAAACCAAGTGGAGTTTTAATAAATCTTTAATCAGATTGAAATGATCAAGAATGGAGTATCACTAGTTTTGCTCCAGGCGATAGTTAAACCTTTAATTAGATTTGAACGTGAAATGGTAATTGAATTTACTGATAATACCATGGTGTTAGATATGAAGAATTACCAGTTTTGCTTCATGGGATGAATAGGTTGGGATTGGGAAAAATAAAATAAATGATTATTTCGTTGTGGTTCGCTAATCTCGACTAGTTTGAACTGATATTCAAAACAAGATTAAAGAATAAATTTAAATAATTTATCTTTGATAAAATTAATGGGAAACTTTCCCAAAGTATAAGAATATTTGAATAAAAGAATATTCTGAATTGGAATGAGGCGTATGTTATGTTTATGTCACACTTGTTTATTATATACGCGAGTTATTCGGGAAGGCTGGGTTTATCCCATTCTGAATAACTGAATCGACGATGTGTCGAGGATGAAGACGGTGGTTGAAGATCGGAGGTCTTCACATAGTTTGGATAATTACTGATGATCTTGATTGGGCTGTACACCTAAGAGGAGGGAATCAGTTGGTGATCGTCCAGATGTACTTGGAGATCGATGGATATGCGAGGTATAAGTTGCCTCCGGTTTCGTTCAGACCCAGAACGAACTTGTATGGACTGTGTGTCTGACATTGGATTTGGCTCTGTGTTGATTGATCTCTTTTAAATATACATCTGCCAGGTGAAGGGGGATTTATTCCCTTACTTCACCCTTCTCTGAGACATACGGGATCAGAGGCTGTATATTGATAGACACCAATCGCATGGTGTGAATTGCCTGTGTGGCATGCCTAAGTGGCAAATGATCAGGGCTTTTTGTTGAAAAGAGAAGTCTTGTGGTTGATGATCAAAGTACCGCATGTGTGGCATAGCTTTGTGTAGCGTTAATTCGCGAGCCTCACACCCCGGTGTGAATCAGAAACAGGAGAGGACATCAGGGAGGGCATGCGTTTCTTTCTAGCTAGGGTGGTGTCAGTGACCTACCAGCCCTGAGATTTATATTATTTTCACCTGTGTGGTTGTTGCTGTTGCAAGGCCCTCAGATATATCAGTGACTATATGTAACTCCCCACCTCCGCTAGGGTCACTCTTTCGGGGGCACTAGCTTCTGGGGGGCGTTAGAACTGGGTAAGCATGCATAATGATATATCAAGGCAGAACAAGAACATAAATATATATGTAAAACAGAGTAAGTGAGAATAAAACAGCGGAATATCTCAAACCATCTCAAAACAAGTCTAGTACATCATAAAGTCAACTGCCCAAATAAACATGTCTAGTACATCATAAACAGAAATACTGAAATACATAGTGCTATCCCCAAAATAAAGATGATAAACCATAGCGAGCTCAATGTCCTGACATACATGAGCTATCCAGCAAACAAGCAAGCGATCCAAGCTAAGCACCACTGTTCCCTCCCTGAGAACCTGGGGGGGGGGGGGGGAACGGAAGAAAAGAAGCGAAAGAAAACAGGTCAGTCAAAAAGACTGGTAAGCCCTACTACGATCAGTCTATAAACTAATAAAGTTAACATCATGATGGAAACTGAGATGAACATACTGGCAATAGATAAAGGTGTCATCACATAAGGAAGATTAAGCTTTGCACCATAGTGTACTAGCAAACTAACATAACAGGTATTGATCCCTCAGCCCAAACTTTGGCCCAATAGCATGAGGTGACCTTAATGCAAGGTCCAGCCCAACGGTCTAGTCGATCGGCTCCCTATAAACCTAACACGTCAAGTGTTGGTGTCCATACGACCCACATATGGTTGTAGTCAGACTGTGCTGGGTCCACCTTTGGGTGTATCAAGCCCTTGGGTGCCAACCCCAGACACCTAAGCAATAATGCACAGTCTAAACCTACTGGTACCCGTGCCTCGAGTTTGTCCAACACCGAACTACGTGCACGTCCGTAGCCCGCCTGGACCCGCACCGCTGTACCACTCAGCCGTCGCTTTGGTCGCTTACATCAGTCCAGTAATCGTGCCCCGCCCTAGCCTAGCCTCTAGGGTTGTGAATGATACCAAACTGGGATTACTGCTGGAACAGACCACGTTGCTAGGGTTTTCTAAGAGGGTTAAGTGTGGTTTAACCCCTCACTAATCATGGATTAAATTAGTTAAGTGTAACCAACAGTTCACCACTTAACCCCATTTAATCCCTCGTATCCCCAAAATTGGTTAAGTATTAGTGGGCCATGACTTAACCCTAATCATGAGGCATTAATTTAATTGTACCTTAACCTCTCACATTAGACTTTGTTGCGGTTACTAGTTAAGCCGGGCGGGTCCGGGTAGCTTTACACCACAACTTGGTCTAACCTCGGGTCCCAGGTACACATGACCAACTTCTCACATTGGGTCCTATTGTTTGTAGCAACTAGTTAAGCCGGTCGGTTCCGGGTAGGTTTACGCTACAAACTCAACCCAACCTCGAGTTGGCCACACATGTTTTCTAAGTGTCATGTCCACTTTATTTTCAAACCATAATTACAAGTTTAACAAATACTTGGGTAGACCTAACTTAATAGGTAAATTCCCAAGGGGTAGACCTAACTTAATAGGTAAATTCCCAATCTTATATTTTCATGTATTTTTAAGTTTTACCCAAACCCCCCCCCCCCAACGTCATTCTATCGCTTACATATTCGTCATAACGCATAAAGGATAGAAAGAGGGAACTTGGCACAACATACATGATGAATCTTACATATCATAATAAACATGCATAACATGTTGGACTTGCATAACTTAGCATGGTGAACTTGCATAAACATGCATAACTTGTTAAACTTGCAAATCATGGCATAGTGAACTTGCATAAACATGCATAACTCAATAAACTTGCAAATCATGGCTTAGTGAACTTGCATAAACATGCATAACTTGTTAAACTTGCAAATCATAGCATAGTGAACTTGCATAAACATGCATAACTTATCAAACATGTGTAACATAGCATAGTGAACTCACATAAGCATGCATAACTCATTAAACATGCATAACATAGCATAGTGAACTCACATAAGCATGCATAACTCATTAAACATGCATAACATAGCATAGTGAACTCGCATAAGCATGCATAACTCATTAAACATGCATAAATCCCAACTTTCATCACATATTAACTTTAGAGTTTCTAAAATGAAGGTAAGAGGGCTTACAAATATTATGAAGACACAAATCTACTAGTAAAGATTGAGAAGCCCTTTATGCAAGCATAAAAATCCAAAACAAAGCTCCAATTAACAAAAATCCCAAAAACTCTAGCTTAGCAAATAAAGCTTGCAACTTGATGATGTATGCAAGCTAATGATCATTCATACAACTTAGAAATGCTTGCATGAACATAAAAACCTTCATAGGAATGATTTTTGAAGAGGGTGGAGGCTAGGGTTTTTAGGTGGAGGCCATTTGAGAATTCAATTTGACATAGTTTGGTTGCTAGAATGAATAATGAGGTTTTAGGGTAGGATTAGGGGCTTATTTATAGAAGATTAGAGTGTTTTTAGCCCTAGGATTAACCCTAGGTTAGTTTAGGCCCGTCAGATTTCGGAATTCTCTAGAACCAAGCCACAAGACCAGACCAAAACCCAAAATGGTGCGCCAGGCAAAACTGCCTGGCCACCCCGTGTCGACAGGGCTGTCGACAGGGCTGTCGACACCCTGGGGACCCTGTCGACATGCCTGTCGACATGGGTGTCCTGGCGGGACTTTTCCCGCCTGACGCCAGTTAGCCCTAATCCTTGTTTTAAATTTAAAATTTAAATCTGTTTTTACTATGGAAATTTCTGAAAACTTCAATGGGCCTTAACTGGGTCATATGGACTCCGATTTTCGAAAACTCGGACTCTATTTCGCGTATTTTTCCGAGACGAACGCAATGGCATAGCCCGTTTCCCTTGATTCAGATTTTAGAATTAAATTCTGCCTCGACTTATGTTATAACAGGTTATTGAAAATACGGGTTGTTACATTCTCCCCTCCTTAAAGGATTTCGTCCCCGAAATCTTCAAGTTAGGAGGAACGTACCCTACCATCCAATCATCCATCTACTCAAAGCATCATCCACGAGAAATTATTGTCCTTAAAGGATTCTAAATGCTGTATGAACATATGCAAAAGTGTGTGTATATGTACTTATCTAATGCAAAGATCAATGCAAAATATGTTAGTGAAATGTATCCATATGTATGCAAATCCCTAACATAATGCATAATATCTACATGAGTGCTCAATCATACATCCATATGCAACATCCATGTGATTGCATACAAATTTCATCCAAGAATAATCATAAACACTCATGCACATGCAATATGAGGAGTGTGTGAGCCGATCTAGTGCCTAATGTGTATCATGCATCCACGAGTAACCACTTGCAAACACTTGCAACCACTTGCAACCATCAAACATAACATGTCTCAAACACATGTTTCATCCAAAGGGTTTCTATCTAAGGTTCTCATGACAAGATTAGCACGATAACTAGATAAACATGGATAGCAAAGAGAAAGATATGCTAACAAAGGAAAGAGATTGAGAGTGTACCCTCAAAAAGGAATGGATAAAGCCCACGCATCTTCTCCTCGGTTTCCCAAGTTGCGTCTTCTTCGGCTTCACCCCATTAAACCTTCACCAGCTTGACCTCTCGATTCCTTAGCTTCTTGGTCTCCGTCCCCAAGATACGAATCGGAGCTCTCCTCAAAGTTGCCTCTTTCTCTACTTCCACGTCTTCAAGAATGCTAGGTTCAACCACCTCAGCGGACTCATGTAGGCACTTTCGGAGATGCGAGACATGAAAGACATTATGCACTCCGGACAACTTCTCGGGCAATTGCACTTTATAAGCCATCTTCCCAATTCTCTCTATGATAGGGAAGGGTCCAACAAATCTCGGTGCCAACTTCCCAACAGCTCCAAATCGGACCACATTCCGCAAAGGAGAAACCTTTACGAAAACCATGTCCCCAACATCAAACTCCAAATCGGATCTTCGCTTATCAGCATAGGATTTCTGTCGGTCTTGGGCCGCCTTCATCCGTCTTCTAATCAACTCGACCTTCTCGGATGTATCTCTAATCATGTCGGGTCCAAGTATAAGCTTATCTGTAGTCTCCCACCAACATGTGGGTGACTTGCACGGCCTCCCATATAAAGCTTCAAATGGTGCCATCCCTATGCTCGCCTGGTAACTGTTATTATATGCAAACTCAACAAGAGGAAGATGGTCTTCCCAAGCACCACCAAAATCCAGAATGCAAAGCCTCAACAAGTCCTCAAGTACCCTATTCACCCTTTCTGTTTGGCCGTCTGTTTGTGGGTGATAGGCCGTACTCAGGTTCAACCTTGTGCCCATAGCTTCCTGCAAACTGTTCCAGAACTGACTAGTAAAGATGGGGTCTCGGTCACTGACTATGCTGGAAGGGACTCCATGTAGTCGTACTATCTCATGAAGATATACTAATGCTAGTCCAGATGCGGTCCTTTTGCTCTTCACCGGAATGAAATGAGCACTCTTCGTAAGCCTATCTACAATGACCCATATGCTCGTATTCCCTTTCCTTGACCTTGGAAGCCCATCAATAAAGTCCATAGAAATACTCTTCCACTTCCATAGCGGGACCTCTAGAGGATGTAATAGCCCACCGGGCTTCTTCGACTCGGCTTTTACTCTCTGACAGACAACACATCTAGAGACAAACCCTGCCACATCCTTCTTCATTCTAGGCCAGAAGAAAATGCGCTTCATATCCTTATACATCTTATCTCCACCCGGATGTATAGTCAACTTGGAGCGATGTGCTTCATCAAGAACTTTCCTCACCAAGTCTTCTATCATCGGAACACAAAGTCTTCCGTCTCTCCTCAGCCAACCCTTATCATCTATAGAATATCGAGCAAGGTGACTAGATGTCTCCCCTCGAATCAGCTTATCCATGATCTCAATTATCTGAGGGTCTTCCTTCTGCGAAGCCCCAACTTGATCCAGAAGGGTAGGCCTGAGCTCTAGAGATGCTAAAGAACCGGTCATCGACTCAACTGTCAAAGAAAAATCAAAGGTTGCCAAGAACTCTAAATTCTTCATCTCAACAAATAAAGGACTTAGTGTCAACCTTTTTCTACTCAACGCATCTGCTACAACATTCCCCTTGCCAGGGGTATAGGCTATATCAAAATCATAGGACGCCAAGAATTCCATCCATCTCTGCTGCCTCAAGTTCAGATCCTTCTGCGAAAAGAGATACTTCAAAGACTTATGATCAGTATACAGCTCAAATCTCTCTCCCAGAAGATAATGACGCCAAGTCTTGAGTGCATATACAATCGCTGCCAGCTCTAGATCATGAGTGGGATAATTCTTCTCATGCACCTTAAGTTGCCTCCCACCAAAACATATAACTCTGCCCTCTTGCATCAGAACGGCGCCCAATCCCGTGCCACAAGCATCAGTGTACACGGTAAATATCTTACCACCATCGGGTAAAGCTAGAACTGGTGCAGAGGTAAGGGCTCTCTTGAGTCTCTGAAAAGCAAGCTCACAGTCCATATCCCAAGCAAAAACTAAGTTCTTCTTAGTCAACTTAGTAAGAGGAGCGGATATCTTCGCGAAGTCCTTGATGAACTTCCGGTAAAAACCCGCAAGACCTAGAAAACTTCTCACCTCGGTTGCATTCCTTGGAGTCTTCCAATCCTGAACTGCAACCACCTTAGCGGGATCCACCGCTAAGCCTTGCTTGGATACGATATGCCCAAGGAATCTAACTTCCCTTCTCCAAAAGTGACACTTGGAGAACTTGGCCTTTAACTGATGCGCTCTAAGCGTATCCATGACCTCTACAAGATGCCTCGCGTGCTCTTCTTCATCCTTGGAGAAGATCAGAATATCATCCACAAAGACCACGACAAACTTGTTCAAGAACTCTCGAAACACCCTACTCATCAAGTCCACAAAATACGCGGGTGCATTCGTCAAACCGAACGGCATAACAAGCCATTCAAAGAATCCATCTGGAGTTCTGAATGCAGTCTTGTCTATACTATCTTCAGCCACTCTGAGCTGATGAAATCCAGTAGCAAGATCAAGCTGAGAGAAAACAGAAGCACCAACAAGCTGGTCAAAGAGATCATCGATCCTCGGTAACGGGTGTCTGTTCTTCTTAGTCAGCTTATTCAATTCTCTATAATCCACACAGAGTCGAAGAGAACCATCTGCCTTAGTAGCAAACACCACAGGTGCTCCCCATTCGGATATACTTCGTCTGATGAAGTTCTTTTCAAGCAACTCTTTTACTTGCTTGCTGAGCTCCCGTCTCTCACGCGGAGCCATGTGCCGAACGGGCAAAGAAACAGGCTTAGCATTATCCACCAGATAAATGCGAAAATCAATCTCTCGTTTAGGGGGCAACCCCTTAACTTCTTCAAAAACATCTGGATAGTCTCGGACCACCCTTACAGACTGAAGGGCTTCCTCTGACGAGTCGAGAGATTCAAGATAACACAACATGACGGGGTCCTTCGGATTGCATGAAATCTCTAAGGTGTTGCCAAGGCGAGTCACAAGCCTCACAACCCTATGGTCACAATCAAGAATGGCTCCATATCGGGACAGCCAATCCATGCCCAATTTCAATCTGTATCCCCTGAAACCAAGAACATATGCACTACACAAGAACTCTACACTGAGTATAGAGATCCTCAGATCCTCACATATCATAGATAGATGAGCAGAACCCCCAATGGGATTCGAAACACAAACGAGATCATCCACTAACCTAGTACTAAGGTGCAAGCTATCAACAAGATCAGATGAAATAAAGCTATGTGATGCACCAGAATCAAACAAGGTACGAACTGGAAGATCAGAAACATAAACAAGGTTCTCAACAGAAACACTACCTCGGTCAGGAACTGGAGCGGTATTGAGAGCATGAACTTGCCCTCCTGAAGGTCCAGCCTGTCCTTTCTTCTTCGGGCATTCCTTGCTGAAGTGTCCAGTCTCACCACAGGAAAAACATCCACCACTAAGCTTCCTTTTCTTCTTCCTACAATCCTTAGCAAAGTGTCCAGGCACACCACAGTAATTGCACTTTCCCTTGCCTTTGTTGTTGTTCCCCTTCTTGTTCTTGCTCTGATTCCCCTGACTGCTTTGACCACCTTGATTGCCTTTACCTTGAGAATCAGTCTTCTTTGCTTGAGTATCACTCGACTTGATCTCTTTCTTCCCATCTCCCTGAAGTAGAGCCATATTGACCAAACTCTCAAAAGTAGCCCCATGCGGAATATGTGACATTGCCAAACCCTGCAGCGGCTCATTCAACCCTCTAGCAAATCGAAGAGCCTTCTTCTCAGGAGTGTTCACCATATCCAAACCAAAACGGGCTAGCTGATTAAACTTGTTCACATACTCCTTGACAGACATATCACCTTGCTTTAATGCAATGAACTTCTCCATCTGTAAATTCGCCTCAACAGAAGATAGAAACTTGGCCACAAATCTAGCCCTCAAATCGGCCCAAGTCTCAACGGGCCTCGTCCCATTGGTGACTTCCCACCAATAGGCTGCTTCATCCTTCAAAAGCCACACTGTCAATAAGATTTTCCTCTCGTCATCAATCCCAAAGATAGCAAACAAGTCCTCAGTGTCTTTCAGCCAATTCCTAGCTTCAACAAAAGATTCCGTGCCTAGGAAATTCTTGCCTCCCATCGCCTTGAAGTCTTTACAAACCTTCGTGAACTCAACCTGAGGATGCTGAGGGGGAGGAGGAGCATTAGCAACGGGAGGAGGAATATTAACTGCTGGAGGAGGGGGAACAAGAACCACCGGAGGAGGGACATTAGGGGGAGGATTCTCAACTACAGGAGGGGGAGTGGGAGTAGGGTTTGCGGGGCCGACTGCCGCCCTAGCTTCTAGAAGTCTCCTATACCAGAGTGGTACGTTTACTCCATCCGGGATGGCAAGATCCTCAGCCATACTGAAACGAAGGATAAGATAAAATTAGGTCAAGGGAACGAAGGATAACACTAATGGCTTTTTGGGGAATAGCCTTTTTAAAATACTAGACTTTTCTTTGGAAAATACTTTATACTTGTTTTGAAAATAGTTTTTCAAAAGTCTTTTTAAAAACTTTTTGTTCTTTCTCGTAAACCATATGCTCTGATACCAAATTTGTAACACCCCACCTCCGCTAGGGTCACTCTTTCGGGGGCACTAGCTTCTGGGGGGCGTTAGAACTGGGTAAGCATGCATAATGATATATCAAGGCAGAACAAGAACATAAATATATATGTAAAACATAGTAAGTGAGAATAAAACAGCGGAATATCTCAAACCATCTCAAAACAAGTCTAGTACATCATAAAGTCAACTGCCTAAATAAACATGTCTAGTACATCATAAACAGAAATACTGAAATACATAGTGCTATCCCCAAAATAAAGATGATAAACCATAGCGAGCTCAATGTCCTGACAGACATGAGCTATCCAGCAAACAAGCAAGCGATCCAAGCTAAGCACCACTGTTCCCTCCCTGAGAACCTGGGGGGGGGGGGGAACGGAAGAAAAGAAGCGAAAGAAAACAGGTCAGTCAAAAAGACTGGTAAGCCCTACTACGATCAGTCTATAAACTAATAAAGTTAATATCATGATGGAAACTGAGATGAACATACTGGCAATAGATAAAGGTGTCATCACATAAGGAAGATTAAGCTTTGCACCATAGTGTACTAGCAAACTAACATAACAGGTATTGATCCCTCAGCCCAAACTTTGGCCCAATAGCATGAGGTGACCTTAATGCAAGGTCCAGCCCAACGGTCTAGTCGATCGGCTCCCTATAAACCTAACACGTCAAGTGTTGGTGTCCATACGGCCCACATATGGTTGTAGTCAGACTGTGCTGGGTCCACCTTTGGGTGTATCAAGCCCTCGGGTGTCAACCCCAGACACCTAAGCAATAATGCACAGTCTAAACCTACTGGTACCCGTGCCTCGAGTTTGTCCAACACCGAACTACGTGCACGTCCGTAGCCCTCCTGGACCCGCACCGCTGTACCACTCAGCCGTCGCTTTGGTCGCTTACATCAGTCCAGTAATCGTGCCCCGCCCTAGCCTAGCCTCTAGGGTTGTGAATGATACCAAACTGGGATTACTGCTGGAACAGACCACGTTGCTAGGGTTTTCTAAGAGGGTTAAGTGTGGTTTAACCCCTCACTAATCATGGATTAAATTAGTTAAGTGTAACCAACAGTTCACCACTTAACCCCATTTAATCCCTCGTATCCCCAAAATTGGTTAAGTATTAGTGGGCCATGACTTAACCCTAATCATAAGGCATTAATTTAATTGTACCTTAACCTCTCACATTAGACTTTGTTGCGGTTACTAGTTAAGCCGGGCGGGTCCGGGTAGCTTTACACCACAACTTGGTCTAACCTCGGGTCCCAGGTACACATGACCAACTTCTCACATTGGGTCCTATTGTTTGTAGCAACTAGTTAAGCCGGTCGGTTCCGGGTAGGTTTACGCTACAAACTCAACCCAACCTCGAGTTGGCCACACATGTTTTCTAAGTGTCATGTCCACTTTATTTTCAAACCATAATTATAAGTTTAACAAATACTTGGGTAGACCTAACTTAATAGGTAAATTCCCAAGGGGTAGACCTAACTTAATAGGTAAATTCCCAATCTTATATTTTCATGTATTTTTAAGTTTTACCCAAACCCCCCCCCCCCCCCCCCCCAACGTCATTCTATCGCTTACATATTCGTCATAACGCATAAAGGATAGAAAGAGGGAACTTGGCACAACATACATGATGAATCTTACATATCATAATAAACATGCATAACATGTTGGACTTGCATAACTTAGCATGGTGAACTTGCATAAACATGCATAACTTGTTAAACTTGCAAATCATGGCATAGTGAACTTGCATAAACATGCATAACTCAATAAACTTGCAAATCATGGCTTAGTGAACTTGCATAAACATGCATAACTTGTTAAACTTGCAAATCATAGCATAGTGAACTTGCATAAACATGCATAACTTATCAAACATGTGTAACATAGCATAGTGAACTCACATAAGCATGCATAACTCATTAAACATGCATAACATAGCATAGTGAACTCACATAAGCATGCATAACTCATTAAACATGCATAACATAGCATAGTGAACTCGCATAAGCATGCATAACTCATTAAACATGCATAAATCCCAACTTTCATCACATATTAACTTTAGAGTTTCTAAAATGAAGGTAAGAGGGCTTACAAATATTATGAAGACACAAATCTACTAATAAAGATTGAGAAGCCCTTTATGCAAGCATAAAAACCCAAAACAAAGCTCCAATTAACAAAAATCCCAAAAACTCTAGCTTAGCAAATAAAGCTTGCAACTTGATGATGTATGCAAGCTAATGATCATTCATACAACTTAGAAATGCTTGTATAAACATCAAAACCTTCATAGGAATGATTTTTGAAGAGGGTGGAGGCTAGGGTTTTTAGGTGGAGGCCATTTGAGAATTCAATTTGACATAGTTTGGTTGCTAGAATGAATAATGAGGTTTTAGGGTAGGATTAGGGGCTTATTTATAGAAGATTAGAGTGTTTTTAGCCCTAGGATTAACCCTAGGTTAGTTTAGGCCCGTCAGATTTCAGAATTCTCTAGAACCAAGCCACAAGACCAGACCAAAACCCAAAATGGTGCGCCAGGCAAAACTGCCTGGCCACCCCGTGTCGACAGGGCTGTCGACAGGGCTGTCGACACCCTGGGGACCCTGTCGACATGCCTGTCGACATGGGTGTCCTGGCGGGACTTTTCCCGCCTGACGCCAGTTAGCCCTAATCCTTGTTTTAAATTTAAAATTTAAATCTGTTTTTACTATGGAAATTTCTGAAAACTTCAATGGGCCTTAACTGGGTCATACGGACTCCGATTTTCGAAAACTCGGACTCTATTTCGCGTATTTTTCCGAGAAGAACGCAATGGCATAACCCGTTTCCCTTGATTTAGATTTTAGAATTAAATTCTGCCTCGACTTATGTTATAACAGGTTATTGAAAATACGGGTTGTTACACTATGTGGAGCCGATGGAGTCATAGGACTCATTTACGCCCCAAAGGGCGGGGAGATGTATTGTCCAGGGTTTAAGTTTAATCCACATCGAGTGGACCGGCCCTGACGATCCAAGGCTTCTCTGCGCACTTGCCTGAGACATGGTAGGCTAGATTGTCTTGAAGCTGTGAGGATGATCCCTTGCCTCGGTTCACAGATGGAAATCCAACTTATAAATACGACATTTTGTGGTTTTAATTATAGGACTAGTATGGCAACATGATATATGGTACCCATGCCGTCTATGATTGATACTTATAATTGAAATTGTTTTTGACACTATACACTTATAGTAATAATAAAAGATGAAATTTAGCGTATCAAGCATTCTTTGGGTATTATAAGGTAAAACCCTATCCTCCGGCTTGTGTTGCATTGTGTGATGGGACCTGGGTCTTATAATAGCTTCATTGTTCTTTATTTAGCATTGCGCTGTTGTTTTATGCACTGGTATTCTTGGGAGGAAACCTGTTCCGTGTTATACGGTGTGGTCCCTGGATTTACCTAACTTTAAAATGAAGATTAAATAACTGTTTTAGTTCTCACACCAGTCACATGACTTACTTGGAGTTTATTGTTTTAACCTAAACTCTGGGTGCCCCTATTTTCCGCACGGGCAGCTAGTAATTTTGGTTTTGCAAATTTATATCCATAGGATCCTGGTTTACAGCTGGAACGATATTCGGAAAGCTCTATATCCGTGTATTTCTTTCAGTTGTGTGTTGTATTATTTTTCCGCTGCTATGTATTTAAATGTAATTTAAATCTTTGATATTTATTAAATGTGTAATATTGATTCATACTCTGTATATTCTTGTAATCTGATGGAATTGTTGTAATAAGCAATGAAATGTTCTTCTGTTTGTGTTCCAATGTGGCTTGTCCTCAACTCAATCCGTGCTTTCCTTCACGGGGAAGTTCGGGTCGTTATAGCTTGGTATTAGAGCTTTGGTTTACAAAGCTCGGAGAGCAAGACACATTAGAACCAAATGAAAAAATTCATCAGAGATTGGATTAGTAATATCTAATGAGAATGACTCGTTAGAGATAGGATCAGTAGTATCTTAAAACGAGTGTAAAGAGTATATTTTTTAAAATAAAAACAAATTTTGTTTTGAAAATTTAAACCTTATTCAATGTATTTGAATATTTAGTTGTATTGAATTCGGGTAATCCAATATATAAAGATTTTGCATATACGTCTGATCCACGAGTATTCAAAGTTTTGATATATTGGGTAAATATAGAATCACGCTCTAGTCGCCCGGAGATGGTTCTGATGATTGAAGCTTCATCATCAGAATTTATGTTCGAGTGACGAAAGTGGGATTTCTATATATTTCCCATTGACTGGTGTGAGAACCAAAATTAGATATGGCCTATTGTTGTGATTTGGCACCAAAAATGTGATTTTTTGACTATGTATCAAAGTTATGAAGTTGAAAGATAATCAACTAATTGATTGCTGGTTGTGTTGTTTGATTATTGTTTGATTAATTAAAAGTTGAACCTTTAGCCAAATTGAACCAAATATTGAACTATATTGAAACTTGTTTGGAATTGCATGCATATACATGTACTTACATTGAACAGGTCATAGCAAGGAGGCTAGATCAAAAGAATAAAATTGTTTGCCCAACAAATAGGTACATGTTTACAAATTTATTGGTTTTGGATGATTTTATGAGCCGATTGGATGTTTCTTTTTCTTTTTTGGATTGGTGAGGGCCATGGGAGGCAATTTGAAAAATCCCGAAGCTCCCGGTGCAGGGGAGGTTATGGCGAAATTTTTCAAAAATTTAGGGTGTTAGCCAAATGTTTGAAAAATTAGAAAAGTTCTTAGAAACTGAAAAGTTGAAGAACTTAGGCCATAATGAAAATAATGAAAGTTGAGTTGATTTGTGAAACAACTTTCAGCTTCGTTCCTTTTCGGGGACGAAAAGTTTTAAGTGGGGGAGATTGTAATAACCCGGAAATCCGAGCCAATTTAAATAATTTTATTTTGGCAATTTTAGCAAATTTTGAATATATAAAATGATTTATTTTAAATAATAACGATGAGAAATTAATTCTGAATAGAGTTAGAACATATATATTTATATAGATCGTCGTTAGAATATAAATATTTATTTTTAATTATAAAAGGAATTGAAAATGGCGCGGTAGTTCAAAAATTCGATTTCAAATTTCAAATGGATGTATAGGATTCAAAATAAACTGGATTTTAGCAAAACCAAAAATATTAGAATCTATTTGAAAATATCTTTCCAACGAATCCGAAAAATTGAAATTTCATAGCGGGAATCAAAAGTTATGCCCAATTGAAAATTCAGAATAGTCGCTATGGAATTTGGCCCTTAAAAATGGAAATTGTGCAAACGACCTCGGTTTTCGACGAAACCACTTTTGTTAGATCCGTGACGTCAAGTTATTGCTATGTTTCAAAATTCATAATTTTTTGAATCAATATGTGAGCGTGGCAAAGGAAAACACGTTTGACCAGCTTTAATTGATTTTAATCGACTGGAAATTGGCCATTTTTCAAAAGGTCTCAGAATTTGACGAAATTAGTTTTGTTAGAACTGTATCATAACACGAAGCTAGAAAATATTTTTCGGGAATTTTTAGAGTCCGTATGTGGCCCCGGTAAATTGAAATGTGCGTTCAAATTCAATATATATATTTATATTTTGATTTTGATGAAAACCGGTCGAAACCATCGAATTGGCCTACGATACGTATCCCATTGTGTTTGGAATGGGGGTAATTAGCTGGGGACGACAGTCGGTGGGTTTGATTTCGAGTTGAAAATAAAAAGTTGCTTTTAGAATTTAAAATAATTAAAAAATATATTATATAATATAACCCCTCCTTTATCTCTCCCGCCCCCAAGTCAGAAGTCAAACCCGACATTTAAAAGTAAAAAAAAGAAACGAGAAAGGGGATCGATGACCGGAGACCGCCGCCCCTCCCATCGATGGCGCGTCGCCTTCATCGCTCTCCTCTCCTCCTCCAGTCGCTCGCTCGCGCCTCCCCCTCTATCTTGACCTCCTCCTCGTGCTTCACCCTCCTCGAAACCCCAAGTCAATGGAAAGGCCACCTCCGCAGGCCAGTGGACCACCTCGCCCTCCCCGACGCCGCCCCCACCGCCTATGCCACCTCACCACCGCTGAAGGACCCTCCCCCTTGCTTCTCCCCTCTCCCATCATATGATTTCTTCAATGAAATGTAAGCTTTTTATTTTTATTTCAATTATATTTACATAGGTTTGAATTAAAAATGCGTTTTTTTAATTTATACGATTATAAACAAATATGTGATTTTTATTTATGTGGTAGCAATATAAAGATCTGATTTTTATGTATATAATGAAGTGATGAAAATATGATTTTATATATATATATATATAAGTAGAGATAATAAAAATATAATTTTTATATTATAGAAAGAATAAAAATATGATTTTTATATTATAGAAAGAATAAAAATAAGATTTTTATATTAAAGAGATAATAAAAATATGATTTTTATATTATAGAGATTTAAAATATTATTTTTATATTATAGTGATAATAAAACTATGATTTTTATATTACAGAGATGATAAAAATATGATTTTTATATTATAGAAATAATAAAAATATGTTTTTTATATTATAGAAAGAATAAAAATATGATTTTTATATTGGTAGAATATTAAAAATATGATTTTTAATGTATAGAACATCATATTAAAAATGTGATTTTAATATGAACAGCGTGGAGACGACTACGTTGGAAGTATGGGCAGATCCAGACTGTTCTAAATTTTAGAAATAAAATGGAGGAATGGAACCCTCGGTGAGAACTTCTCACTTTTAATTTATTTTCTAGTTGAAATATATACTAGGATGCTGACGGTGCTTAGCAGCACCCGACACCCTTCGTCCACAGACCATGGATGACTTGTTTGTTTGATTGGTGTGTTGTGAAAAATGATTGTGTTTAGTGGAATGAAATAAATTATTCTATGGTTAAAAATATAATTTTTAACGTGTATATAAAATAAATAGTTATAAACAAATCGGACGATTTGTTTATGTACACACATTTGACTGATATGGATTGGGACGATAAATTTTACACATCGCCCAACTGCACAAATAAAACCTGTGTTTGATTGTTTGAAAACCCCACACAGGTGTTAGGATGAAATTGGCCATACACTAGTCCCAATAATTAGCTGTATGTCGATCGGCTGATTGATAGGCTGTTATAAGCGTTAAATATTTATATTTTATGCTTATGCAGTGTAGAATGCACTTTGGGTGATGATTGACCGTGTTTAATTGTTGTAGTGTACGTGTGTGTATGAAATCCATGTAATTAACATTATATGGTAATTGATTGGGCCTCATTCCAAGTTGGAAAATAAAGAAAATTCATGTGTTGAATAAAATATATATTCATGTGTTGAATAAAAGAAAATTCATGTGTTGAATAAAAAAAATATTCATGTGTTTAATAAAATAAAATTCATATGTTGAAGAAGATATTCATTTGTCGAATAGAATAATGAAGTTATTGAAATATATATAGCCATGTTGATTAGATTGACGCCATTTTGAAGTGAACGATATTTATATCGATTTTATTCATTTTTATAATGAATATAAAAGAGGAATAGAATTCAAAATCTAATGCTTTGAAAATATTATCATTTGTATATCGGCGATATGGAATATTCAATTTTGATTAGGAACTGAATATGAAGTTGAAATCATTTTGAAATGAATTTAAAACGATTTATAAAATACGATCTAAAAGGAAATCGACGAAATATATATAATATATATTATATATATAATGGCCTGAATAGAACGCGCCGCGCTGTAGCAGTTCACGAATTTCGAACATTGACTTCGAATGGACATTACGGGAGATCTGACCGTTGGATTCTCCTAAAGCTGGAACCGTTGGGTTCGTATCGAAAAGAGCTTTCTAACGAATATTAGAGATTTGAAATCTAAAGGTTGGATTTGGAATTATGTACAAATCAAATTTGGAAAAGGTTATTGTAAGTGTGGTTCGATGGCCGTTTATGGAAATCGACTATACGGGCTTTGATAAAATTATTAAAAATATTAATAATTTGTGTAAAATCATAATATATGATTTGGAAAGAATTGGGATGAAAAATTCCATATTTGAAAAGATAAAAATAGATTTTTGTCGAAATGAACTAGTTTTGAACTAGAATTAAAATCCATTTATTTTTAAAAATAAATAAATTGGATTTGAAATGGTTTTAAAAGTAACCAGAATTTCCAATTATTGAATTGGAATGGATATGAATCGAAATTGTTTTTGGAATATTTCGATGTTGGATTTCGTGTTTATACATATATTGTTATGGAAATTTGAAAGATATATTAATATCGTTATTTCAGTACGATAGTTGTTTGTCGTAGAATTTGATATTGAATACAAGCCTGTAACGACCCGGAAAATCTGAACCAATTTAAAATAATTTACACAGCTAAAATAGTGGATTTGAAATATTTAAAATAAATATTTTAAATAATAATGATGAAAAGTAAGTTTGAATCAAAGTTGAAAATAAATATAATTACTTTGAATTATAAACAAGGCCTGAAATGGCGCGGTAGTTTCAAAATTTGAATTCAAACTTCGACTGACGTATCGGGTGCAAAACAAAACGGATTTGAGTGAAACCAAAAATATTTAAATCTGTTAGTGAATACCTTTCTAACGAATCTGAAAAATCGAAGTTTCATAGCGGGATGCAAAAGTTATGGCCAAATGAATTTTCTTAAAGGTCGCTATGGAATTTATATAGCCCGTGGAAATGGCCATTTTGCAAACGACCTCAGAATTCGACGAAACCACTTTTGTTGGATCCGGGATGTTAAACTATTGCTAAGTTTCAAATTTCATAATTTTTGAAGTTAGTATGTGAGCGTGGCAAAGGAAAATGTGTTTGGTCGATTTCTATTAAATTGGATCGACCAGAAATGGGCCATTTTTCAAACGGTCCCAAAATTCGACGAAACTAGTTTTGTTGGGACCGTATCGTCAAAACATAGCTAGATTTATTTTTCTAGAATTTTTCGAATCAGTTTGTGGCCCTGGCAAATTGAAATGTACGTTCAAATTAAATATTGCATGTTTTATATTTTAAATTTGAAGAATAACTGACTGTAATAGTCAAATGGGCTCACGAAACATATTCCATTGTGTTCAGAATGGGGGTATTTAACTAGGGGCGACAGTCGTTGGATTTGATTTAGAGTTCGTGCATTAAATTTCACAACAAAGAAATTAAAGAATATAATAATATAAATACTATTATAAATATCCACCCCTTAGTCAAACCCTTGACTCAATTACAACCAGCCGCCGTTCTTCAGCAACGAAGGGCCCATATCCTTCGATTTTTCCGAAACCAAAATCTCCCGAATCCATGTGAATTAAATCAAGCTCCAAGCCAAAAATGAAAGAGGGTTTCTCGATCTTGAAATCAAGTGCGGTATGATCAAAAATCATGGAGTGTGGAGGTCGATATTTGGGGTCAAAGTCGGCCGGTTCACAGCCGATTTCCAGTACCGACAAAGGTGCGAGTGGGGCCTCTTTGATGGCAGTGGCGGTGCTCCTCAGGGTCGACGTCGTGGTGCTCATAGATCGATGTCAAGTGGCTTGGTTGGCGCGCAAACCGAAGCCCTATCGGCTGAGTTTTTTTTTGTTCGACGTCTAGGAAGTTGAAACCGAGAAGATGAAGGAGGGCGGCCAAAATTTGATTAATGAATTAGTTAAGTAAACTAATTAATTAATTATTCGTTAATCATTTTTTTTTATTAATGGAAAAAATGACATAACTTCTCCATAGGAGAACGAAATTCGAAGATTTCAGAAGCGTTGGACTCGTCTCAACGAGAGCTTCACAACAAAACTGACCGCATCTGAAATTGAGCCTTCTGCTATTTCTGGTGGAGTGGAACCCAATGTGAGATTTCTAAATTATAAACGATATGGAAAACGACGATGTATAAATTATATAGTCGATGTATGAGTTATATAAGCGTTGTACACCTCTTGTATAAGCGTTGTATAAGTTGTACGTTCGATGTATAAGTTGTATATGCGTTGTAAAAATTATATATATGTGTTGAAATAGAAGTGAAATGCTATATATATATATATATATATATATATATATACGCCCCTCGTCCACAAACCATGGACGATATTTATTGGTTGTGATTAGTGTGAAAATTGATTGATAACGAATGGTTGATTGAAATTGTTTGTGGTTGAAATTGGTTGATCGTGGTTGAAAAATACCCGTTTGTGGCTGAGAAATATTTGGTTGAAACCACATAGGATTAGTTTGTGGAAATGAAAAAAAATATACATGCCGCCTGCGTGCGAACTAGATGCATGATTTCCCATTGTCAAAAGCTGCGAGGCTTTAAGGTAGAGCGAGGAGCCGTACTAGGGACGGTCCCGGTTTTAACTACCCTACCGTTATGGTGCCAAAATTTTGAATAATATTCATGTGTTAGAGTTATTTTCCTGTGTTGAAACTATATTCGTCTGTTGAATAGAAAACCTTCATGTGTTGAATTGAAATTCATTCGTTGAATAGAAATTCATGTGTTGAATGGTATTCGTGTTTTAAATATAAAAATCACCTTTTTACTCTATATATACAAATTATAGAAAACCTTCATGTGTTGAATTGAAATTTATTCGTTGAATAGAAATTCATGTGTTGAATGGTATTCGTGTTTTAAATATAAAAATCACCTTTTTATCTATATATACAAACTATAGAAAACCTTCATGTGTTGAATCGAAATTCATTCATTAATTTGAAATTGAATGGTATTCGTATTTTGAAAGAATAAAATAGTCGAGTTTTGAAATAAATTGTTTTACATTAAAAATCACATTTTTATTATATACATGAATTGTAAAAAAATAGTGAAGTGTTGAAATAGAAGACAGTAAGATAGAAATATCATTTTTATCAAATGTATGAAAATCATATAGTTTTGAAATCGAAGGATCGATATATATATATATATATATATATATATATATATATATATATATATATATATAGAGAACCGAAATATATCGAATAATGAAGCTGCAGTTTGTATTTTGAAACCGTGATTTCAAACGATTAGTGCGGGAGATCCGACCATCGGATTTTCCCGAAATCGCAACCATTGGGTTCTCTTTGGAAATATCTTTCGAACGACACCAACTTTGTAAAAATCCAACGGTTGGATTGTCTGGAATGTTTAATTCAAATCTGAAGAAAAACAGCGCCAGAATCGATTATATATATATATATATATATAATTATATTAAATCGAATAACGACGCTGTAGTTCGTATTTTGAAATCGAAACTTCAAACGATTATACCGGGAGATCCTACCGTTGGATTTTCCCGAAACTGGAACCATTGGATTCGTTTTGAAAAGATCTTTCTAATGATGTAAATTTTGTGAAGATCCAACGGTTAGATTTTCAGATATGTGAAATCAAATCTAAAGAAAAACACCGCCACGACCGCGTTATGGCCCGAAGCGTCATTTTGAATATATTGGCTATTTTAAAATAAATAAAAATAGCGATAAATCGTTATAAAATATTATAAACGATATGGTTGTGAAATTTAGAAATTAACTGAAGGTTAGCTAAGTCGAATGGTTTCCTGGATTTTGATCTGATGTTGGTTTCGACCTTCGGGGTTGAGATTTGGGAAATCGTTCTCTTACTGATTGACGGTTAGTGACTAATGAATTGAAATGATGCGTATGTATGTAGGTGTTGCACTTGTTTATTATATATGCGAGTTGCTCAGAAAGACCAGGTTTATCTCATTCTGAATAACTGAATCGACGATAAGAAGTCGAAGATGAAGACAGGGGTTGAAGACCGATTTTCACCTCGTTTGGATGGTAACTTAGGTCCTGATTGGGAGGCATCCCGAAATATGGATAATGAGTGGTGATCGTCCAGACGTACGTGGGGATCGATGAATATGCGAGGTATTTAGTGCCTCTGGTTTCGTTCAAACCCAGAACGGACTTGCAAATGGACTGTGTGTCTGACATTGGAATTCATTCTGTGCGATTGATAACCATCAGTTGCATGGTGTGAATTACCGGTGTGGCATGCTAAGATGCAGAGATCAGGGCTTCTGTTGAAAAGCAAAGTCTTGTGATTGATGATCAAAGCACCGCCTGTGTGGCGTAGCTTTGTGTATAACGTGAATTCGCGAGCCTCACACCCCGGTATGAACCAAAAACGGGAGAAGGACCTCAGGGAGGGCATGCGTTTCCTTCTAGCTAGGAGTTGTGTTGGTGTTTTTACACGGCCTGACATTTTACTTATGTGGATGATGGATTGCGAGGCGCCTCGGTTATATCGGTCGATCCGGGACCGATGGAGTCATTCGTTGACTCATCGACGCACCACAGGGCGGGGAAACATAGTGTTCAGGAATTTTAATCTACATCGGTGGACCGGCCCTGACAATCCTAAGGCTTGACTGAGTACTTGCCTGAGACACGGGCTAGAGCGTCTCGAATTCGGTAAGGACTATCTTTTGCCTTGGTTCAGGACGGAAATCCAATTTCCAAATACGACATCATGCGGTTTTGATTGTATACCTATATATGGCGACATAGTGGTATGGGGAATTAATGTCGTCTATGATTGATAGTTATGATTCGAAATTGTTTTCCGCTGTAGACATTTATGTATAGCAGAACTGTATTTGTACTAAGTAAGATCCTGTATACTGTGTAACTTTGATGATTACGTTTATCCAGTGTATTATTTTTTCATTATCTGGTGTATTTATTTAATTCTGTTCTGTTATATCTGTTTATGTGTTATATTCCAAAGATTACCCTTGCCATCGTCACTACGGGGATTGGGGTCGTCACAAAGCCGATACATTTTCTATTTAGAGCCTTGTATTTAATATCAAATGGGATTTGGGTTTGTCATGAATGGTGTCTTCATTAACACTGTTCTTAAACCCAGTTGAGAAAAAGATTAAATCTTTTTATTTAGAATTAATGAAGTATACCAATTAAATGATGTTTAATTAAAATTGAGTTAGAATGTGATTTTGCGTTTATAGTGAACCATGTTTTAAGTGGCATTCTTTAACCCAGATAAAGACAGGATATGGTTTCCCAAGTTAAACAATCATTAATATTGATTTTTGGGAAGATTAAAACCAAGTGGAGTTTTAATAAATCTTTAATCAGATTGAAATGATCGAGAATGGAGTATCACTAGTTTTGCTCCAGGCGATAGTTAAATCTTTAATTAGATTTTAACGTGAAATGGTAATTGAATTTACCCATAATATCGTGGTGTTAGATATGAGGTATTTCCAGTTTTACTTCATGGGATGAATAGGCTGGGATTGGGAAAAATAAAATATATGATTATTTTGTTGTGGTTCGCTATTCCCGACTAGTTTGAACTGATATTCAAAAGAAGATTAAAGAATAAATTTAAAGAATTTATCTTTGATAAAATTAATGGGAACCTTTCCCAAAGTATAAGAATATTTGAATAAAAGAATATTCTGAATTGGAATGAGGCGTATGTTATGTTTGTGTCACACTTGTTTATTATATACGCGAGTTATTCGGGAAGGCCGGGTTTATCCCATTCTGAATAACTGAATCGACGATGTGTCGTGGATGAAGACGGTGGTTGAAGAACGGAGGTCTTCACATAGTTTGGATAATTACTGATGATCTTGATTGGGCTGTACACCTAAGAGGAGGGAATCAGTTGGTGATCGTCCAGACGTACTTGGAGATCGATGGATATGCGAGGTATAAGGTGCCTCTGGTTTCGTTCAGACCCAGAATGAACTTGTATGGACTGTGTGTCTAGCATTGAATTTTGCTCTGTGTTGATTGATCTCTATTAAATATACATCTGCCAGGTGAAGGGGAATTCATTCCCTTACTTCACCCTTCTCTGAGACGTACGGGATCAGAAGCTGCATATTGATAGACATCAGTCGCATGGTGTGAATTGCCTGTGTGGCATGCCTAAGTGGCAAATGATCAAGGCTTTTGCTGAAAAGAAAAGTCTTGTGGTTGATGATCAAAGCACCGCCTGTGTGGCATAGCCTTGTGTAGCATTAATTCGTGAGCCTCACACCCTGGTGTGAACCAGAAACAGAAAAGGACATCAGGGAGGGCATGCATTTCTTTCTAGCTAGGGTGGTGTCAGTGACATACCAGCCCTGACATTTATATTATTTTCACCTGTGTGGTTTTTGTTGTTGCAAGGCGCCTCGGATATATCGGTGGCTATGAGGAGCCGATTACGCCCCAAAGGGCGGGGAGACGTATTGTCTAGGATTTAAGTTTAATCCACATCGAGTGGACCGGCCCTGACGATCCAAGGCTTGTCTGCGCGCTTGCCTGAGACATGGTTGGCTAGATTGTCTCGAAGCGGTGAGGACGATCCCTTGCCTCGGTTCACAGATGGAAATCCAACTTCCAAATATGACATTTTGCGGTTTTAATGTAGAACTAGTGTGGCGACATGATATATGGTACCCATGCCGTCTATGATTGATACTTATGATTGAAATTGTTTTTGACACTATACACTTATAGTAATAATAAAAGATGAAATTTAGCGTATCAAGCATTCTTTGGCTATTATAAGGTAAAACCCTATCCTCCAGCTTGTGTTGCATTGTGTGATGGGACCTGGGTCTTATAATAGCTTCATTGTTCTTTATTTAGCATTGCGCTATTGGTTTATGCACTGGTATTCTTGGGAGGAAACTCGTTCCATGTTATACGGCGTGGTCCCTGGATTTACCTAACTTTATAATAAAGATTAAATAACTGTTTTAGTTCTCACACCAATCACATGACTGACCTGGAGTTTATTGTTTTAACCTAAACTCTGGGTGCCCCTATTTTTCTCACGGGCAGCTAGTAGTTTTGGTTTTGCAGATTTATATTCACATGATCCTGGTTTACAACTGGAACGATACTTGGAAAGCTCTGTATCCGTGTATTTCTTTCAGTTGTGTATTGTATTATTCTTCTACTGTTATGTATTTAAATGTAATTTATATCTCTGACATTTATCAAATGTGTAATATTGATTCATACTCTGTATATTCTTGTATTCTGATGGAATTGTTGTAATAGGCAATGAAATGTTCATCTGTTTGTGTTCCAATGTGGCTTGTCCTCAACTCAATCCGTTCTTTCCTTCACGTGGAAGTTCGGGTCGTTATAGGAGGCGAGGGTTTTAAGGGAACTAGGGTTTGGGGTCTTCAATCGATCGAGGGGAGAGATCGGAGGGCGGAGCGGTCGGAGGTGGGAGGTTCACAGCTGCAGTCCGGCGAACGAGAGGGAGGGCGACGGGGTTCCGCCCCTTTTTCCCTTTTTTTTTCATTTCTAATTTCTGACGGGGAGAGAGAATATGGAGTGAGGGAGAGTTGACTATATTTTATATTTAATTTAATTTTCCTTTTCAAAAAGTTACTTTTTCATTTGAACCCCATATCGAACCCAAAGAATGTCACCCCTAGCAAATTACCCCTATTCCGAACACAATGGGATATGTTTCGTACCAATTCGGCTGTTACGATCTGTTTCCGCTAAGTTACAATATAAATCAATATATATTTAATTTAAACGTACATTTCAATTTATTGGGGCAACATACGGACTCTAAAAATTCCCGAAAAATAAATCTAGCTATGTTTTGACGATACTGTCCGAACGAAACTAATTTCGTCTAATTTGGAGACCATTTTAAAAACGGTCATTTTCCAGTCGATTAAATTCAAACTAAATTGACCAAACACGTTTAAATTCACCATGCTCACATTTTGATTCCAAACATTATGAAAATTGGAATCTACCAATAGTTTGACATTCCGGATCCCACAAAAGTGGTCTCGTCGAAAACGGAGGTCATTTGCAAAATCTCCACTTTAAGAGCCATATTCCATAGCGGCTATTCTGAATTTTCAACTGGACATAACTTTTTATTCCCACTATGAAATCTGGATTTTTCACATTCGTTGGAAAGATATTTTAAACAGATTCAAATATTTTTGGTTTCACTAAAATATAGTTTATTTTGAACCCTGTACATTCATTTGAAATTTGAAATCAAAATTTCAAATTACCTCGCCATTTCCAATTCCTTTTATAATTAAAGTAAATATTTATATTCTAACTTCGATTGAAATAAATATATACGTTCTAGTTCTATTCAAAATAAATTTCTAGTCCTTATTATTTAAAATAAATCATTTTAAATATTCAAAATTCATTAAAATTGCCAAAATAAAATTTTTTATTTGTTCTAATTTTCCGGGTTGTTAAAATGCATGTATTCATTTCTCCGTTTCACGTGCTAAAGAGAAATAGTGTGCATAATTTATATAGGACCTAGTGCAAAAAAACCATTTCTTTTTTATTATTAGATATGATGCATAATATAATATTTATTTATAGGTATCCTTGCTTATTTAATCTTTTCCTAGTGTACATGTACTTATCCAGGCATAAACATAACGATTTTCTTATTAAATCATTTACATAATCTTATTTATTTTATTTTATAAATTCTAATACTTTTATTTTTGACATAAGTTTTTATTTCCAAAGACTATCATGTATCAAACCCTCTTGCTTGATTAATTTTCACAACGTATTTTATTATATACTTGGGAATTCTTGTATACCTAGTATATACTCTTATTACTTTCAATTGTGATAACTCACATATTTACATTTCATCATATAAAATTGAATTCCCGTGCTTGGTTTACTAATGCTTTCATACATTTTTATTTTTAGAATTTTTAATACTGCTTAAACATGCACGGTGTTCACATGCACACTCAATATCATCATTCAATCACACACATCCATTTCTAAAGTGCTTTATCACTTTAATAATCATTATTAATCTAGGTGTAAATTTAGGGTCATCACATATACCCCTCCTTTTAGAAATTGTGTCCCATAATTTTCTCATACATGTCTCAAGTATCAACCAAAATCAATCGGTATCATAAATTGATTCAACCCATTCCCAAGCTAGTCATCTGACTTTTTCACACATGCATATAAAAGCAAGATCATATCACACACTCGTTCATCATTAAAAACATCCAAACCTTTGCAAACAAATTCAAACAGTAAACAACTTTGGATAATTTATTTTTAACTTTATTTCCTCCTCCCAAGTACAATCATACAACTTATTCGTGTATGTAGTTTCAATGCAAATTCATGGCATTTACTCAATAAGTATTAAACATGGTCATTCAACCAAAAGTAGTACATTCAAACATAAAACACTTACTAGGAATAATTTTAGTTTCTTGCAAGCTAAGCTTCAAACTGAAAACTATTTAGGATATTCAGGCTACTCATATTTATATGTAGTAAATTTATCATATGTGCAAACTTTTGCATTCCTTACCTATTCAACCATTAATCCCAAAAGTGACAGCTCTTTTTTTTCCAAACCAGAAAAGCTATAAAAATGAATACTTCAAACTGGGTTATAACAATGCCTTCAATGACATAAATTTATATTTATAAATGTTGTGCCTAGACTACAGGTTATATAAATGTTCAACCTATAGCTTTTATATAAGGTTAAGTTCTTAAAATTAATTTAAGAAACACAACTTTTCATACTCATGCATGTATATTCTGGCTAAACTCAAACACACACACCCATATATATATATATATATATGTATATATATATATATGTATATATATATATATGTATGTATATATATATATGTATATATATATATGTGTGTGTGTGTGTATTGAGTGCAAATAATAAGCAGAACATCTATTTGAACCAATGAGACAATTATTTACTTGCATCCATCTCACAACATTTTCATAATTATTATTATTTTTAAAATTTCCAACCTCTTCCCTTTTAATAAAAATGCACATCCCTGGGCCTTTTGCATACAAAGTAAGCATGGGCGTATGCACATTATATTATTAAGCTTATAGGTTAACTCCTTTTTTTTTTGAGATGGACTCATCAATACTAAAGGCAATCAAAGTTATATACTTTACTTTATGAAGATGAAGTCCATACTTAGGTTCTTTTCCACATTAAAACTAGCATTCATCAATATTGTATTTACAAAATCTTTTCTCTTGTTGGGTTATACTGTTCCTTACTTAAAACTTGGAAAGCTTAATTATCAAAAAATTGAGTTTTCTAATACAATCTACAATATATTACACTGTATATGTAGCATCCTGGGAAATTAGACACTCGAATCCAGACATTTATACATCTCATGTCCAACTCAAGTATCGAAAACTTAGAAAATTAGAAGAAAGAAATAAGAGGGTGAGATAAGAAAGAAAGAAATATTAGAATAGAGGAATAAGAAAATGAAACAACACAGAATCAGAGTCTCACATCGCAGCGCAACAAAATATAATACATATATAATCTTTATTGAGAGCTTGAAATAAAAACTTACAACCATTAGAGTACATCAACACATCTGGACAGTTATAATAACCAGTCCTCATATACAACAAACAATAGAATAATAACTATATAATATCATACATTTGTACTCTTCCAGCTCATCTCTTCATAGCATCCGATAACCTGAACCTGTAAAACCCAGGCTAGCCCGAGCATTACAATCGCCAGATCAGTCTGATGAACCAGAGTGAGAAAAACTCGCTAAGTTTATAATATCATCCAACTTGATTTTAAAGTTAAAACATTTTTTCCGAAAGAAAAGGATAATCGTAAGACCAAATCCACCCATAAATACAGATGGTTTTACTTTATGATAACCCAAAAAAAATTTAAAATCGTATATTATTATGATATTATCATAGTGTCTAAACACAACTAAATATCAATCTAGCGGAACGCTTGCATCTCACGCTCCATATACATAATATACAATCAAAACCACGGGCGCTTATTGGAGATTGTATTTCGACTATGACAAGGTATGGAACCACCTGCCGATAGTGTATCTCTAGAGGGGAATACACTGGGTTCCACAAGAACATCTTGTAACCCGGCACACATGACCGACCACTCATTTCGCTTCAGTGTATCGAATGGATATCATCAACGGTTGGGCCCAAACCACTATTTCCCGAAAGGGACAGCAACGAATAGAATAAAGAAGGAAATGAATTTTCTCTATATAGGTGATGATACACCCTAATGGGAGCGAACCACTTAGCTGTGCTGCCTGCCCGATTTCTATCATTTCCCGGTTGTTAAGGCTTGAGGTTTAAATTACCTTTTTATGATAGCACACCACCATTCACTTTTAATGCCACATTACTTGTAACACCCCGTGTGTTTTATAACAGTGAAATTCACAAATTAAAGTATAATTAATTTCAAATCAAAGAATTAAGGAAACGGGATATGCCATTGCGTTCGTCTCGGAATTCTGCTTGAGATAGAGTCCGAGTTTGCGTAAAACGGACTCCGTATGAAGAAGATATGGCCTCCGAAAGTTTCAAAATTCAGTTTAAAATTCAAACAGACCAAAACAGCCCAGAAAAACCAATTCAAAATTCAAAAATCGGGCCCAATTGGCCAGGGCGGGAATTTTCCCGCCCAAGGCACCCAGGTTGACTTGGTAGTCGACCTGGGACTAACCAGGTCGACTGGGCAGTCGACCTGGGTCACCCGTATCGACTGCCAAGTCGACACGGTGTCGACTGTCATGTCGACTTGGCCCCTGAGCCAGGTCGAACCCAGCCCTCCTGGCTGGCCTGGTCTGTGTTTGGTCGATTTTCTGAGCCTTGCCTTGTCACTAGAGCTAGGTGTCAGCTCCTGGTTGGTCTCTCTTTCAAACGAACGGCTGTTATTAAACCAAGCTCCATCGACGGTCCAAATCAACTCACAAACTCTATAAAAAGGACCTAAGACTCACCCTAATTCACACAAACTAAAATGGAGATGAGACCGTCATGCTGCTGAGGAAAGACTAGGAATAGCCGTCAGAAATTGAGGGACAATTAGGAGATAATTCGAAAGCTTAAAGCAACGTCAATCAAATTAAAACAATGCCTACAACAAAGGATAGCATCTCCAAATTCAGAATTCAGATTCCTGAATTGAAGATTCGTCATACGTTGTAAGTAGAGTGCTATTCTGATGTGAATAATTAATTGCGTTTGATTTGTGTAAAATGAGAAATGGAATTGCGACGATAATAATCTATATTTGTATGTTATTTTGATTCTAAACGATTTGGAAATGTTATGGTATATGATTGGATATTTGCAAGTATGTGATTTTTGTTGACAACCATATGTTGTGGTATTTTGTTTGGGATTTACGCAAGTACATGATTCATGTTAACAACCATATGTTGTGGTATTTAGTTTGGGATTCATACAAGTATATGATTTATGTTGACAACCATATGTTGTGGTATTTTATTTGGGATACATGCAAGTATATGATTCACTATTATGCCAATATGATGTACATACTTTTATGATCACTTTTAGTGTGTAATTGGACTCGACTAAGTACTATGGTTTATATGAACCTATGTTGAAATTGGCAAATCATACTTTTGTATTAGAAACAAAAGTAAGCATCTTTATGAACATGACTAAACTATGTTTGGTATTATGCCTAGTTGAAAACATGTTTTAGGCCTAAGTTGTTATCAAAACCGTATAGTGATATATGTGACACAATTAAGTTAGATTTACATTCCAATTGCAAGTTTACATGAATAGAATGATTCATGTTTAAGTATTGTTTATGCCATGATTATATGAATAGAATGATTCATGTTTAAGTATTGTTTATGCCATGATTATATGAATAGAATGATTCATGTTTAAGTATTGTTTATGCCATGATTATATGCTATTACAATGCAAGTTCACATGTGCCTAATTCATGTTAATGGAATCGTGATGTTGCAAGTTCATTCGTTCACACTCCCCTTTTTATGTTACCTTATAAACGCCATGTTATAAGCCTCCCCTTTTCATATGGCTAAGTTGGGTTTAAATGTTAAACCCAACATATCTTATAGTGTAGCGAACGTGTAAAACGGGGGTAATGACTTCTGGGTTAAAATATAGAACATATGTGTTGGCATGTTTGACGCATGCCAACAACCTTGAAAAACAATTAAGTGGCATAAATAAATCTTAACCAATAAAGATGAATTTGAATAATGGGCCGCAAATATTTACATATAAAAAGAAAAGAGACAAAATATGTAAATGTAGAAAATACGATGTGTTTAACCCGAGGTTGGATTGAGTTGTGATGTAAACCTGCCCGGAACCGCCCGGCTGTCCAGTAGTCACAACAATACCTATCCAATGTGGGTGGTTAAACACGGAGACCAATAAGGACCCGAGGTTAGACTGAGTTGTGGCGTAAGACTGCCCGGACCCAACCGGCAACAGGCAGCCACAACAATACCTGTCTAATGTGAGAGGTCAAGTCTTTAATAAGACAATTAAGGCTGAGTCAGGATTGATAGGATTAAATAATTTGAATTAATACTTAATCAAAATGAAACATGCTAAAGTATACAGACTGATTGGGGGTTAGGTTTATAAAACACTTAACCAACTTAGCATGTTGGCTATAAATAGAAAACCTAGTAGCGGGGGACCCTTTTCAGCAGTAACCCTACAAGGTGTATCAGGATACCCTGAACTAGGCAGGGTGGGGCACGATTACTGGGCTGACTGTAAGAGGTCAGATCGACGGCGGTGGTGCAGCAGTGTAGGTTCTAACGGGGTGCGGGCGTGCACACACTCCGGCGCAGAAAAATAAGGCACTAGGCACCAGTAGCATACCTGTGCAGTCTAGAATTGTGTCGGGCCGCCACCATGGGACTTGATACACCCCATGGTGGGACCAGCATAGGTAACTACAACAACGGGGGCCGTAAGACACATGTAACTATGCGAGTAGGAGCCGATCATCAGAAATGGATCACTTCACCCTGACTATGGGGTGCCTGTTGGGAACTAGTTTATATGGGTACAGTGATTAATATGGGGTACGATAGTATTTGACCCTAGACAACTTAACTTAGTTTATGGTGCTTTCTCATTTCTAGTTTATGCTTATCATACCCAGTTCTTTATTCATAGACTGAATAGTCCTAGACTTACTCAGGCTTTATGTCTGACTCTACTTTTCTTTCGCCTTCTTTTATTTCATTCCCCCCCAGGTCCATAGGGAGGGAATACCGCAGCTGGACCAGTTTTCACATCCAGCTTGAAGAGAAAGAATGTATTGCTTGGATCTTTTCCGTTTTGGACTATGGCTTTGGATAGCAATTAAGGGACTTTTGCAGTTTATTTATGTTTTCTTTATGCTTCTTTAAATAATGTAATCAAGACAGTTATGGAGATGTTATGTTTTTGGAAGTATTGTAAAACAAATTATGACATGGTTTGTGTAAAATGTATTTTGTTGAAATAAAAGTTGTTGATGTTTTCCGCTGTTCAAAAATATGTGTTCTTATATCTGTCTTGTATATCTGTGACTTATACTTATAAACTTCCACCAAAATTAGGGCATTCCCTTTGAGAGTGACCCTAACGGAGGTGGGGTGTTTCACTTGGTATCAGAGCATAGGTTTACCAGATAAGATAAAAAGTTTTGAAAATTTATTTTCAAAAGAAAATTTAAAGAAGCATTTTTAAAAGATAAAATATTATTTTAAAAAGGCAAAGTCCCCCAAAGCCATAGGTACTATCTCTTATCCTTCGTTTTGAATCTATCCCTTTTGTTTCAGCATGTCCGAAGAACTTAACTTGCCAGAGGGTGTACCAATACCTGGTTGGTTTAGACGGTTATTAGAAGCAAGGGCCACTCAGCCAGGTCCTACCGTTCCTCCTCCCCCAGCTGTAGGAAATCAACTAGCTGCAGCAGCACCTCTTCCTCCATCTCCTCCGTGGGGAAATATTTTTGCTAAGATAAGTACAGATTTTAAAGCTATGGGAGGAAAGGACTTTCATGGAACTGAGTCCTTCGTGGCAGCTAGAAATTGGCTGAAAGAAACCGAGGACTAATTCATCATCTTTGAGGTAGAAGATAGGCAGAAGGTACAACTGGCAGTGTGGCTACTAAAAGGTGAGGCTTCCTACTGGTGGAAGTCACTAATGCAGAAAGACCAATGGAAACATGGGAGGACTTTAGGGCAATGTTCGAGGCTAAATTTCTCTTAGAAGCTAAAAGGAGTCTTCAGTTGGAAAAATTCTTATTTCTTAAGCAAGGGAATATGACAGTCAAAGAGTATGTTAACCAGTTTGATCAGCTGGCTAGGTTCGGACTGGACCTAGTCAACACCCCGCACAAGAAGGCTCTCCGCTTTGTCAAGGGGTTGAATGAGCCATTACACAGTTTGGCCATGACCCATATACCCATGGGAGCTACGTATGAAAGATTGGTACATATGGCATTGCTGAACGAAGAGGATAAGGGCAAGAAGGAGACAAAGGCAGAAAGCTCTCAAGGGAAGAAAGAGGGTTTACAGCCTAAGAAGACAGACTTTGAGAAGGGCGGGAAAGACAACAAGGAGAAGAGGAAGTGTAATTTCTGTGGCAAAGTGGGGCACTTAGTGAAAGACTGCCGGAAAAAGAAGGCTAAGATGAATGGTGGGTGCTTTTCTTGCGGTGAGACAGGCCACATAGCTAAGGATTGCCCGAAGAAACGAGGACAGGGGCAGAGGGCTGGATCCACCTCAGGGGCACAGGTTCATGTGCTAGAAGCGCCACCTCTGCAACAGCGAGGTATAAATACTTCTGTAGAAAGTGTAGTTTATCTTTATGATCACCCCGTTCGCACTTTATTTGATTCTGGCGCATCACACTCCTTTATCTCGTCTGCTTTAGTAGAATCTCTGCACCTAGAAACTAGTATGGTAGAGGACCCCTTAATTGTTTCAAACCCAATTGGGGGCCCGACTCATTTGTCTATGATCCGTGTGGGATTGAAAATTTCTATTCTAAGCGTAGAATTTAGATGTAGTGCCTTTGTTTTGGGCTTCTCGGGATATGGTTTGATTTTGGGCATGGATTGGTTATCCAGTAATGGTGCCGTCCTTGATTGTGAGAAAAGGGTGGTTAGGCTCCTGACCCAACTCGGTAACACCCTGGAAATTACTTGTAATCCCTCGTATGCGGTTATGCTTAGTTATCTTGAATCGCTAGATGCCTCTGTTGAAAGTTTGAAATCAGTTAGAATGGTCAGGGAATATCCAGATGTCTTCGAAGAGGTGAAGGGCTTGCCTCCGAAACGGGAGATAGACTTCCGCATATATCTTGTAGATAATGCAAAGCCCGTTGCGTTGCCCGTTAGACACATGGCTCCACGGGAAAGAAAGGAGCTCAGTAAACAGATTAAAGAGCTTCTAGAGAAGGGGTTCATTAGAAGGAGCATTTCAGAATGGGGCGCTCCAGTGGTGTTCGCTACAAAGGCGGATGGTTCACTCCGTCTATGTGTTGACTATAGGGAACTCAACAAGCTAACGAAAAAGAATAGGCACCCTCTCCCCAGAATTGACGATTTGTTTGATCAGCTTGTAGGAGCGTCTGTTTTCTCCCAACTCGATTTAGCGACTGGTTTTCATCAGCTAAGGGTGGATGAAGATAGTATCGATAAAACAACATTCAGAACCCCAGACGGCTTCTTTAAATGGCTTGTCATGCCTTTCGGCTTGACAAACGCACCTGCTTACTTCGTGGACCTGATGAGTAGGGTATTCAGAGATTTCCTCAACAAGTTCGTAGTGGTTTTCATAGACGATATCCTTATCATTCTCAAAGAGTGAAGAGGAACATGCTCAGCACTTAAGGGCAATCATGGAAACTCTGCGAGTCCATCAGCTAAAAGCCAAATTCTCCAAATGCCACTTTTGGAGAGAAGAAGTGAGGTTCCTTGGGCACATAGTATCCAAACAAGGGTTAGCTGTGGACCCTGCTAAGGTAGTGGCGGTACAGGATTGGAAGACACCAAGGAATGCAACTGTGGTCTGAAGTTTTCAAGGACTAGCAGGTTTCTATCGAAAGTTCATAAGGGATTTTGCGAAAATCTCAGCTCCGCTCACAAAGTTGACCAAGAAGAATCTAGTGTTCAATTGGGACTTGGATTGCGAGTTTGCTTTCCAACGACTGAAAAGGGCTCTTACAACAGCCCCAGTTTTAACGTTGCCAGATGGAAGCAAGATGTTCACAGTTTATACAGATGCATGTGGGACAGGGCTAGGCACCGTCTTAATGCAAGAAGGAAGGGTAGTAGCTTATGGCGAGAGACAATTGAAAGTGCACAAAAAGAACTACCCGACCCACGATCTTGAGTTAGCCGCCATCGTCTTTGCACTCAAGTCTTGGCGACAATATCTCCTAGGTGAGAAGTTCGAACTTTACACTGACCATAAATTGTTGAAATATCTTTTCTCGCAGAAAGATCTTAACTTGAGGCAACAGAGATGGATGGAGTTTCTTGCCTCGTACGATTTCAAGATCTCCTACACTCCGGGAAAAGGCAACGTAGTGGCAGACGCATTGAGCCGAAAGAAACTAACCCTAAGCCCGATGTTTGTTGAAAGACAAAGCCTAGAGTTTATAGCCAGTTCTGACTTTAGGCCTTCCTCCGATTTTGTACCGGGCTTGCTAGCATCTCTCGAAGTACGCCCGACTTTAGTGGACTCAATAGGGACAGCACAACGCGAAGACCCTCAGCTTGTGGAGACGTTTGATAGGCTAATTAGGGGTGAGATTTCAAGTCACCTCAGCAGATACTCCATCGACGACAAGGGTTGGCTAAGGCGAGATGGAAGACTATGCGTCCCATAGACAAGGGATTTAGTAAAGAAGGTTCTCGAGGAAGCACATCACTCCAAGATGACGATACACCTAGGCGGAGATAAAATGTACAAGGACATAAAGAGAACTTTCTTTTGGAACGGCATGAAGAAGGACGTAGCAGATTTCGTTTCTTAGTGTATGGTGTGCCAACAGGTTAAGGCGGAACAGAAAAAGCCTGGCGGTCTGCTCCATCCTCTAGAGGTCCCGCAGTGGAAGTGGGATAGCATCTCAATGGACGTCATTGATGGACTGCCTAGGTCTAGGAGAGGCAACACTAGCATTTGGGTAATAGTGGATAAGCTTACTAAAAGCGCCCACTTTTTACCTGTCAAAAGTAAAAGAACTGCCACATCCCTAACATCTCTTTACCTCAAGGAAATTGTTCGACTCCATGGAATACCATCCAGCATTGTTAGTGACCGAGACCCTATCTTCACAAGTGAGTTTTGGCGGAGTCTGCAAGAAGCGGTAGGCACACAGTTATGCTTGAGCACCGCCTATCATCCCCAAACCGACGGCCAAACAGAAAGAGTGAACAGAGTTTTGGAAGACCTTTTAAGACTGTGCGTCCTTGACTTCGGAGGGACGTGGGAAGACCATCTTCCTTTGGTGGAATTTGCCTACAACAACAGCTACCAAGCAACCATCGGAATGGCGCCCTTCGAAGACTTATATGGAAGACCGTGCCGATCACCCACATGTTGGTGGGAGTCTACTGATAAGCTCATACTTGGACCAGATATCATCCGAGAGACTTCAGAGAAAGTAGACTTAATACGAAGAAGGATGAAGACGGCCCAAGACAGACAAAAGTCCTACGCCGACAAGAGGAGGACCGACCTTGAATTTGAGGTTGGGGACAGAGTTTTTCTTAAGGTATCTCCGCTAAGGAACGTTGTTCGTTTTGGAACCACAGGAAAGCTAGCACCAAGGTTCGTAGGACCATTTCCTATCATCGAGAAAATTGGGAAAATGGCCTATAGATTAGAGCTACCCGAAAAATTGGCCGGAGTTCACAACGTCTTTCATGTTTCACATCTCCGAAAATGTCTACATGATTCTGCTGAAGTGGTAGAGCCAAATATCCTAGAAGAAGCTGAAGTGGAACGTGAAGCGACTGTGAGGAAAGTTCCAACCCGCATATTAGGAACGGAAGTGAAGAAGCTACGCAACCGCGATGTCAAGCTCGTCAAAGTTCAGTGGAGCGACGCCGAAGGAGACGCAACTTGGGAAACTGAAGCTAGAATACGCGTAGCCTACCGTTTTCTTTTCGAGGGTACATCTTTGATCCTTCTTTTTTCCTTAAGTTGCGCTTTTATCTATCTTTTTAGGTATATCTCCTCGACCTTATCTTTTAGGAAGAAACCCTTTGGATGAAAACATGTAATTGAAACATGTTATGGATGATGGTTGCAAGTGGTTGCAAGTGATTGCTAGTGGTTGTTCGTGGTTGCATATACACACACAATCTAGGTTTTAGATCGGCTCAGTCACTTTCATATTGCATATGCATATATGTTTGCATTCGTATATGGTTGAACTTTAATGTGTTGTCATATGGATGTTGCATTTGTATGAATGATTGTGCACTCATGTAGAATCATGAATAGGAGAATTTGCATACATAATGGATTCATGGCACTTACATAATTTGCATTAAGGAGGTCAACTGAATCAGTAGGCCGACTGATTTTGCATTAGATAAGTACATGTACACACACTTCGCATATGATCATGAAGCATTAGAAGTCTTTTCAGGACAATGGATGCTCGTGTTTGATGGATGAGTAGATGGATGTTTGGATGTTAGGATATACATTCTTCCTGAACTTGAAGATTTCGGGGACGAAATCCTTTTAAGTGGGGGAGAATGTAACACCCCGTGTGTTCTATAACAGTGAAATTCACAAATCAATGTATAATTAATTTCAAATCAAAGAATTAAGGGAAACGGGATACGCCATTGCATTCGTCTCGGAATTCTGCTTGAGATATAGTCCGAGTTTGCGTAAAACGGACTCCGTATGAAGAAGATATGGCCTCCGAAAGTTTCAGAATTCAGTTTAAAATTCAAACAGACCAAAACAGCCCAGAAAAACCAATTCAAAATTCAAAAATCGGGCCCAATTTGCCAGGGCGGGAATTTTCCTGCCTAAGGCACCCAGGTCGACTTGGTAGTTGACCTGGGGCTAACCAGGTCGACTGGGCAGTCGACCTGGGTCACTCGTGTCGACTGTCATGTCGACACGGTGTCGACTGACATGTCGACCTGGCCCCTGAGCCAGGTCGAACCCAGCCCTCCTGGCTGGCCTGGTCTGTGTTTGGTCAATTTTCTGAGCCTTGCCTTGTCACTAGGGCTAGGTGTCAGCTCCTGGTTGGTCTCTCTTTCAAATGAACGGCTGTTATTAAACCAAGCTCCATCGACGGTCCAAATCAACTCACAAACTCTATAAAAAGGACCTAAGACTCACCCTAATTCACACAAACTAAAATGGAGATGAGACCGTCATGCTGCTGAGGAAAGACTAGGAATAGCCGTCAGAAATTGAGAGACAATTAGGAGATAATTCGAAAGCTTAAAGCAACGTCAATCAAATTAAAACAACGCCTACAACAAAGGATAGCATCTCCAAATTCAGAATTCAGATTCCTGAATTGAAGATTCGTCATACGTTGTAAGTAGAGTGCTATTCCGATGTGAATAACTAATTGCATTTGATTTGTGTAAAATGAGAAATGGAATTGCGACGATAATAATCTATATTTGTATGTTATTGTGATTCTAAATGATTTGGAAATGTTATGGTATACGATTGGATATTCGCAAGTATGTGATTTTTGTTGACAACCATTTGTTGTGGTATTTTGTTTGGGATTTACGCAAGTACATGATTCATGTTAACAACCATATGTTGTGGTATTTAGTTTGGGATTCATACAAGTATATGATTTATGTTGACAACCATATGTTGTGGTATTTTATTTGGGATACATGCAAGTATATGATTTACTATTATGCCAATATGATGTACATACTTTTATGATCACTTTTAGTGTGTAATTGGACTCGACTAAGTACTATGGTTTATATGAACCTATGTTGAAATTGGCAAATCATACTTTTGTATTAGAAACAAAAGTAAGCATCTTTATGAACATGACTAAACTATGTTTGGTATTATGCCTAGTTGAAAACATGTTTTAGGCCTAAGTTGTTATGAAAACCGTATGGTGATATATGTGACACAATTAAGTTAGATTTACATTCCAATTGCAAGTTTACATGAATAGAATGATTCATGTTTAAGTATTGTTTATGCCATAATTATATGAATAGAATGATTCATGTTTATGTATTGTTTATGCCATGATTATATGAATAGAATGATTCATGTTTAAGTATTGTTTATGCCATGATTATATGCTATTACAATGCAAGTTCACATGTGCCTAATTCATGTTAATGGAATCATGATGTTGCAAGTTCATGCGTTCACACTCCCCTTTTTATGTTACCTTATAAACACCATGTTATAAGCCTCCCCTTTTCATATGGCTAAGTTGGGTTTAAATGTTAAACCCAACATATCTTATAGTGTAGCGAACGTGTAAAACGGGGGTAATGACGTTTGGGTTAAAATATAAAACATATGTGTTGGCATGTTTGACGCATGCCAACAACCTTGAAAAACAATTAAGTGGCATAAATAAATCTTAACCAACAAAGATGAATTTGAATAATGGGCCGCAAATATTTACATATAAAAAGAAAAGAGACAAAATATGTAAATGTAGAAAATACGATGTGTTTAACCCGAGGTTGGATTGAGTTGTGATGTAAACCTGCCCGGAACCGCCTGGCTGTCTAGTAGTCACAACAATACCTATCCAATGTGGGTGGTTAAACACGAAGACCAATAAGGACCCGAGGTTAGACTGAGTTATGGCGTAAGACTGCCCGGACCCAACCGACAACAGGCAGCCACAACAATACCTGTCTAATGTGAGAGGTCAAGGCTTTAATAAGACAATTAAGGCTGAGTCAGGATTGATAGGATTAAGTAAATTGAATTAATACTTAATCAAAATGAAACATGCTAAACTATACAGACTTATTGGGGGTTAGGTTTATAAAACACTTAACCAACTTAGCATGTTTGCTAGAAATAGAAAACCTAGTAGCGGTGGACCCTTTTCAGCAGTAACCCTACAAGGTGTATCAAGATACCCTGAACTAGGTATGGTGGGGCACGATTACTGGGCTGACTGTAAGAGGTCAAATCGACGGCGGTGGTGCAGCAGTGTAGGTTCTAACGGGGTGCGGGCGTGCACACACTCCGGCACAGAAAAATAAGGCACTGGGCACCAGTAGCAAACCTGTGCATTCTAGAATTGTGTCGGACCGCCACCATGGGACTTGATACACCCTATGGTGGGACCAGCATAGGTAACTACAACAACGGGGGCCGTAAGACACATGTAACTATGCGAGCAGGAGCCGATCATCAGAAATGGATCACTTCACCCTGACTATGGGGTGCCTGTTGGGAACTAGTTTATATGGGTACAGAGATTAATATGGGGTACGATAGTATTTGACCCTAGACAACAACTTAACTTAGTTTATGGTGCTTTCTCATTTCCAGTTTATGCTTATCATACCCAGTTCTTTATTCATAGACTGAATAGTCCTAGACTTACTCAGGCTTTATGTCTGACTCTACTTTTCTTTCGCCTTCTTTTCTTTCATTTCCCCCCCAGGTCCACAGGGAGGGAATACCGCAGCTTGACCAGTTTTCACATCCAGCTTGAAGAGAAAGAATGTATTGCTTGGATCTTTTCCGTTTTGGACTATGGCCTTGGACAGCAATTAAGGGACTTTTGCAGTTTATTTATGTTTTCTTTATGCTTCTTTAAATAATGTAATCAAGACAGTTATGGAGATGTTATGTTTTTGGAAGTATTGTAAAACAAATTATGACATGGTTTGTGTAACACATATTTTGTTGAAATAAAAGTTGTTGATGTTTTCCGCTGCTCAAAAATATGTGTTCTTTTATCTGTCTTGTATATCTGTGACTTATACTTATAAACCTCCACCAAAATTAGGGCATTCCCTTTGAGAGTGACCCTAACGGAGGTGGGGTGTTTCATTACTAGATCTGTCAGCAAACATCACTAATTGATATCCACAAAGATACTCTGGTTGTTAAGCTAAAGATCTTTGCGACCAACTTGGTACGTTTGAAGAAAAACAGTGTACGTTACTCCTTTGGAAATACCCTGTCAGACATCCGTCCATACAAGTTGTCCTGGGATAGGACAAATCGAAGGCACTCTCTTACCACATCTATGGATCAATAGCGGGCAGTCCATGCAATACGTAGATTTCAATCACCATAGAATCACTGTCAAAATATCTCTGAGGATTAGTAGAGAAACCTAACAATAGTTCTTTCATTCATGAAGATTTACGGTCTTCAATTGCTCCATCTCGACCAGCTTCAGATTTCTTCTTCGTTTATTTATTTGTTGATTCTTAATGGGTTTTGAATATAAATTCGACCTCGGTCTTTCCGTACCTACAACGCATTAGATATGATTTTGATAGTCGGTTATTTAACTATCAAAATTAAAAAAATCATAAAAATAAAATAAATCCACTGGTTTCTTACACAACATCACTTGGACATTAAAATAATATATCAGTCGAAATACCCTAAAATAATATATCAGTTTTAATATATTAATATTCTCAAATCATTTAACTTATATACCTAGAAAAGTACCTTAAAAATCATATCCAAATTTTCTTATTACTATCCTTTCAAACATTTCCTATAACATTTCTTATTATTAATAATATAGAAATCGATTCAACTTATCATTCGTAAAACAATCGATACAAATTCTCCTTTTGTTTCGCTATTTGAACACCATAATCGTCACCTATCCTTTTAGAACAAGCTCATTCTAAATCTCATCTCTTTACTTTTTAAAATATCATTATATTATCACAAATCTTTTCATATCCTCAAGCTCATTTTATTTCCCTTTTAATTTGTAATTCCATAATATATATTCCAAAATTCTCCACATAACTCTACACTTATTATTTCCCAAAAAAATTACTTTTAACATTTCCATCGTTACGACTAATATAAAGTTAGGGTATTGTAATTAGCTCTCAGACCTTAATCAACAACGTTCTTATCTTAAGAAGATACCAGTTGTAATACAAAAACCGATATCCATTCCAAATATCAAAACAAATCCCGTTTTTGTTATACTTTAATGAAACGTCATCTCTAATTTAATATAGCAATTCTAGATCACGTCTTTATAACCCAACTCGTCTAACCACTCTAATTTAAACTTGGTTTTCGTTTGATTTCCATTTCATACATTTATTAGTTCCTAACCATAAATCAGTAAGAAAATAATTCTTTAATTATCAATCCCGAAGGTCCAAAGCAACATCAGATCAATACTCAGAAAATCATTTAACTCAACTGATTTCCAGTTAGGTTGCAATCTTTTAATTTCATATCCTGGCTTTTATTTTCATTTAAAATCCATTTCAAATAGCTCGTTCTAATAATATTCAATAAAAACTTAGTTTTGATAACTTCGTCTAACTTGGATTTCATAGAATCCAAATAAATATAATTCAATAATAATTAAAAAAAACTTCGATTTAAACACAACTTATATTATTATAAATTTTAAGTCGGTTAAATATTCATTAAACTATAAACAAGGCTTTAAAACTTCACAAACTTCAAATACTAAATTTTGCATCCTCAGATTGTCAAATTATTATTAAATAACTAATAATCGAGTTTAAACATTTATTAAAATAAAACTGGGTTATTTCACCATTAACTATTCCCATTAAATTAATAAACAAATTTAATAAAACAATCTCAATTAACACAACCTCTAAACAAGATTTTTTTTCCATTAATCAATTCCACTTAGCCCTTTCTATTAGTTAATAATATAATTAATTAAAATAATTCCATTTACTTGATTATTATTAAATAGACAATAATCAACCCTAATACAATCCCATTTTTATTTGTTTCTTTACACGATAAATCTTGGTTATTAATCATCCCGTTAATTCCCGTTCACTTGCTTATCAATCTTATTAATATAAGAATCAGCTTTATAAAAACCATTTAATAATCAATTATAAACTTAAATGAATAAATTATAAATATTTATTTTCTTTTATAAAATCTTTTTAAAATAATAGATTTCTAAAATCGATACTCAGTTTAAATAAATTTTATAACTTCATTTCTATCGATTCACCTGATGGTAAATCAGTCTTTATAAAACAGTGTATATTTGGTCATCTGCTATTGATTTTTCAACCAATACTACCCATTGGTTAATATCAAAACAACGTTGAAATTGAATTCAACAATCGGTAAACAAATCAATACTCCAAACATATTCGTTAAACAGTTCATATAAAAATAAACAATAAATTTGAGGAATCCAGTGGGATCCCTCCAACCTACTTTTACCTGCATCCAAATAGGTTACCTCAAATAAACAATTAATTCAATACGATAATAATTTCAACTAATAATGGTTAATTATAATAACAATTCAAGCACCCCATTTAATTTAATATGTTTATATTGTTATAAATGTAACCGATAAGGTAAGTTACCTTGTCTGGAAATAAACTTAAAAAATAACGATTTGGTTTCATTTAAATTAAACAAATGTTTAATTTAAATAATAGATAAAAAATATTTAACAACAACAATCAATCATCAATCAATCATCAATCAACCAATAATTAGCAAATATAGCACACAAACATTGAACCCGACGTATAATAATTATAAGTGGGAGAATTGTGTGAATTTAACTCACCTTGGTTGTGATCGTTGGTTAAAACGCTTGTTTTTAATTAAACTAAACTGAGTTTAATTTAATTTTAAATTACAGTTGCTTCCAATCTTGACCAGACCAGCTCTACCTCAAAGCCTTCATCCATACGGTTCAAAGGAAACTAACCACGTCAAATTCTAAGAACGTACGATCGAGATATTGTATTAATACAGTTATAAAACAATTAAATTTATATTTAAACTTTATATTTTAAAATAGATGGGCCCTTACCTAATACGCTCAGCCCAAAGCTACATAGACTTGCATCGATACAAATAGCATCATATTCCTCCCCATTCGATTCGCTCCTCTTTCATTTCCTCTAACCACCATTTTGTGCACTGCCGTGCACATGAACACTTCAATCCGACCGCTGGTCAATCGATTGAAACCACCCTAAAACTCCACTGCGCCTCCTCTCTCCACTACACGTGTCGTCTCCCTCTCCTCCGCCCTACATCAAAATCCGACCCACTTACAGTAACTTCTCAACACAGTAGCTCCGCCATTGTTGCCCACTTCAACAACATATACCTCCCTCTCTACTTCATAAATTTACCAACCGAAACCACCATAATTTTTCTCTTCAAAACTTCTACCTCCTCCACTAAAACTCGTTGTCTTCTTTCACCTTACTTCGTCGGCTTCCACGCACATACCAACTAAAGAGATCAACACAAAATCTTCTCGAATCCACCCAAATTTTTCCTACAAAAACTACTCACCACCAGGTACTCAAATAAAATGTTCGATTCTTGAATTAAAACTCTCATTTCCCATAATTTACAAACCTAACCCAAGCCTCAAGAAAAACCCACGAACAAAAATTTAACGAAACACCTCGAAACTAATACAGATTGAAGAAGAAGGGTATAGTAGTTTATTAAATCTGATTTCAAGATTTTTAGTTGAGTAATTGAGGAAAAATAAATATATAAAGATGAATTGACATTTTCTCACCGTATTTGTTTTTCTGGGAATGGAGACGACGCCTGAAACTTGCATATAAATAGGCTAAAGAACCTTGCCCCTTACGAAAGAAGTTTGGCGTGCACGACATTAGAAGTTTGGCAATCCCGCAAGTAATATAGGTAGGGAATAGGATAGGTCTGCTCAAAATCACATCATGCATTTGTGTTGATGTGAAAATACAAAACAAAAGGAAAGTGGACTATTGCTACTAGTAGAAAGACTACTCTTGACACCATATGGCTTGAAACGGTTGGTT
This sequence comes from Allium sativum, assembly GCA_030737875.1. NCBI lineage: Eukaryota > Viridiplantae > Streptophyta > Magnoliopsida > Asparagales > Amaryllidaceae > Allium > Allium sativum. The sequence continues at coordinate 689,272,748 of CM060920.1, read as the reverse complement.
ATTTCTTGCTATATTTTTGACATTTAGGGTGTGGCCGTATTAAATAGTATGCTATGCTGAATATACTGAACTTAGATAAATTGAATTTTTCTTCTAGATTTTGGTTTATTGGGAATGGTATTCGATTCTGCAGTTGCTTGCTCTAAATAGTGATAAATTTTGATGAGATTGATGAAATATGTGGTGTTGTTGCAAGTGTTTGGGGACAAGGTTTCATTGTGGACTCAGTCAGCAAGCAATGAATCTATTCATGTTTTACCTCTGTTCTATTCTTATTTTAACTCTCTTATGTATTGAATGAAAATTTAATTTTGATGTATCTTTATTTTTCTTTTTGGCATTCTTAGTACATCAGTTATCCAACAACATTTATTTAATCTCCTTTGCAATGAGTAAAAAGAACAGTTTTGAGAATGAAGTTGAACATTTGTTATGGTTTAGAGTGCAACAAGTACTCCATACTATTTGGTTAATTAATTACTCTTGGATATATAATTAATAGTTAAAGACATGTCGGATTTATCTCTTAATAAGTATTCAGATGTGCATTAAGGGAACATATTTAGGAAACCATCTTTTGTTTAATAGACTTAATGTTTGATTATTAAAGAAGGAATAAAATTAAAATGTCTTTAAGCATTAATTAGGGCTAATTTATGCCATGCCACCCAAAAAATCTTAAAATTATAAAAATGCTTAGCCAAATTTAATGGCCAAGCACTATTATTTATTATGAATCTTGTAAATAATTACTAAAAACTTAAATAAATAAATAATAAATATTATTATCATATATATCCAAATAAAATAATATATCACCTCAATATAAGCCACTATGTATTTACAACTCAATACTATTATTTTTGAGTTGAACGATATTCAAATTCTATTCAAAATCCTATTTAAATTACTAAATAAACGTTATTGTTTATTAATGATTTTCATAGCGACTATTTTAAAATTTGAATTGGACATAACTTACCATATATAAACTGAAATCTCAAACTTTCTCTTTCATTAGAAAACTATAATCAAATAGATTCTAATGTTTCTTGTTTCTGTAACGGCCCACAAATCCGTACCCTTTAAGTTGACTAATAACACCACACGTCCAAGCCAAATGACACAGAAATACGAATCATTAGTAGAAAGAAGTTAGAGTATGAGAAATAGAAAGAATGAAATAATAGAATAAAAGAAAATGAAGAACACAAGTCACAAAGTGGAACGAATAAAATATATTATATAACATAACTTTTGAAATACAAATCAGTAACTGTATATACATACCATCATCAGAGCACAACAGTTATTCCTGGAACAGTTATAAACACCTGTTTCCAGATACAACATAGTACACAACGGAAAAATATGATAATCTATAGTTAACTGGTGAAGCCTCCTGCTTCCAGCTCTTCCAAGTGGATCTGAAAAATCCCGACTACTTGACTGCCCGTACAATTTGGGCACCCAAGAGTTTAGGGAAAACAAAATAAACTCTGGGTCATTCTTGGGACTGGTGTGAGTAAACTCCAACCATTTGTTTGACTTTTAAAAATCCTTTCAAAAGAAAAGATAATCGTAAGACCCATCCACTTATAAACACGGATGGTTTTTACCTTACGATAACCCAAACAATTTTGATATCAAAATACGGTGATATTATAATAATGTCTACAACAAATAAATAGAATCTAGCGGAACGCTTGCATCTCACGCTCTATATATAGTATAAAATCGAAAACCGCATGGCGCTTATTGGAGATTGGATTTCCAACATGACTAGGTATGGAACCACCTTCCAATAGTGTATCTCTAGAGGGGAATACACTGGGTTCAACAAGAACGTCTTGCAACCCGGCCCACACATAGCTGACCACTCATTTAACTTGAGTGTATCGAGCATATTATCACCAACGGTTGTGATCAGCAACCGTCACAGAAGGCATATAGCAGTGAATAGAATGAGAAGCAAATGAAATTCCTCTAGATCAGGTGATAATACCCCTAATGGGAATGACCCACATGGCCATGTTGCCTGCCTGATTTTTGTCATTTCCCGGTTGATGAGGCTTGAGGTCACGATTATCTTTCTGAACATCTAGCCACCATTTGCTTTGAATATCACATCGTCAGACATTCGTCCATATATGTTGTCCTGGAACTCGACAAACCAAAGGCACCATTCTATTAATCCATCTTTGGCAATTTCTACCTAGGATTAACAGAACATCCTTGCACTTCACTCCATCTTCAAATATCTTCAGCGTAAGTTGATTCGTAATGCTTATATCAACATAGAGTGGTTTTCAGATATTAAATCTGGTCCCGGTCTCTCCATATTGACAACGAGTTATAAAATAAATCAAAACTTTGATAGTCGGTGATTTAACTATCAAATAAACAACTATACAATCAATGGTCCTATTTCCCAATTGGAAATTCTAGCGATCAACCATCAAACAACACTGGCCCCTTTTTAAATTAATTCATTATAATATTATCATTTCCAATTCCCATTTCCCATCTTCCATATCCTTTTAAAGCTCAATTGCCTCTCTCGATTCTTGGAAAACATTTCCAATATCCCAATTTCTTTATTCGAAAAAATATCTCTTATTCCAATTAGAAAACATTCCTAATTACTCACGAATCCTCATTTTCTATATTCAGAAAATATACCTTATTAACATCGTAAAATATTTCCGTACTCCCTCACTTAATTCTTCCTTGACCAATTCATTTCATTTTCTATGCATAGAAAATATCTCTCATTTTCTTTGGGAAAACATTGCAAAATCCTTTAAATTAACGCGAGGTTATAAAACATCGTTATTATAATTCAACCCATTAATCATTTGTTAACTAACCATATTGCTAAACAATCTTTGCTATCAAACTTTAATCATTCCTTCATTAATCATGAAGTCAATCGAGTTGGGATATAATTACCTCTCAGACCTTAATTTAACAACATTCTGAACTTTGAAATAGTCAAAGCTGACAACTTCAAACAAAATATCGCTTGCACGAATCTTAGATTCAATCTAAGAATACACTTCCTTTACGGAAAAACATTGATTATAACGGTAGCATTATAACAGCTGTTTCCAAACATTTATTATATTTGCAGCATTAAAATCGCTGTTTAGATTTATACGACATTTATTATAACAACAGCATTCCAATCGCTGTTTAAATTTATAAAACAATTATTATAACAATAGCGTTACAATCGTTGCTTAGATTTATAAAACATTAATTATAACAACAACGTTACAATCGCTGTCCCAAATATTTGGTTTATAAAAATATAACTTGTACTTATTAATCTCAATAAATAAATTAATAAGTAAATAATTAAATAATTAAATTTGATTAAAACGGAAAGTATAAGCAACTATTTCCCTAAATTCGATATAATCGAATTCCAGTAAATAACTCTCTCTCGAATAATCTATATTTTATTTATATTCCGAACTTCGGAATTTATCTACCATTTCAGCTTAACTCAAATATCCTTACTATTTATTTCCATTTGTAAACATTTTCTTCCAACTGTTATTCAATCTCGAATATGAATTTCATTCTGAAACACCCCACCTCCGTTAGGGTCACTCTCAAAGGGAATGCCCTAATTTTGGTGGAGGTTTATAAGTACAAGTCACAGATATACAAGACAGATATAAGAACACATATTTGTAAACAGCGGAAGAACAACAAACTTTATTTCATAAAGTCAAATACGTGTTACAACAACATCCTTTCCAAAAAACATAACATAACACTTTCATAATCTGTCTTGAGTACATTATTTTTAAAGAAGCATAAATAAAACATAGATAAACTGCAAAAGCCCCATAGTGGATTGTCCAAAGCCATAGTTCAAAACAGGAAAGTCCAAGCAATACATTTCTCTTCTTCAAGCTGGATGTTGAGGTTGGTCAAGCTGCTGTGTTCCCTCCCTGAGGACCTGGGGGGGGGGGGGGGAAACGGAAGAAAAGTAGAGTCAGACATAAAGCCTGAGTAAGTCTAGTACTATTTTGTCTATGAATAAAGAACTGGGTATGATAAGTATAAACAAGAAGTGGGCGAGCACTGTAAACTTGGTTAAGTTGTCTAGGGTCGAATAGACCATCGTACCCCATGTTAATCTCTGAACCCATATACTAGTTTCCAATTTGCACCCCATAATCAGGGTGATGTGATCCATTCTATGATGATCGGCTCCTACTCGCATAGTTACATGTGTCTTACGGCCCCCGATGTCTGTAGTTACCTATGCTGGTCCCACCATGGGGTGTATCAAGTCCCATGGCAGCGGCCCGACACAACCTTAGAATGCACAGGTATGCTACTGGTGCCCAGTGCTTTATTTTTCTGCGCCGGAGTGCGTGCACGCCCGCACACCGTTAGAACCTACACTGCTACACCACCGCCGTCGCTTTGACCTCTTACAATCAGCCCAGTAATCGTGCCCCACCCTGCCTAGTTTCAGGGTATCCTGATACACCTTTTAGGGTTACTGCTGAAAAGGGTCCCCCGTTACTAGGTTTTCTATCTCTAGCCAACATGCTAAGTTGGTTAAGTGTTTCTAACCTAACCCCCACCAGTCCGTTTAGTTTAGCATGTTCCATTTTGATTAATTCTTTAGTCCACTTAATCCTAACAATCCTGACTCAGCCTTAATTATCTTATTAAGGCCCTGACCTCTCACATTAGACAGGTATTGTTGTGGCTGCCTGTTGCCGGTTGGTTCCGGGCAGTCTTACGCCACAACTCAGTCTAACCTCGGGTCCTTATTGGGCTCCATGTTTAACCTCCCACATTGGATAGGTATTGTTGTGACTACTGGACAGCCGGGCGGTTCCGGGCAGGTTTACATCACAACTCAATCCAACCTCGGGTTAAACACATTGTATGTTCTACATTTACATATCTTGTCATTCTTCTTTATTTCTTATATGTAAATATTTGCGGCCCATTATTAAGTTAATGGTGTAAAGGTTACACCAATCACGGGCCCAACCCATACTTGAATTTGGGCCCTTCTATTTTATATTTTCATTCATTAATTAATTTTAACCCAACGTTATTTTCCCCCGTTTTACACGTCCGTTTATATATATTGGGCTTAGCCTTTTAAAGCCCAATTTAGCCATGCAAAAAGGGGAGGCTTAAAGCGTGATTACATACACAAAGAGGGGAAAGTGAGCGCATGAACTTGCATATGACGTTGGAAATACATAATAGAAACTGGTGTACTTGCATATATATACTTTGGTCATAAAACATAGGTGACATGAATCAAAGCATGTGAACTTGTAATTGAGATATCATTATTGTCACATGAACCTATATTTTTATTTAGGCATAATGTCAAATATAAGCGTGGCATAAATATTTCTAGCATAAGCATGGCATAATGTCAAACATAAGCATGGCATAAATACTTCTAGCATGAACATAGCATAATGTCAAACATAAGCATGGCATAAATACTTCTAGCATGAACATAAACAAGTCATGTTCATAAGGTTTCTACATGTTTACAAAGGGGATACTTTGTTATTAACACAAAAACATAGATCAACTTAATTATGGTTTAAGTCTAATCACATAACGATAGTATAAATATACTTATGCATAAATATTCCTAATCATGGTGTTTGCTTTAAACTTGCAAAAAGGGATTTTTGAGTCTAACCTAGCCATGTCTCACATATGTCATCATATAATTCTTTTAAACAAGATAGACTTAATCATAGATTTCAATTATGCCAAATATCATTCATAGCCTAGCCATATTCATAAGTTTTGCAAAAGCATGACTTAATACATGGATTATGGTGTCAAAATTCCAACATAGTTTCATATGAACTATAACAACCAAACTTGTTTCAATTACTTGCAAAATGATTTATGCACAAAAATATACATCATGATGGCATAATAACAAAGCCCCAAACTCGCATGAATTTCACTCAACTACATACATGTAGCTTCAACATAGATTACATAATTTGCGCAATATTCCAAACGTATACTTGCATAGAACTACCGCATGTAGTTCTTTATAATGAATAACATAATTTTACACAAATATGAATTACTTTATTATCCCAATTCAAGCATACAAATCAATACAGTTGTTTATTCATACCAAAGTAATACTCTACTTACAATGGTTGCGGCGAATTCTCTAATTAAGAGATATGATTCCTTTGTTGAATTGATTGGCTTTAGGTTGCTTGAATTGCTTTAGGCTTTAGAACTTTCTTTCTAATTCTCTCTCTAGTCGGCGGCTACTCTTAGTCGTTCCTCAGCAACATGGCGGCTATGTTCTTAATTTGAATGAATAGATTAGGGTTTAGTCTAGGGTTGTTTATATAGAGGTTAGGAATTGATTAGGACCATTGATGTTGCTAGGTTAGATCGTAGCCATTCATTAGATAAAGAGACCAATTAGAACCCGCCACCTAGCCCTAATGACAAAGCAGACCACAGAAATTCGACCAAACACAGACCTGGCCAGCCAGGTTGACTGGGCTCGACCAGGTCGACACCCCTGTCGATAGGGTTGTCGACAGCCCTGTCGACAGGGCTGTCGACAGCCCTGTCGACATGGGTAGCCCAGGTCGACAGCCCAGTCGACCTGGGTGGCCTAGGCGGGTGTTTATCCGCCCTGGCCCACTGGGCCCGATTTTTAATTATTTTATTCTGTTTGAATTTTAAATTTGATTCAAAACTTCCGAAGGCCATATCTTCTTCATACGGACTCCGTTTTTCGAAAACTCGGACTCTATTTCGCGTATTTTTCCGAGACGAACGCAATGGCGTATCCCGTTTCCCTTAGTTCTTTGATTTAAGATTAATTATACTTTAATTTTGTTAATTTCACAGTTATAGAATTTTCGGGGTGTTACATTCTCCCCCACTTAAAAGGATTTCGTCCCCGAAATCTTCAAGCTAGGAGGAATGTATATCCTAACATCCAATCATCCATCTACTCATCCATCAAACATGAGCATCCATTGTCCTTAAAAGACTTCTAATGCTTCATGATCATATGCGAAGTGTGTGTGTGTACATGTACTTATCTAATGCAAAATCAGGCGGTCTACTGATTCAGTTGACCTCCTTAATGCGAATTATGTATGTAACACCCTGAATTTTGGGTTAATACTAAAATTCGCTAATTACAAGATAAATAATCTCAGATGTGGGAATTAGGGGAAACGGGCTTCGTCATTACGTTCGTCTCGGAAAAATACGCGAAATAGAGTCCGAGTTTTCGAAAATCGGAGTCCGTATGGCCCAGTTATGGCCCGATGAAGTTTGCAGAAAATTCAAAACTAAAACAGATTTAAAAATTTAAATATTCAGATTTGGAATGGGCCAGGCGGGGTCAGGCGGGAAGCTTCCCGCCCAACCCATGTCGACAGGGCTGTCGACAGGCCTGTCGACAGGGGTGTCGACATGCCTGTCGACAGGGTCGAGCCGTCCAGTGAACCTGGGTGCACCAGGTTGGGTTCTAGGCTGGCTAGGAGGGCTGGTTCTAGAGATTTCCTAAATCTAAGGGTCCTAATCCAATCTAGGGTTAATCTAAGGGTCTAAAATGCAACCTAATCCTATAAATAAGACCCTAACCCTATCCTAATTCATTCATAATTAGGTTTTGTAACTAAACTATGGCAAAATGAAACTTGGTCATGGCCTCCACAATTCAAATGAAGAGAGTTGCAAGCTAATCAACCCCTAATCACCTTCTTCTTCATATTTGGCAAGTAGTTTTACTTCATTGATTTGCTAATCTTGGTTTTGGTGAGTTTCTATGGCTTTAATAATCAATTGTTAAATTGATTATGGTAGGATGTGATAAGACATGGCTATGTTTGTGGATAAATGTATTTATGCAAGTTTGTATGATATGTGATTTGCAAGTTTTAGGTTAAATGCAAGTTTAAGGCCATGTTTTATGATGCAAAACACCATGTTAAACATTTATGCATATGTGACATGTTATGCAAACTATATGTGAGAATATATGCAAGTTATATGTAACATGATATGCAAGTTATGCATGTGATTTTATGCATGCTAAGTAGTTGGTGTTATGCATGTTAAGTATTTGATGTTATGCATGTTAAGTATTTGATGTTATACATACTAAGTATTGGGTTTTATGCATGATAAGTGTTTGGGGTTTATGCAAGTTAAGTGGTGGGTTTATGCATAATAAGTATTTGATTTCATGCATGATAAGTAAGTGGTTTTATGCATGCTAAGTGTTTGGTATTATGCATAAATCATAACATGCAAGTTTACCCTTTTAAATATGATGCATACATATGCAAGATGATACCCTTATATGTTATGCATGTTTATCCTCCTTTAAGATGCAAGTTCATATGCAAGTTATGTGTATAAGATTATGCAAGTTATGTGCATGATGCTATGCAAGTTATGTATATGCTTAAATGCAAGTTTAATGTGATATGCAAGTATGTGAATGCTTATGCAAGTATATGAATGCTTATGCGAGTTATGTGTATGCTTAAATGCATGTTTAACATGTTATGCAAGTTATGAGAATGCTTATATGCAAGTTCAACATGTTATGCAAGATATGTGTATGATAATATGCAAACTCATATGTCATATGTTATGCAAATCATGTGTATGATAATATGCAAGTTTGGGTAAAATGTAGTTGGGTTAATATGTGCTCATATATGCAAGTTGACATCCTCTTAACCCATGACAAAGTTGTATGCTAAACCCATGATATTTGTGAAGATCTTCCCCTTTATTATGTCATGTAATGAGAACGATTTACGTGGGGAATGATGGGGTTGGTAAATATGTTAATAAAAGTATGATTGGGTATGATTAAGCATACCATAAAAATAAATTAACATAAGTGGGAATTTACCTATTGAGTTAGGTCTACCCCATGGGAATTTACCTATTGAGTTAGGTCTACCCATGTTATGAAAAATGTGTAATTAATTAGGGATAATTAATTGTGGGGGTGATTAATTAGGCGTAATTAATCAACTAAGACACGAGGTTGGACCCTTTTGTAGCGGAAGTCTGCCCGGAACCGACCGGCCATCCAGCGGCTACAAATGATTGGCCCAATGTGAGAGGTCTTAGTCACAAACTAAATATGTGATTAACGTAAAGACACGAGGTTAGACTCGGTTATGACGTAAGGCTGCCCGGACCCAACCGGCTTAACCAGCGGTCATAAAAGATAGTCTAATGTGAGAGGTCTTTAGGAGGATCACGGTCTTAATTAATTAAGAAACACTTAACCAAATTAGCATGTAGTGGGACATGAGGGTTAAGTGGGTGCCTTGGGTGGCATGTAGTAACTAGTGGGGGTGCCTCGGGTGGCATGAGGAAACTAGTGGGTTGCCTTGGGTGGCAATAGAAAATACGATTAGAATACTTAACCAAAGTGGAACATGTAATTAAACATGATTAAAGGGTTAAGTAAGTGCCTTGGGTGGCATGTGGGAATCAAGTAAGTGCTTTGGGTGGCATGTGGAAATCTAGTGGGTGCCCTTAGTGGCAAATTGAAATATGATTGATGACTTAACCAAACCTTAACATGTAAGGGGGCATGATTATAAAAAAGGGGTTAAGTGGGATGCACTAGACTAAACGACAAGCTTAAGTAGTAGCTTGTGGGGGCCCATTTCAACCAATATCCCAAACGTATCTTTATGGGCTCGACTCAAGTCGGGTGACGGGACACGCATATTGGGCTTGACTATAAGAGGCCAAAACGGGTTAGCGGTGGCAACGCGGGACCAACGGGTTTCATATGCGTGTGTGGGCCCGGGCTGGTTGGTAAGTCGTTGTTGCATCGTGTAGATATAAAGCCGTGCACCGTGATATTATCTGGTAGCCACTTTAGGGGAATGATACAACCCAATCGTGGGACCAGCACGGGTATCTACGGTAGGGAGCCGATCGATGGGTAGTAGTAGGTACACCTAGTAAAGATAGGGGCAGACGGCACCTGTGTAGGGGTACACGAAACTACTGGGTAAGATTACTAGGTACACCTAGTGGATGTAGGGGCAGACGGCACCTACGTGGTCAGTTATACACCTAATGGATGTAGGGGCAGACGGCACCTACGTGGTCAGCTAGAAGTACCAGAAACTACTAGTTATATTTTCTAAGACTTTAGATGGGATCAACCTTTAAGTAGGAATTACTCTTGGTGGGTAGAACTGGTGTGGTGCAGTGTAGGAATTACCCTTGGGTGAATAAGTCTGGGGTGGTGTAAGAATTATCCTTGGGTGGATAAATGCGTCTTTTCGGTTATCGTAATACATCCGGTGTTTAGTTGGCTACTTAGTGTAGTCATTATCCCCAGAGGTACCGTACCTTATTTATGTCATACCCTAATTACTTTAATGGTTGTATTGTTAGGGTTATAGGACTCACTCAGACTTATGTCTGACCCCGTTGTTTTTATCTTTTTCCCAACCCTCAGGTTATCAGAGTGGGCCTAGCACTAGTGGGCTTGGATCAGACCGCTATATCTATCTTTTGGGCTTGGATCGTAGAAGTAAAGCTCGGTTTATCTTTCCTATTATGGCTATTGTCTATGTAGTGGGATTATGTACTTCTATTTTATCAAGATGGATATTATGTACTTGACTCTTGTTATGGTTCTGTGATGTAACCAAACATGTTTTACTTTCCGCTGAAATGAAATGATGATTTAAATTTTCAAGTATTACTTATATCTGTCTTGTTGAAATTTTTCTGTTCTATATTCACTTAAAATACTCCACCAATGTTATGGCATTCCCTTAGTGAGTGATCGTAGCGGGTGTGGGGTGTTACACGTGGTATCAGAGCTTAAGGTTACCGGAACAGATAAATTTTTTAGAAAAACTATTTTCTAAGAATATTTTTGGAAAGGAGTATTTTCAAAAACATGTCTTTTAAGAGAAAAGTTTTTGAAAGAAAAGCATAATCCCCAATAGCCATATTTATATCTTTCGAATTCTCCATTTTGAATCTCTTCCTTTCTCTCGTTTTGAGTTTCCCCTCCGCGTATAGATGATCTTTCTAAGATAGATAAGGATGGAAAACCACTTCAAGGGACTTAGACGTTAGTCGGATTAGAAGTTGGTTCAAGAAGGAGGAGGACTGGTAGGTATCTATTGGATAGACGATGGGAGGAAGGCTCAAATAGTTGTTTGGTTAATGAAGGATGAAACCTCATTGGTGGGAAGTTACGAGTGGGGAATAGGGAAGAAGAAGGCAAGTGGTTATCCTTTTGAGAGGAATAAGACACCTTATTAGGATTGTCCAAAGAACCAAGGGCAAGGTATGGAATCTTCTGGAGGGTAGTTGTATTCCCTCACGACTAGGGTACCAGATGGGGATAAGACCGTCTAGATTGGAGGTTGGATTTCTTTATCATCCAATTCGAACTTTATTTGATTCTGACGCATCGAGTTCGTTTATCTCATCATTGTTAGTTGAGTCACTGCACTTAGACACCAGTTTGGTAGATGATCCCTTAGTTGTTTCAAACCCAATTGGGCTCCATGATGTGTTTGGGTTTGAAAGTTTCTATACTTAGCGTTGAGTTTAGGTGTGATGCTTGTTGGGCTTCACGGGCTATGGGCTAGTTTTGGGCATGGACTGGTTATCCAGTAGAGGTGCCGTTCTTGGTTTTGAAGGGAGAGTTGTTAGGCTTATGACCCGCTCGGGTAACACTCTCGAGAACTCTTGTAATCCCATAGAATCTGTTATGCTAAGTTATCTAGAATCGCTTGACACGTCGGTCTAGAGTTTGCGATCTGTTAGAGCGGTCCGGGAGCACCCGGATGTGTGTGAGGAGGTGAAGGGCTTACCTCCGAAGCGGGAGATTGACTTCTGTATATATCTGGTGGATAATGCTAAACCAGTATCTTGGCCAGTGTGCCACATGGCTCCTCGTGAGAGGAGGGAACTCCATAAGTAAGTAGGCGATTTGCTTGAGGATGGGTTCATAAGACGAAGTATATCGGAGGGGGGGCGCTCCAGTAGTTTTTGTTATGAAGGCGGATGGGTCCCTCAGACTTTGTGTAGGCTAAAGAGAACTAAAGAAACTCACAAAGAAGAATAGATACCCATTGCCGAGGATTAATGATCTCTTTGATCAGTTGGCTGGCGCCTCAGTATTTTTGTAGTAGGACTTAGCCACGGGATTTCATCAGTTGAGAATGGCTGAGAATAGTATAGAGAAGACTGCCTTTAGGACTCCGGATGATTTCTTTTATGAGTGGCTGGTGATGCCATTGGGTTTGACGAACGCCCCCGCATACTTTGTTGATTTGATGAGAAGGGTGTTCAGGGAGTACCTAAATAAGTTCGTGATGGTCTTTGTAGATGACATCTGGGTCTTTTCTAGGAGCGAAATAAGTTTTCGTATGTGCTCAATAGGCTGAGCAGAGCCAGTATAGGATAAACGACGGTTTTGGAGCGAGACTGGCGAGAACATCCAGAATTGGTCAAGGGCTTAATTATTTAGCCATTTTTATTTGTATCATCTCACGTAGGTCGTCTGAATTCGAAGGAGGTATCCCTTGGGTGTTTGTCTGATATTGGTTTAGGCCTTTGGGGCTTGCATTTGGGGGATGCCGAGTTCGACTAGGGTGGTCTGCGTGGGAGACAGTTGTGATAATTTTGGATGATATCCTGGTGGAGAAGAGCATGCCCTACATCTTAGGGAAGTGTTGGAGACTCTTCGAGCGCATAGTCTTAGGACAGCAAAAGTGGATGGGATCCTTAGCATCCTATGAGTAAGGGTAACATGGTAGCGGACACCTTAAGTAGAAAAAGGTTGTCCCTGAACGACGGAGCTTAGAGTTTATTTCTAAGTTTGACTTTAGACCTTCCGTTGACTTTGTACCCGGTTTGCTAGCCTCCTTGGAGGTTACACCTACTCTTTTGGGGCGGATTGGAAGAGCACAGAGGGACGATCCACAGTTGGTTGAGTTGGTAGAGAAGCTCATAAGGGGGGAAGTCGTCCAGCCATTTGAGTAGGAACACCCTAGACGATAGGGGTGTTTGCGTAGAGACGGTAGATTTTGTGTACCGCAAGACGAGGGTTTGAGGAAGGCTATTCTTGATGACGCACACCGTTCTAGGATGACCATTCATCCCGGTGGGGATAAGATGTACCAAGACATGAAGAGGGTTTTCTTATGGGCCGGTATGAAGAAAGATGTGGCCGAGTATGTCGCTCGATGTTTGGTGTGCCAGCAAGTGAAGGCGGAGCAAAGGAAACCAGGTGGGTTGCTTCACCCATTGGAGGTTCCGCAATGGAAGTGGGATAGCGTCTCGATGGATTTTATTGACGGGTTACCCAGGTCGAGGAAGAGTAATACAGGAATTTGGGTGGTGGTAGATAGACTTACCGAGAGCACCCATTTCATACCTGTGAAGATCAAGAGGACTGCTCCATGGCAAGCTTCAATATATCTTCGAGAGATAGTTCGATTACATGGGTACCCTCTAGCATAGTAAGTGATCGAGATCCTATCTTCACTAGCGAGTGCTGGAAGAGTTTGCAAGAGGCGGTAGGGACTCAGTTGTGTTTGAATACCGCATATCATCCTCAGACGGACGGCCAGACCGAGAGGGTGAATCATGTCCTAGAAGACCTTTTGAGGCTTTGTATCTTAGATTTTGGGAGGTACATGGGAAGAGCATCTTCCATTGGTGGAGTTCGCATATAATAACAGCTTTCAGTCCAGTATTGGTATGGCTCCTTTCGAAGCTCTCTATGGAAGGCCTTGTCGATCACCTACATGTTGGTGGGAATCTACGGATAAGATCTTGCTTGGGCCCGATATGGTTAGGGAGACTTCTGAGAAGATTGACTTGATTCGAAGAAGGATGAAAGCAGCGCAAGATAGGCAAAAATCTTATGCGGACAAGAGAAGGACGGATCTTGAGTTTGAGGTTGGGGATATGGTTTTTGTCAAGGTATCTCCGTTGAGAAATGTTGTTCGCTTCGGATCCGTTGGGAAGTTAGCACCGAGTTTTGTTGGGCCGTTTCCTATCAAGGAAAGGATTGGACGGATGGCATATAGGGTGGAGTTGCCCGACAGACTTAGTGGTGTTCATGATGTATTCCATGTATCACATCTGAGGAAGTGCTTACATGAGACCGCAGAGGTGGTAGAGCCGAGCTTGCTTAGAGATGTAGAGGTTGAGCGTGATGCGACGATTCGACGAGCTCCTACTCGCATCCTTGGGTCAGAGACTAGGAAATTGAGGAATCGAGAGGTTCAGCTAGTCAAAGTGCAATGGGGAGAAGATGAGAGCAACGCGACTTGGGAGACGGAAGCGAAGATGCGTTCATTGTACCCATTTCTTTTTGAGGGTATGTCTTTACTTTCTCCTTTATCGCTTGTCTAGTACTTATCTTATCTTTGGTATGTCCTCTCGTTAGTACCTTTGACCTTTAGATAGGGTAAACCTATGGTTGAAACATGTGTTTGAGACATGTTATGGTTGATGGATGCAAGTGGATGCAAGTGTTTGCTAGTGGTTGCTCGTGGATGCATATACACACACTCTAGGCACTAGATCGGCTCAGTCACTTCATGTTGCATATTGCATAAAATTGTGTGTAGGAAGATAGATTTATGGATGTATAATGGTTGTGTTATCACATGGATGATGCATTTTGGTGAATGATTGTGCACTCATGTAGATATTGTATGTGTCGATAGGGTTCTCTCGCATACATAATGGATGCATGGCACTATCATGGTTTGCATATGTTCATACATTAGATAGGGAACATATACACACACTTTTTGCATATGCTCATACATCATTAGAAACTGTTTAAGGACAATGGATGCCCGTGGTTGATGATTTGAGTAGATGGTTGTTTGGATGGTAGGATATGCATTCTCCTTAGCTTAGAGATTTCGGGGACGAAATCCTTTAAGGAGGGGAGAATGTAACACCCTGAATTTTGGGTTAATACTAAAATTCGCTAATTACAAGATAAATAATCTCAGATGTGGGAATTAGGGGAAACGGGCTGCGTCATTACGTTCGTCTCGGAAAAATACGCGAAATAGAGTCCGAGTTTTCGAAAATCGGAGTCCGTATGGCCCAGTTATGGCCCGATGAAGTTTGCAGAAAATTCAAAACTAAAACAGATTTAAAAATTTAAATATTCAGATTTGGAATGGGCCAGGCGGGGTCAGGCGGGAAGCTTCCCGCCCAACCCATGTCGACAGGGCTGTCGACAGGCCTGTCGACAGGGGTGTCGACATGCCTGTCGACTTGCCTGTCGACAGGGTCGAGCCGTCCAGTGAACCTGGGTGCACCAGGTTGGGTTCTAGGCTGGCTAGGAGGGCTGGTTCTAGAGATTTCCTAAATCTAAGGGTCCTAATCCAATCTAGGGTTAATCTAAGGGTCTAAAATGCAACCTAATCCTATAAATAAGACCCTAACCCTATCCTAATTCATTCATAATTAGGTTTTGTAACTAAACTATGGCAAAATGAAACTTGGTCATGGCCTCCACAATTCAAATGAAGAGAGTTGCAAGCTAATCAACCCCTAATCACCTTCTTCTTCATATTTGGCAACTAGTTTTACTTCATTGATTTGCTAATCTTGGTTTTGGTGAGTTTCTATGGCTTTAATAATCAATTGTTAAATTGATTATGGTAGGATGTGATAAGACATGGCTATGTTTGTGGATAAATGTATTTATGCAAGTTTGTATGATATGTGATTTGCAAGTTTTATGTTAAATGCAAGTTTAAGGCCATGTTTTATGATGCAAAACACCATGTTAAACATTTATGCATATGTGACATGTTATGCAAACTATATGTGAGAATATATGCAAGTTATATGTAACATGATATGCAAGTTATGCATGTGATTTTATGCATGCTAAGTAGTTGGTGTTATGCATGTTAAGTATTTGATGTTATGCATGTTAAGTATTTGATGTTATGCATGCTAAGTATTTGATTGTATACATACTAAGTATTGGGTTTTATGCATGATAAGTGTTTGGGGTTTATGCAAGTTAAGTGGTGGGTTTATGCATAATAAGTATTTGATTTCATGCATGATAAGTAAGTGGTTTTATGCATGCTAAGTGTTTGGTATTATGCATAAATCATAACATGCAAGTTTACCCTTTTAAATATGATGCATACATATGCAAGATGATACCCTTATATGTTATGCATGTTTATCCTCCTTTAAGATGCAAGTTCATATGCAAGTTATGTGTATAAGATTATGCAAGTTATGTGCATGATGCTATGCAAGTTATGTATATGCTTAAATGCAAGTTTAATGTGATATGCAAGTATGTGAATGCTTATGCAAGTATATGAATGCTTATGCGAGTTATGTGTATGCTTAAATGCATGTTTAACATGTTATGCAAGTTATGAGAATGCTTATATGCAAGTTCAACATGTTATGCAAGATATGTGTATGATAATATGCAAACTCATATGTCATATGTTATGCAAATCATGTGTATGATAATATGCAAGTTTGGGTAAAATGTAGTTGGGTTAATATGTGCTCATATATGCAAGTTGACATCCTCTTAACCCATGACAAAGTTGTATGCTAAACCCATGATATTTGTGAAGATCTTCCCCTTTATTATGTCATGTAATGAGAACGATTTACGTGGGGAACGATGGGGTTGGTAAATATGTTAATAAAAGTATGATTGGGTATGATTAAGCATACCATAAAAATAAATTAACATAAGTGGGAATTTACCTATTGAGTTAGGTCTACCCCATGGGAATTTACCTATTGAGTTAGGTCTACCCATGTTATGAAAAATGTGTAATTAATTAGGGATAATTAATTGTGGGGGTGATTAATTAGGCGTAATTAATCAACTAAGACACGAGGTTGGACCCTTTTGTAGCGGAAGTCTGCTCGGAACCGACCGGCCATCCAGCGGCTACAAATGATTGGCCCAATGTGAGAGGTCTTAGTCACAAACTAAATACGTGATTAACGTAAAGACACGAGGTTAGACTCGGTTATGACGTAAGGCTGCCCGGACCCAACCGGCTTAACCAGCGGTCATAAAAGATAGTCTAATGTGAGAGGTCTTTAGGAGGATCACGGTCTTAATTAATTAAGAAACACTTAACCAAATTAGCATGTAGTGGGACATGAGGGTTAAGTGGGTGCCTTGGGTGGCATGTAGTAACTAGTGGGGGTGCCTCGGGTGGCATGAGGAAACTAGTGGGTTGCCTTGGGTGGCAATAGAAAATACGATTAGAATACTTAACCAAAGTGGAACATGTAATTAAACATGATTAAAGGGTTAAGTAAGTGCCTTGGGTGGCATGTGGGAATCAAGTAAGTGCTTTGGGTGGCATGTGGAAATCTAGTGGGTGCCCTTAGTGGCAAATTGAAATATGATTGATGACTTAACCAAACCTTAACATGTAAGGGGGCATGATTATAAAAAAGGGGTTAAGTGGGATGCACTAGATTAAACGACAAGCTTAAGTAGTAGCTTGTGGGGGCCCATTTCAACCAATATCCCAAACGTATCTTTGTGGGCTCGACTCAAGTCGGGTGACGGGACACGCATATTGGGCTTGACTATAAGAGGCCAAAACGGGTTAGCGGTGGCAACGCGGGACCAACGGGTTTCATATGCGTGTGTGGGCCCGGGCTGGTTGGTAAGTCGTTGTTGCATCGTGTAGATATAAAGTCGTGCACCGTGATATTATCTGGTAGCCACTTTAGGGGAATGATACACCCCAATCGTGGGACCAGCACGGGTATCTACGGTAGGGAGCCGATCGATGGGTAGTAGTAGGTACACCTAGTAAAGATAGGGGCAGACGGCACCTGTGTAGGGGTACACGAAACTACTGGGTAAGATTACTAGGTACACCTAGTGGATGTAGGGGCAGACGGCACCTACGTGGTCAGTTATACACCTAATGGATGTAGGGGCAGACGGCACCTACGTGGTCAGCTAGAAGTACCAGAAACTACTAGTTATATTTTCTAAGACTTTAGATGGGATCAACCTTTAAGTAGGAATTACTCTTGGTGGGTAGAACTGGTGTGGTGCAGTGTAGGAATTACCCTTGGGTGAATAAGTCTGGGGTGGTGTAAGAATTATCCTTGGGTGGATAAATGCGTCTTTTCGGTTATCGTAATACATCCGGTGTTTAGTTGGCTACTTAGTGTAGTCATTATCCCCAGAGGTACCGTACCTTATTTATGTCATACCATAATTACTTTAATGGTTATATTGTTAGGGTTATAGGACTCACTCAGACTTATGTCTGACCCCGTTGTTTTTATCTTTTTCCCAACCCTCAGGTTATCAGAGTGGGCCTAGCACTAGTGGGCTTGGATCAGACCGCTATATCTATCTTTTGGGCTTGGATCGTAGAAGTAAAGCTCGGTTTATCTTTCCTATTATGGCTATTGTCTATGTAGTGGGATAATGTACTTCTATTTTATCAAGATGGATATTATGTACTTGACTCTTGTTATGGTTCTGTGATGTAACCAAACATGTTTTACTTTCCGCTGAAATGAAATGATGATTTAAATTTTCAAGTATTACTTATATCTGTCTTGTTGAAATTTTTCTGTTCTATATTCACTTAAAATACTCCACCAATGTTATGGCATTCTCTTAGTGAGTGATCGTAGCGGGTGTGGGGTGTTACAATGTAAGTGCCATGAATCCATTATGTATGCAAATTTTCCTATTCTTGATTCTACATGAGTGCACAATCATTCAGTACAAATGCAGCATCCACATGACAACACATTAAAGTTCAACCATATACGAGTGCAAACATATATATGCATATGCAATATGAAGTGACTGAGCCGATCTAAACCCTAGATTGTGTGTGTATATGCAACCACGAGCAACCACTAGCAATCACTTGCAACCACTTGCAACCATCATCCATAACATGTTTCAACTACATGTTTCCATCCAAAGGGTTTCTACCTAAAAGATACGGTCGAGGAAATATACCTAAAAAGATAGATAAAAGCGCAACTTAAGGAAAAGAAAGATCAAGGATGTACCCTCGAACAAAAAAGGGTAGGCAGTGCGGATTCTAGCTTCAGTTTCCCAAGTCGCGTCTCCCTCGGCGTCGCTCCACTGGACTTTGACGAGCTTGACTTCGCGGTTGCGTAGCTTCTTCTCTTCCGTTCCCAAGATGCGGGTTGGGACTTTTCTTATGGTTGCTTCGCGTTCCACTTCGGCCTCTTCGAGGATATTTGGCTCTACCACTTCAGCAGACTCATGTAGACATTTTCGGAGATGTGAAACGTGAAAAACGTTGTGGACTCCGGCCAATTTTTCGGGTAGCTCTAATCTATAGGTCATTTTCCAAATTTTCTCAATGATCGGAAATGGTCCTACCTAAAGGTATAATCGAATGATAGAAGCAAGTAAAAACTTTGTGCCCATTAGGCAATGTCAAAACTGGAAATCTACGCCACACATATATTGATTAGGAGAAGAACTCTCCAAGCATCAGCCCCGAAGACCGAAATCAACATCAGACTGACACCCAAAGAATTACTCAACCCAACCACTATATATGATTCTAGGAAACTAAGCATGATGGGCTCCTTTTAGGTCACAAGGGAGTCCCTTCCTAAGACCAATCTGTATCCCAAAAACTTTAGTCAAACCAATGAACACCCTCCAGCCCCAACATGTGTTACTAACAGATGAGTCATACTCCCTATGGGGTTTGCAACAGAAATTGGATTAAGAATAGGACCGAGAGGATATACACAAAAGATAGCATGCAAGTGAGCTTTACAGGAAGAGAGGGATCAAGGATATACTCTTAAGAAGAGATATTATGCACAAATCTAGTCTTCAATCTTCTAAGTCGCATTTCTTGAGCTTAACTCCATTATGCTTTGTCCGTTTTTAACTTCACAATTTCGTAGCTTCTTAATTCTTGTTTCCTTTTTCACTTATTCTCCTCCTAGTATACTTGGCTCAAGCCTAACTGCGTACTCATGGTTCCATGCAAGCTCTCCAAAATTCATTAGTGAATCTTGGATCTTGTTCACTTACTAGAAGGTATTCCACATAGATGAATTATCTATTGAAAATAAACAAATGTCAACTATGTTGCCAAATGTACTTACTAAGGTGATTCTTTACAACTCATGCATCAGCGAAATGAACCTTCAGCCTTAGTGGCGAACACTACTGGAGCGCCCTATTCTGAAATGCTCCTCCTAATGAACCCCTTTTCTAGAAGCTCTTTAATCTGTTTACTGAGCTCTTTCCTTTCTCGTGGAGCCATATGACTAACGGGCAACGCAACGGGCTTTGCATTATCTACAAGATATATGCGGAAGTCTATTTCCCGCTTCGGAGGCAAGCCCTTCACCTCTTCGAAGACATCCGGATATTCCCGGACCACTCTAACTGATTTCAAATTTTCAACAGAGGCATCTAGCGATTCAAGATAACTAAGCATAACCGCATACGAGGGATTACAAGAAATTTCCAAAGTATTACCGAGCTGGGTTAGGAGCCTAACAACCCTTTTCTCACAATCAAGGATGGCCCCATTACGGGATAGCCAATCCATACCCAAAATCAAACCATACCCCGAAAAGCCCAAAACAAAGGCACTACATTGAAATTCGACACTTAGGATAGAAATTTTCAAATCCAGACAGATCATAGACAAATGAGCTGGGCCCCCAATTGGGTTTGAAACAATTAAGGGGTCCTCTACCATACTAGTTTTTAGGTGCAGAGATTCTACTAAAGCAGACGAGATAAAGGAGTGTGATGCGCCAGAATCAAATAAAGTGCGAACGGGGTGATCATAAAGATAAACTACACTTTCTACAGAAGTATTGGTACCTCGCTGTTGCAAAGGTGGCACTTCTAGCACATGAACCTGTGCCCCTGGGGTGGATCCAGCGCCCTGCCCCTGTCCTCGTTTCTTTGGGCAGTCCTTAGCCCTATGGCCCGTCTCACCGCAAGAAAAGCACCCACCATTCTCCTTGGCCTTCTTTTTCCGGCAGTCCTTTACTAAGTGCCCCACTTTGCCACAGAAATTACACGTCCTCTTCTCTTTGTTGCCTTCCCCGCCCTTTTTAAAGTCTGTCTTCTTAGGCTGCAAACCCTCTTTCTTCCCTTGAGAGCTTTCTGCCTTTGTCTCCTTCTTGCCCTTATCCTCTTCATTCAGCAATGCCATTTGCACCAATCTTTCATACGTGGCTCCCATGGGTATATGGGTCATGGCCAAACTGTGTAATGGCTCATTCAACCCTTTGACGAAACGGAGAGCCTTCTTGTGCGGGGTGTTGACTAGGTCAAGCCCAAACCTAGCCAGCTCATCGAACTGATTCACATACTCTCTGACTGTCTTGTCTCCTTGCTTAAGAAATAAGAAATTTTCCAACTGCAAACTTCTTTCCGCATCTGAGAGAAATTTGGTCTCAAACCTTGCCCTAAAGTCCTCCCACGTCTCCACTGGTCTTTCAGCATTAGTGACTTCCCACCAGTAGGAAGCCTCACCCTTCAATAGCCACACCGCCAATTGTACTTTTTGCCTATCTTCTACCTCAAAGATGATGAATAGGTCCTCCGTTTCTTTCAGCCAATTTCTAGCTGCTACGAAGGACTCAGTTCCATGGAAATCCCTTCCTCCCATAGCTTTAAAATCTTTACATATCTTAGCAAACGTGTTTCCCCGAGGAGGAGGTGGAGGAAAAGGTGCCACTGCGGCTGGATGATTTCCTTCCGCTGGGGGAGGAGGAATGGTAGGACCTGGCTGAGTGGCTCTTGCTTCTAAAAATCGTCTAAACCAACCAGGTATTGGCACCCCTTCCGGCAAGTTAAGTTCTTGGGACATGCTGAAACAAAAAGGATAGATTCAAAACGAAGGATAAGAGATAGTACCTATGGCTTTGGGGAGTGGACTTTGCCTTTTTAAAATAAAATAACATTTTTCTTTTAAAAATGCTTCTTTAAATTTCCTTTTTGAAAATAATTTTTTTTCAAAACTTTTTATCTTATCTGGTAAACCTACGCTCTGATACCAAGTGAAACACCCCACCTCCGTTAGGGTCACTCTCAAAGGGAATGCCCTAATTTTGGTGGAGGTTTATAAGTACAAGTCACAGATATACAAGACAGATATAAGAACACATATTTGTAAACAGCGGAAGAACAACAAACTTTATTTCATAAAGTCAAATACGTGTTACAACAACATCCTTTCCAAAAAACATAACATAACACTTTCATAATCTGTCTTGAGTACATTATTTTTAAAGAAGCATAAATAAAACATAGATAAACTGCAAAAGCCCCATAGTGGATTGTCCAAAGCCATAGTTCAAAACAGGAAAGTCCAAGCAATACATTTCTCTTCTTCAAGCTGGATGTTGAGGTTGGTCAAGCTGCTGTGTTCCCTCCCTGAGGACCTGGGGGGGGGGGGGAAACGGAAGAAAAGAAGACGAAAGAAAAGTAGAGTCAGACATAAAGCCTGAGTAAGTCTAGTACTATTTTGTCTATGAATAAAGAACTGGGTATGATAAGTATAAACAAGAAGTGGGCGAGCACTGTAAACTTGGTTAAGTTGTCTAGGGTCGAATAGACCATCGTACCCCATGTTAATCTCTGAACCCATATACTAGTTTCCAATTTGCACCCCATAATCAGGGTGATGTGATCCATTCTATGATGATCGGCTCCTACTCGCATAGTTACATGTGTCTTACGGCCCCCGATGTCTGTAGTTACCTATGCTGGTCCCACCATGGGGTGTATCAAGTCCCATGGCAGCGGCCCGACACAACCTTAGAATGCACAGGTATGCTACTGGTGCCCAGTGCTTTATTTTTCTGCGCCGGAGTGCGTGCACGCCCGCACACCGTTAGAACCTACACTGCTACACCACCGCCGTCGCTTTGACCTCTTACAATCAGCCCAGTAATCGTGCCCCACCCTGCCTAGTTTCAGGGTATCCTGATACACCTTTTAGGGTTACTGCTGAAAAGGGTCCCCCGTTACTAGGTTTTCTATCTCTAGCCAACATGCTAAGTTGGTTAAGTGTTTCTAACCTAACCCCCACCAGTCCGTTTAGTTTAGCATGTTCCATTTTGATTAAGTCTTTAGTCCACTTAATCCTAACAATCCTGACTCAGCCTTAATTGTCTTATTAAGGCCCTGACCTCTCACATTAGACAGGTATTGTTGTGGCTGCCTGTTGCCGGTTGGTTCCGGGCAGTCTTACGCCACAACTCAGTCTAACCTCGGGTCCTTATTGGGCTCCATGTTTAACCTCCCACATTGGATAGGTATTGTTGTGACTACTGGACAGCCGGGCGGTTCCGGGCAGGTTTACATCACAACTCAATCCAACCTCGGGTTAAACACATCGTATGTTCTACATTTACATATCTTGTCATTCTTCTTTATTTCTTATATGTAAATATTTGCGGCCCATTATTAAGTTAATGGTGTAAAGGTTACACCAATCACGGGCCCAACCCATACTTGAATTTGGGCCCTTCTATTTTATATTTTCATTCATTAATTAATTTTAACCCAACATTATTTTCCCCCGTTTTACACGTCCGTTTATATATATTGGGCTTAGCCTTTTAAAGCCCAATTTAGCCATGCGAAAAGGGGAGGCTTAAAGCGTGATTACATACACAAAGAGGGGAAAATGAGCGCATGAACTTGCATATGACGTTGGAAATACATAATAGAAACTGGTGTACTTGCATATATATACTTTGGTCATAAAACATAGGTGACATGAATCAAAGCATGTGAACTTGTAATTGAGATATCATTATTGTCACATGAACCTATATTTTTATTTAGGCATAATGTCAAATATAAGCGTGGCATAAATATTTCTAGCATAAGCATGGCATAATGTCAAACATAAGCATGGCATAAATACTTCTAGCATGAACATAGCATAATGTCAAACATAAGCATGGCATAAATACTTCTAGCATGAACATAAACAAGTCATGTTCATAAGGTTTCTACATGTTTACAAAGGGGATACTTTGTTATTAACACAAAAGCATAGATCAACTTAATTATGGTTTAAGTCTAATCACATAACGATAGTATAAATATACTTATGCATAAATATTCCTAATCATGGTGTTTGCTTTAAACTTGCAAAAAGGGATTTTTGAGTCTAACCTAGCCATGTCTCACATATGTCATCATATAATTCTTTTAAACAAGATAGACTTAATCATAGATTTCAATTATGCCAAATATCATTCATAGCCTAGCCATATTCATAAGTTTTGCAAAAGCATGACTTAATACATGGATTATGGTGTCAAAATTCCAACATAGTTTCATATGAACTATAACAACCAAACTTGTTTCAATTACTTGCAAAATGATTTATGCACAAAAATATACATCATGATGGCATAATAACAAAGCCCCAAACTCGCATGAATTTCACTCAACTACATACATGTAGCTTCAACATAGATTACATAATTTGCGCAATATTCCAAACGTATACTTGCATAGAACTACCGCATGTAGTTCTTTATAATGAATAACATAATTTTACACAAATATGAATTACTTTATTATCCCAATTCAAGTATACAAATCAATACAGTTGTTTATTCATACCAAAGTAATACTCTACTTACAATGGTTGCGGCGAATTCTCTAATTAAGAGATATGATTCCTTTGTTGAATTGATTGGCTTTAGGTTGCTTGAATTGCTTTAGGCTTTAGAACTTTCTTTCTAATTCTCTCTCTAGTCGGCGGCTACTCTTAGTCGTTCCTCAGCAACATGGCGGCTATGTTCTTAATTTGAATGAATAGATTAGGGTTTAGTCTAGGGTTGTTTATATAGAGGTTAGGAATTGATTAGGACCATTGATGTTGCTAGGTTAGATCGTAGCCATTCATTAGATAAAGAGACCAATTAGAACCCGCCACCTAGCCCTAATGACAAAGCAGACCACAGAAATTCGACCAAACACAGACCTGGCCAGCCAGGTTGACTGGGCTCGACCAGGTCGACACCCCTGTCGATAGGGCTGTCGACAGCCCTGTCGACATGGGTAGCCCAGGTCGACAGCCCAGTCGACCTGGGTGGCCTAGGCGGGTGTTTATCCGCCCTGGCCCACTGGGCCCGATTTTTAATTATTTTATTCTGTTTGAATTTTAAATTTGATTCAAAACTTCCGAAGGCCATATCTTCTTCATACGGACTCCGTTTTTCGAAAACTCGGACTCTATTTCGCGTATTTTTCCGAGACGAACGCAATGGCGTATCCCGTTTCCCTTAGTTCTTTGATTTCAGATTAATTATACTTTAATTTTGTTAATTTCACAGTTATAGAATTTTCGGGGTGTTACACATTCCTTAATAGGAATCTAGACTCACTTATTCAAATCAACCTGATTTTTTATTTGCAAATATCATTACTACTCAACTTCGAGTTATCGATTCACTTTTGAGATCCATATCATATTCTGTTTCATTCCTAACCTTCATTTATAAAAAATCTACTCCATCAGCACTTTTTCCATTTATTTTACATAATTCAAAATTTCTTTCTGAATGGATATACAAGATATACATCCCCTGATTTCCAAAATCAATTTTATTTGCTTTCTATAAATCCCTTTCATATGGTAACTCTAATTCAAAGTAATATTAAATATTTCAAAACATAGAGTTTTATAGACATAACTATAAATATTGGAATAAAATCCATCGTTGTCCTTCGAAAACAAATTCCTATTTCTATTTCTCATTTAAATATCCATTTGAAATTATATTTCCAAATTCAAATTTCCTTTATAAATGTTTTCACTTTAACCATTATCTACTTCAGTCGTGAATACTATTCCTTTTTATATAATCAAATTTATTTGATTTCATACTAAATATCTCAAATCCAATTTCCTTTTGTTTACTTCTCTCATTCATAATTCCCTTTATAACTTGCTAAGTTCAATCCCAATTTCGAATATCGGTTTTTAAACACCTTTCCACTTTTCTATATAATTTCGAACTTGAATTTATAATTTCAATTTATCCAATAATTAAAATATCACTTAATTTATAAACTCATTTATAATTTACTTCTTAATTTACCCATTTAAACAGGTTTCTATTTCCAACTCTATTCCAGATTAAATTTCTAGTTTTGGGAATAAATTCCATTTTTAAATCGAAATTTTCTTTTTCATATTCGAAAATATTTTACGGCATCTAAATTACCAAGTTTCTACGGCCATGGTAAATCAAACACAACATATATAATCATGGATTATATAAACACATCATATATCACAATCAAATAAAAACAGTAAAATAAATGTTGAGGAATCCAGTTGGATTCCTCCAACCTGTTTCACTACATCCACAAATGTTAATCAACATTATTTCACATCAATATGAAGTATCATAACTAATAATCGATCAACCATGTAATCATATGAACCATTTCAACCAATCTTATCAATATTCAACCAATCAACCATTGCACATTATAAAATTACCATAAATAAATTTAAAACTCGTTTATATAAAAAAAATAAACAAGTCAGAGTTAGTGAGTTTAATCACTGCAGTCGATGGTTCTGCTTTTATTTCATTTCAATACCAAACAGACATTTGATTTTACAAGGAAATCCCAATAGCTCCATTTCCAGCCATGTCAGTTCTACAACGTAGATCTTCTCGTTACGATTCCGACGTGACAGGTTTGGTCCAATTCTATTGACATACAACCAAGTTACGCTATTATAAGCATTTACGCCTTTAATTGGAATAATTAATCCTTAATTATAATTTATAATAACTAATTATATTTATAATCACATGATTTATACCTAAGTCTTCTTCCTTGTTTTGCTCCCGTTCTTAACTGCAAAACCGAACCCATTACTGCTGATACTTCCTTCTCTCTTTAGCATCCTCCAAGAAACACACAACTTTGTCCTCACGCTCCCTTAAACTCTGTTTCATGCAAATAACTCTCCTTTCTCCTGGTACAGTTTAGTACCCAGCTCCATGCTCAACTTAAAAGCCACCTGCGGAAGCTTGTTTCTCAAAACAATTTCATTGCTTCTCCTCATGTTTGAAGCTGCTGATACCCACCGACATGTTCTCCCTCTCATGGTGTTCCCCCATGACCACCTCCTAATTGCCGAGACGATTTCACCATCCAACACTTCGACACAGTGCTCGACTTTGATTTTCCACCATCCTTCATTCGATTCAACTCCTGTACATCGCTTCTCAGACCCAAAACTCACGCAACACCTAACCATGCCTACTGCTTTCGTCCCTACTTCACGAACCCAATCACCCAATTCACGAGAGACTCCCTTCTCCTTTCTTTCTTTCTTTCTTATATTCCAAATAAACATCATCACCATTGTTCTATCACCAATCTCAATGCCCTCATGCCCATTAGAAATCATTCGCACCTTGCCCCCTTGATATGCTTCACAACCGTTGTTAAACCTGAAACCATTGCTTGCTTCCACTTTATGAACTCCACTCTGCCATACTTTTCTCTTCCACGCTTCATGAAGACAACCCCGCGTCACTACCGAGGCAACTCCAACTTCCCAACCCTTACTCCCTCCATCTGAGACAACATCAAACCCTAGACCCCGTACTACTTTGGGTACCAGGAGAAAACAATGGAGATGAACAACCAGTTGTAAACCGAAGCAGGCCCACTCAAACAATCGATTTTAGAGTCTTTTTTTTCTTTTTCTTTTTTGTTAAATCAACTCGAAAAAATGTTCCAGGAAGAAGCAGCAGCATAGGATTTAGGAGCATGGTTTTCAATAGCTATAGCAGGCTATAAGCACCAATCGTTTTTGATGGAACAGAACAAAGGTTGACAATGAAGTGGGTTCGTAATTCGTATATTGTATTCTGCTGATTTTCGAAAAAACAGGGGTGCCGTAAACCTTGAATTTGAAAGAACGAACAGTGTACAACATTTCTTTATATAGTATACGGCCTATATATAGATAGGAGAGGCTTGTTCAGTACGCATGTGCTGAGATTGTGTTTTTAATGGGTTAGACCTTTACTGTGCTGAGAGTATGGACAAAATAAATATAGTATATTTTCCTCTTATCAGGCAGCTGATATTGTTGACTATAGACACAGGAAATCTGATGTTTAATAATATTATGCCGAGATTTGCTTAGAGATTTTCTTTTGATAGGAACCCACAAGGATTTGGAAAAAGTTTCTTCTCTGATGTAGCCGAAGATCTGACTCAAAACAGTAGTTTTGAAAAATAGATGGAACTTCTTTTATTTTTACAATCACAGTATGAAAGGGTGAAAATTCCCAGATGAAATGTTTAAATAAATAAACGTAATCTTTGACTCGAACACCAAATGCAACACCCCATAATTTTAAATATTAAAATTAACAAATTTAAGAATACTTAATTTTTAGATTGAGAATTAAAGGAAATGGGTTACGCCATTGTGTTCGTCTCGAAAATCTACTTGGAATAGAGTCCAAGTTTTCGAAAATCGGACTTCGTGTGAAGAAGTTATGGCCCTCAGAACTTTCATAAATTTATATAAAACAATTCAAAAAATTAAATACCAAGTCAGGTCGACCTAGGGGTCGACCTACCCCAGGCCAGGTCGACCAGGGGGTCGACCTCCCTATATACAGGTCGACCTGGGGGGCGACCTACCCCCTCGGGAAGATCTGAAATGCGACGATTTCTGACTCTGTTCTGAGTCATTAGGGCTGATGTGGCTGTTCTAGATAACTCTATCCAGTCATGGATGGTTGGGATTGTTCCTACGATAATTTAACGGCTTAGGTTGATTCAAACTTCTATAAAAAGAGTTCCTAGACTCAAACCCTAAATCAAAACAAAATTTGTCTCATGGCCACCATGCTGCTGCTAGGATAGTTCTCCTTCCTAAAGCTTAGGATTTAAGAAGTCAGAATTCCAAATTAAAGGACGAACAAATCATTCTCTTTTCTAACCTATCTTTGTGAGTACTATTTCTTTCATAATATAATTAATAAATTAATTATGATGGGTTGTAATTGTATTATGAGAACATGTCTGTTGAATCACGTGATGTTGTTTAACTTTGTTATCTTATGTTGGTTGATCTATTTCATATTTAACTTGATTCATTTTATATGTGAATTTTATGCAAGTTTGGGATGTTAAATCATATGTAAACTCATATGTGAGTTTTGTGCAAGTTTGGGATGTTAAATCATATGTTAATTCATATGTGAATTTTATGCAAGTTTGGGATATTAAATCATATGTTAATTTATATGTGAATCTTATGCAAGTTTGGGATGTTAAATCATATGTTAATTCATATGTGAATCTTATGCAAGTTTGGGATGTTAAATCATATGTTAATTCATATGTGAATTTTATGCAAGTTTGGGATGTTAAATCATATGTTAATTGATATGTGAATCTTATGCAAGTTTGGGATGTTAAATCATATGTTAATTCATATGTGAATCTTATGTAAGTTTGGATGTTAAATCATATGCTAATTCGTATGTGAATTTTATGCAAGTTTGGGATGTTAAATTGTATTCATATGAATCTTAAGCAAGTCTATATGTGAATTGTACACAAGTTTATATGTGAATCGAGTATATACATATGCTAGTTTATATGCAAAAACATGTGGTAAATTCATATGCAAGTTGTAGAAATCCATATGCAAGTTTAGGTGAAAAACTATATTCACATTTTTGGGTGAAAATTATATTCACATATGCAAGTTAAGTGAGACACATAATTTATATATGCAAGTTTACAATTTCATGCTTAGATCTATATTTAGATCCGTGGTAGTTTATGCAAATATATGATTCTATATGACCATTGTCTATGCAAATTATTAGCTATGCGAATTTATGTTATAATTCCTATTTGCAAGTTAGATCTATTTTTATGTGCTATGCAAGTTGTGATGTTTCTTTTCTTTTTATGAGTTAGACTATTTGCGGGTCTAACATATTTCATATTAAACGTGCGAACGACATGGGGGCAATGGGAAAATATTAAATATTAATATTCTGAATTGGCATAAAAATGGCTTAAAAGCATATAATAAATTTGAGACATTAATTGGCCTAATTTATATGCATAGAAATTATGGACATAATTTAGGTGACAATAATGGACATAGATTAATTTGGAAGTTATTCACAATTCAAAATGGAGATATTAATTCAAATTGGGGTCAAATAATAATATGTAATAATAAATGCCTAAGACACGAGGTTAGACTCGTTTGTGGTGTAAGACTGCCCGGACCCGCCTGGCAAATCCAGCAACCACAAACGGTAGTCAAATATGAGAGGTCAAAGGCATAAATTAAATGCGTAATAAATGCCTAAGACACGACGTTAGACTAGTTTGTGCTACTGCCCGGACCCGCCCGGCACATCCAACAACCACAAACGGTAGTCTAATGTGAGAGGTCAAAGGCATAATTAAAAGATGCTTAGACACGAGGTTAAGTCTGCCTTGTGGTGGAAGTCTGCCTAGAACCGCCCGGCATATCCAGCGGCTACAAGCAATCGACTTAATGTAGGAGGTCTATGCATTAATTATTAATTAATTCTGATTAAAGAAGAATATGAATGACAAACAGAAGTTTGGTTGAGTGGAGTAACTCTCTGAGTACCAATCTGATGTTGATTTCGGTCTTCGGGGTTGATACTTAGGGAGTTATTCTCTTAACCAATGTATTTGTGAACTAAGATATACTTAATCATAAATTAAGTAAAACATGTTATATGAAATATATATATATGATACATAACATGATAAGTGGATAGGGATAAGACCAGCTTAACCAATAATCTGATAAGTGGATAAGGTTAAGAATAGCTTAACCAATAATCTGATAAGTAGGTAGGCTTAAGACTAGCTTAACCAATAATATATAAGTGGATAGGGTTAAGACCAGCTTAACCAATAATCTGATAAGTAGGTAGGGTTATGACCAACTTAACCAATAATATATATTAATTTGATAAGTGGGTAGGGTTAAGTCTAGCTTAACCAATAATATATATATATATATATATTAATCTGATAAGTGGATAGGGTTAAGGCAAACTTAACCAATAATACATATTGATCTGATAAGTGGATGGGGTTAAGACCAACTTAGCCAATAATATATAAGTGGATAGGGTTAAGACCAGCTTAACCAAATATACATATATTGATCTGATAAGCGGATAGGGTTAAGATAAGCTTAACTAATAACACATGTTGATTTGATAAGTGGGTAACATGGGTGACATGTGGGATATAATCACTAACACTTAACCAAGATAAACGTGTGGTGGGACATGGGGGTTAAGTGGATGACATGGGAGACTTGTGAAATATGATTAGAGACACTTAACCAAATTGATACATGTAAGAATACATGATTAAGAAGGGGTTAGTTGGAAAATTCTAGTGGGGACCAAGCATAGGTGGAAAATTCTAGTGGGGACCAAGCATAGGTGGAAAGCTTGTGTCAAGCATGAGGGTCCCATTTCAAACCAGTAACCCATTAAGTATCTTTTTGAGCTCGAGTTAGATCGACGACGGGACACGCTTACTGGGTTTGATCGTAATAGGTCAAAACGAGTTAATGGTGGCAACGCAAGTCCAACCGGGTCATGTGCGTGCGTGGGCCTGGGCTGGTAGGTAAGACGTTGTTGCATCATGTAGATATAAGCCATGCATCTTTAGTGGTATCGGGTTGCCACTTTGGGGAGTGATACACCCCACTGTGGGACCAGCATGGGTATCTACGAGTTAGGGTGTCGATCGAATGGGGAAGGTAGTGGGTACGACTAGTGGAGATAGGAGCAGGCGGCACCTATGAAGAAAACTAGGAGTCCAACTACATATTATGAATAAATGTTGTAATTAGAATGGGGAGGGTAGTGGGTACAGCTAGTGGAGATAGGAGCAGGCGGCACCTATGAAGACAACTAGGGGTACACGAAACTACCATTATTATTATTTTGTTCAGTAAGCGGGATCAATTTTTAGAGTGACTAGTAATGGTGCAGTATAGCAATTATCCTATAGTGATTAGGAGCGAGATTAACGCCAGAATATTCCTCTTGTTTATTTTGTCTTGCCCACTTGTTTCACAGTCATTCCTTATTTTACCAGTTAATGCCTTATCCTAATTACTTTAATAATTATATCGTTAAAGTTATTGTACTCGCCAGACTTTTTGTCTGACCCCCATTATTTTCGCCTCCTTTCTTCCTTTCCCCCTCCCAAGGTTCTCAGAGTGGGACTAGTACTAGTGGAGCTTGATTTGGATCTTTCTCTCTCTTCTGGAAGTGCTTGGATTGCTAAAAGTAAAGTTCAGCTCATCTCTTTTATGTCTACTTGTGTTGGGGTTATGCTTTTTACTGTATGTACTCAGAAAACAATTTGTCAAGATGGTTACTAAGTTTACTTGGTTTTTCTGTTGGTTTATGATGTTGTTGTGATCAAACTATTTCTCCGCTGCAATAAAAGTTATTTTGAAAATTTTCACGTACCAATATATGTATCTGTCTTGTTATATTCTGTTCTATTCACTAATGATACTCCATGAAAGTTAATGCATTCCCATTGAGAGTGACATTAATGAAATGGGGTGTTACACCAAATCTTGCGAAATATTTTTTCTGTATGATGTAGTGTGGTTCTTGCCGAGATTGATGCCAAGACAGAAAGTCATGCACAAATTGCGTTCATAATTTGAAACAAGATTTCGTATACCACTTTCCATTAAGATTTTTGAAAGGAACATATAAGTATGCCGAGATTATGAAAATGACACGCCCAGATTTTTGAATGAGATCTAGATAAGATTTCTATATATTTTAATAGTGACAGCATGTTTATCCTATGAGCCAAATCTTTAAACACATATCATATATATATATATATATATATATATTTGGTCAAGTGGAGAGGCTTTGCGGTTTCGCATAGAACAAATAGAAATGCCCAATGAGAAACGAGACAAAACCAAAGAAGATATGTCCACTTTATTTTATTTTTATTAAATAAATTGTTAAAATTTATGAACGATTCCATTTGAACATATAATATAATTTAAATGTTCTGAATTTAGTGTCCAAAAATTTGGGTCGTTACATTCCTCCAGCCTTAAAATAATTCCGTCCTCGAAATCTCTTAGTAGTAATGCTTTAACTCTCACTCCTCATAACCTACTTAGTTGAAATCTTATATTCCATATCTTCGTAACCCAGTTCTTAATTACATGACCTTCCAATTCTCATACCAATATCGACCATTCATAGTTCTTTCCAAATGATCTGTCCACCATTTTTGGACAATCCATCATCACTTTCTCGTCTTAATCCATATGCTTTTCTACATATCCACACTTATTCCAATTGATTTTAAATCCATTTATCAATTTCATTTTCCCACTTGCAATTTTATTAACTAATTCTGTTTTTCTTATTTCAATTACAATTAACAACTCGATTTTGAATTATCAAAAAATTCTTAAAAATTTTCTAACTCTTTAAATTTTAGAAAAATTTCGCTAGCATCTCCTTTTCACGGCTCAATTGGTACAACCACACTCGACCTTCTAGGTCTTCTCTAATCTAAAAGAAAATCAAAAATCCAAACGGTAAGCCCTATAGGCTCATAAAATCATCAAACCCAAGTAATATTGTAAACATGTACCTTTTTGTCAGGCATAATTCTATCTCTTTCATTTGCTTCCATTCAATATCTGCTCAGTACACATATATCCATTTCCAGTTGGTTTCAAATCAATCCAACTTCCAGTTTTTAACACTCTAATCAACTTCTGATTAGTTCACTTCCATTCTATCAATTCGAATCTGATTTCTATTTACGTCGACCTGCTTATTATACTTGAATCCAAATTTATCACATTTCAATTTAAATTAACAGCATCCTATATATATTTAACTTGCTTATTCATTAGTCGAATTCATATTAATAATTCGAATCCCAACATTTTTTTTATCTAATTTCATTGAGCGTTTATCCTAAATCAATTCAATTTTAATAACTTGACTTAAGTTAAATTTCAATCCATTTGATTCAACATTTCAATCTATTTAAATTTACAAGTTCAATTTCAATTCAGAATTAAATTTCCGGCTTTTATTTCAAACTTGCTTTAAATAATAGATATATATATATAGATATATCCATAATTATTTAAAAATCCAAAGTCTATGAATTTTTAAAATAACTTGCTCTTTTCAAACTAATTTTCCATCAATGAACTATAATGGTAGCAATCCGCCACTCAGAAACTTAAAAATGAATACTGATAATGTCGCGATCCATTATCAAAATTATTTTCTTGCCACTGAAGTGATTTCAGTGCTTAATAGCTGTAACGACACGGATTTCGATCACACCAGTAGGGATTGAAAGCTCGTGCTTCCCTCTTGAATTTTACTTTTGGAGCTCTTCAAATTGTTGCGTGAATTGGTCGGAATTTAGGGGGAAAGTTTCGAGCTTTTCTGCTCGTTGAAAACGAGAGATGGCGGCACCCCGAATTGGCTAGGGTTTTTATGGCCTTTATATAGAAAATCTTATATTATTTTATATTTTAAATTCCAAAAATACTCGTGTTTTAATACGAACCCCAAATCAAACCCGACGACTGTCGTCCCTAGCCAAATACCTCCATTCCGAACACAACAAAATATGTTTCATGGGCCAATTCTAATGTTTTTATCAGTTTCACTAAAATTTAAATATAAATCAATATACATTGGATTTGAACGCACATTTCAATTTATCGGGGCTACATACTAACTCTATAAATTCCAGAAAAATTATTTCTAGCTTCGTATCGACGATACGGTCCTAGCAAAACTAATTTCATCTAATTCTAAGACCGTTTGAAAAATGGCTATTTTCTGGTTGACTGAAATTGATTGAAATTATCAAAACACGTTTAACTTCGCCACGGTCACATATTGATCCCAAAAAGTATGAATTTTGGATTCTAGTAATAATTTGACATCCCAGATCCAACAAAAGTGGTTTCATCGAAAATGAAGGTCGCTTGCAAAATGGCTAACTTCATGGCCTTTATATATATACTAAAATATATATAAATTCCACAGCAACTTTTCTGAATTTTAAACTGGACATATCTTTCAATTTCTAAAGTGAAATCTCAGTTTCTTACTTCCGTTAGAAAGATATGATTAAAAAGATTCAAATATTTCTTGTTTCGCTAAAATCCGATTTCTTTGGAATCCTGTACATTCATTTGAAATTAGAAATCGAATTTTCGAACTGCCGCGCCATTTCAAGCTCGTTATATAATTAAAATAAAATTATTCATTTCAACTTCATCGAAAATAAATTTTCTGTCGTTACTATTTAAAATAATTCATTTTAAATATTCAAAATTCTTTAAATTAGCCAAAGTTTAAAATTTCTAAATTGGCTCAGAATTTCCAGGTTGTTACAATCTCCCCCACTTAAAACTTTTGATCCCCAAAAAGGAATGAAGCCGAAAGTTGTTGTAATAACCCGAAAATCCGAGCCAATTAAAATTTTTTATTTTGGCAATTTTGACGAATTTTGATATTTAAAACGATTATTTTACATAATAACGATGAAAATTTATTTTGAATAGAATTCGAACGTATATATCTATATAGATTGTAATTAGAATATAATTATTTTATTTTAATTATAAAAGGAATTGAAAATGGCGCGGTTGTTCGATAATTCGATTTCAAACTTCAAATGAATGTAACGGGTGCAAAATAAACCGGATTTTAGCGAAACCAAAAATATTAGAATCTATTTGAGAATATCTTTCCAACGAATCTGAAAAATCAAAATTACATAGCGGGGATCAAAAGATATGTCCAGTTGAAAATTCAGAATAGTCGCTATGGAATTCTGGCCCTTAAAAATGGAAATTTTGCAAACGACCTCGGTTTTCGATGAAACCACTTTTGTTGCATCCGCGATGTCAAGTTATTGCTAGATTCCAAAATTCATAATTTTTTGAATCAATATGTGGGCGTGGCAAAGGAAAACGCGTTTGACCAGTTTTAGTTGATTTTAATCGACTGGAAAATGACCATTTTTCAAACGGTCTCAGAATCTGACAAAATTAGTTTTGTTAGAACCATATCATCAATATGAAGCTAGAAAATATTTTTCGGGTATTTTTAGAGTTAATATGTGGGCCCGGTAGATTGAAATGTGCGTTCAAATTCAATATATAGATTTATATTTGGATTTTGACGGAAACCGATCGAAAAGTTCGAATCTGTCTGGGATACATATCCCATTGTGTTCGAAATGGGGGTAATTAGCTAGGGACGACAGTCGGTGGGTTCGATTTCGAGTTCGAAATAAAAAGTTGCTTTTTGGAATTAAATAATTATATAAAGTCAAACCCCCTTTTTCTCTTCCTCTCCCTCTCTCTCTCCCTCTCGTTAAACGCACGCAAGAAAAGGAAAAAAAACACAGCGCCCCCCACTCCCGCACCACCATCGTCCTCCTCCTCCTCTCCCCCTCTTCCTCCTCTCCTCCCTCTCCTCCTCTTTCTCTCTTCCAATTTCAAATCCCTAAACCCCAAGTTGCAAAATACCACCACCGTGGGCCCCTCCAGCGCCACCAGCCGCCTCCCCAACGTCAATCAGGTCTAGCGCCCCCTGGAGCCACCTAGCTCCGGCCGTGGGCCCCTCCTCCTCAAAATTCACATTTTTCACAAAATCCCGTTTTTGCAAATAACACCCTGAGCTTCCACAGCCAATAACTCCCAAACAGTGCGATTCTGGTCAAAGCTCCACAATACTGATATTGAAGAGCATGATTTTCTCTTCAATTTCGTATATGATAGTCCAATTTTGCATTATGGAGTTGTCGGGAAAACGCGTCCAAAGTCTGCTGTCCAAACACTGTCAAAATGCTGTCTTTTCCCGATTTTCGGCAAAATGACACATTTTCGGGAGGATGACCACTAGACGAAAGTTGTCCGGAATGGCGCGTTTAAGCTAAAAAAAAATGGTGTGAAGATTGAAGCTAATTTGCAAATTCTGGAACCAGAACAACAAATCCGGGCGATAGAAAATATGTGAGTTTTCTCCGTTTTAAAGCTTCTATGGATTTTTACGAATGAAGTATGTAAAAATATGATTTTTATACTTATGGCGAATTAAAAATATGATTTTTATATTATAGGAATAATAAAAATATAATTTTTATAATATATAGATAATAAAAATTTGATCTTCATATATGTAGTAGAGATATGAAAATACGATTTTTACATATAAAGTGAGGAATAATAAAAATATGATCTTTATCTATGTGTAATATAAAAATATGATTTTTATCATATGTGAAATATAAAAACGTGATTTTTATAAAGTAGAAGTATTAAAAATATGATTTTTATATTTTAGAAAGAATTAAAATTCGATCTTTATATTAGAAGTAGATATATAAAAATATAATTTTTATATAGAGAATAGCGTGATAAAAATATAAACTTTATTATATGAACAACAGTGTAAAAATAGAATTTTTATCTATATAGTAACAATATAAAAATATGATTTTTATATATGTAGTGGCTACGGGCAAAGAAATTGACAAAAGGCGAGAACGATGAAGATTTCTACATAAGAAGAGTCGTGGCGTATGGTTTAGCTTGGGTGAGAATTTCTCACTTTAAATTTCCTTTTCTAGTTAAAAATATATACTAGGATGCAGACGGTGCTTAGTAGCACCCGACACACGTCGTCCACAGACCATGGATGGCTTGTATGTTTGATTGTTTGTTGTGGTGAAAATTGATTGTGTGATGTGAAATGAAATAAAATATTTATATAGTTAAAAATATTTTATCGTTAAAAATATAATTTTTAACGGGTATGTGAATGAATAAAAATCTGTGTTTGTTGATTTGAGACCCCACACGGGTATTGGGATAAAATACGGCATGCACTAATCCCAATAGTTAGTTGTATGTCGATCGATTGATTGACAAGATGTTATAAGCGTTAGATATCTATATTTGATGCTTATACATAGTTGTGCACATTGGATGATGGTTGATTATTTGTCAGTGCCATTATATACATATGTTGGGTGGAATCCATATAATTAAAATTATATGGTAATGGATTCGGCCTCATTCCAATTGGGAAAATAAAGAATATTAGAATATAAAAATAGTCATGTGTTGACGATGCTCATGTGTTGAGAATATTCATGTGCTGAAACTATTCATGTGTTGAGTAAAATAATTTAACAATAAAATTTAAATCTTTATCATATTTAAGATTAGAAACTACTTTACGGTTGGAGTCTGATTAAAAATCAAACGATAGATACCATAATTTTATAAAATATATTACATAAAAAAATAGTCATGTGTTGATAGTACTTTTGTGTCGAGATTAGTCAGGTGTTGAAAGAAATATATGTTCATGTGTTGAATAGAATAAATATTCATTTGTTGAATAGAGTAACGAATTTATTGAAATATATAAAGTCGTGTTGATTAGAGTTGCGCTATTTTGACGTGAACGATATTTATATCGATTATATTCGTTTTTACAATGAATATAGATGAAGAAGTGATTTCAAAATATAACGTTTTGAAAATATCATCATTTATATAGTAATGATATGAAATATTCAATTTTGATTTGAAATTGAATATAGAGTTGAAATGGTTTTGAAAAATAATTTAAAACGATTTATAAAATACGTTTCAAAAGGAAATCGACGAAATATAATATATA
Organism: Allium sativum; assembly: GCA_030737875.1. NCBI lineage: Eukaryota > Viridiplantae > Streptophyta > Magnoliopsida > Asparagales > Amaryllidaceae > Allium > Allium sativum. Next base: position 689,233,841 of record CM060920.1, on the reverse strand, counting down.
TATATATATATAATGGCCTGAATAGAACGCGCCGCGCCGTGGCAGCTCGTGAATTTCGACTGTTGACTTCGAATTAATGTTGCGAGAGACCGGACCGTCGGATTCTCCTAAAACCGGAACCGTTGGGTTCGTATCGAAAAGAGCTTTCTAACTAATATTAGAAATTTGAAATCTAACGGTTGGATTTGGAATTATGTCCAAATCAAATTAGGAAAAGATTGCTGTAAGTACAGTTCGATGGTCGTTGAAGGAAATCGACTGTACGGGCCTTGATAAAATTATTAAAAATATCAATAATTAGTGTAAAATCATAAGAAATGATTTGAAAAGAACTGGGATGAAAAACTCCATATTTGAAAAGATAAAAATATATTTTTATCGAAATGAACTAGTTTTGAACTAGAATTAAAATCAATTTATTTTTGAAATAAATAAACTGAATTTGAATTGGTTTTGAAAATAACCAGAATTTCCAATATATATAAAGTGGAAGTGGATTTGAATCGAAATTGTCTTTGGAATATTTCGATGTTGGATTCCGTGATTATACAGATATTATTATGGGAATTTGAAAGATATAATTATATCGTTATTTCCAATACGATATTTGCTGGTTTCATAATTTGATATTGAATATAAGCTGGTATATTTTCTATTCAGAGCCTTGTATTTAATATCAAATGTGATTTGGGTTCGTCGCGAATCGTGTTTTAGGTGACATTGGTTCTTTAACCCAGTTAAAGGCAGGATCGATTTGTTGAAAGATTAAAACTAAGTGGAGGTTTAATGAATCTGTAATTAGATTGAAAGTAAATTGATAATTTAAATTATCAAATCTGAAAAGTGATCAAGAATGGAGTATCAACAATTTTGCTCCAAAGCGATAATTAAATCTTTAATTAGATTTGAACGTGAAATGGTAATTAATTTTACCGATAACACCGTGGTGTTTGATATAGAGTATTACCAGTTTTGCCTCATGGGACGAATAGGTTGGGATTGGGAAATAAAATAAATAATTAATTCGGTGTGGTTCGCTAATCCCGACCAGTTTGGAAAACCATAATATGGTTTGAAATGATATCCAATGGAAGATTAAAGAATAAATTTAGAAGAATTTATCTTTGATAAAATTAATGGGAACCTATTCCCTGATGATGTGAAAATTTGAATAAAAGAATATTCTGAATTGGAAAGAGGCGTATGTTGTGTTTGTGTAACACGTATTTATTATATACGCGGGTTATTCATAAAGGCTGGGTTTATACCCATTCTGAATAACCGATTCGACGGTATGTCGAAGATGAAGACGGTGGTTGAAGACCGGAAGTCTTCACATCGTTTGGGTGATCACTGATGATCTTGATTAGGCTGTACACCCAAGATGAGGGAATCAGTTAGTGATCGTCCAGACGTGCTTGGAGATCGATGGATATGCGAGGAAAGTGCCTCCGGTTTCGTTCAGACCCAGAACAAACTTGTAAATGGACTGTGTGTCTGACATTGGAATTTATTCTGTGTTGATTGATATCTATTAAATATACATCTGTTTGGTGGCAGATAATTTATTCTCTTGCTTAACGCCCTTCTCTGAGACGTACGAGCTCAGAGGTTGTAACACCCCGTATTTTCTATGAACGTATAAGTAACAAATCAGAGGATAATTAATTTTTAAAATAAGAATCAAGGGAAACGGGTTGCGCCGCTACGTTCGCCTCGGAATTCTGCTTAGAAACGAGTCCGAGTTTGCAAGAATCGGAGTCCGTATGAGGGAGATATGACCCTCCGAAGTTTCAAAAATTTTCAGAATCGAAAACAGCTCGAAATTTGAATTCAAACCCAGAAGCGGGATGGGCGGGAAATTTCCCGCCCAGGACCCAGGTCGACTGGGGAGTCGACTGGGCAGTCGACCCCCCAGGACCCAGGTCGACTGGAGAGTCGACTGGGCAGTCGACCCCCCAGACCATGTCGACTGGGCAGTCGACCTGGGGGTCGACCTCCCTGGTCGAACCTGGTGCGTGTGTGTGCGATTTTGAGGGCTGTGACGTGTTTGGACGGACCTGATGAGTTCTAGGGTTAATCTGAGGGCCTAAATGAGTTCCTACACCTGTAAATACAGCCTAAGACCTAGCCTTCTCTACACACAATTCTATTATGCCTCTACTCTACCTCTGTTCTAATAAAAATAAAAATGGCGTCGCTACTCTGCGGGAATCAAAACTAGAAGCTAACCAACATCAACCTAGGCAACTCAATTCAAATTAGAGATTAAGGCTTCTACAAGGATTCTACAACAATTAAAGTTCTTTCTTTAATCCAACCAAGGCAAGTACTGTTATTTTCCGATATAAACGTTAATTCTGATTGTGACATGAATTGTAACATTGAAATTGAGGTTATATCTGTTCTGTTCTGTTTAGATCTAATTTTGTATCTCTTTCCTCTTTCTGTTTTATAGCCAGGCTACCACGAGCCTGAGCCAATCTCATAAGAGATTAACATACGCTAAAATGTTTGGGACAGTCAAATGAATGATGCATAAATTGGGCATGACCAATAGGTGACTGATATGAGGAAAGAACATGGACTGTAGCTAAAACATAAATCTGAGACATATGACTGGACATGTTATATTTATAACATAAAGGGTATTGAACATATGATTTGAGATAAAGAGAATATGGCTTAGGTATAAAGATTTACATGAAAGTAGGGTATCTATTAATGTAAATAAACACCTAAGCAAGGGAATTTTGGGATATATGACAAGCATAGTAATCGATGGTTATATTTGGTATAATTTATATATATGATTCTTCTGTACTATGCAAGTTTAATAAAAATTGAAACATATGATATATGGTATATGATCATATTGTGAATCATGTCTATTATTTATGCATGTGAACTTAGGCAAGATTTATAATTAGGCAAGATATGTTTGGGAAACTTTAAGGAATGATTAAATCTGTTATATTTGCCTAATTTGCTAGTTCTGCTATATTTTCCTAATCTACTGGTTCTGTTATATTGCCTAATTTGCTAGTTCTTCTTTACTACCTAGTCTGCTAGATCTGTTCACCTGCCAAATCTGTCATCTGCTAAGTCTGTTAAAAATGCCAAATCTGCTAAACTAAATCTGTTGAGATGCCTAATCTGTTGTCTGCTAAATCTGCTAGTTTTCTTAATCTGCTAAATCCATTTGGCCGCCTAATATGCAAAATATGTTATCTGTTATATCAGTTGAGTTGATATAATTAGTCCGTTACTGACATAATATGAATTGGCTATAGTTATGAATAATTGACATGTATATTAGGCGTGGGCATAAATGGTAAATTATTAATTAATTGGCCGCAAAGATAAACATGGCTAACTCGAGGTTAGAATGAGTTTGCGGTGTAATTCTGCCCGGAACCGCCCGGCATATTCCAGTGCCGCAAACAATAGGTTCTAATGTGAGAAGTTAGTCATAACGTGCTTGAAATCCGAGGTTAGACTTAGTTTGCGACAGAAACCTGCCCGGAACCAACCGGCCTAACCAGTAGCCGCAAACTGTCAGTCTAATGTGAGAGGTCTGGGCATTAATATTTAATTAATGAAAATATGATGTCTAAAGCGTGTTGGGTGGGTAAGGTTAAACCAATTGGACAAATGAGTCAGATAAACCCGTTTCGTGAATATGTATGCCCGATACAAAGTTAGACAATCTGTAACCTGTTAATCTGTAACCAGTTAATTTGTAAGTCTGTTAAATCTGTGTATCTGATCCGTTAGTCGGAAAACTTGTCTGTGAACTAGTTGACCTGAATTCTGTATGTCTGAACTTGTGAACAAGTTAATCTGAAAATCTGTTAGTCTGGGGACACAAGGTTAGGAGGGGAATTACTTGTGTCATCTGTTTTTTGGAACCCATATTAGTCAGTAACCCTTTCTGGTATCAAAACTTTGACCCAACAGTAGGTAGGGTCCGGGCATGCTTACTGAACTAATTATAAGCGGTTCATTCTGATAATGGCGAGGCGTGTTGATGGTGCGTTCCAACCGGGTCATGTGCGTGCATGGATCCTGGTCTGCCTCTGAGGATGTAAGACGCCGTGACATCTATAAATAGGTCTGTGTCATTCAAAGGTTGCCACTTTAGGGAATGATACACCCTTTTGTGGGGCTGGCACAGGGTATTTATGTATTAGGGAGCCGATCGCTTGGGTAGGGTTTTAGGTACACTTAGTTCTATCTGTTTCTGCTGGTACCGTCTGTTTCTGTTGGGTGGTAACACCTGTCTGTTTTTGTGTGGTACCGTCTGTTCAGGTGGTAAAGGCCCATTACTAATGTACACCTAATTCTACATTCTGTTTCCGTAGGGATTAATCTGTTTCTGCTTCTGTCTGTTTCTGTTCGGGTGGTAAAGGCCCATTACTAGCACTCTCTTCCGTGGAAATTATTCTATACCCGTTTTTGTTTCAGTTTAGACTTTAGGGTGACACCTAATTCTGTTATACTAGTATTAGTGCAGAGAAGTGTAAAGAAATAGCATATGTCATTCTGTTCTTCTGTTATATCTGCTACATCTGTTACAGTTATCTCTCATCCAGTTTTATTTTCATGTCATGTTATTATTATCTGTTCATAACTGAAAATCACCGGACTTGCCAGACTTTTGTCTGACCCTTGTTGTTTCACCTCCTTTCATCTGTTTCCCCCACAGGTTTTGTAGAAGGGAATACTCTAGCTTGATCTAGATTTCTTCTGCTTGAAGTGCTTAAAGTATGGCTTGTCTTCTTCTGTGGGTATTATGATTTTAAACTATGCATTCTGAAGTTTTTTGTACAAGACTGATATTTTGTACTTGAATTCTGATATTGTGATTTGAAAGGATGTAACCAAGTTTATTTCGGTTTTGTTGAAACAAAGATATAAAATTTTCAAGTACTGTTTTATCTGTCTTGTAAGTTTCTGTTCTATTTACTAAAATGCTCCACCAAATTTAAGGCATTACCTTTGTGAGTGACCTTAACGGAGGTGGGGTGTTACACTTGGTATCAGAGCTAAAGGTTACCAGATTAGATAAAAGTTTTTGAAAACTATTTTCAAAAAGGTTTTGAAAGGAAGTATTTTAAAAAATAAAGCTTATTTTGAAAAACATGATCCCCAAGAGCCATATATATTTCTTTCAGTCCTTTTTGTATTGAATCGTTCCTTTTTCGTTTCAGCATGTCTGAAGCATCCGAGATACCAGAGGGTGTTCATGTACCCGGTTGGTTTCGTCAATATCTTGAGGCTAGGACCGCCGCCGCAGGTCCAGCAAATGATCCCCCTCCTCCACCCCTCCTTGTGCAATTACTTTCTTAAAGATCTGTAGAGATTTTAGGGCCATGGGTGGAAAGGATTTCAAGGGAACTGAATCATTCGTAGAAGCGAGGAATTGGCTCAAAGAAACTAAGGATCTATTCGTTATCTTTGAGGTGGACGATAGGCAGAACGTACAGTTGGCGGTATGGCTGCTCAAAGACGAAGCTTCCTACTAGTGGGAAGTCACTAACGCCGAGAGGCTGGTTGAGACATGGATGGATTTCAGAACAAGGTTTGAGACAAAATTTCTCTCGCAAGCTGAACGAAGTTTACAATTGGAAAAGTTCTTATTTCTTAAGCAAGGAAGTATGACGGTCAAGGAATACGTCAACCAGTTCAACCAACTGGCTAGGTTCGGATTGTATTTAGTCAACACTCAGCATAAAAAGGCTCTCCGCTTTGTTAAAGGATTGAACGAGCCACTGCACAGCCTAGCCATGACCCATGTACCCATGGGAGCGACTTACGAGAGATTGGTGGACATGGCACTATTGCATGAGGAAGACAAGGGCCCGAAAGAGACAAAGAAGGAAGAACCACAAAATAAGAAAGCAGGGCCCAAAAAGGAAACACAAAGGAAGGATGAGAAGTCTGAAGATAAGAAGGGGAAAAAGTGCTTTACTTGTGGAAGCTCGACTCATCTGAACAAGGATTGCAGAAAAAGGAAGGGCACTTGCTTCAACTATGGTGAGATGGGACACTTCACTAGGGACTGCCCGAAGAGACGAGGGCAAGCAGGGCAGGCAAACACTCTTGAGGCTAGTGGCTAGGATAGAAATAGGAAAATTCCTATAGTAGTTTAATTTCTTTATCTGATTACGGAGTTAAGACTCTTTCTGATTCTAGTATTTTAATTTTGTAATCGATACTCTGCACTTTAATACTAGTATTATTTCTGATTCTGCAGTATACTCAGACCCATAAGGGTTATGTCTCATCTGTTATGATAGATTGGGGTTTGAGAGATATCTATGTTAGGGGTCAAGTAGGACGCATACATTCTGGGTTATATCATGCTTAATTCAGTAACCTAATCTATACCAGTAAGCTGTAAATATCTAAATACTTCCGATAAGGATAAGATTTCCAGTTATGACATTATCTAAAGAGGGTAATCCTCTGTGTGTCAATTTGATGTTGGTTTCGGTCTTCGGGGCCAATACTTAGGACCCATGTCTAATGGGAACCAAGTTTTTGTTTTATCTGTACTCGCTTCCATCATTTGACTGTATCCTATCGATCGAATCTTCGTACTTTAGGTAGAAACTAATGGGTGTAAACATGTGTTTGAGACATGTTATGTTTGATGGTTGCAAGTGGATGCAAGTGGTTGCTAGTGGTTGCTCGTGGATGCATATACACACACTAGGCACTAGATCGGCTCGAAAACACTCTCATACTGCATATGGATGTGTGAGCATTTTCAATTTTTGTGGATGCAAATTGATTGACTCAACACATGGATGTTGCATATGACTGAATGGTTGTGCACTCATATAGAAATGATAAGTATCAAGTAGGAAAATTGCATACATGTGGGACTCATGGCACTGGCATAATTCGCATTAAGGAGGTCAACTGAATCAGTGGACTGCCTGATCTTTGCATTAGATAAGGAACATATACACACACCTTTGCATATGTTCATACAACATTAGAAGTTTTAAGGATAATGGACGCCAGTGATTGATGATTGAGTAGATGAATGTTGGATAGAAGGACATATTCTTCTTAACTTGAAGATTTCGGGGACGAAATCCTTTAAGGAGGGGAGAATGTAACACCCCGTATTTTCTATGAACGTATAAGTAACAAATTAGAGGATAATTAATTTTTAAATTAATAATCAAGGGAAACGGGTCGCTCCATTGCGTTCATCTCGTAATTCTGCTTGGAAACGAGTCCGAGTTTGCAAGAATCGGAGTCCGTATGAGGGAGATATGACCCTCCGAAGTTTCAAAAATTTTCAGAATCGAAAACAGCTTGAAATTCGAATTCAAAATTCGAATTCAAACCCAGAAGCGGGCTGGGCGGGAAATTTCCCGCCCAGGACCCGGGTCGACTGGGGAGTCGACTAGGCAGTCGACCCCCCAGGACCCAGGTCGACTGGAGAGTCGACTGGGCAGTCGACCCCCTAGACCAGGTCGACCTGGGGGTCGACCTCCCTGGTCGAACCTGGTGCGTGTGTGTGCGATTTTGAGGGCTGTGACGTGTTTGGACGGACCTGATGAGTTCTAGGGTTAATCTAAGGGCCTAAATGAGTTGCTACACCTATAAATACAGCCTAAGACCTATCCTTCTCTAGACACAATTCTATTCTGCCTCTACTCTACCTCTGTTCTAATAAAAATAAAAATGGCGTCGCTACTCTGCTGGAATCAAAACTAGAAGCTAACCAACATCAACCTAGGCAACTCAATTCAAATTAGAGATTAAGGCTTCTGCAACGATTCTACAACAATTAAAGATCTTTCTTTAATCCAACCAAGGCAAGTACAGTCATTTTCCGATATAAACGTTAATTCTGATTGTGACATGAATTGTAACTCTGAATCTGAGGTTATATCTGTTCTGTTCTGTTTAGATCTTATTTTGTATCTCTTTCCTCTTTCTGTTTTATAGCCAGGCTACCATGAGCCTGAGCCAATCTCATAAGGCATTAACATACGCTAAAATGTTTGGGACAGTCAAATGAATGATGCATAAATTGGGCATGACCAATAGGTGACTGATTTGAGGAAAGAACATGGACTATAGCTAGAACATAAATCTGAGACATATGACTGGACATGTTATATTTATAACATAAAGGGTATTGAACATATGATTTGAGATAAAGAGAATATGGCTTAGGTATAAAGATTTACATGAAAGTAGGGTATCTATTAATGTAAATAAACACCTAAGCAAGGGATTTTTGGAATATATGACATGCATAGTAATCGATGGTTATATTTGGTATAATTAATATATATGGATCTTCTGTACTATGCAAGTTTAATAAAAATTGAAACATATGATACATGGTATATGATCATATTGTGAATCATGACTATTATTTATGCATGTGAACTTAGGCAAGATTTATAATTAGGCAAGATGTGTTTGGGAAACTTTAAGGAATGATTAAATCTGTTATATTTGCCTAATTTGCTAGTTCTGCTATATTTGCCTAATCTACTGGCTCTGTTATATTCCCTAATCTGCTTGTTCTGCTCTACTGCCTAGTCTGCTAGATCTGTTCACCTGCCAAATCTTTCATCTGCTAAGTCTGTTAAAAATGCCAAATTTGCTAAACTAAATCTGTTGAGATGCCTAATCTGTTGTCTGCTAAATCTGCTAGTTTGCTTAATCTGCTAAATCCATTTGGTCGCCTAATCTGCAAAATCTGTTATCTATTATATCGGTTGAGTTGATATAATTAGTCCGTTATTGACATAATATGAATTGGCTATAGTTATGAATAATTGACATGTATATTAGGCGTGGGCATAAACGGTAATTATTAATTAATTGGCCGCAAAGATAAACATGGCTAACTCGAGGTTAGAATGAGTTTGCGGCGTAATTTTGCCCGGAACCACCCGGCATATTCCAGTGCCGCAAACAATAGGTTCTAATGTGGGAAGTTAGTCATAACGTGCTTGAAACCCGAGGTTAGACTCGGTTTGCGACAGAAACCTGCCCGGAACCAACCGGCCTAACCAGTAGCCGCAATCTGTCAGTCTAATGTGAATGGTCTGGGCATTAATATTTAATTAATGAAAATCTGAGATAAATATGATGTCTAAAGCGTGTTGGGTGGGTAAGGTTAAACCAATTGGACCAATGAATCTGATAAACCCGTTTCGTGAATTTGTAGGCCCAATACAAAGTTAGACAATCTATAACTTGTTAATCTATAACCAGTTAATCTATAAGTCTGTTAAATCTGTGTATCTGATCCGTTATTCTGAAAACTTGTCTGTGAACATGTTGACCTGAATTCTGTATGTCTGAACTTGTGAACAAGTTAATCTGAAAATCTATTAGTCTAGGGACACAAGGTTAGGAGGGGAATTACTTGTGTCATCTGTTGTTTGGAACCCATATTAGTCAGTAACCCTTTCTGGTATCAAAACTTTGACCCAACAGTAGGTAGGGTCCGGGCACGCTTACTGAACCAATTATAAGCGGTTCATTCTGATAATGGCGAGGGGTGTTGATGGTGCGTTCCAACCGGGTCATGTGCGTTCATGGATCCCGGTCTGCTTCTGAGGATGTTAGACGCCGTGACATCTATAAATAGGTCTGTGTCATTCAAAGGTTGCCACTTTAGGGAATGATACACCCTTTTGTGGGGCTGGCACAGGGTATTTATTTATTAGGGAGCCGATCGCTTGGGTAGGGTTTTAGGGTACACTTAGTTCTGTCTGTTTCTATTGGTACCGTCTGTTTCTGTTGGGTGGTAAAACCTATCTGTTTCTGTGTGGTACCGTCTGTTCGGGTGGTAAAGGCCCATTACTAGTGTACACCTAATTCTACATTTTGTTTCCATAGGGATTAATCTGTTTCTGCTTCTATCTGTTTCTGTTCGGGTGGTAAAGGCCCATTACTAGCACTCTCTTCCATGGAAATTATTCTGTACCCGTTTCTGTTTTAGTTTAGACATTAGGGTGACACCTAATTCTGTTATACTAGTATTAGTGCAGAGAAGTGTAAAGAAATAACTTATGTCATTCTGTTCTTCTGTTATATCTGCTACATCTGTTACAGTTATCTCTCATCCAGTTTTATTTTCATGTCATGTTATTATTATCTGTTCATAACTGAAAATCACCAGACTTGCCAGACTTTTGTCTGACCCTTGTTGTTTCGCCTCCTTTCTTCCGTTTCCCCCCAGGTTTTGTAGAAGGGAATACTCAAGCTTGATCTAGATTTCTTCCGCTTGAAGTGCTTAAAGTATGGCTTGTCTTCTTCTGTGGGGATTATGATTTTAAACTATGCATTCTGAAGGCTTTTGTACAAGACTGATATTTTGTACTTGAATTCTGATATTGTGATTTGAAAGGATGTAACCAAGTTTATTTCGGTTCTGTTGAAACAAAGTTATAAATTTTTCAAGTACTGTTTTATTTGTCTTGTAAGTTTCTGTTCTGTTTACTAAAATGCTCCACCAAAGTTAAGGCATTCCCTTTGTGAGTGACCTTAACGGAGGTGGGGTTTTACAGAGATTGTATATCGATGGACATCAGTCGCATGGAGTGAATTGCCTATGTGGCATGCCTAAGTGGCATACGATCAAGGCTTCTGTTGAAAAGCAAAGTCTTGTGGTTGATGATCAAAGCACGGCCTGTGTTGCGCAGCTTTGTGTATAGCGTGAATTCGCGAGCCTCACACCTTGGTATGAGTCAAAAACGGGATACGGACCGTTGGGAGAACACGACGTTTCTTTCTAGCTAGTGATGTTGTCAGTGCTTAAACTGGTTGACATTTATATATACTTTTCACCTGTGTGGTTGTTGGAATGCGAGGCGCCTCGGATATAGGTCTGTTAGGACCGGGAAACGTGTGTTTAGGAATAACTAATCTTTAAAAGTAAGAGAGGACCGGCCCAGCCGATTCCAAGGATCATATTGGGGTCCTGAGATATTTGCTAGAGTGTCTCGAACGGAGAGGAGCTTTCCCCTTGCCTTGACTCATGACGGAAATCCAATTTCCAATACATGATATTGCGGTTTTATTTGTAGAACTTAGTATGGAGACATAGTGGTATGGGTCATTAATGTCGTCTATGATTGATAATTATGATTGAAATCGTTTTGACACTATATACTTATAACAGTATCAAATGATTTGTTTTAAATGTACCAAGCATTCTTTGGCTATTATAAGGTAAAAACCCTATCTTTCGGCTTGCGTTGCATTGTGTGATGGGACCTGGGTCTTATAATAGCTTCATTTTTCTTTATTTAGCATTGCGCTGTTTGTTTTATGCACTGGTATTCTTGGGAGGAAACTTGTTTCGTATTATACGGCGTGGTCCCTTGATTTACCTAACTTTAAAAATAAAGATTAATAACTGTTTTAGTTCTCACACCAGTCACATGACTGACCTGGAGTTTATTGTTTTAACCTAAAATCTGGGTGCCCCTATTTTCTACACGGGCAGCTAGTAGTTTTGGTTTTGCAGATTTATATTCACAGGATCTTGATTTACAACTGGAACGATGCTCGGAAAGCTCTGTATCCATGCATTACTTTCAGTTGTGTTTTGTATTAATTTTCCGCTGCTATGTAATTTATTGTAATCTCTGATATTTATCGAATTTATTATATTCAGTCATACTCTGTATATTCTTGTATCTGATGTAGTTGTTGTAATAAACAATGAAATGTTCTTCTGTTTGGGTTCTGATTTGTGTTGTTCTCATAGAAATTCGTGTTTTCCTTATCGGGGAAGTCACGGGTTACTACATTAACTAATCAACTCTACTTTCATTATTTTCTTTACGGCTTAAGTTCCTCAACTTTTTAGTTTCTAAAAACTTTTCAAATTCTTCAAAAATTTGGCTAACACCCTAAATTTTCGAAAAATTCCACCATAACCTCTCCTGCATCGGGAGCTTCGGGATATTTCAAATAGCCTCCCATGACCCTCATCAATCCAATTAGAAAAAGAAACAGCCAAGCGGCTAGCCAATCAGCTCATAAAATCATCCAGAACCCAATAAATTAGTAAACATGTACCTATTTGTCGGGAAAACAATTTTATTCTTCTGCTCTAGCCTCCTTGCTATGACCTGTTCAATGTATATACATGTATATGCATGCATTCGTAATCATTTTTCAATACAGTTCAATATTTGGTTCAATTTTGCTACATTTACCATTCTTTCACATGTTGGTTTCAATAATTTTATTAATTATACTAATAATCACACAACACAACCATCAATCAATTAGTTGGTTAAATTTTCAAATATATATAACTTTTATATATTCAAAAATCATATTTTCTAAGATCGAATTATATATATAATCATATATACATTATTTATAAACACATAACTCTCAACTCATTCTGGGGCATTTCTAACCCCATCTCTAACGAGTCACTCATTCTAGAATGCTACTGATTCTATCTCTAATGAGGATTCTTCTATAGGATATTACTAATCCTACCTCTGATGAGTCTTTTGTTCGGTTCTAACGAGTTGTACCCCAAAGATTTGAGTTTAACCAAAGCTCTGATACCAGCTGTAACGACACGGATTTCGATCACACCAGTAGGGATTGAAAGCTCGTTCTTCCCTCTTGAATTTTCCTTTTGGAGCTCTTCAATTTATTGTGTGAACTGATCGGAATTTAGGGGGAAAGTTTCGAGCTTTTCTGCTCGTTGAAAAAGAGATGGCGGCGCCCTGAATTAGCTAGGGTTTTTATGGCCTTTATATAGAAAATTTTATATTATTTTATATTTTAAATTCCAAAAATACTCGTGTTTTGATACGAACCCAAAATCAAACCCAACGACTGTCGTCCCTAGCCAAATACCCCCATTTCGAACACAATGGAATATGTTTTGTAGGCCAATACTAATGTCTTTGTAATGACCCACAAATCCATAACATCCGAGTTGACTATATACATCATACGTCCAACCCAAATATCACGAAAATACAACACATTTTTTTAGAAGAAAAGGACAGAAGAAGAACAGACATAACAACAAAGAATCTTACATCGTAGTGGAACAAAATATAATATATCATAACTTTTGAAATACAAAATTTCAACTGTATAACATACACTTATCAGAGTACAACATTTACAACATAGCGGAACAAAAGCTCTATATAACTATGGCTGAAGCCTCCTGCTCCAAGCTACTTTAGATAGATCTGTAAAATCCTGAACTACTTGACTGCCAGTACAAATTTAGGCACCCAAGAGTTTAGGTAGAAAAACACAAAATAAACTCCGGGTCAGTCATTGGACTGGTATGAGTATACAGTTTTAAACAGTTTCAGAAAACTAAATGATACCTTATAAGATCACACCGTAGACCACGCCTTCCTTTATTTTCTAACTTTAGAAAATATATACTATTTATAATTGGAAAATATTCCAATTACTTATCTCTTTTCCGACCTCGTTTATTTCTATACTTAGGAAATATTTATTATTCTATTTCCAAACTTACACTTATTTGGGTTAAAATGGATGTTGTGTAAAACATCGTTACGACAACCCAAATACTATATTCAACTAACTATTATTCAACATTGATCTTCAAGCCTGAAATCTTACTATATATTTGTTAATAATGAAATCAATCAAGTTGGGGTATAACTACCTCTCAGGCCTTGAATGAATAACATTTACAACGTAAAAACAGATATGACTACTTACTCGAATAATCAATACCATACAACTACTTATTCACTTTTACACACGTATACTCTTTCTCTTTCTATTCTTACTATATTTTATTCCTAATCTTCCTTTTTGATTATACTATTCTATTTCTAAGTTCGTTTCCTTATCGACTTCTATACATATTGATATATAGATTTCTAGTTATCAAACGTCCTAAAAATATTCTAACTCCTTAAATTCCCGGAAAATTTTGCCACAACCTCCTTTGTACCGGGAGCATCGGGATATTTCAAATAGCCTCCCATGGCCCTTACCAATCCAAAAAGAAAAAGAAAAGCCAAACGGCTAGCCGATACGGCGCATAAAATCTCATATATGAATTAAATACGTACCTTTTTTGTTGAGCATTCTATTTATATACTTGCATTATCCTTATCCCATACCTGTCTCCTGTATATTTATACCTGTCCAATTTAATTCAACTATACCAATCGTTTTAACTCAAGTTGTTAGTTAAATTTGTTAATTAACTCCTTTGTCTATTCCACTTCTATTTATCCTAACCTATTTCACTTCTATTATTCAAATCTATTATCTTCTATTATTCAAATTCTATATTATAAATCCCATTTGAATTTCTATATTCAAATTCTATATTATAAATCCCATTTGAATTTCTGTATTCAAATTCTATTCAAATTCTATATATTCAAATCTATTCAAATTCTATTTATTCAAATCTATTCAAATTCTATTTGAGTTCTCTTTAATTAAATTTCATTTCAATTCTATGCCTTATTTATAAACAACGTTTATAACTTCACATAAAATCCCACATTATATATTTATAAACAAAGTTTATAAATTCAATTCAAATCCCATATTTTAATCTATAAACAGAGTTTATAAATTCAATTCAAATCCAACATTATAATTTTTAACCAAAGTTTATTAATTCAATACTCGTTTTCTATATATTCAAAACAAGTAAATATTTTCTATAGTTCATTAAAATTTCAAATTCTATTTATAAAAATAGAATTCCCTTTTTAGATCTCATATACCCTTTTTCGATATTTTTATAACTCAATATTCAAGCCCCAGTGATATTTAAAATACCCCAAACAGTCAGTTATCAAATCACAGGATTTAGAACACATCATATATGACAGTATATATATGCAAACAAATAAACAAACATATAATATATTTTTGAGGAATCCAGTCGGATTCCGCCAACCTATTTTCCTGCATCCACAGACGTTAGTCAGCATAGTAATTCCCACCCTGCTTCAAGGCAGATATCGCGGTATGAAGGTCATCCACTAATATATATTTATGGGGAGCATCGGTAAATCATCCGCTATGAAACTGCGGGCATCCGCTAATGAGACTGCGGGAATCCAACCAATCATCAACCCAATATATATAATAGTCAACCAATCCTAGATAACTAATATATTTTTAACAGCAATTAATAAATATTTAAAGCATCCAACAATCAACAAAACAATTATTTTTAACTAATAAAAATAATTCTAAATAAAACAGAGTGAGATTTACTCCTATTTATTTTACTTGTTGAATATCCATTCTGATTCCATTTAGTCTCGTCTAGCATTGACTTGAATTGTTTCAACTTAATTATTCTCGAATGGATTACGCCTATGACATATGATTTTATATTTATCGATTTAACATTTATTTATTTAAATTACGAAGGGATAAGTAAATTATTCCATATTTTCAAATTCGTAAAATCATACCTTGTTGCCTGAGTACCTACGATGCCAACATAATCAATTACTGCGAATCGTTGAGTCCCCAGCACGCTATTTGTCACTGCCTTAAACCCTTTCTCCGAATCTTCCTTATCTAAATTTCCACCTGCGGCTTCTTATTGCAACTACATCATCCACTGTTGTCACCCTCACAAATCGAGCTTGGAAACCCCGTCATCCCACTGTCGATAACCCTGAATCATTGTCAGAGTATTTGAACTCCAATCACTCCCAATACCGAGGTTGCCCCTCCACTTTACTGCTCTCCTTTGAACTTGCGGTGATCCTCTTTGCATTCAAAACCAACAGTGCCTTCCCGAAGTCGCGTACACCTCAGCAATGACGTCGGGCTTCAGAGGATGTGGCGGCTTTGAATCGCGACTCTCTTTCCGCGAGCGTCCCCACTTGGCCATCGAGCTTCATGATTTTTCCGATATTAATTCACGATTTGAAACTTCGAACGGAAATGGATTTCCATAACGAACTCTGGTGTTCGATTTGAAGAGGAAGAGGTGTGGTTTAATTTGATTTTAAAGCATTCAGTTTCAATTTATCCTTCCTGGAAGAAACGAGTTGAAAGAGGGATAGGGGAAGTGTTCATCGCGGTTTATAGCGTGAAGGAGTGGAGGAAGAAAGGCCACCAGTTGATTTGCTCCTATGGTTCTGAATGAGGCACGGTGGGTTTTGATTTGTGGATTTAAAAGAAGCCACAGTTGTTTGGTTTTGTGGAGAAAGAGGAGCCACACAACACTGATATTTTATTTTAATTTTAATTTAAATTAAACCAATATCCTTTAATTAAAATACCCGTGATGTTGAACCCCTTTCTGAATCCAACAACAGTCCTTCCTAGGGTTAAACCACCATTCTGAATCCACTGGTACAGGTTTTAGAGCCCTATTTGATCATCTAGAGCCTATATAAATTTAAATCGATATATTAAATTCAAAAAAATTTAATTCCTTGATTTAAATTAATTTCAAAACAATTAATTCTTCGGAAATCAATTAATATTATTATTCTAATTCAAAAAGGAGTTTGAATTGATTACCTGAACCTTTTCTAATTCAGTGTTGACTTTGAATTCAGTTATTCACTGATTCCTGATTTTGATAATTTAATATATACGATATTAAATCGTAATTGATTATTAAATTGATAACTTAATATAGAATTCCATTTATTTTATCCACCCAATATTTAAATCCTGTATTAAATATTTAAAATTAGCCCATAAGAAATCCGGGTCATTACAATCTTCCCCACTTAAAATAATTTCGTCCTCGAAATTGCTAAGGTAGAAAAAGTGCTACAAACCCATTTATCTTTTCAAAACTTATTTATGTTGATACTCAACATTTCAAACTTCCTTACGTAACTCTCTTTCGAATAAATCCCTATTCGATAACTCCTCCCTTCGAATAACTATATTCGATAATCTCTCTATCGAATAACTAGATTCGAAAACCCTTCTTCGAATAAACTATATTCGATTTACTCTATTCAATTTACTCTTATCAATTAACCCTATTTGATTTAACTCTTATCGATTAACCCTATTTGATTAGCTCTTTTCACTTAATTCCTTCCGAATAAGCTATATTCGATAACTCCTTTAACTCTATTCGAATAAACTATATTCGATTAACTCCTATATTTCTATTTGAATAACTAATATTCGATAACTCCTTTTATTCTATTCGAATAACTTATACTCGATTTAACTCCATTCTCTTGACTCTAGATCACAGCGATCACAATGGTTACGCCTGATTCCCTCAGGAAACATCCGACCGCCTTAGGCTATCTGCAGCCCTGCGAATTACGCTAGCAGTCGTACGAAATGGCAACTTATCCTGAGTAACTATGTTTGACTAACTCTATCTCAATAACTGTATTCGATCAACTTTAATTGAATAACTAACATTCAATTAAATCCTAATTCGATTAACTATGTTCAATTAACTCTATCTGGTTAACTCTTAATTGGAATAACAAATATTCGATAAATTCTAATTGAATAACTAATATTCAATTAACTCTACAGATTCACCCTAACTGATTAACTCTAACTGGTTAATTCTTACTCTAATCGATTTATTCTAACTCTAATCGATTATTTCTAACTCTAATCGACTTCTCCTATTCGAATAACTCTTATTAGATAACATTTATTCATTTATAAAGATTTACTTTTAGTAACGGTTCTTCACTTTATAAATGTTTTCTTTAATAATGTTACTTCACTTATACAAGTGTTGTGTACCCCTTCTATTTAAAACTGTTGGTGTTAAAAACCAACATCTCTTCTCTATATAAGTTCAGACTTATATATTCCATTTATCAAATGATAAATATTTAATTTAATTTATAAACTATTATTTACAAATTAATCTTTTCTATTTATCTGTTAAAAACAGATTTCGATTTTCTATTCATCTTCAAAATATTCCTTTGATCAAATTCTATTTATTTAACAAATAAATATCTCATTTATAACATTCTATTTATTTTCCATAAATAAATATTTCCATTTAATCTATTTGTAAATGTTTTTACAAATATTCCCTTTTAAATTCTATTTGTAAATGTATTTACAATTATTTCTCCTTCTATTTGTTTGCACATAACTTCCTTCGTATTTGTTTTACAAATATTTCCTTTATATTTGTTTTACAAATATATTTTCTTATTAACTCTTTTGGTTTTTCCTTTATTCACACCCCATTCATATTTCATTCACATGGTTTTACTCAATTTATTCATTTCGCTCCATTTAACTTACTTAGGTTAAATTTTCAATCATTCAAATTCCCATTAACTAGTTGCTAATTAACCGTTTTGCCTATTTCACCCTTTTTTATTTGAATATAACTTGTTCAAATATATGTCAACTTAATTATAACTAATCTAATTATATTTTCAACTCGAGTTATATATTCGATTTCGAATATAAATTCTCAATCTCTTTCACTTATCCAAAAACCCAAATTCGATTCAAATTTCCTTTAACTAATTATTTTCCAATTTAGTAAGTTCTATATAACCATTTAAAATATGATTTTTGTCTTAAAACTCATTTCACTTACTTCACTGGAGTTCATATTTATTTTATATCTCCAGTCTGGATTTTTCTAATGCCAATTCGGATTTTATTTCCAAAAAATCCTTTTATTTATTTAATTAAACCGTTATAGTTTTATAATGGTTCTGGAGCTGTTTTTCTAAACTTTTGATTTTGACATAACTCAAAATCTATACGATGAAATCCAAATTTTTCTCTTTCATTAGAAAACTATTGTTCAACCGGTCCCGATGATTCTTGTTTCAAAGAATTCCGACTTCAATTGAGTTCTGTATACTAAATTGAAGTTCAAATCGCCAATTTATGAACTGTCGCGCTACGGCTAGCTCGTTTTAATTATATTTATAAATATAAACGTTTTAACTTTGTTTATAATAAATTCAACTCCATTCTGATATTTTTTTAATATATATCAAATCCATTTTTCCATTTCAACATAATATTTCCAATCTATTTCACTTTTATTTGAAATTCTATATTCAAATTCCGTTTCAATTCTATTTGAAATTTATATTCCAATTCCCATTTCAAAATTCCTTTGAAGTAATATAAATATATACATATATTTATATCTATCTCAAATTCAAAACATTTGAATTTTCAAACAACTTGTTTCTTTTCAAACAAATTTCCATCAAAAAGTTTTCTAAGGCAGTAATTCATCACTTAGAAACTCGAAAATGAACACTGATGATGTTGCGACCATCATCAAGATTATTTTCCAGTCACTAAAGTGAGTTCAGTACTAGATTTCTTTCAAACTCCATTTAGAAAAATATTTTCCAAACTCCCAAGATTTTTAAATTCTGAATTCTTATTTGAATTCATATTTCAATTTATCACATTTATATATTTCATTTCATATACAAATTCCATTGGTTATATATATATATATAACTATTTCGGTTTTTATAATCTAATTCGATTATAATCCTAAAAATCAACTCAACTACTTAAAAACAATATCGTGTCCAATCTTCTTT
The DNA here is from genome assembly GCA_030737875.1 of Allium sativum. Classification (NCBI taxonomy): domain Eukaryota; kingdom Viridiplantae; phylum Streptophyta; class Magnoliopsida; order Asparagales; family Amaryllidaceae; genus Allium; species Allium sativum. The sequence continues at coordinate 689,214,282 of CM060920.1, read as the reverse complement.
TCAAGTGTTTATAAACTACTATCGACGTCGTGGCGTCCCACGATTCGATCATAATTCATAATTCACTCAACAGACTAGTCCACACAATTTAAAACAGTTTTTATATCAAATAACAAATACGCTCTCTCGTATATATATAAATACACTCAACTCATTCTAGGATACTACTGATCCTGTCTCTAATGAGCACATTCCACAAAGCCTAGGTATTCTCTCAACCTAAGCACTGATACCAACTGTAATGACCCGCAAATCCATAACATCCGAGTTGACTATATACATCATACGTCCAACCCAAATATCACAAAAATACGACACATTTTTTTAGAAGAAAAGGACAGAAGAAGAGCAGACATAACAACAAAGAATCTCGCATCGCAGTGGAACAAAATATAATATATCATAACTTTTGAAATACAAAATTTCAACTGTATAACATACACTTATCAGAGTACAACACTTACAACACATCGGAACAATAACTCTATATAACTAACGCTGAAGCCTCCTGCTCTAAGCTCCTTTAGATAGATCTGTAAAATCCTGAACTACTTGACTGCCCGTACAAATTAAGGCACCCAAGAGTTTAGGTAGAACAACACAAAATAAACTCCGGGTCAGTTATGGGACTGGTATGAGTAAACAGTTTTAAACAGTTTCAGAAAACTAAATGATACCTCATAAGACCACGCCGTATAACACGGAACGGGTTTTTCTCTTATGAGAATCCGAACACTTGATTTAACTTTCAAAATCCCTTTGAAAGGAATGATGACCTTTATATCAAATCTTTTGATATTATAATAATGTCTAAATCAAGTAAATAACAATCTAGTGGAACGTTTGCATCTCATGTTCCACATATATAATATACAATCAAAACCGCAAGCACGTATTGGGTAAAGGATTTCCAACTATGACAAGGTATGGAACCACCTTCCGCTGGTATATATCTAGAGGAGAATACACCAAGTTCAGGAAAAACATCATGCAACTCAGCCACACATGACCGACCACTCATTTCGCTTGAGTGTATCGAATGTATATCACCAACGGTTGGGATCAGCAACCGTTTCCCGAATGGGACAACATCAATAATAGATTTTTAGAAGTAAATGAAACACTAGATCAGGTGATTTTACACGCTAATAGGTGCGACCTACATAGCCATGCCGCCTGCCCGATTTCTGTCATTCCCCAGTTGTTGAGGCTTGAGGTTACGATTTCTCATCACATCAGATTCACTTCGAATGCCACATTGTCAGATCCATCGAAAATCACTAATTGACGTCTACAACAGTACATTACGTGTTAGCTAAAGAAGTTTCCTTCTCTGCTTCCACTCTTGGTACGGTTGAAGAAATCAATGTACGTGACCTTTCTGGAAATACTCTGTCAGACATTCATCCATACGAGTCACCCAGGATCAGGATGAACTGAAGGCACTATTCAGTACATCCATCTTAGGCACTGTTATCTAAGACTTATACAAAAGCCATTGCACTTTATTCCGTCTTCGATTATCTTTGGCATATATGATTCGCAATGCTTATGCCAATACAGAGTGGTTCTTTGGATAATAATCCAACCAGTCTCTCCATATTGACAACGATGGTCAAAACTTCGATAGTGTGTGATTTAACTACCGAATAAAAACAAGTGTTTCGATAGTCGATGACTTAACTGTCGAAGAAAACAAGTGTTCATCCAACTATCAAACAATCACTGAGCCCTTAATTAATATTCCATTAATTAAATCTGTAACGAACCAGTTTTTCGATGTTTTAAAATATATATTTATTTGAAAATTTTGGTATTTGAGAATTGATATTCATCTAAAAATTTGAAAGCTAGTTAAAAAATGTGGTTTTGATTTGATTTTTCAAGTGTGAATTTAAATGTTAATCTTTGAATCTGAATGGTTTTATTCAAATTAAACGTTATTAGTATTCTAATATAGTTTTTTTAATATTTGTAAAAAAATTTGATTCTATTTTATTTGATAAGCTATAGACCAAGTTATTATATTTGTTTTAAAATTTGGATTTTATTTAATTTGGAAATTTTGTTTATTTTATTTAGTTTGAATGCGAATTTTATTTGATATTTATTTTGATTTATGTAGATTAGAATTTTAAGTGAAATAGAAGAATAAAAACATTTAGCTGATTTAACAAATCCAAAGGGCACTTGTGTTCATTTTGGTTGAATTAAGCCCATTTTTCTTCCATCATACGTAAAGTTTTACATGTGTTTCCTAGTGCCTGAACTCCTCTACGCGTCCTTCCCTTTTGCCAACTCGTGTCCCTACGATAGAAATTTGACAACACGCGTCCTTCGTTTTTTTATTCCAAAGCCGTTCTCCATTTTCCCCTTTTGCTGTCTCCTTTCTTCTTCAATACATTCTGTTAAAAAATATATATTTAAATCCTTAAATCAAAACCGATTGGAACCAAGTCCCGTTTTCCCCAAAGACCTTCGATTTCCATGGCCAACGATTTGTTCGGTCTTCCCTTTTTGAAATTCGCGTCGCCTTTGACGAACTCCGCTTCCATCAGCATTGCCCGCTACTGAAGTCGCTCAACCGCTGGCTGGCATCGCAAGTACCCTCTCCTTTACCCTTCGAATCGGAACTACGTTCCCTTACCTTCCTCAAAATCGAGCTTCCTCCTCCACCCAATGGTTGACATCATGCATGCCCCCTCTCATATTCGGTTCACTATCCGATCCTCCACCGTCGCCTGAAGGTACCGTGCCAAAAACCCACATCATTGTTGACGATTTCCCTCCCTTGGTTGTGCTACTCCCACCAGTCTAGCAACGACTGGTGTGCCTCGCCTCATGTGCAGCCATCAGTTCCTTACGTTGGTTGCAAAGTAGCGCTCAAAACAGTTTGCACTCCAAGTGCTTGAGTAAATGCCACAAAAGGCTATTGAGTTGGTTTGGGGTTCACTGTTTGGTCTGTAAATCAGATGCCATCTTAAGTTTATGCATGCTGTCCAAATTGCTGTCTAGTCGAACCCAGGTAGTGAGTTTTGCTTTGATTTCCTAATATATTCATTTGCATGTCATATTTATAAACATCATTTGATTCCCTTGGTTAACTAATTTGAAAGGGTTCGGGTTTACTTGTCAAACTCGTCGAGAACCAAACTGGAATGGAATTCGTGCACCTTCTATATCACGTTTGTGTACATATGTATATATATGTATGCAAGCTCTTTTGGATGTATGGTCGTCATTCGGCTATCACGTCTCATCTTCACTTTCGTGTCAAAGTTTGCTTTCACCTTTTAGCCTTGGTAGGTGCGTTTTTTTCACTCACAGACTAACTAATTATTAAGTGAATTAAATGTCTGAGATGTTGAATGGAATGTTAGGTTGTCTAGAAATTGGTTGCTTCGTGATTGTGCACATATGACACACACCGTTATCTTATATGACACAATTTGTATGTGAATGTGTGATATGCTATATTTTATTCTCACCATGCAAGTTCCCCTTAGATTAGAGAAACCATTGCGGGTTGAAATGATAAATACCCAAAGAAACTGTATATTCGAACGATTTGGGATGTAGGTTGAAATGATATATACCCGGGATTCGAATATTTTGAAGAACGGATTGAAATGATAAATATCTGTATCACTTGACCATAGGCTAGAAATTTTATATACAGACACCGTGGTCAATAAAATAAATATTTTTTTTTAAAAAAATATTTTATCTATTTTATAAGTAGAAATTTTAAATAAACTTCTTTTAGCATAAAGAAAAATTTTAAGAAATTTTGTTCAAAATTTGAAATTGAATTTTGTAAGAAATCTCATTTATATTCATATAAATTTGAAAGTGATTCTTCAAGTTAATACTAAAATTTGAATTTATTCTTGGTAAGTTTATATATGAATTTATTGACATGACGGTTTTTGAATAAAATGACGTATTGTAAAAGATTTACATAGACTTGATAAATATTTTCAAACTTATTTTAATATATGATTTGTCAAAGAGATTTGCCATGTGAATGCATACAAAGGATTTTGACTCATAGCTAACGCTAAAGTAGGTTTGGGAATTCATTATATGGATATGTGAATTTCAAGTTAAGTAATGATTCAATAATCATTTTAACGATGAAGTGTTTTATTGAACCAAATCAAGAGAATTGGGTTTAAATATGAATTCTAGTTGGGGAGAAAATTGTAAACATGGATTTATAATTAGATTGGATTCTACTTGTTTAAACTATAATTTATAAAAAGCGATTTTCCACATTACATGGTTTATAACTATTCTTTATAAAATGATTTGATTCTTCAACCATATAAAAATTATAATAGTTTCCAAAAATATATATATATGTTTACACTCTTCTTTTAAATTTAATATACATATACTATTTTCAAACTTAACTTTTCTAAATATATTTATTTTATTTTATCTTATTTGAATAAAAACTTATGTCCAATCGAGTCTAGTAAATCCAAGGATGAATATTGGTTTTATAAATCCTGATCGAATGATTTATAAATGATTTGGGATAATTGATTTTTGGTGGCAAGACTTAAAATAAAGAAATTGGTGATATTTGAAAATATAATTTCAAATTTAATGGCCACGGTCAGAAAAATATACGTAACGTTGGTTGTTAAAGAGACCGGAGTCGGTAAGTGGCATACTCTTTGTCAGTGTCGATACCACTTTAACAACTGTGTACGTGATGGAGTATTCAAAATGACAGTAGGATGGCTTGGAAGCGGCATTTGGATCGAAGACGGTGTACGATACGAAATGGCCTTGACCTTCGGGTCATAATTAAAATGACTAAAACAGGAGCTATACCGTGACTAATTGAGGTCGCACCTCATATCGGACACGCTTCTTCGATACCATTTCTATTACTGTTGTGATTGATTTGGGTGCGCACCCTTTGATTTTTTGGGAGTGTGTTCCGAGGTGGGCGGTTGTGGCTGTTATGCGTTACCACCGGTCCGGGAGTGCAAATGGTAGAATCCTATCCTGGGTATTGCCTCGAGTGCCTTGTCATATTATCCTTATCGAGCCTCTACAATTTGATTTGTATCGTACCTATGGAGTGCCCTCTGATGCCATCGGTTTACGGTGGGTTTACGGTACTGTATAGACTACGGTATTATAAACGGTGTAAGGGTAAAAATGTAATCCCGCTTACGCTATTTTGATATATTTATTTTACTGAATAGACACTAATATAATAGCGTATTATACTATATGTATTAGTTTCACGGATCCTTAAGGGATGGAAATCCCAACCATCCTTTAAGTTATGGATGCATTCCATTTAAACATGTCACTTGAGTTAATTCACTTAAATGAGAATGTTAGTCCTTACTCGAGTATTTGTTTGTTTTATTCCTTGCAAATGCCTGGGTCAGATCGAGTATTACAGCTTGGAAATCTATCTATTAGAGCTTGGGATTTGTTGAAGATGCAGTCATACATCTTATCACTCATGTAGTTACCTCACTTCGGTCGGCTATTCATGTATTAGCAAGGTTCTTAGTCTTCCGCTGTTTCTATATTTATTCTGTACTCTGATTATGTAAGTTTAATGATTTTGTATTATTGCATAAATTTTTCTCCCGCTGTGAGATATTATGTGTTATGTGTCTGTGATTCTGTGATGATTTGTATTTCAACTACATAAGCAATAACAATCTGTCGTTTTGAACGGTTCGAGTTGGTTTAATTACCGACTTGGAGCGGTCAAAAAGACAGGTCGTTATATTTGGTATAAGAGCTTTGGTGCATACAAACCTTAGCTAATGAGGTTGAAACGCTCATTAGAGTTGGAGTAGAAATACTCTAGAATGAGCGAAATCATCTTGGAATCATACCTAAGAGAGCGTATTTTGAAAATAAAATATTTTAAATGATTTTAAGGATTTTAATGGATTTTCTATATATAATTAATTTGAAATTTTCGCCTTGTATATAAAAATATCCTCGTTTAAATCTTGTTCATTTGAGTTCCTCTGTAACAACCCGTATTTTTGAATAACATATTATAACATAAATGGAGGCAGAATTAAACTGTAAAATCTGAATCAAGGGAAACAGGCTGTGCCATTGCGTTCGTCTCGGAAAAATACGCGAAATAGAGTCCGAGTTTTCGAAAATCGGAGTCCATATGACCAAGATATGGCCTCGCGAAGTTTCACGGAAAATTCACAAATTAAAGTATACTTAATTAAGTGAAATGGGTTGCGCAGAGAAATATATATATATTGATATATATATATATATATATATAATTGAAAATTTAATAAATAAATATGCAAAAATGTTCAAAACAGCGAATTGGGAGAGGGGAATAACCGAACCGGCCGATTTTTGAGGTCGACCCAAGCCTGCTGGGTCGACTAGGGGTTAATCCAGGGTGTTTGGCTATCAACCCGTGGGCCGATTCGCTCAAATGCAGATTTTGCATTTGAATGGTTCTCATGGTTCAGCTTTAATCTAAAGGCCCTAGATGGTTCCTACACTTGACTTCTTCCCCAAGACATGCTTTGATGGCTTGGATTGAATCTAGGGTTATTCCTATGGCTAATACTATCCTAATCTTCTATAAAAAGGACCTAACACCTAGCCTAAATCATCATTATTCATTCCTACAACTAAACTATGCCAAAATTGTTCCTCTCATGGCCTCCACTCTCATGCTAAAATTTCTAAGTTAAATTATATGAGAGATTTTGAATGCATACAAGTATTTTCAAGCTTGTATGAATGTTCTTAGTTTGCATTCAAGTCAAGTTGCAACATTTCTATTTCAAAGCAAGGGTTTTTATTGATTTGGCTCAAGGGATTTTCATTTGGAGCTTGCATATTTGGGTCTTTTTGGTGATTGCATAAGGGCTTCGTCTCAATCTTTTAATAACTATTTATTTATGTCTTCATAGCATGGTAAGCCCTTTTCTACTTTCTTTTTATTAACTCTAAAGTTAAATGAATGATGCAAGTTTGGGGTTGATCATTATGATATGCAAGTTTGGTTGATCATTATATGCAAGTTTGGTTGATCATTATATGCAAGTTTGGTTGATCATTATATCCAAGTTTGGTTGATCATTATATGCAAGTTTGGTTGATCATTATATGCAAGTTTGGATGATCATTATGCAAGTGGGTTTAATCATTATGTATGACACATGTTGCTATGTTATGCAAGTTTGGGTTGATCATGTTATCATGTTATGAAAGTTAAACTTGAAGTTGTGAGCTTAAAGCTTCAAGCTTTATGTTGAAGGTTGCATTTTGGCAACATGGAAGTTATCATATCCCTTATGATAACTTGCATATGAGGCTAAATGCGAACTTCTAGCAACTTCTACATGTCATTTATCACCATGTATCACTCATATGCTAAGTTTGGTTTTATGCATGCTTTTGAAGCCTAATAATGCAATATGCAAGTATATGAACATATGTACATTTCATATGCCACCATGATAAACTTGTAGCTTCAACACCTTTTTGTCATAATTACGCCAAGTTCCCTATTTTATCCTTTATGCGTTGTTGCGACTATGTAAACGATGGGATTACGTTGGGGTTGGGTAACATTATGACATAAACATGGTTTTTATAACATAACGTGATATGTTAACTTGTAATTATGTTTTGGAAACATAATGGACATGACACTTAGAAAATATGAGTGTGGCCAACTCGAGGTTGGGTTGAGTTTGTAGCATAAATCTACCCGGACCCGCCCGACTTAACTAGTGGCTACAAACAATAGGACCCAATGTGAGAAGTTGGTCATGTTGTGCTCGAACCCGAGGTTAGACCTAGTTGTGGTGTAAAGCTACCCGGACCCGCCCGGCTTAACTAATAACCACAACAAAGTCTAATGTGAGAGGTTAAAGCGCATTAAGTTAATGAATGCCTCCTGATTAGGGTTAAGTCATGGTCCACTTAATATTAATCAATTTGGGCTTGATGGGTTAATCGGGATTAAGTCAGGAGCCTTGGGTACTCTTAACAAATTTAACCCACGTTTGGATTGGGTTAACCACATTTAACCCGTTAAGAAACCCTAGTTGCGTGGTCCTTTTCAGCAGTAACCTTCTAGATAGTATCATAAGACCCTAGGACTAGGCTAGGGTGGGGCATGATTACTGGGCTGATTGTAAGAGACCAAAAGAGACGGCTGAATGATGCCCCGGTTGTTCAGGCAGACCATGGTCGTGCACATTAAGTCCGGAGTTGAACACGGGCACCGGTAGGTTTGGACTGTGCATCATGGTATGGTGTCTGAGGGTTACATCGTAGGGCCAGATACACCCTAGGGTGGACCCTGCACAGTCAACTACATTACATGATTAAGCCGTATGACACTGACACCTGACGAGTTAGGCTTATAGGGAGCCGATCGACTAGACCGAGTAGTTGGACCTTGATTTAGGTCATCTCATGATGTTGGGCCAAGCTTGGGCCAAGGGATCAATTCTTGTTTTTACTTGACATGTTAGAATGCTAGTACACCCGTGGTGCAAAACTTAACCTTAATTATGCGATGACACCTTTATCTATCTTGTTAGTTGATCATCATGCCAGTATGTTGTTATCCTTATGTTCATCTCAGCTTCTCATGCCAGTTAACTTTACTAGTTCATAGAAAGATAGTAGTAGGGCTTACCAGTCTTTTTGACTGACCTGTTTTCTTTCCCCTCTTTTCTTCCGTTTCCCCCCCTCAGGTTCTCAGGGTGGGAACATTGGAGCTTAGCTTGGATCTTTACAGCTTGCTTACTGGATTTGCTCATGTACGGTTTTGGACATTGAGCTAGCTATGGTTTATCACTTCATTTTGGGGATAGTACTTTATGTATTTCAGTTTTTCAGTTTATGCTTTTATCTAGACTTTGTTGTTGGAAAATAATGACCAGGTACTTTGTTGTAACATGACTATGGTTTTGAAATGCTAAGTTTTATCCGCTGCTTTACTACTCTGTTTTACTTATATGTTCTGTCTTGTGATATCTGCATGCATGTTTACCTTGTTTAATGCCCCTCCAAAGCTAATGTCCTTGCAAGAGTGGCATTGGCGGAGGTGGGGTGTTACATTTGGTATCAGAGCATAAGGTTTAAGAGATTGGACAAAAGTTTTTTTTTAAAACGTACCTTTTGAAGAACTATTTTCAAAACCAATTAAGTATTTTCCAAGAAAAGTCTAGTTTATTTTAAAAGGCTATTCCCCAAAAGCCATAGCACTATCCTTCGTTTCTTCGTTCTGAATCTATCTTTTTCTTCGTTTTAGTATGGCCGATCGCTTTAACATCCCGGAAGGCGTTCAAGTACCCGTCTGGTTCCGGAGATTTATGGAGGCAAGGGCGAATGAAGCCGGCCCCGCAACCATTCATCCTCCTTCCCTCGTCGCTAACATCTCTCCTCCTCCCGTAGCTGAGGTTCCTCCTCCCCCTCAGCATACACAAGTGAATTTCGCGGAGCTTTGCAAAGACTTTAAGGCGATGGGTTGCAAGAATTTTGTCGGAACGGAGACTTCTGTGGAGGCAAGAAACTGGTTAAAGGAAACTGAAGACCTCTTTGCTATCTTTGAGGTGGAAGATCGTTGGAAAGTTCTGTTGGCGGTATGGCTATTAAAAGGGGAAGCTGCTTATTGGTGGGAAGTCACCACCACTACTAGACCCATTGAGACTTGGGATGACTTTAGGAGAAGGTTGGACTAAAGTTTCTATCATCGACTGAAGAGAATCTTCAGATGGAGAGGTTCCTATCTCTAAAGCAAGGGGACATGACCGTTAGGGAATACGTGGATAAGTTTAGTCAACTTGCTCCGTTCGGTCTAGAATTGGTAAACACAGCTCGGAAGAAGGTCCTACACTTTGCTCTAGGATTGAATGAGCCATTGCGCGGTTTGGCCATGTCTCATATACCTCTGGGGGCGACCTTCGAGAGTTTGGTGAATATGGCCCTACTCCAAGAGGGAGATAAGAGTGGCAAGAAGGAGGTCAAGGCAAATGAGTCCCAAGGCAAGAAGGAAGATACCGAGAGAAGAGACAAGAACAATAAGAAGAGGAAATGCAACTTCTGTGGGATTACTGGACACATAGCCAAAGACTGTAGGAAGAAGAAAAGGAAGTTCGGGGGATGCTTTCATTGCGGAGAGTCTGGACATTTTAGCAAGGATTGCCCCAAGAAGCAAGGACAAGGGCAAGGACAAACTCAGCAAGTAAGACCCTCTGGAGGGCAATTGCAGGCTCTCCTCGCGCTTCCAGCTTTTGATCGAGGTAGAGTTTTTATAGAAATTCATGTTTACATTTCTGATTTTCCTGTTCGCACCTTATTTGATTCTGGCGCATCGCATTGTTTTATCTCTTCTGATATTGTTGAAAGTTTGCACCTAAGTACTAGCTTAGTTGAGGATCCCGTTTGTGTTTCAAATCCAATTGGGGGTTCCGCCCATCTACCTGTGATTTGTGTGGATTTGAAAACCTCTATCTTGAGCATAGAATTCATGTGTAATGTTTAGGTTCTCGGGTTTATAGGATACGGGTTGATTTTGGAGGTGGATTGGTTGTCCAGTTATGGAGCCATTCTTGACTGTGAGCATAGGGTAGTGAGGCTCATGACTCGCCTCGGTAATACCCTAGAAATTTCTTGTAACCCTAGAGGTCCCGTCATGCTATGTTATCTTGAATCTCTCGACTCGTCCATCGATGATCTGCAATCTGTAAGGGTGGTCCGAGACTATCCTGATGTCTTTGAAGATGTTAGGAGGTTACCCCCTAAACGAGAGATAGATTTCCGCATTTATCTAGTTGATAATGCCAAGCCAGTATCATTGCCAGTTAGGCACATGGCTCCACGTGATAGAAGGGAGCTCAGTAAGCAAATCAAGGAGTTGCTTGAGAAAATTTTTATTAGGCGAAGCATTTCTGAATGGGGTGCTCCGGTGGTATTCGCTACTAAGGCGGATGGTTCGCTTCGTCTATGTGTTGATTATCGAGAGTTGAACAAGCTGACAAAGAAGAATAGGCACCCGTTACCGAGGATTGATGATCTCTTTTGGTGCTTCTGTTTTCTCTCAACTCGATCTAGCCACCGGATTCCATCAGCTTAGAGTAGCTGAGGATAGCATTGATAAAACTGCGTTTAGGACTCCAGATGGATTCTTTGAATGGCTTGTCATGCCATTCGGTTTGACTAATGCACCTGCATACTTCGTGGACTTGATGAGTAGGGTGTTTAGGGTGTTCCTTAACAAGTTTGTCGTTGTCTTCGTGGATGATATTCTGTTCTTCTCAAAGGATGAGGAATAACATGCAAGGCATCTCAAGGAAGTGATGGATACGCTTAGAGCGCATCAGTTGAAAGCCAAGTTCTCCAAATATCATTTCTGGAGAAAGGAAGTTCGGTTTCTTGGACGTATAGTTTCTAAGCAAGGCATAGCGGTGGATCCCGCGAAAGAGGTTGTGGTTCAAGATTGGAAGACTCCTAGGAATGCGACCGAAGTAAGAAGCTTTTTCGGTTTGGCGGGCTACTATAGGAAGTTCATCAGGGAATTCGCTAAGATTTCGACCCCTCTTACTAAGTTGACGAAGAAGAACTTAGTCTTTGCATGGGACTTGGAGTGTGAGCTTGCTTTTCAAAGGCTCAAGAGAGCCCTTACCTCAGCTCCAGTTTGGCAATGTGGATTGGTACTTGTTTTCAAGAGATAGTTTTCTACGTAGGATACCGTATAGTATGTAAACGAGATCCAAGATTCACTAACGAATCTTGGAAAGCTTGCATGAAACCATGAGTACGCAGCTAGGTGGAAGCCAAGTATTTTAGGCAAAGAATAAGTGGAAGTGGAATGAGAGGCAATGGTGAAATGAGTTCTAACTCATATTTTGGAAACAAGAATTAAGAACTACGGAATTGCGAAGTTAAAAGACGGTCAGGGCACGATGGGATTAAGCACAAGAAAATGCGGCTTAGAAGATCGAAGACTAGATACGCGCATTATATCTCTTTCTAAGAGTATATCCTTGATCCCTATTGTTCCGTAGAGCTTACTCGCATGCTATCTTTTAAGTATATCCTCTCGGTCCTATCCTCAATCTTAGTTCTGTTGCAAACCCCATAAGGAGTATGACTCGCCTGTTTGTGAGATATAGTTGGGGTGAAGATGTTCGTCACCAAACTATTTGGGCTTTATAGGATATGGGTAATAATTGATAGACTTACAAAGAAAGCCCATTTTATTCCGGTGAAAAGCAAGAGGACCGTATCATGGCTAGCATCTGTTTATCTTCGAAAGATAGTACGGTTGCATGGAGTTCCTTCTAGCATAGTTAGCGATCGTGACCCAATTTTCACTAGCCAGTTCTGGAATAGTTTGCAAGAAGCAATGGGTACACGATTGAATCTGAGTACAGCCTATCACCCCCAGACGGATGGCCAAACCGAAAGGGTGAATAGAGTGCTAGAAGATCTTTTGAGGCTTTGTGTTCTCGACTTCGGTGGTACTTGGGAAGACCACCTTCCTCTTGTAGAGTTCGCTTATAATAATAGCTATCAAGCCAGCATAGGGATGGCACCATTTGAAGCTTCGTATGGGAGGCCGTGCAAGCCACCAACATGTTGGTGGGAATACGACGGATAAGCTTATAATTGAGCCCGACATGATAAGGGACACATCCGAGAGGGTTGAATTGATTCAAAGACGGATGAAAACGGCCCAAGACAAACAGAAATCCTATGCAGACAAGCGAAGGACAGACTTGGAATTTAAAGTTGGAGATATGGTCTTTGTGAAGATTTCTCTTTTGCGAAATATGGTTCGCTAACACCAAGGATCGTAGGACCCCTCCCTACTATAGAAAGAGTCAGGAAGATGACTTATAAGGTGGAATTTCCGAGAAGCTAGCCGGAGTGCATAATGTCTTTCATGTCTCGCATCTCCGAAAGTGCCTACATGAGTCCGCTGAGGTGGTTGAACCAAGCATTCTTGAAGACATTGAGGTAGAGAAAGAAGCAACCTTGAGAAAGGCTCCGATTCGTATCTTGGGAACAGAGATCAAGAAACTAAGGAATCGAGAAGTCAAATTGGTGAAAGTTCAGTGGGGTGAAGCCGACGAAGATGCAACTTGGGAAACCGAGGAGAAGATGCGTGGGTTTTATCCATTTCTTTTTGAGGGTACACTCTCGATCTCTTTTCCTAATTAGCATATCTTTCTTTTTATCCATGTTTATCCTGTTTATCTTATTATCTCGTTAATCATGTTATGAGGACCTTAGGTAGAAACCCTTTGGATGAAACATGTATTTGAAACATGTTATGCTTGATGGTTGCAAGTGGTTGCAAGTGTTTGCACGTGGATACTCGTGGATGCATGATACACATTAGGCACTAAGATCGGCTCACACACTCTCATACCGCATATGCATGAGTGTTTATGCTTATTCATGGATGAAACTTGTTATGCTATCACGTGGATGTTGCATATGGATGAATGTTATGTGCACTCATGTAGAGACTATGAGTTATGTTAGGAATTTGCATACATATGGACTCATTTCACTAACATGCTTTGCATTAAGGAGGTTTACTAAATCAGTAACCGCCTGATTTTTGCATTAGATAAGTACATATACACACACCTTTGCATATGATCATACAACATTTAGAATCCTTTAAGGACAATGACTGCACGTGGATGATGTTTTGAGTAGATGGGTGATGGATGGTAGGATACGTTCTTCCTAACTTGGAGATTTCGGGGACGAAATCCTTTAAGGAGGGGAGAATGTAACAACCCGTATTTTTGAATAACATATTATAACATAAATGGAGGCAGAATTAAACTGTAAAATCTGAATCAAGGGAAACGGGCTGTGCCATTGCTTTCGTCTCGGAAAAATACGCGAAATAGAGTCCGAGTTTTCGAAAATCGGAGTCCGTATGACCAAGATATGGCCTCACGAAGTTTCACGGAAAATTCACAAATTAAAGTATACTTAATTAAGTGAAATGGGTTGCGCAGAGAAATATATATATATATATTGATATATATATATATAATTGAAAATTTAATAAATAAATATGCAAAAATGTTCAAAACAGCGAATTGGGAGAGGGGAATAACCGAACCGGCCGATTTTTGAGGTCGACCCGAGCTAGCTGGGTCGACTAGGGGTTAATCCAGGGTGTTTGGCTGTCAACCCGTGGGCCGATTCGCTCAAATGCAGATTTTGCATTTGAATGGTTCTCATGGTTCAGCTTTAATATAAAGGCCCTAGATGGTTCCTACACTTGACTTCTTCCCCAAGACATGCTTTGATGGCTTGGATTGAATCTAGGGTTAATCCTATAGCTAATACTATCCTAATCTTCTATAAAAAGGACCTAACACCTAGCCTAAATCATCATTATTCATTCCTACAACTAAACTATGCCAAAATTGTTCCTCTCATGGCCTCCACTCTCATGCTAAAATTTCTAAGTTAAATTATATGAGAGATTTTGAATGCATACAAGTATTTTCAAGCTTGTATGAATGTTCTTAGTTTGCATTCAAGTCAAGTTGCAACATTTCTATTTCAAAGCAAGGGTTTTTATTGATTTGGCTCAAGGGTTTTTCATTTGGAGCTTGCATATTTGGGTCTTTTTGGTGATTGCATAAGGGCTTCGTCTCAATCTTTTAATAACTATTTATTTGTGTCTTCATAGCATGGTAAGCCCTTTTCTACTTTCTTTTTATTAACTCTAAAGTTAAATGAATGATGCAAGTTTGGGGTTGATCATTATATGCAAGTTTGGTTGATCATTATATGCAAGTTTGGTTGATCATTATATGCAAGTTTGGATGATCATTATGCAACTGGGTTTAATCATTATGTATGACACATGTTGCTATGTTATGCAAGTTTGGGTTGATCATGTTATCATGTTATGCAAGTTAAACTTGAAGTTGTGAGCTTAAAGCTTCAAGCTTTATGTTGAAGGTTGCATTTTGGCAACATGGAAGTTATCATATCCCTTATGATAACTTGCATATGAGGCTAAATGCGAACTTCTAGCAACTTCTACATGTCATTTATCACCATGTATCACTCATATGCTAAGTTTGGTTTTATGCATGCTTTTGAAGCCTAATAATGCAATATGCAAGTATATGAACATATGTACATTTCATATGCCACCATGATAAACTTGTAGCTTCAACACCTTTTTGTCATAATTACGCCAAGTTCCCTATTTTATCCTTTATGCGTTGTTGCGACTATGTAAACGATGGGATTACGTTGGGGTTGGGTAACATTATGACATAAACATGGTTTTTATAACATAACGTGATATGTTAACTTGTAATTATGTTTTGGAAACATAATGGACATGACACTTAGAAAATATGAGTGTGGCCAACTCGAGGTTGGGTTGAGTTTGTAGCATAAATCTACCCGGACCCGCCCGGCTTAACTAGTGGCTACAAACATGTAACGGCTGGAAATTTCCGACTCCTCGAGAGTCGGAATTTCCGGGACGTTAGTAAAAGAATTTAGAAGGTGAGAAAGAAAAGATAGAACTAATAGAATAGAAGAAGAAGAACATCAGAATCATCAGAGTAACACGAATCTCACAGCGGAACGAATAACATATAATATATAACATAACTTTGAAGTAAACAGTTATATATCTATACAATAGCACTTATCAGAGTACAACACTTACAACACAGCGGAAATAACTATAGCTATAAAATCTTGCAGCCTCCTGCTCCAAGCTCTCCAAGTATATCTGTAAATCCCGACTACTTGACTGCCCGTACAAATTTAGGCACCCAAGAGTTTAGGGAAAACAACAAAGTAAACTCCGGGTCAGTCATGGGACTGGTATGAGTAAAATAGTTTAAAACAGGTATAGGATATCTCATAAGACCACGCCGTGAATACGGAACGGGTTTTTCCCTTATGAGTAACTGAACAACTTTGACAAGCAATATCATTGTGATATTATAATAATGTCTAAGTACAAATAGATATCAATCTAGCAGAAACGCTTGCATCTCACGTTCTACATACATAGTATAAAATCATAAACCGCAGGGCGCTTATCGAAGAATGGATTCCAACAGACAAGGTATGGGAGCACCTTCTGAATAGTGTACTCTAGAGGTGATACACTCAGGGTTCAACAAGAACGTCTTGCAACCCGGCCACACATGACCGCTCACTCATTTAGCTTGAGTGTCGCGAATATATTGCCACCACGGTTATAGGCCATCAAACCGTCATCCGAAGATACAGAATCAAAAAGAAGTATAAATATGAATATTCCCTAGATCGGTGACAATACACCCTGCTTGGGGATGACCCAACTAGCCATGCTGCCTAGCCCAACTTTTGTTACTTCCCGGTGTGAGGCTAGAAGCTACGTCTATCTTCAGAACATCTGATCACCATTCACTTTGAATGCCACATCGTCATACCCGCCAAATCACAAATTGACTTATCCAAAAATAACACGGGTATATAGCTAAGAGAAACGAATTCCTCCGCCACCAAACGTGAATACGTTTGAACAGATCAACTTACGCGATCCATTGGATATACTCTGTCAGACCTTCTTCCATATACGTTGTCCTGGGACTGGACAAACCGAAGGCACTATTCAGTATATCCATCTTAATCACTGTTATCTAAGACTTATACAACAGCCCTTGCACTTTACTCCGTCTTCAATTTATCTTTGGCAGATATTGCTCGCAACGCTTATGCCAATACAGAGTGGTTCTTTGGATAGTAATCCAACCGGTCTCTCCATATTAACAACGTTAAAATGGTAAAAACTTTGATAGTCTGTGATTCAACTATCAAATGAAAACATGTCGGTGTACAAACAACGATCTTATTTCCAAATGGAAATTCGATCGATCAATCATCATATGTTCATATTTCCTTATTTCATATATTTAGAAAATATATGTTATTAATCATTGGAAAACATTTCCATAGCTTATTTTCACATCACTATTATTTCGCAACTATCAGTCCCTAACTGTAACTAGTATGAGAACAATTCTCTAAGTATCAATTCGGAAGGTCGAAACCAACATCAGATCGTCACTTAGAAAACCGTTCAACTTATCCTCTCCAGTCAGTTTCTGATTTTGCTTAACTCTATTTCTTAAATTCTTATCACGAAAACATTTCATTTTCTATGTTTAGAAAACATATCTGATTATATTTGGAAAACGTTCCCAAAACTCATTTACGGATTTCAAATGAACGTTGTATAAAACATCGTTTCGCTTAATCCATTAATCGCTTATTCCTTAACTTTATTCCTAATCAACCTTTTAGATCGAACCACAACTATTCCTTTGTCAATTCTGAAGTCAATCAAGTTGGGGTATAATTACCTCTCAGACCTTAATTGAACAACGTCCTTTACTGTGAAATAGATGAAGCTCGTCACTCACTTTTTACAATCATCTGTTTTACGCAAATTCTCGGATTCAGGTTACGAATCCACTTCTTATATGACAACGTTTGATTATAACTATAACGTTATAATTCCTACTTCTGCAATGTCTAACCTAAATTATAACTTTATCTCCTAACTCGAATAATTTAACAGACACCTAATTTCTAAATCAATAACTAAATCTTGATTTAAACCCTGGAAAGTAAATAGTACTTTCCCGAATTCGCTATAATCGAATTCGACGTATAACTCTCTTTCGAGTAATCTCTATTTGATTAACTCTTCTTCGAATAACCTATATTCGATTATCTCTCTTCGAATACTCATATTCGAAATCTCTCTCTTTCGAATAAACAATATTCGATCTCTTTCTTTCGAATATGCTATATTCGAAAATCTCCTTTCGATTTACTAATTGATAACTCCTTTCGATCAAACTAAATTCGACAACTCCTTTAACTCTATTCGAATAACTAATATTCGACTAACTCCTTTGGATCGACTCATTTGATTAACTCCTTCGATTAACTAATTCGAATAACTTACCTTCAAATAACCAATATTCGATTTACTCTAACTCGGTTAACTTAATTCTAATCGATTTACTCCATTTCGATTCAACTTAATTCAAATCGATTAACTTAACTCAAATTGATTAACTCTTTTCGAATAACTAAATTCGATTTAACTCTTCTCGAATAACTACATTTGATTAACTCAAATTGAATAACTAATATTCAATTAACTCTTACGTGTTTAACTCTATTCGAATAACTAATTCGAATCACTCTAATGTGTTTCACTCTATTCAAATATCTAATTCGAATAACTCATTTCGAATAACTAAATTCGATTAACTCTTTAACTTTACTCGAATAACTATATTCGATTAACACCTTCTTTCGAATAACTATATTCGATTAACTCTTCGACTAACTCCTTTGGATTAACCAACTTCGAATAACTCCTTTGGATTAGCTAACTTCGAATAACTCCTTTGGATTAACTAACTTCGAATAACTCCTTTGGATTAACCAACTTCGAATAACCAATATTCGATAACTACTCTTCGAATAACTAATATTCGGTAACTCTTCTCAAATGAATCACATTTGATTTCTCCACTCGAATAAACTATATTCGATAACTCTTCTCAAATGAATAACATTTGATTTCTCCACTCGAATAAACTATATTCGATTTCTCTTCTCTCGAATACACTATATTCGATAACTCTACTTCGGATAAGTGATATTCGACAACTCTACTCGATTAACTCTACTTGGATAGCTCTAACTGATCAACTCTAACTGGTCAACTCTAACTGGTTAACTCAACTGGTTAACTCAACTGGTTTAACCTAACTGGTTAACTCTAACTGGTTAACTCAACAGATCCACTCGGTTTAACTTAGCTAATTCACGTTGATTAACTCTAACCGATTCACTTAGTTTAACTCAACTAATTCACTTCGATTAACCACTTAGTTTAACTTAACTAATTCACATCGATTAATCACTTAGTTTAACTTAACTAATTCACTTCGATTAACTCGACCAATTCACTTGGTTAACTCCTATTTATTTAACAAATAAATATCTCCTTTAGTTTAATTCTATTCATTTAATCTCTAAATAAATACCCTTTATATTTCTTTTAACGAATATAATTCCTTTATATTTTGATTAACAAATATCCCCTTATATTCGATTAACATACATATTCCCTTGTATTTGATTTACAAATATAATTCTTTTATATTTGATTCACCAACTATATTCCTTTATATTCAGAATCCTTTTTATTATATGTATATATATATATAAAATTCCTTGATTTTATATAAATAAACTATTTTCGAAATATACTTTGAAAACCCCTCTCCTACATTTTGGTATTTCTCATGGTATTTAACACACCATATAACAACAATAAATATCGTCCCCCCACACATAATCACACAGATTATATACATCACATTATATATCACAATATAAAAATCACAGTAAAATAACTGTTGAGGAATCCAATTGGATTCCTCCAACCTGTTTCCCTGCATCCACAGATGTTAGACAATATAGATAACATCACTTTCAGTTCCATATGATATATTCTGTTAAACAGAATCAATATAGAAATTTAACTAACTGACTAGCAGTTCAATCAACCAATCAACACACAGTCAAACAGACAATTTTAAGAGTTCTAAGAATTACAACGTGAAAATAAAACTGTTTAGAGTTTGTGAGATTTACTCACATTGGATGATCATTGTTAATAACGATAATTGTCTCTTGTTTCTGACGTACGTTTTATTTCACCATAAATCCCGACATGCTCAGAATCATTTCCAACCAGTTCCATCATCTAGTTGCATTCATACGATCGTATCAGATCTTTTCTCTCCATATTTAAATCAGTTCTGTAATCCCTTTTCTTTTCTTCGTTGGGCCTTAGCCAGTAAGAGTGGTCCATTCATTGCCTTGTATGTCCTCGTTTAAAACAAAGTTGCTCACGTCAGTACCCCTTATCACCCCTTCACTCACGCTTCGCATATACCCTTTACAGTAAACTCCAAATGTCTGCTCCTGTATAATGTTTCTCGCCATTTCGATCTGCAGAGAACTACTCCATTTTTCTTTGCTTCGATTTGTTCAAAGCTTCCCAGGCCCATTATATTCCTCCACGTGTCTTCATACTTCACTTGTTTCAGTTGCACCATGTTTAACACTCCTTCAGAAAAAATCCAACCATGCACCGTCTATACACTCTCAGGTCCTCCTTCCCATTTCAGAATGCCACCATTTGTTTCACAAAGAAAATCATGAACCTAACACTCTTTTTGGTCCTTCTTCACGTCCCATTAACGCACCACAGTATCACAACTTTATTCTCGGAACACCCCAAAGTTTTCTAATCACCAGACCCTCAAACAACTCCTTTTTAAGTCCTTCTCTCACGGCTACAGGAAAGTTCATTTCCCTGCTCCCGCATGCTCCTGTAGCACCCAAACTTCTCACGCAATTTCTCTCTCTCCTCCTTCTTGTTTCAAACACAGAACACCCCTCAACGCCATCATCATCTCGCCTTAAGTCCAACTCCATCGATCAACCTCGCAACTCCTAGCTCGACAATACACTCGCTGGAAATTCTGAGCGAATCAAATGGCCACTGAATGCCATGAAACCATTACCAGATTTAAGCGTTTCCTCCTAGGATTCGAAATATGTTTAAGTAACAATTTATAGAAGTTGTTTGATTTGAGAAAGAGGATTTCTCTCGTTTCATTTTGCTGAAGAAAGAAAGGTTGTGGCGGCTAAAATTTTAGGTCTTAGGAAGAAACATGGTTTTTTATAATGTTTCGGAAGCATTATGTATGGAGCTCAGCAGGCCACATTTTCAGTTTTGAGCGGCAGAAAATGTGCGATGGAGAAGAAGTCCATTGTGGCTTTGCTTTGATCCGAGAATGAATGGAAAAGGGTGATGAAATGTGGACCTATGTTTGATCGGGGAAATGATATTAGGTTAGAGGGATTTTAGTTTCTTTGAAATCTGTGGAGGATGGGTTTCCACGCTGAACACAGACCGATGTGGTGGTTGTAAGCAGATGATGGACGTGGCTTAAGTTTTCGTTAGAGAAAAATAGGTTTTTGTTTAAGGGTTGTAAAGTTTTACCTTTCCGGTTACGTCCAATTTCATTAATATATGAGCTGCTCCAGACAGAAATAAATATACCGTTGTGACAAGCTCGGTGTCACGATCCCAAAAATATAATAATATCGGTAGATTAACTCATATTTTGAAACTTCAAAATGTTGATTTTAGGGTGCGAAATACTTCAAATCAAAAGTCGCATATTTAATTAATTAAAAATTACCATAAAATTCTAAAAATTAAATTAACTCTACGCCTCAAAAGAACCACATCTAAATTCAAATCCCATATCTAGTTATATTGAAAAACCCTTTTATAACGTAAATAAAGCGTCGCAAATTATAAAGGAATTCTACAGTGACTTTTCTGAAATTTGATTTGGACATATCTCAAAATCTCCACAACGAAATCCTGATTTTTCTCTTCCACTAGAAAGATATACTCCACTAGCTCCACACGTTTCTTGTTTCACAAAAATCCGGCTTAAAACGAATTATGTACATTCAGTTGAAGTTCGAATCGCCAATTTACGAACTGCAACGACGTTTCAGGTTCGTTTTAATTATAATTATAAATTATAAGTTCGAACGTTGTACTTTAAGTCATCGATATCGCCAAATCGATATATTAATAATTAAATAAATTAATTATTCGACAGCTAACAAAACGCGCCATTACAAAACAATAGGACCCAATGTGAGAAGTTGGTCATGTTGTGCTCGAACCCGAGGTTAGACCTAGTTGTGGTGTAAAGCTACCCGGACCCGCCCGGCTTAACTAGTAACCACAACAAAGTCTAATGTGAGAGGTTAAAGCGCATTAAGTTAATGAATGCCTCCTGATTAGGGTTAAGTCATGGTCCACTTAATACTTAACCAATTTGGGCTTGATGGGTTAATCGGGGTTAAGTCAAGAGCCTTGGGTACTCTTAACCAATTTAACCCACGTTTGGATCGGGTTAACCACATTTAACCCGTTAAGAAACCCTAGTTGCATGGTCCTTTTCAGCAGTAACCTTCTAGATAGCATCATAAGACCCTGGGACTAGGCTTGGGTGGGGCACGATTACTGGGCTGATTGTAAGAGACCAAAAGAGACGGCTGAATGATGCCCCGGTTGTTCAGGCGGACCATGGTCGCGCACATTAAGTCCGGAGTTGAACACAGGCACCGGTAGGTTTGGACTGTGCATCATGGTATGGTGTCTGAGGGTTACACCGTAGGGCCAGATACACCCTAGGGTGGACCCTGCACAGTCAACTACATTACATGATTAAGCCGTATGACACCGACACCTGACGAGTTAGGCTTATAGGGAGCCGATCGACTAGACCGAGTAGTTGGACCTTGATTTAGGTCATCTCATGATGTTGGGCCAAGCTTGGGCCAAGGGATCAATTCTTGTTTTTACTTGACATGTTAGAATGCTAGTACACCCGTGGTGCAAAACTTAACCTTAATTATGCGATGACAACTTTATCTATCTTGTTAGTTGATCATCATGCCAGTATGTTGTTATCCTTATGTTCATCTCAGCTTCTCATGCCAGTTAACTTTACTAGTTCATAGACAGATTGTAGTAGGGCTTACCAGTCTTTTTGACTGACCTGTTTTCTTTCGCCTCTTTTCTTCCGTCCCCCCCCCCTCAGGTTCTTAGGGTGGGAACATTGGAGCTTAGCTTGGATCTTTACAGCTTGCTTACTGGATTTGCTCATGTACGGTTTTGGACATTGAGCTAGCTATGGTTTATCACTTCATTTTGGGGATAGTATTTTATGTATTTCAGTTTTTCTGTTTATGCTTTTATCTAGACTTTGTTGTTGGAAAATAATGACCAAGTACTTTGTTGTAACATGACTATGGTTTTGAAATGCTAAGTTTTATCCGCTACTTTACTACTCTGTTTACTTATATGTTATGTCTTGTGATATCTGCATGCATGTTTACCTTGTTTAACGTCCCTCCAAAGCTAATGTCCTTGCAAGAGTGGCATTGGCAGAGGTGGGGTGTTACATCCTCACTCGGCTAGATCCTTCCGAAGTCAAGATTCTCCAGATCTGAAACTCGATCGTGCTTAGTCGTGACTTAGGAAATTGGAATTGTCACTTAGACCTGAATCTCCTTTGATTCGCTTGATTATCTTTAGAAATTCTTCTGTTTTGATTCAGTCAACATTCCAGCTTCTAGCCTATGTTCGGACTTAGCTCGAACTGGGTTAATGTAAGATATGATAACGCTCGAATAATCAACGAAGTGTTAAGTACTTAAGTGTATTGAATAAATTGAAGAGAAAACCCAATAGAAGTGAGATATATATAAAATTACAATCTATGCTAAATGAAATTTCATCAATTAAAATATTTGTGAACCCATAAGCTTATATTCAAGACGATTGTAAGTAAGTGGAATTTGAAAAAAAAAATGACTATCAAGTACGGGAGATTTTTGTATATACGCCTAGCTAACGTATATACAAAGTCCTTGTTCAGGATAGGTAGAAAACCGCACTCTGGTTGCCTAAAATAGAATTCTGGCGATGACCGCGGCATCATCGGTATTTATTTTAGGTTTCGGAAGTGCTATAACAACCAATTTCAGTTGAAATGTTTGATTTATACTTAAGTTATTAAATATTGAATGAATTTTGTAGCGAATGAGAAATTTAAAGTAGATGAATAAATAACTAGAGTATCAAACACCTGGGTGAATAATAAAAATGTAAACATTTGTATTGTATTATATATGTTAAACCCTTCTTAATGAATTAAACTAAGTAATTTGTTTTCCTTAAATTACATTATCCAAACTAAGATATAATCATTGCTTTGTTATACGTAAGCCCTTTCCTCTCACATTTCCTGAGCAACTAAATTCATATGAATGAATCCATTTGATTGAGGCTAACTTTAATTGTTTCAAAGAAGAGTTTAAATTTAGGGGAAGTTTTAAGAAGTTTTCTCAGTCAATGGAACCTAAGACGATTTAATTGGATACCACTTAACCCGAATATGAGAAGAATTGGATGTTAAACTAGAAAAAATAATGCATAAGACTACTGCCACCCCACATGCAGCAGCAGCAGCGTACTACTGCCACAAACACCAGTTGCTGCTGTCAACATAAAGAAAAAAAAATCCTTGTATGAATAAAGAATTACCTTAATGTTATGAGAAGCAAATATATTTTAACCTATGGAATTTAAGTGGATTTGCAAGGGTAATGTAAATAATTTGTAATCCTAATGATGTTTAAAAGGGAATGGTAAGCAAATAAAGTATACATACCAGTTCATCGAATCCGTCGATTTAAACTTGGAAAGTGAAAACTCAGAGAATTCAAATAGTTAAAATTTTGCTAGTTTTGTCACTAGACGATAGGTATGTAATTTAATGACTTTTAAATCTTATTTCACTTTACAGAAAATTTGTAATCTTAAAGGATCATTTATATAAATGCTAAAAGATTTTGGTTAGTACTGTGTAAGTTAGTTAATAAATGTAAAATGATTTGTGAGCTTAAGAAATTAGATCGAAAATATAGTTGCACAGGAATAAGTGGAATCTATAGTATGTTGACGGTACAATCAACTAATCATATAAGGTAGGCAAAATTTGATTTTTGTTTCTCCACACATATCACTCAGCCAGGTGGGTATTTTCAGTATAACTAATTCAACCAGCTGTAGTTCCTGCATTAAATTTTAGTAATGAATCCGACTTAGATCTCCTAGTGTACTTTTAAAAATGAGATCCAAATTTGAACCTTTCAAATTTTAGTGAAGCTTCTTATATATGTATGGATCTGTGCAAAAAGAGAAACACAACATTTCCGCAATGCTGCCGCTGATCTGAGTTACTGCTGCTAGCGCAACAGCAGTTGTCGCAGCAAACGCTACTGCTGCTAGCGCAGCAGCAGTTTAGAGAAAGAAAAAAAACTCTGTACATGAAACTGTAACGGTGTTCAATTGGAATGTGAGAAATTTGTGCGTAAAATCTTTCCTTCGGATAGGACAGCAATATTCGGCTTACATAGTATGCATATAATTGTTTTGCTGGTGTAAAGGTAGCAACATAGAGTCTTTATAGCATCCAGGCATCATGTTTATTGAAATTTGATTCTTAATGCAAATCTTAAATGCCAATTTTGAATCCCCGGAAGCGGTACATTTTGAATAAATGATTAAAATAAAATATACACAAAGCAAATGAGTGGGGAGATGTCGCTGGCACCACCACCTGCAGCCGTCGAGGCAGCTGCCACTATGCAGCAGTGTACGTTGTCGCAGAAGAAAAAAAAAAGAAAAAGAAAAGAAAAAAATATACGGATGGTTTCATTCATGCTTATAGGATTTATAATACTACAGACTTTCAATTTACAACACATACGTACCCATGCATAGTACAATGTCCCAACTATCAAAATGAATGTAAATCACAGCCCAAGCAATTTAGCAAACTTGAACGATGAACGAGGTTGATAAAGTGAAACATGTATGACATGGAACTTAAATGACATAAGTAAACAAATGTGAATTAAATGAATATGCACATGAGTTGGGAAGAAAAATGGAACGATCAGTAAATCAATTTAAATAAATGAATTCTTAAGTGCGACGATGGAAAAAAAACATGTTATAAGAGAAACTAGTGCAAATGAAGGAAATAAAGGCAATACACTTGACCGATGAATTCAGCGCAACAAAATGGATATGCATTCAAGTTTAACATGGATTTTGTGGATCATTCAAATAGCATGTTTGTTGCTATCAAATAAAACAAATAAGAATGATTGAATTGGAAGAAGAAGAAAAATGACAAAAGATAGAAACAAATAAGAATTGAATGCAAGTGTAATAAACAAATAAGCATATGAGTGAGATAAACGTAAACTTACCAAACAAGATTTAACTCGAGCAACAAATAACTTGCATGAAACCTATATTGGAACGTCAATATTGGATTCTTCAGAATCATTTAAAACCATTAACATTTTGTGACATATCATATATTCTCTATTGGAAAGTAATAAATTTTATAAGCAAAATGTACATTTAAATGGAAGGAAAAAAAAAAACAAAAACAAACATGGTT
Organism: Allium sativum; assembly: GCA_030737875.1. Taxonomy (NCBI): domain Eukaryota; kingdom Viridiplantae; phylum Streptophyta; class Magnoliopsida; order Asparagales; family Amaryllidaceae; genus Allium; species Allium sativum. Next base: position 689,188,060 of record CM060920.1, on the reverse strand, counting down.
ATGTCCAAGAAAAGGTATGCACATTCATAAAATTGTATGCGTCATTAAGTTCATTCACATGTTGACAAAATTGCTATTTTAGGTCATGACACATTTTGCGTGAACATACATTGTTTCATTTATATTTTATCAAACATGCTAAGTTAGGATATATATTGCCTATTGTTATGTATATTATATATTTCCATGTTCTCACTTGTTGTTGAGGTTTTTAGTAGGTTGCAATGGCGTATGCTTCGCTTTAGAGCTCGTCTTTGCGCAAATGCTAAAATAATAAGAAAATATGCTTTAAAACGCTATAAAAAGGTACGTATATCGCATTATTTATCGCTTTTGGGTTATTTTGATTTGATTCCCCTAATTTGGGATGCCTCGTCGTATAGATGAGATGTATATTTTGTGATTTTGTTGTTTTTGTGTACGGGAAAATTTTCCCGATCGAACCATGCAGGGGAGATGCTGCCGAAATATTCCGTAAATCCGGGTGTTAGAAAATATTTGAGTTTAAAATTCCAAAATCTACATTCTTTCTAACAGAAAAAAAAGAGAAGGAAGAGTTCGATAAACTAAAAAGTAGGTTAGTTATATGCGTAGACGTTTCCTTTTCGAGGACAAAAAGCGCTAAGTGGGGGAGATTGTAACGAACTAGTTTTTCGATGTTTTAAAATATATATTTATTTGAAATTTTTGGTATTTGAGAATTGATATTCATCTAAATATTTGAAACCTAGTTATTTAATGTGGTTTTGATTTGATTTTTAAAGTGTGAATTTAAATGTTAATTTTTGAATCTGAATGGTTTTATTTAAATTAAACGTTATTAGTATTCTAATATAGTTGTTCTAATTTTTGTAAAAATTTTTGATTCTATTTTATTTGATAAGCTATAGACCAAGTTATTATATTTGTTTTAAAATTTGGATTTTATTTAATTTGGAAATTTTGTTTATTTTATTTAGTTTGAATGCGGGTTTTATTTGATATTTATTTTGATTTATGTAGATTAGAATTTTAAGTGAAATAGAAGAATAAAAACATTTAGCTGATTTAACAAATCCAAAGGGCACTTGTGTTCATTTTGGTTGAATTAAGCCCATTTTTCTTCCATCATACGTAAAGTTTTACACGTGTTTCCTTGTGCCTGAACTCCTCTACGCGTCCTTCCCTTTTGCCAACTCGTGTCCCTACGATAGAAATTTGACAACACGCGTCCTTCGGTTTTTTTCATTCCAAAGTCGTTCTCCTTTTTCCCCTTTTGCTGTCTCCTTTCTTCTTCAATACATTCTGTTAAAAAAAAAATCCTTAAATCAAAACCGATTGGAACCAAGTCCCGTTTTCCCCAAAAACCTTCGATTTCCATGGCCACCGATTTGTTCGGTCTTCCCTTTTTGAAATTCGCGTCGCCTTTGACGAACTCCGCTTCCATCAGCATCGCCCGCTACTGAAGTCGATCAACCGCTGGCTAGCATCGCAAGTACCCTCTCCTCTACCCTTCGAATCGGAACTGCATTCCCTTACCTTCCTCAAAATCGAGCTTCCTCCTCCACCCAATGGTTGACATCATGCATGCCCCCTCTCATATTCGGGTTCACTATCCGATCCTCCACCGTCGCCTGAAGGTACCGTGCCACTAACCCACATCGTTGTTGACGATTTCCCTCCCTTGGTTGTGCTACCCCTACCAGTCTAGCAACGACTGGTGTGCCCTTGCCTCGTGTGCAGCCATCAGTTCCTTACGTTGGTTGCAAAGTAGCGCTCAAAACAGTGTGCACTCCAAGTGCTTGAGTAAATGCAACAAAGGGCATTTGAATTGGTTTGGGGTTCACTGTTTGGTCTGTAAATCAGATGCCATCTTAAGTTTATGCATGCTGTCCAAATTGCTGTCTAGTCGAACCCAGGTAGTGAGTTTTTCTTTGATTTCCTAATATATTCATTTGCATGTCATATTTATAAACATCGTTTGATTCCCTTGGTTAACTAATTTGAAAGGGTTCGGGTTTACTTGTCAAACTCGTCGAGAACCAAACTGGAATGGAATTCGTGCACCTTCTATATCACGTTTGTGTACATATGTATATATGTATGCAAGCTCTTTTGGATGTATGGTCGTCATTCGGCTATCAAGTCTCATCTTCACTTTCGTGTCAAAGTTTGCTTTCACCTTTTAGCCATGGAAGGTGAGTTTTTCTCACTCACAGATTAACTAATTATTAAGTGAATTAAATGTCTGAGATGTTGAATGGAATGTTAGGTTGTCTAGAAATTGGTTGCTTCGTGATTGTGCACATATGACACACACCGTCGTCTTATATGACACAATTTGTATGTGAATGTGTGATATGCTATATTTTATTCTCACCATGCAAGTTCCCCTTAGATTAGAGAAACCATTGCGGGTTGAAATGATAAATACCCGAAGAAACTGTATATTCGAATCGATTTGGGATGCGGGTTGAAATGATATATACCCGGGATTCGAATATTTGGAAGAACGGATTGAAATGATAAATATCCGTATCACTTGACCATAAGCTAGAAATTTTATATACAGACACCGTGGTCAATAAAATAAATATTTTTTTTAAAAAAAATATTCTAACTATTTTATAAGTAGAAATTTTAAATAAACTTCTTTTAGCATAAAGAAAAATTTTAAGAAATTTTGTTCAAAATTTTAAATTGAATTTTGTAAGAAATCTCATTTATATTCATATAAATTTGAAAGTGATTCTTCAAGTTAATACTAAATTTTGAATTTATTCTTGGTAAGTTTATATATGAATTTATTGACATGACGGTTTTTGAATAAAATGACGTATTGTAAAAGATTTACATAGACTTGATAAATATTTTCAGACTTATTTTAATATATGATTTGTCAAAGAGATTTGCCATGTGAATGCATACAAAGGATTTTGACTCATAGCTAACGCTAAAGTAGGTTTGGGAATTCATTATATGGATATGTGAATTTCAAGTTAAGTAATGATTCAAGAATCATTTTAACGATGAAGTGTTGAATTGAACCAAATCAAGAGAATTGGGTTTAAATATGAATTCTAGTTGGGGAGAAATTTTAAACATGGATTTAGAATTGGATTGGATTCTACTTGTTTAAACAATAATTTATAAAAAGCGATTTTCCACATTACTTGGTTTATAACTATTCTTTATAAAATGATTTGATTCTTCAACCATATAAAAATTATAATAGTTTCCAAAAATATATATATGTTTACACGCTTCTTTTAGATTTAATATACATATATTGTTTTCAAACTTAACTTTTCTAAATATATTTATTTTATTTTATCTTATTTGAATAAAAACTTATGTCCAATCCAGTCTAGTAAATCCAAGGATGAATATTGGTTTTATAAATCCTGATCGAATGATTTATAAATGATTTGGGATAATTGATTTTTGGGGGCAAGACTTAAAATAAAGCAATTGGTGATATTTGAAAATATAATTTCAAATTTAATGGCCACGGTCTGAAAAATATACGTAACGTTGGTTGTTAAAGAGACCGGAGTCGGTAAAAGGCATACTCTATGTCAGTGCCGATACCAATTTAACAACTGTGTACGTGATGGAGTATTCAAAACGACAGTAGGATGGCTTGGAAGCGGCATTTGGATCGAAGACGGTGTACGATACGAAATGGCCTTGACCTTCGGGTCATAATTAAAATGACTAAAACAGGAGCTATACCGTGACTAATTGAGGTCGCACCTCATATCGGACACGCTTCTTCGATACCATTTCTATTACTATTGTGATTGATTTGGGTGCGCACCCTTTGATTTTTTGGGAGTGTGTTCCGAGGTGGGCAGTAGTGGCTGCTATGCGTTACCACCGGTCCGGGAGTGCAAATGGTAGAATCCTATCCTGGGTATTGCCTCGAGTGCCTTGTCATATTATCCTTATCGAGCCTCTACGATTTGATTTGTATCGTACCTATGGAGTGCCCTCTGATGCCATCGGTTTACGGTGGGTTTACGGTACTTATATACTACGGTATTATAAACGGTGTAAGGGTAAAAATGTAATCCCGCTTACGCTATTTTGATATATTTATTTTACTGAATAGACACTAATACAATAGCGTATTATACTATATGTATTAGTTTCACGGATCCTTAAGGGATGGAAATCCCAACCATCCTTTAAATTACGGATGCATTCCATTTAAACATGTCACTTGAGTTAATTCACTTAAATGAGAATGTTAATCCTGACTCGAGTATTAGTTTGTTTTATTCCTTGCAAATGCCCAGGTCAGATGGAGTATTACAGCTTGGAAATCTATCTATTAGAGCTTGGGATTTATTGAAGATGCAGTCATAATCTTATCACTCATGTAGTTACCTCACTTTGGTCGGCTATTCATGTATTAGCAAGGTTCTTAGTCTTTCGCTGTTTCTATATTTATTCTGTACTCTGATTATGTAAGTTTAATGATTTTGTATTATTGCATAAATTTTCCTTCCGCTGTGAGATATTATGTGTCCTGTGTCTGTGATTCTGTGATGATTTGTATTTCAACTACATAAGCAATAACAATCTGTCATTTTGAACGGTTCGAGTTGGTTTAATTACCGACTTGGAGCGGTCAAAAAGCCAGGTCTTTATAAAATCACTTCCCTATTTCTTTATCAATATTTGTTAACCAAATATTTTTAATAACCATATTGGCCTTTTACGTTATTTGGAAAACATTTCCGAATATCGCCTTCCTTTATTTTCTAACTTTAGAAAATATATGCTATTTATAATTGGAAAATATTCCAATTACTTATCTCTTTTCCGATCTCGTTTATTTCTATACTTAGGAAATATTTATTATTCTATTTCCAAACTTACACTTATTTGGGTTAAAACGGATGTTGTGTAAAACATCGTTGCGACAACCCAAATACTATATTCAACTAACTCTTATTCAACATTGATCTTTGAGCCTGAAATCTTACTATTTATTCGTTAATAATGAAATCAATCAAGTTGGGGTATAACTACCTCTCAGGCCTTGAATGAATAACATTTACAACGTCAAAACAGATATGACTACTTACTCGAATAATCAATACCATACAACTACTTATTCACTTTTACACACGCATACTCTTTCTCTTTCTATTCTTACTATATTTTATTCCTTGTCTTCCTTTTTGATTATACTATTCTATTTCTAAGTTCATTTCCTTATCGACTTCTATACATATTGATATATAGATTTCTAGTTATCAAACTTCCTAAAAATATTCTAACTCCTTAAATTCCCGGAAAATTTCGCCATAACCTCCTTTGTACCGGGAGCATCGGGATATTTCAAATAGCCTCCCATGGCCCTTACCAATCCAAAAAGAAAAAGAAAAGCCAAGCGGCTAGCCGATACGGCGCATAAAATCTCATATATGAATTAAATACGTACCTTTTTGTCGAGCATTCTATTTATATACTTGCATTATCCTTATCCCATACATGTCTCCAGTATATTTATACCTGTCCAATTTAATTCAACTATACCAATCGTTTTAACTCAAGTTGTTAGTTAAATTTGTTAATTAACTCCTTAGTCTATTCCACTTCTATTTATCCAAATCTATTTCACTTCTATTATTCAATTCTATTATCTTCTATTATTCAAATTCTATATTATAAATCCTATTTGAATTGCTATATTCAAATTCTATATTATAAATCCCATTCAAATTTCTATATTCAAATTCTATTCAAATTATATATATTCAAATCTATTCAAATTCTATTTATTCAGATCTATTCAAATTCTATTTGAATTCTCTTTAATTGAATTTCATTTCAATTCTATGTGTTATTTATAAACAACGTTTATTACTTCACTTAAAATCCCACATTATATATTTATAAACAAAGTTTATAAATTCAATTCAAATCCTATATTTTAATTTATAAACAGAGTTTATAAATTCAATTCAAATCCAACATTATAATTTTTAACCAAAGTTTATAAATTCAATACTCGTTTTATATATATTCAAAACAAGTAAATATTTTCTATAGTTCATTAAAATTTCAAATTCTATTTATAAAAATAGAATTCCCTTTTTAGATCTCAAATACCCTTTTTCGATATTTTTATAAATCAATATTCAAGCCCGAGTGATATTTAAAATACCCCAAACAGTCAGTTATCAAATCATGGGATTTCTAACACATCATATATGACAGTATTTATGCAAACAAATAAACAAACAGATAATATATTTTTGAGGAATCCAGTTGGGTTCCTCCAACCTGTTTTCCTGCATCCACAGACGTTAGTCAGCATAGTAATACCCACCCTGCTTCGAGGTAGGATATCGCGGTATGAAGGTCATCCACTAATATATATTTGTGGGGCGCATAGGGAAATCATCCGCTATGAAACTGTGGGCATCCTCTAATGAGACTGCGGGAATCCAACCAATCATCAACCCTATATATATATATATAATAGTCAACCAATCCTAGATAACTAATATATTTTTAACAGCAATAAATAAATATTTAAAGAATCCAACAATCAACAAAACAATTATTTTTAACTGATAAAAATAATTCTAAATAAAACAGAGTGAGATTTACTCACATTTATTTACTTGTCGAATATCCATTCTGATTCCATTTAGTCTCGTCTAACATTGACTTGAATTATTTCAACTTAATTCTTCTCAAATGGATTATCCCTATGATCATATGATTTTATATTTATCGATTTAACATTTATTTATTTAAATTACGAACGGATAAGTAAATTATTCCATACTTTTAACTTCGTAAAATCATAACTTGTTGCCTGAATACCTAAAATGCCAACATAATCAATTACTGCGAATCCTTGAATCCCCAGCACGCTATTTGTCACTGCCTTAAACCCTTTCTCCAAATCTTCCTTATCTAAATTTCCACCTGCGGCTTCTTATTGCAACTACATCATCCTCTGTTGTCACCCTCACAAATCAAGCTTGGAAACCCCGTCATCCCACTGTCGATAACCCTAAATCATTGTCAGAGTATTTGAACTCCAATCACTCCCAATACCGAGGTCGCCCTCCACCTTACTGCTCTCCTTTGAACTCGCGGTGATCCTCTTTGCATTCAAAACAAACAGCGCCTTCCCGAAGTCGTGTACACCTCAGCAATAACGTCGGGCTTCAGAGGACGTGGCGGCTTTGAATCGCAACACTCTTTCCGCGGGTGTCCCCACTTGGCCATCGAGCTTCATGATTTTTCTGATCTTAATTCACGATTTGAAACTTCGAACGGAAATGGATTTCCAAAATGAACTCTGGCGTTCGATTTGAAGAGGAAGAGGTGTGGTTTAATTTGATTTTAAAGCATTCGGTTTCAATTTATCCTTCCTGGAAGAAACGAGTTAAAAGAGGGAAAGGGGAAGTGTTCATCGCGGTTTATAGCGTGAAGGAGTGGAGGAAGAAAGGCCACCAGTTGATTGTCTCCTATGTTTCTGAATGAGGCACGGTGGGTTTTGATTTTGGATTTAAAAGAAGCCACAGTTGTTTGGTTTTATGGAGAGGGAGGAGCCACACAACACTGATATTTTATTTTAATTTAAACTAAACCAATATCCTTTAATTAAAATACCCATGATGTAGAACTCCTTTCTGAACCCAACAACAATCCTTCCTAGGGTTAATCCACCATTCTGAATCCACTGGTACAGGTTTCAGAGCCCTATTTGATCATCTAGAGCCTTTATAAATTTAAATCGATATATTAAATTCAAAACAATTTAATTCCTTGATTTAAAATTAATTTCAAAACAATTAATTCTTCGGAAATCAATTAATATTATTATTCTAATTCAAACAGGAGTTGACTTTGAATTCAGTTATTCGCTGATTCCTGATTTTGATAATTTAATATATACGATATTAAATCGAAATTGATAACTTAATATAGAATTCCATTTATTTTATCCACCCAATATTTAAATCCTGTATTAAATATTTAAAATTAGCCCATAAGAAATCCGGGTCATTATAGTTTTGATTAGTTTTCATCAAAATTAAAATATAAATATATATATATATATAGGATTTGAACGCACATTTCAATTTACCGGGGCCATATACTAACTCTATAAATTCCAGAAAAATTATTTCTAGCTTTGTATCGGCGATACGGTCCTAACAAAACTAATTTCGTCAAATTCTGAGATAGTTCGAAAAATGACTATTTTCTAATCGATCGAAATTGATTGAAACTGTCAAAACATGTTTAACTTCGCCACGCTCACATATTGATCCCAAAAATTATGAATTTTGGAATATAGCAATAATTTGACATCCCGGATCCAACAAAATGGTTTCGTCGGAAACGAAGGTTGTTTGCAAAATGGCTATTTTCAAAGCCTTTATATATATTAATATATATATATATATATAAATTCCATAGCGACTTTTCTGAATTTTAAACTGGACATATCTTTCAACTTCTAAAGTGAAATCTCAGTTTCTTACTTCCGTTAGAAAGATATGATTAAATAGATTCGAATATTTCTTGTTTCGCTGAAATCCGAGTTATTTTGAATCCTGTACATTCATTTGAAATTCGAAATCGAATTTTCGAACTGCTACTCCATTTCAGGCTCGTTACATAATTAAAATAAAATTATTCATTTTAACTTCGTCAAAAATAAATTTTCTGTCGTTATTATTTAAAACAATTCATTTTAAATATTCAAAATTCTTTAAATTAGCCAAAATAATATTTTTTATAAATTGGCTTAGAATTTCCGGGTTGTTACAATCACTTTTCAATATCCATTACGCTATTCTTATCAAAAAATACTTTAAATTAATGTTATATTACTTTGTAATATTTTAGAAAATATTTTCTAAACACCCGGAATTTAAATTCGAATTCTGATCTGAATTTAATCTTGGTTTATCTCATTTCTATACATTATCCGCATACAAATTATATAACCATTTCAATATTTCATAATTCCATTTGATTGTAATAACAATCAACACATTCATATATAATAATTCAAAAATTATTTCTTTTATATCAAAATAACTTTTGGGCAAAAATATTTCATTTACCCGTTTTAGAACAATACTGTATTGAATTGCTTTGTTCGAGAGTTTAGAAACACCTATCGATACAGTTGTACATCCTGTATCGGCAAGAATTCATAAACCACTCAACAAACCAGTCAATACAATATAAAACAATTTTTCATATCAATCTACAAATACACGCTCATATATAAAAACTCAAACTCAATCTAGGGTATTACTATCCCCATCTCTATTGAGTTACGCCACATAGCCAAGGTTACTACGCAACCTTCAGCTCTGATACCAAATGTAACGGCCCGCAAATCCGTACCCTTTGAGTTGACTAATAACACCACATGTCCAACCCAAATAACATAGAAATACGAATCATTAGTAGAAAGAAGTTAGAGGATGAGAAATAGAAAGAAAGAAAAATTAGAATAGAAGAAAACGAAGAACACAAGTCACACAGCGGAACGAATAAAATTTATTATATAACATAACTTTTGAAATACAAATCAGTAGCTATATATACATACCATCATCAGAGCACAACAGTTATTCCTGGAACAGTTATGAACATCGGTTTCCGGATACAACATAGTACACGACGGAGAAATATGATAATCTATAGTTAACTGGTGAAGCCTCCTGCTTCCAGCTCTTCCAAGTGGATCTGAAAAAACCAGACTACTTGACTGCACGTACAAATTTGGGCACCCAAAAGTTTAGGGAAAACAAAATAAACTCTGAATCAGTCATGGGACGGGTGTGAATAAACTCCAACCATTTGTTTAACTTTTAAAAGTCCTTTCAAAAGAAAAGATAATTGTAAGACCCATCCACACATAAAAACGGATGGTTTTTAACTTACGATAACCCAAACCATTTTGATATCAAAATCCGGTGATATTATAAAAATGTCTATAACAAAAAAATAGAATCTAGCGGAACGCTTGCATCTCACGCTCCATATATAATATAAAATCAAAAACCACATTGCGCTTATTGGAGATTGGATTTCCAACATGACAAGGTAAGGAACCACCTTCCGATAGAGGGGAATACACTGGGTTCAACAAGAACGTCTTGCAACCCGGCCCACACATGACCGACCACTCATTTAACTTGAGTGTATCGAGCATATTATCACCAATGGTTGTGATCAGCAACCATTACTGAAGACATACAGCAGTGAATAGAATGAGAAGCAATTGAAATTTCTCTAGATCAGGTGATAATACCCCTAATGGGAATGACCCACATAGCCATGCTGCCTGCCCGATTTTTATCATTTCCCGGTTGATGGGGCTTGAGGTCATGATTATCTTTCTAAACATCTGGCCACCATTTGCCTTGAATATCACATCGTCAGACATTCGTCCATATACGTTGTCCTGAGAATGGACAAACCGAAGGCACCATTCTATTAATCCATCTTTGGCAATTTCTACCTAGGATTAACAGAACATCCCTTGCACTTCACTCCATCTTCAAATATCTTCAGCGTAAGTTGATTCATAATGCTTATATCAATACAGAGTGGTTTTCAGATATTAAATCTGGTCCTGGTCTCTCCATATTGACAATGGGGTATAAAATAAATAAAAACTTAGATTGTAACACCCCACGTCCATTAATGTCACTCACAAAGGGAATGCATTAACTTCCATGGAGGTTATAAGTGAATATAGAACAGAAAAATTACAACAAGACAGATAATAAATAGTACTTGGAAATATAAAACTTCATTTTATTACAGCGGAAATTAAACATGTTTGTTACATCATAAAACCATAGATCATAACCAAGTACAATATCCATCTTCATAAAAACAAAATACATAATCCCATTACATAAATAGCCATTAAAAAGATAACAAGCTGGACTTTACTTCAACTGTCCAAGCTTTCCAAAGAGAGATGAAGCAATTCAATCAAACTCCACTAGAGCTGGGCCCAACCTGAGGACCTGGAGGGGGAAAAAGGATAGAAATAGAGGGGGTCAGACATAAAGTCTGGCGAGTATGATAATTCTAACAATACTATTATCAAAATAACTAGACTAAGGCATAATCTGGAAGACAAGTAAATGTCTATGAACTCTTAGGAAGATAAAGATAGCGTTTAAGATAACGGTAAAGACACACCTAATTACTAACGAATGATTACTACACTGCACCGCACATTACTACACTGCACCACACATTACTACACTGCACCACACCAGTTACCCTATTGTTTGATCCTACTTTCTTCACACAGAAACTTTATAAATAGCCTTATGTACCCTTAGCTGACTACATAGGTGTCGTCTGCCCCTATCTCCACTTGGTGTACAACACAACCCACTTTCGATCGGCTCCCTACTCGTAGATACCCGTGTTGGCCCCACAGTGGGGTGTATCACTCCCCTAAAGTGGAAACCCGATACAACTTGAGAATGCATGGCTTATACCTACACGATGCAACAACGTCTTACCTACCAGCCCGGGTCCACACACGCATACGAAACCCGTTGGACTTGCGTTGCCACCGCTCCCCGTTTTGGCCTCTTACAGTCAAACCCAGCATGCGTGTCCCATCCTCGACTTGGGTCGAGCCCACAAAGATACGTTTGGGATACTGGTCGAAATGGGCCCCCACAAGCTACCCACCTAAGCTTGTCACTAGTATATCCCACTTAACCCTCTTAGTCATGTTCATTTACATGTGTGTTTGGTTAAGTCTTACTAATTGTATTTCACATGCCACTAAGGGCACCCCCTAGATTCCTCATGCCACCCAAGGCACCTACTTAACCCCCGTGTCCCACCTTACATGTTTATCTGGTTAAGTATTTCTTAATTCATTCAGGCCATAACCTCATAAAGACCTCTCACATTAGACTGGCATTTATGGCAGCTGGATTTGTCGGGCGGGTCCGGGCAGTCTTACACCATAAAAGAGTCTAACCTCGTGTCTTTACAACCGTTATGCTTTAGTTTAGGCCTAGGACCTCTCACATTGGGCTGACATTTGTGACCACTGGATTTGCCGGGCGGGTCCGGGCAAGTTTACGTCACAAACGAGTCCAACCTCGTGTCCTAAGCATTGATTAACACTTAAAATCTTTTACCCCAGTTTTAATAATTCCCTATTCAAATTATTAATTAAGTCAACTTTTAATGATGTCCATAATTGACTCAATTATGGCCATCCACTTATGGCATGCAAAATCATATCAATTGCAGCCCAACTTTTTAATATTAAATCCTTAATATTACCCCTACCCCAGGTTTATACGTTCGCTTATTCAACGCATAATATAGGCTAGACTTGTATAGTCTAACACCTAGCACAAAGATAAATTATCACAACATATAGACAATTAAAATAAATCTAATCATATTAGGGGTGAAACTTGCATAAACTACACATGTTAAGGATCAAAAGGTGTCAACTTGTTAAATGTCTCAATTTATATGATATGATCATAGCCCAAATCTATACATAAACTTGCATATGGAGTTTTTAGGAAACATAATGATGGTGTGAACTAGCATAGGATATCACATATGTCATAACATAATTCTAGATGTCATAATAGATGTCTTGGTATATGTTCATAACTTTTCTAATCAATCTAACTTGCATATGTGACTTGTCATATAGATCAACATAACCCAAACATGATGATTTAATTAATATGAACTAACTAGCATATATGGTAACATCATGTCCTTTTTAACATGTATGATTCATCACAACTTAGCATAGAAACTTTCAACATACATAACATCATCATAGCATGATTTACAACATATAAGATATCATCATCACATAACATTGGATTTACAATATACATGATAGCAAAAGGGGTTTACAACAACATATATGATAATTCACATCATCTACTAATAATCCATTCATAACTCAACCTAATTAAAATGACAATAAATCTTATTAAGATCATCATACTCACAATTTAGAGAAGAAAAGAGAGAGTTTTGCTTTGCTTTAGGGTTGAGAGAATTAGAATTGAATTTTCTTTTCTTCTTTCTTAGTTGGCGGCGGCTCCATTGATTTCCATGGCGATGGTATGACGGTAACTATTCTATTTTAATTAGGTTTAGGTTTAGCATTAGGATGTATTTACAGGTGTAGGAAGTTATTTAGGACCATTAGATTAACCCTGAACCATGAGAACCAATCAAATGCAAAATCTGCATTTGAGCGAATCGGCCCACGGGTTGACAGCCAAACACCCTGGATTAACCCCTAGTCGACCCAGCAGAGCTTGGGTCGACCTCAAAAATGGGCCGGTTCGGTTATTCCCCCTCCCAATTCGTTGTTTTGAACTTTTTCGCATATTTATTTATTTAATTTTTAATTTTTATATATATATATATATATATCAATATATATATATTTCTCTGCGCAACCCATTTCACTTAATTCTTTTCTAAAAATTAAGTATACTTTTATTTGTGAATTTTAATGTTATAAAATTACGGGGTGTTACATTCTCCCCTCCTTAAAGGATTTCGTCCCCGAAATCTCCAAGTCAAGAAGAATGTATATCCTACCATCTAATCGTCCATCTACTCAACCATCAAACACCAGCATCCATTGTCTTTAAAAGACTTCTAATGCTTTAATGTTTATATGCACAATGTGTGTATATGTCCATATCTAATGCAAAATTAGGCGGTCTATTGATTCAGTCGACCTCCTTAGTGCAATTCATGATAGTGCCATGCGTCCAATATGTATGCAAAAGATTCCTAATGATACATATTAATTCTATATGCGTGCACAACCATCCACCCGAATGCAGCAACTATATGATAATACAACCATTATACATCCATTTTACTAAATACATCCATATATATGCAATATGCAATATGAAGTGACTGAGCCGATCTGGTGCCTAATAGTGTGTGTACATGCATCCACGAGCAACCACTAGCAAACACTTGCATCCACTTTGCATCCACCATACATAACATGTCTCAAACACATGTTTCAACTATAGGATTATCCTAACTAAAGATCAAAGATACTAGCGAGAGGATATACTAAAGATAAGATAAGTACAAGCTAAGCGATAAAGGAGAAATTAAAAGACATACCCTCAAAAAGAAAAGGGTATCGTGAGCGCATCTTCTCTTCTGTCTCCCAAGTAGTGTTGCTCTCATCATCTCCCCATTGCACTTTGACTAGTCTGACCTCTCGATTCCTCAACCTCTTTATCTCCGACCCAAGAATGCGCGTAGGAGCTCGTCGAGTTGTCGCATCACGCTCTATCTCCACCTCTTTAAGAAAGCTCGGCTCTACCACTTCCGCGGTCTCGTGCAAGCACTTCCTCAAATGTGACACATGGAATACGTCGTGCACACCACTAAGTCTCTCGGGCAACTCCACTCTATACGCCATCTGTCCAATTTTCTCCTTAATAGGAAACGGCCCTACAAAACTTGGTGCTAATTTCCCAATGGACCCAAAGCGAACAACGTTTCGTAATGGAGACACTTTGACAAAGACCATGTCCCCAACTTCAAACTCGAGATCTGTCCTCCTCTTATCCGCCTATCCTGTGCTGCTTTCATCCTCCTACGAATCAAGTCGATCTTCTCCGAAGTCTCCCTAATCATATAGGGCCCAAGTAAGATCTTATCCGTAGATTCCCAGCAACATGTAGGTGAATGACAAGGTCGTCCATAAAGAGCTTCGAATGGTGCCATACTAATGCTGGACTGAAAGCTGTTATTATATGCGAACTCCACCAATGGAAGATGCTCTTCCCATGTACCCCCAAAGTCTAGGATACATAGCCTCAATAGATCGTCTAGAATGCGATTCACCCTCTCGGTCTGGCCGTCCGTCTGAGGATGATATGCGGTGCCCAAACATAACTGGGTCCCTACCGCCTCTTGTAAGCTTCTCTAAAATTCGCTAGTGAAAATAGGATCGCGGTCGCTTACTATGCTAGAAGGAACACCGTGCAACCGAACTATTTCTCGAACGTATATGGAGGCTAACCATGGAGCAGTCCTCTTACTCTTTACGGGAATGAAATGGGCGCTTTTAGTAAGTCTATCTACTATAACCCAAATTCTCGTATTACCCTTCCTTGATCGCGGTAACCCATCCACAAAATCCATCGAGAAACTTTCCCACTTCCATAGTGGAACCTCCAATGGGTGAAGCAACCCACCGGGTTTCTTTTGCTCCGCTTTTACTTGTTGGCACACCAAGCATCTAGCGACATACTCGGCCACGTCTTTCTTCATGCCGGCCCAAAAGTAAACTCTCTTCATGTCTTTGTACATCTTGTCCCTGCCGGGATGAATGGTCATCTTCGAACGATGTGCTTCGTCAAGAATAGTCTTCCTTAGGTCATCGTCTTTTGGTACACAAAGTCTACCAACCCTACGTAACTAACCCTTATTGTCTAGGGTATACCTACGGAGATGGCTTGATGACTCCCCTCCTTTGAGTTATCTACTAACTCAACCAACTGCGTGTCGTCTCGCTGTGCCTCGCCAATCCGTCGCAAAAGCGTAGGTCTGACCTCCAAGGATGCTAGCAAACCGGGTACGAAGTCAACGGAAGGTCTAAAGTCAAACATCGAAATGAATTCTAAACATCGCCACTCAACAAACAAAGGACTTAAGGATAATCTTTTTCTACTTAAGGCATCGGCCACCATGTTACCCTTGCCAGGGGTATATGCTATCTCAAAGTCGTAAGACGCTAAGAACTCCATCCACCTTTGCTGCCTTAAGTTCAAGTCCTTTTGAGAGAATAGGTATTTTAAAGACTTGTGGTCAGTGAATAATTCGAATTTCTCGCCAAGAAGATAATGACGCCAAGACTTAAGCGCGAAAACAATAGCGGCCAATTCTAGGTCATGTGTAGGATAATTTTTCTCATGCGCTCTTAACTGCCTTCCACCATAGGCTATTATCCTACCCTCTTGCATTAAGGCTGCGCCTAGTCCTGTCCCACAAACATTAGTATAAACGGTAAACGACTTACTCCCGTCTGGCAATACTAAGACTGGGGCTGAAGTCAAAGCTCTCTTCAAACGTTGGAATGCATCATCACAATCTACGTCCCATGTGAAAACTAGGTTCTTCTTCGTCAAGCGTGTCAATGGAGCTGATATCTTTGCGAAGTCTTTGATAAACTTCCTATAGTAGCCAGCCAAGCCCAAGAAACTTCTCACTTAGGTAGCATTTTTAGGGACCTTCCAATCTTGGATGGCCACCAACTTCGCGGGATCCACGGCCATCCCTTCTTTTGAAACCACGTGCCCCAAGAACCATACTTCCTTCCTCCAGAAGTGACACTTAGAAAATTTAGCCTTAAGGCTATGCGCTCGTAGGGTCTCCAACACTTCCCTAAGATGTAGGGCATGCTCTTCTTCATCCTTAGAAAAGATCAAGATGTCATCTACAAAGACTACCACAAATTTGTTAAGGTACTCCCTAAACACCCTACTCATCAAATCAACAAAATATGCTGGGGCGTTTGTCAAACCGAAGGGCATCACTAGCCACTCATAGAAACCGTCCGGAGTCCTAAAGGCGGCCTTGTATATGCTATCCTCATCCACTCTCAACTGATGGAACCCAGTGGCTAAGTCCAACTGCGAAAACACTGAGGCGCCAACTAACTGATCGAAGAGATCGTCAATCCTCGGCAGTGGGTGTCTACTCTTCTTAGTAAGTTTATTAAGTTCTTTATAGTCCACACACAGTCTAAGGGACCCATCCGCCTTCGTGGCAAATACTACTGGAGCACCTCACTCCGATATACTTCGTCTTATGAACCCCTTCTCAAGCAACTCGTTCACTTGCTTATCGAGTTCTCTCCTTTCACGTGGAGCCATGTGGCGTACTGGCAAAGATAATGGTTTCGCATTATCTACAAGATATATTCGAAAATCTATCTCCCGCTTCGGAGGCAAGCCCTTCACCTCCTCAAACACATCTGAATATTCTTGGACCAATCTAACAGATCGTAGATTTTCCTCAGACGCGTCAAGCGATTCTAGATAACTTAGCATAACCGAATTTATGGGATTACAGAAGATTTCGAGAGTGTTGCCAAGGCGGGTCACGAGCCTAACTACTCTCCTTTCACAATCAAGAACGGCCCCATTTCTGGATAACCAATCCATTCCTAAAATTAGCCCATAGCCCGTGAAGCCCAACACATAAGCATCACATCTAAATTCAACGCTAAGTATGGAAATTTTCAAATCCAAACACATCATGGACAAATAAGCTGAGCCCCCTATTGGATTCGAAACAACTAAGGGATCCTCTATTAAACTGGTGTTTAAGTGTAGTGATTCAACTAATGATGTAGAGATAAACGAATGTGATGCGCCCGAATCGAATAAAGTACGGACAGGATGATCAAACAGAAAAACTAAGCTTTCAACAGAAATGGTTCTACCTCGTTCTTGCAGCGGTGGGACCGCGAGAGCCTGAACTTGTCCCCTAGCCTGCCCTATTTCCATAAGAGCCTGCACCTGTCCTCCCGAGGTAGCTCCTACCCTCTTCCCCTTCTTTGGGCAGTCCTTCACTAAATGTCCCGCATCGCCACAATGAAAACAGCCTGTCTTCTTTTTCTTTCGGCAATCCTTGCTGAGATGGCCTGGGGTTCCACAGTTAAAGCACTTCTTCTTTCCCTTGCCATTATTGTCTTTTCCACCCTTCTTGTTTTGCTGTTGTGGTTTCTTCTGATCCCCCTTCTTCTTGGGTGCCTTATCAGCTTTAGCGCTTTTCTCCTCATGCATGAGCGCCATTTCTACTAACTTCTCAAAGGTGGCCCCCATAGGGATGTGGGTCATAGCCAACCCTTGCAATGGTTCATTCAAGCCATTCACGAACCTCAGCGCCTTCTTCTCCGACGTGTTCACTAAGTCCAAGCCAAACCTTGCTAACTGATTAAATTTATTGACATATTCTTTCACTGATGAGCTTCCTTGCTTCAATGTCAAGAACCTTTCCATATATAGATTTTCTTCCGCCCTTGAGAGAAACTTCGCCTCGAACCTACATCTGAAATCAGCCCAAGAGTCAACAGTACGCTCCCCCTTAGTGACCTCCCACCAAAACGAGGCCTCTCCCTTCATCAACCAAGCTGCTAATCGAACTCTCCTCCCTTCTTCTACTTCAAAGATTTCTAGCAATTCTTCCACCTACTTAAGCCAATCTCTAGCTTCCACAAACGTTTTTGACCCTTGAAATGGTTTTCCACCCATAGCCTTGAATTCCTTGCACATCTTTGCAAAAGTATCTACGCGAGGAGGAGGAGGAACAGCTGCAACTGGTGGTGGAGGAACATTGGCAGGACCTGCAGCAGCCCTAGCCTCTAATAACCTCCTATACCATCCTGGTATCGTTACACCGTCAGGGAGATTAAGATCTTCAGCCATGCTGAAACGAAAAAAGGAAAGATTCAGAATGGAGAATTCGAAAGATAAAGATATGTGGCTATTGGGGATTATGTTTTTCTTAAAAACTTTTCTCTTTAAATTTCTCATTAAAACATGTTTTTGAAAACACTTCTTCCAAAAATAACTATTTTTCTAAAGTATTTTTATCTGTTCTGGTAACCTTAAGCTCTGGTACCACGTGTAACACCCCACGTCCATTAATGTCACTCACAAAGGGAATGCATTAACTTCCATGGAGGTTATAAGTGAATATATAACAGAAAAATTACAACAAGATAGATAATAAATAGTACTTGGAAATCTAAAACTTCATTTTATTGCAGCGGAAATTAAACATGTTTGTTACATCATAAAACCATAGATCATAACAAAGTACAATATCCATCTTCATAAAAACAAAATACATAATCCCATTACATAAATAGCCATTAAAAAGATAACAAGTTGGACTTTACTTCAACAGTCCAAGCTTTTCAAAGAGAGACGAAGCAATTCAATCAAACTCCACTAGAGCTGGGCCCAACCTGAGGACCTGGAGGGGGAAAAAGGATAGAAATAGAGGGGGTCAGACATAAAGTCTGGCGAGTATGATAATTCTAACAATACTATTATCAAAATAACTAGACTAAGGCATAAGCTGGAAGACAAGTAAATGTCTATGAACTCTTAGGAAGATAAAGATAGCGTTTAAGATAACGTTAAAGATAACGGTAAAGGCACACCTAATTACTAACGAATGATTAATACACTGCACCGCACATTACTACACTACACCACACATTACTACACTGCACCACACCAGTCACCCTATTATTTGATCCTACTTGCTTCACACAGAAACTTTATAAATAGCCTTACGTACCCCTAGCTGACTACATAGGTGTCGTCTGCCCCTATCTCCACTAGGTGTACCACACTACCCACTTTCGATCGGCTCCCTACTCGTAGATACCCGTGCTGGCCCCATAGTGGGGTGTATCACTCCCCTAAAGTGGCAACCCGATATAACTTGAGAATGCATGGCTTATACCTACACGATGCAATAACGTCTTACCTACCAGCCCGGGTCCACACACGCATACGAAACCCGTTGGACTTGCGTTGCCACCGCTCCCCGTTTTGGCCTCTTATAGTCAAACCCAGCATGCGCGTCCCGTCCTCGACTTGGGTCGAGCCCACAAAGATACGTTTGGGATACTGGTCGAAATGGGCCCCCACAAGCTACCCACCTAAGCTTGTCACTAGTATATCCCACTTAACCCTCTTAGTCATGTTCATTTACATGTGTGTTTGGTTAAGTCTTACTAATCGTATTTCACATGCCACTAAGGGCACCCCCTAGATTCCTCATGCCACCCAAGGCACCTACTTAACCCCCATGTCCCACCTTACATGTTTATCTGGTTAAGTATTTCTTAATTCATTCAGGCCATAACCTAATAAAGACCTCTCACATTAGACTGGCATTTATGGCAGCTGGATTTGCCGGACGGATCCGGGCAGTCTTACACCATAAAAGAGTCTAACCTCGTGTCTTTACAACCGTTATGCTTTAGTTTAGGCCTAGGACCTCTCACATTGGGCTGACATTTGTGACCACTGGATTTGTCGGGCGGGTCCGGGAAGGTTTACGTCACAAACGAGTCCAACCTCGTGTCCTAAGCATTAATTAACACTTAAAATCTTTTACCCCAGTTTTAATAATTCCCTATTCAAATTATTAATTAAGTCAACTTTTAATGATGTCCATAATTGACTCAATTATGGCCATCCACTTATGGCATGCAAAATCATATCAATTGCACCCCAACTTTTTAATATTAAATCCTTAATATTACCCCTACCCCACGTTTATACGTTCGCTTATTCAACGCATAATATAGGCTAGACTTGTATAGTCTAACACCTAGCACAAAGATAAATTATCACAACATATAGACAATTAAAATAAATCTAATCATATTAGGGGTGAAACTTGCATAAACTACACATGTTAAGGATCAAAAGGTGTCAACTTGTTAAATGTCTCAATTTATATGATATGATCATAGCCCAAATCTATACATAAACTTGCATATGGAGTTTTTAGGAAACATAATGATGGTGTGAACTAGCATAGGATATCACATATGTCATAACATAATTCTAGATGTCATAATAGATGTCTTGGTATATGTTCATAACTTTTCTAATCAATCTAACTTGCATATGTGACTTGTCATATAGATCAACATAACCCAAACATGATGATTTAATTAATATGAACTAACTAGCATAGATGGTAACATCATGGCCTTTTTAACATGTATGAGTCATCACAACTTAGCATAGAAACTTTCAACATACATAACATCATCATAGCATGATTTACAACATATAAGATATCATCATCACATAACAATGGATTTACAATATACATGATAGCAAAAGGGGTTTACAACAACATATATGATAATTCACATCATCTACTAATAATCCATTCATAACTCAACCTAATTAAAATGATAATAAATCTTATTAAGATCATCATACTCACAATTTAGAGAAGAAAAGAGAGAGTTTTGCTTTGCTTTAGGGTTGAGAGAATTAGAATTGAATTTTCTTTTCTTCTTTCTTAGTTGGCGGCGGCTCCATTGATTTCCATGGCGATGGTATGACGGTAACTATTCTATTTTAATTAGGTTTAGGGTTAGCATTAGGATGTATTTATAGGTGTAGGAAGTTATTTAGGACCATTAGATTAACCCTGAACCATGAGAACCAATCAAATGCAAAATCTGCATTTGAGCGAATCGGCCCACGGGTTGACAGCCAAACACCCTGGATTAACCCCTAGTCGACCCAGCAAGGCTCGGGTCGACCTCAAAAATGGGTCGGTTCGGTTATTCCCCCTCCTAATTCGCTGTTTTGAACTTTTTCGCATATTTATTTATTTAATTTTTAATTTATATATATATATATATATATATATCAATATATATATATCTCTTCGCAACCCATTTCACTTAATTCTTTTCTAAAAATTAAGTATACTTTAATTTGTGAATTTTAATGTTATAAAATTACGGGGTGTTACATAGATAGTCGGTGATTTAACTATCAAATAAACAACCATACAATCAACGTTCCTATTTCCCAATTGGAAATTCTATCAATCAACCATCAAACAACACTGACCCCTTTTTTAATTAATTCATTATAATATTATCATTTTCAATTCCCATTTCCCATCTTCCATCTCCTTTTAAAGCTCAATTGTCTCTCTCAATTCTTAGTAAACATTTCCAATATCCTAATTTCTTTATTCGAGAAAATATCTCTTATTCACGTTAGAAAACATTCCTAATTACTCGCGAATCCTCATTTTCTATATTCAAAAAATATACCTTATTAATATCGGAAAATATTTCCATAATCCCTTACTTAATTCCTCGTTGACCAATTCATTTCATTCTCTATGCGTAGAAAATATCTCTCATTTTCTTTGGGTAAACATTGCAAAATCCTTTAAATTAACGCGAGGTTATAAAACATCATTATTATAATTCAACCCATTAATCATTTGTTAGCTAACCATATTGCTAACCAATCTTTACTATCGAACCTTAATCATTCCTTCATCAATTATGAAGTCAATCAAGTTGGTGTATAATTACTTCTCAGACCTTAAATTAACAAGATTCCAACTTTGAAATAGTCAAAGCTCACAACTTCAAACAAAATATCGCTTACACGACTCTTAGATTCAATCTGAGAATACACTTCCTTTACGGAAAAACATTGATTATAACGGTAGCGTTATAATCGCTGTTTCCAAACATTTATTATAATTGCAGCGTTAAAATCAATGTTTAGATTTATAAGACATTTATGATAACAAAAGCGTTATAATCGCTATTTAAATTTATAAAATATTTATTATAACAACAACGTTACAATCACTGTTGTGACGGCAAGGAATTTCGCTCGGTCCGAACCAGTCGCTAAACCGGTCCAGGCCGTTCGAAACGCCCTATCGTTTGAGAACAGGACAAAACAGAACGCATACAGAAGAACCTTTCACTTGTATATTACAACAATGCATCAGATTACAAGAATATACAGAGTATAAATGAATATTACGCAGAAATATCAGAGATTTAAATTACATTTAAATACATAGCAGCGGAAAATAATACAATACACAACTAGAAGAGATATACGGATACAAAGCTTTCCGGATATCATTCCAGCTGTAAACCAGGATCCTGTGAATATAAATCTGCAAAACCGAAACTACTAGCTGCCCGTGTCAAAATAAGGGCACCCAGAGTTTAGGTTAAAACAATAAACTCCAGGTCAGTCATGTGACTGGTGTGAGAACTAAAACAGTTATTAATCTTTATTTTAAATCATTAGGTAAATCAAGGGACCACGCCGTATAACACGGAACGGGTTTCCTCCCAAGAATACCAGTGCATAAAACAAACAGCGCAATGCTAAATAAAGAAAAATGAAGCTGTTATAAGACCCAGGTCCCATCACACAATGCAACGCAGTCGAGGATAGGGTTTTCCCTTATAACAGCCAAAGAATGCTTGATACGTTTAAAACAAATCATTTGATACTATTATAAGTGCATAGTGTATAAAACAACTTCGAATCATAAGTATCAATCATAGGCGACATGAGCGTCCCATGCCACTATGTCGCCATATATAGGTTTACAAATAAAACCGCAAAGTCACGTATTTGGAAATTGGATTTCCGTCTATGAACCGAGGCAAAAGATAGTCCTCAACCGATTCGAGACAATCTAGCCTACCATGTCTCAGGATCAGAGCTCGAGTGACCCTTGGATCGTCAGGGCCGGTCCACCGATGTGGATTAAAATGCCTGAACACTACGTCTCCCCGCCCTTTGGGGCGCAAACGAGCCAACGAATGACTCCATCGGTTCGAGAACGACCGATCAATCCGAGGCGCCTCGCAACAGCAACAACCACATAAGTCAAACTCGTCAGGGCGTGAAAAACCACTGACGCCACTTTTTAGCTAGAAAGAAACGCAAGTCCTCCCTGAGGTCCGTCTCCCGTTTTTGGTTCATACCGGGTGTGAAACACGCGAGGTAAACGTTACACAAAGCTACGCCACAAAGGCCTTGCTTTGATCATCACCACAAGACTTTGCTTTTCAACAGAAGCCTTGATCATTTGCATCTTAGCATGCCACACAGGCAAGCCATCCTATGCAACCGATATCAGTCACACAGAATGAAATCCGATGTCAGACACACAGTCCATTTACAAATCCGTTCTGGGTCTGAACGAAACCGGAGGCACCTAGTACCCCGCATATCCATCGATCTCCAAGTACGTCTGGACGATCACTAACTGTTTCCATCTTCTTGGGTGTACAGCCCAATCAAGATCATCAGTTATCACCCAAACGACGTGAAGACTTCCGGTCTTCGACCATCGTCTTCATCTTCGACTTATCGTCGTATCAGTTATTCAGAATGGGATAAACCCGGTCTTTCCGAATAACTCGCGTATATTTAAATAAGTGTTACACAAACACAACATACGCCTCATTCCAATTCATTAGTCACTAACCGTAAATTAATCAAGAGAATAATTCCCCAAATATTAACCCCGAAGGCCGAAACCAACATCAGATCAATATCCAGAAAACCATTCTGCTTGGCTAACCGACAGTTAGTTTCTAAATTTCACGTTCAAATCTAATTAAAGATTTAACTATCGCCTGGAGCAAAACTGGTGATACTCCATTCTCGATCTTTTCAATCTAATTAAAGATTCATCAAAACTCCACTTAGTTTTAATCTGTGACTGGGTTAAAGAATCAGTGTCATTTAAAACACGGTTCACGATAAACCCAAAGTCACATCCCATTAATTATCGGGTTAAAGAACAAGTGTTATTTAAAACACTGTTCACGATAAACCCAAAAATCAATATCCATTCAATTCCAATTAAATATTATTTAATTGGTACACTTCATTAAATCTAAATCAAAAGATTTAATCTTTTCTCAGCTGGGTTCAAGAACAGTGTTAGTGAAGACACCATTCACGACAAACCCAAATCACATTCATTAATTATCGGGTTAAAGAACAAGTGTTATTTAAAACACTGTTCACGATAAACCCAAAAATCAATATCCATTCAATTCCAATTAAATATTATTTAATTGGTACACTTCATTAAATCTAAATAAAAAGATTTAATCTTTTCTCAACTGGGTTCAAGAACAGTGTTAGTGAAGACACCATTCACGACAAACCCAAATCACATTCATTAATTATCGGGTTAAAGAACAAGTGTTATTTAAAACACTGTTCACGATAAACCCAAAAATCAATACCAATTCAATTCCAATTAAATATCATTTAATTGGTACACTTCATTAAATCTAAATAAAAAGATTTAATCTTTTCTCAACTGGGTTCAAGAACAGTGTTAATGAAGACACCATTCACGACAAACCCAAATCACATTCATTAATTATCGGGTTAAAGAACAAGTGTTATTTAAAACACTGTTCACGATAAACCCAAAAATCAATACCAATTCAATTCCAATTAAATATCATTTAATTGGTACACTTCATTAAATCTAAATAAAAAGATTTAATCTTTTCTCAACTGGGTTCAAGAACAGTGTTAGTGAAGACACCATTCACGACAAACCCAAATCACATTCGATATTCAATACAAGGCTCTGAATAGAAAATATATCGGCTTATATTCAATATCGAATTCTACGACTCACAAATGTCGTATTGGAAATAACGATATCAATATATATCTTTCAAATTTCCATAACAACACCTGTATAATCACGAATTCCAACATCGAAATATTCCGAAGATAATTTCGATTCAAATCCACTCCAATGCAATCATTGGAAATTCTGGTTATTTTTAAAACCCCTTTCGAATTCAATTTATTTATTTAAAAATAAATAGAATTATATTTCTAGTTCAAAACTAGTTCATTTCGATAAAAATCTATTTTTATCTTTTCAAATATGGAGTTTTTCATCCCAATTCTTTCTAAATCATTTCTTATGATTTTACACAAATTATTACTATTTTCAATAATTTTATCAAGGCCCGTACAGTCGATTTCCATCAATGGCCATCGAACTGCACTTACAGCGACCTTTTTCGAATTTGATTTGGACGTATCTCCAAATCCAACCGTTAGATTTCAAATTTCTAACATTCATTAGAAAGCTCTTTTCGATACGAACCCAACGGTTCCGGTTTTAGGAGAATCCGACGGTCGGATCTCCCGTAATGTCCGTTCGAAATAAATGGTCGAAATTCGCGAACTGCCGCGACGCGGCGCGTTCTATTCAGGCCATTATATTATATATAATATATATAATATATATTTCGTCGATTTCTATTTAAAACGAATTATATAAATAGTTTTAAATTCGTTTCAAATTCTATTTCAACTTCTATTTCAATTCAAAGCAAAATTGAATTCCTCTTTATAAATTCGTTTTAAAATTCATTTCTATTCAATTCGAATTTCAATTCAATTTGAATTCATTTCAATTCGCTTTCAATTCCATTTGAATTCGTTTTCAATTCAATTCATTTCGAAATCGTTTTCAATTCAATTCATTTCGAAATCGTTTTCAATTCAATTCATTTCGAAATCGTTTTCAATTCAATTCATTTCGAAATCGTTTTCAATTCAATTCATTTCGAAATCGTTTTTCAATATTCATTTTAAAATGAATAAAATCGATATAAATATCGTTTACGTCAAAATGGCGTCAATCTAATCCTCACGGCTTCACATATTTCTATTTTCAAATATTCTATTTCAAATATTTCTATTTCAAATATTTCTATTTCAAATATTTCTATTTCAAATATTTCTATTTCAAATATTTCTTTTTTTCGAAACTGGAATGAGGCCCAATCAATTACCATATAATGTTAATTATATGGATATTCTACAACACATGTATATATCAACAACGATGAATAATCAACCATCAACCAAAGTGCACTACACTGTATAAGCATCAAATATAGACATTTAACGCTTATAGCAGCTTGTCAATCAATCGATCGACATATTTAATCAATCAGGATGAGTGAACTTCAAATTTCATCCCAACACCCGTGTGGGGTTTCAAACAATCAACCGCATATTTTATTTGTGCAGTTGGGCGATGTGTGAAATTTATCGACCCAATCAACGTCATTCAAATAGGTGTACATAAACAAACCGTCTGGTTTGTAAATGAATATTTATTTATTCACATTCACGTTAAAAATTATATTTTTAACGATAACACATTTTATTTCAACATATGAATTTCTATTCAATTCATTTACACAATAAAATGATATTTTTATTTTCTAACATATTTTAGAAAATTTCGGCGGCATAACGGCACGATACTAGAAACGGGACAAGGCCTAGCCTTATCCCCGGTCTAGTGAAGGCCCACGCCATTCACTCATCAATCAAATCAATTTCATTTTGCAAACCACAAAATTTGGAGTAAGGGTCTAACCTAGCCTTACTCCTACGCCTTATAACGGCGCACGTCTAATCCTAACCAATTTATCGATTCGATTTTTCACACCACAAACCACATTCAAACCAATATCGCAATCAATCACCAAACAGTCAAACAAACAAGTCCATGGTCTGTGGACGGTTGTGTCGGGTGCTACTAAGCACCGTCTGCATCCTAGTATAAATATATAACTAGAAAAGAAATAGAAAGGTGAGAAATTCTCACATATAGCTATCCTAGCTCCACGGCACTTCATTTGCAGAAGTCTTCATCGCTATCGCATCTTTGTCGTCTTCGTTGCCCGTAGCCACTACATATGTAAAAATCACATTTTTACTTCGCTATTCAATATATAAAAATCGAATTTTTAGTTCGCTATTCAATATATAAAAATCGAATTTTTAGTTCGCTATTCAATATATAAAAATCGAATTTTTAGTTCGCTATTCAATATATAAAAATCGAATTTTTAGTTCGCTATTCAATATATAAAAATCGAATTTTTAGTTCAAAGTTCAATATATAAAAATCTGATTTTTCTTGCTTTTTTTTTTTTTTAAAAATCTAACTTTCTTCTTGCCATTTACCTATACAAAAATCATGTTTTTTTCTATTTAAAAATATCGCTACTTCATGCTAAGATTTATATATATTTTAAAGATATAAAAATCATATTTCTAATATTTCTATATAGTAAAGACTATATTTTTAATTCTTTAAAAATATAAAAACTATATTTTTATTATTTTAAAAATATAAAGATCATATTTTTATTTGTAAATTAGCCTAAAATTCACACTTTTAATTAGACATTACACACAAAGCATATATATGAGCCAAGAACTGAATTCAACAACGTTTTTAAATTAAAACAAAATATAGTTTTTTTAAATACTCACCTTCTTCTAGGTCGGAAGGAGGCTGTCGTCTGGAGGGGGGGTCGACGCGGTGCTGCGTCTGATGCCGTCGGGGGGGGGGGGGACTGACGCGTGAGGTGGGTGGGGTCCATTCAGGGAGGCGGCGCTCTGGTGTTCGGTGGTGGCTCGCTGTAAGGGGGGGGGCGACGCGTCTCAGGGAAAAAGGGGGGGGGGGGTAGTTGCGCGTCGGTCTGAAGGGGGAAAGGAGGAGGAGGAGAGAGGCGGTGGGAAGGGGGAGGGCGATCGGGGATGGGGTGCGCTCGTCGGTGGCTGGCGGCTCCGACGCCCTTCGCTTTTTTTTTTTTTTCTTTTTTTTTTCATTCTGAATTTCATTTGAACAGGGGGGGGGCTGGGTATAAAAGGGAAGAAGAGGTTTGTTTTTTTTTTATTATTATTATTAATTAATTTCCAAAAGTTGACTTTTTATTTCAACCTCAAAACGAGGCCCACCGCCTGTCGTCCATAGCGTTCTACCCCCATTCCGAGCACAATGGGATATGCATCGTAGGCTGATTCGACTGTTTGAATCCGTTTCTTTTGAATTTACATTTAAATCATTATATTGAATTTTAAACGTACATTTCAAATTACCGGGGCTACATACGAACACGAAAAATTCCAGAAAAATATTTTCTAGCTTCGTATTGACGATACGGTCCTAACAAAACTAGTTTCATCGAATTCTGAGACCGTTATAAAAATGGCCAATTTCTAGTCGATTTAAAATCAACTGAAACTGGTCAAACGCGTTTTCCTTTGCCACGCTCACATACTGATTCGGAAAATTATGAAATTTGGAATCTAGCAATAACTTGACTCTGCGGACCCAACAAAACTGGTTTCGTCGGAATCCGCGGTCGTTTGCAAAATGTCCATTTTTAAGGGCCTGAATTTCATAGCGACTATTCAGAATTTTCAACTGGACATATCTTTTGATTCCCGATATGAAATCTTGATTTTTCGGATTCGTTGGAAAGATATTCACTATTAGATTCCATTATTTTTGGTTTCACTAAAATCCGGATTGTTTTGCACCCGGTACATTCAATTGAAGTTTGAAATCGAATTATCGAACTACCGCGCCATTTTCAATTCTATTTATAATTATATATAATTATTCATATTCTAACGACGACGCGTATAATATATACGTCGAATTATATTAAAAATAAATTTTCTTGTCGATATTATTTAAAATAATTCATTTTAAATAATCAAAATTCGTCAAAATTGCCAAAATAAAAATTTTAAACTGGCCCAGATTTTCGGGTTGTTACAATCTCCCCCACTTAAAACTTTTCGTCCCCGAAAAGGAACAAAGTCGAAAGTGGTTTGATTAATCAACTCTACGCTCGATCAGGCTTCCATTCTCTAACTTTTCAGTTTCTGAGAATTTTCTAAAATTTCAAAAATTTGGCTAACTCCCTAAATTTTCGAAAAATTTCGCCATAACCTCCCCTGCAATGGGAGCATCGGGGAATTTCAAATAGCTTCCCCGGTCCTTCAGATCTCAAAAAGAAAAAGAAAAAGCCAAGCGGCTAGCCAATAGGCTCACAAAATCATCATCACCCAAACAAAACAGGAAATTATGTAGTAAACATGTACCTATTTGTCGGGCAAACAAATTTTATTCTCTGGCTCTAGCCTCCTTGCTATGACCTGTTCAAGGATATATATGTATATGCAAGCAAATGCAACCAATTTTCAATATAATTCAATATTTGGTTCTATTAGGCTAAATGGTTCAAAATTAGCAAACAAATAAACAAACAACACAAACATCAATCAATTAGTGAATTAGAGTTTCAAATTGATAATTATGATACATAGTCAAAAATCAGATTTTTGATGCCAAATCACAACAATAGGCCCTATCTAATTTTGGTTCTCACACCAGTCAATAGGAAATATATAGAAATCTCACTTTCGTCACTCGAATATAAATTCTAATGATGGAGCTCCATCATCAAAATCATCTCCGGGCGATTAGAGTGTAATTCTATATCTATCCAGTATATTAAAATTTCGAATACACGCGGATCAGACGTATACGCAAAATCTATATATACTGGATTGTCCACATCAATATAAATAGATAATCAAATACGAATAATCGATTTATATTTTTAAAACAAAAATTTGTTTTCACTTTGAAAAATATACTCTTCACACTCGTTCTAGGATACTACTGATCCTATCTCTAACGAGTCATTCTCATTGGATATTGCTAATCCAATATCTGATGAATTCTTTCGTATGTTTCTAATGTGCCTTGTTCTCTAGCTTTGTAAACCAAAGCTCTGATACCAACTGTGACGGCAAGGAATTTCGCTCGGTCCGAACCAGTCGCTAAACCGGTCCAGGCCGTTCGAAACGCCCTATCGTTTGAGAACAGGACAAAACAGAACGCATACAGAAGAACCTTTCACTTGTATATTACAACAATGCATCAGATTACAAGAATATACAGAGTATAAATGAATATTACGCAGAAATATCAGAGATTTAAATTACATTTAAATACATAGCAGCGGAAAATAATACAATACACAACTAGAAGAGATATACGGATACAAAGCTTTCCGGATATCATTCCAGCTGTAAACCAGGATCCTGTGAATATAAATCTGCAAAACCGAAACTACTAGCTGCCCGTGTCAAAATAAGGGCACCCAGAGTTTAGGTTAAAACAATAAACTCCAGGTCAGTCATGTGACTGGTGTGAGAACTAAAACAGTTATTAATCTTTATTTTAAATCATTAGGTAAATCAAGGGACCACGCCGTATAACACGGAACGGGTTTCCTCCCAAGAATACCAGTGCATAAAACAAACAGCGCAATGCTAAATAAAGAAAAATGAAGCTGTTATAAGACCCAGGTCCCATCACACAATGCAACGCAGTCGAGGATAGGGTTTTCCCTTATAACAGCCAAAGAATGCTTGATACGTTTAAAACAAATCATTTGATACTATTATAAGTGCATAGTGTATAAAACAACTTCGAATCATAAGTATCAATCATAGGCGACATGAGCGTCCCATGCCACTATGTCGCCATATATAGGTTTACAAATAAAACCGCAAAGTCACGTATTTGGAAATTGGATTTCCGTCTATGAACCGAGGCAAAAGATAGTCCTCAACCGATTCGAGACAATCTAGCCTACCATGTCTCAGGATCAGAGCTCGAGTGACCCTTGGATCGTCAGGGCCGGTCCACCGATGTGGATTAAAATGCCTGAACACTACGTCTCCCCGCCCTTTGGGGCGCAAACGAGCCAACGAATGACTCCATCGGTTCGAGAACGACCGATCAATCCGAGGCGCCTCGCAACAGCAACAACCACATAAGTCAAACTCGTCAGGGCGTGAAAAACCACTGACGCCACTTTTTAGCTAGAAAGAAACGCAAGTCCTCCCTGAGGTCCGTCTCCCGTTTTTGGTTCATACCGGGTGTGAAACACGCGAGGTAAACGTTACACAAAGCTACGCCACAAAGGCCTTGCTTTGATCATCACCACAAGACTTTGCTTTTCAACAGAAGCCTTGATCATTTGCATCTTAGCATGCCACACAGGCAAGCCATCCTATGCAACCGATATCAGTCACACAGAATGAAATCCGATGTCAGACACACAGTCCATTTACAAATCCGTTCTGGGTCTGAACGAAACCGGAGGCACCTAGTACCCCGCATATCCATCGATCTCCAAGTACGTCTGGACGATCACTAACTGTTTCCATCTTCTTGGGTGTACAGCCCAATCAAGATCATCAGTTATCACCCAAACGACGTGAAGACTTCCGGTCTTCGACCATCGTCTTCATCTTCGACTTATCGTCGTATCAGTTATTCAGAATGGGATAAACCCGGTCTTTCCGAATAACTCGCGTATATTTAAATAAGTGTTACACAAACACAACATACGCCTCATTCCAATTCATTAGTCACTAACCGTAAATTAATCAAGAGAATAATTCCCCAAATATTAACCCCGAAGGCCGAAACCAACATCAGATCAATATCCAGAAAACCATTCTGCTTGGCTAACCGACAGTTAGTTTCTAAATTTCACGTTCAAATCTAATTAAAGATTTAACTATCGCCTGGAGCAAAACTGGTGATACTCCATTCTCGATCTTTTCAATCTAATTAAAGATTCATCAAAACTCCACTTAGTTTTAATCTGTGACTGGGTTAAAGAATCAGTGTCATTTAAAACACGGTTCACGATAAACCCAAAGTCACATCCCATTAATTATCGGGTTAAAGAACAAGTGTTATTTAAAACACTGTTCACGATAAACCCAAAAATCAATATCCATTCAATTCCAATTAAATATTATTTAATTGGTACACTTCATTAAATCTAAATCAAAAGATTTAATCTTTTCTCAGCTGGGTTCAAGAACAGTGTTAGTGAAGACACCATTCACGACAAACCCAAATCACATTCATTAATTATCGGGTTAAAGAACAAGTGTTATTTAAAACACTGTTCACGATAAACCCAAAAATCAATATCCATTCAATTCCAATTAAATATTATTTAATTGGTACACTTCATTAAATCTAAATAAAAAGATTTAATCTTTTCTCAACTGGGTTCAAGAACAGTGTTAGTGAAGACACCATTCACGACAAACCCAAATCACATTCATTAATTATCGGGTTAAAGAACAAGTGTTATTTAAAACACTGTTCACGATAAACCCAAAAATCAATACCAATTCAATTCCAATTAAATATCATTTAATTGGTACACTTCATTAAATCTAAATAAAAAGATTTAATCTTTTCTCAACTGGGTTCAAGAACAGTGTTAATGAAGACACCATTCACGACAAACCCAAATCACATTCATTAATTATCGGGTTAAAGAACAAGTGTTATTTAAAACACTGTTCACGATAAACCCAAAAATCAATACCAATTCAATTCCAATTAAATATCATTTAATTGGTACACTTCATTAAATCTAAATAAAAAGATTTAATCTTTTCTCAACTGGGTTCAAGAACAGTGTTAGTGAAGACACCATTCACGACAAACCCAAATCACATTCGATATTCAATACAAGGCTCTGAATAGAAAATATATCGGCTTATATTCAATATCGAATTCTACGACTCACAAATGTCGTATTGGAAATAACGATATCAATATATATCTTTCAAATTTCCATAACAACACCTGTATAATCACGAATTCCAACATCGAAATATTCCGAAGATAATTTCGATTCAAATCCACTCCAATGCAATCATTGGAAATTCTGGTTATTTTTAAAACCCCTTTCGAATTCAATTTATTTATTTAAAAATAAATAGAATTATATTTCTAGTTCAAAACTAGTTCATTTCGATAAAAATCTATTTTTATCTTTTCAAATATGGAGTTTTTCATCCCAATTCTTTCTAAATCATTTCTTATGATTTTACACAAATTATTACTATTTTTAATAATTTTATCAAGGCCCGTACAGTCGATTTCCATCAATGGCCATCGAACTGCACTTACAGCGACCTTTTTCGAATTTGATTTGGACGTATCTCCAAATCCAACCGTTAGATTTCAAATTTCTAACATTCATTAGAAAGCTCTTTTCGATACGAACCCAACGGTTCCGGTTTTAGGAGAATCCGACGGTCGGATCTCCCGTAATGTCCGTTCGAAATAAATGGTCGAAATTCGCGAACTGCCGCGACGCGGCGCGTTCTATTCAGGCCATTATATTATATATAATATATATAATATATATTTCGTCGATTTCTATTTAAAACGAATTATATAAATAGTTTTAAATTCGTTTCAAATTCTATTTCAACTTCTATTTCAATTCAAAGCAAAATTGAATTCCTCTTTATAAATTCGTTTTAAAATTCATTTCTATTCAATTCGAATTTCAATTCAATTTGAATTCATTTCAATTCGCTTTCAATTCCATTTGAATTCGTTTTCAATTCAATTCATTTCGAAATCGTTTTCAATTCAATTCATTTCGAAATCGTTTTCAATTCAATTCATTTCGAAATCGTTTTCAATTCAATTCATTTCGAAATCGTTTTCAATTCAATTCATTTCGAAATCGTTTTTCAATATTCATTTTAAAATGAATAAAATCGATATAAATATCGTTTACGTCAAAATGGCGTCAATCTAATCCTCACGGCTTCACATATTTCTATTTTCAAATATTCTATTTCAAATATTTCTATTTCAAATATTTCTATTTCAAATATTTCTATTTCAAATATTTCTTTTTTTCGAAACTGGAATGAGGCCCAATCAATTACCATATAATGTTAATTATATGGATATTCTACAACACATGTATATATCAACAACGATGAATAATCAACCATCAACCAAAGTGCACTACACTGTATAAGCATCAAATATAGACATTTAACGCTTATAGCAGCTTGTCAATCAATCGATCGACATATTTAATCAATCAGGATGAGTGAACTTCAAATTTCATCCCAACACCCGTGTGGGGTTTCAAACAATCAACCGCATATTTTATTTGTGCAGTTGGGCGATGTGTGAAATTTATCGACCCAATCAACGTCATTCAAATAGGTGTACATAAACAAACCGTCTGGTTTGTAAATGAATATTTATTTATTCACATTCACGTTAAAAATTATATTTTTAACGATAACACATTTTATTTCAACATATGAATTTCTATTCAATTCATTTACACAATAAAATGATATTTTTATTTTCTAACATATTTTAGAAAATTTCGGCGGCATAACGGCACGATACTAGAAACGGGACAAGGCCTAGCCTTATCCCCGGTCTAGTGAAGGCCCACGCCATTCACTCATCAATCAAATCAATTTCATTTTGCAAACCACAAAATTTGGAGTAAGGGTCTAACCTAGCCTTACTCCTACGCCTTATAACGGCGCACGTCTAATCCTAACCAATTTATCGATTCGATTTTTCACACCACAAACCACATTCAAACCAATATCGCAATCAATCACCAAACAGTCAAACAAACAAGTCCATGGTCTGTGGACGGTTGTGTCGGGTGCTACTAAGCACCGTCTGCATCCTAGTATAAATATATAACTAGAAAAGAAATAGAAAGGTGAGAAATTCTCACATATAGCTATCCTAGCTCCACGGCACTTCATTTGCAGAAGTCTTCATCGCTATCGCATCTTTGTCGTCTTCGTTGCCCGTAGCCACTACATATGTAAAAATCACATTTTTACTTCGCTATTCAATATATAAAAATCGAATTTTTAGTTCGCTATTCAATATATAAAAATCGAATTTTTAGTTCGCTATTCAATATATAAAAATCGAATTTTTAGTTCGCTATTCAATATATAAAAATCGAATTTTTAGTTCAAAGTTCAATATATAAAAATCTGATTTTTCTTGCTTTTTTTTTTTTTTAAAAATCTAACTTTCTTCTTGCCATTTACCTATACAAAAATCATGTTTTTTTCTATTTAAAAATATCGCTACTTCATGCTAAGATTTATATATATTTTAAAGATATAAAAATCATATTTCTAATATTTCTATATAGTAAAGACTATATTTTTAATTCTTTAAAAATATAAAAACTATATTTTTATTATTTTAAAAATATAAAGATCATATTTTTATTTGTAAATTAGCCTAAAATTCACACTTTTAATTAGACATTACACACAAAGCATATATATGAGCCAAGAACTGAATTCAACAACGTTTTTAAATTAAAACAAAATATAGTTTTTTTAAATACTCACCTTCTTCTAGGTCGGAAGGAGGCTGTCGTCTGGAGGGGGGGTCGACGCGGTGCTGCGTCTGATGCCGTCGGGGGGGGGGGGGGGGGGGGGGACTGACGCGTGAGGTGGGTGGGGTCCATTCAGGGAGGCGGCGCTCTGGTGTTCGGTGGTGGCTCGCTGTAAGGGGGGGGCGACGCGTCTCAGGGAAAAAGGGGGGGGGGGGGTAGTTGCGCGTCGGTCTGAAGGGGGAAAGGAGGAGGAGGAGAGAGGCGGTGGGAAGGGGGAGGGCGATCGGGGATGGGGTGCGCTCGTCGGTGGCTGGCGGCTCCGACGCCCTTCGCTTTTTTTTTTTTTTCTTTTTTTTTTCATTCTGAATTTCATTTGAACAGGGGGGGGGGGGCTGGGTATAAAAGGGAAGAAGAGGTTTGTTTTTTTTTTTTTTTTTATTATTAATTAATTTCCAAAAGTTGACTTTTTATTTCAACCTCAAAACGAGGCCCACCGCCTGTCGTCCATAGCGTTCTACCCCCATTCCGAGCACAATGGGATATGCATCGTAGGCTGATTCGACTGTTTGAATCCGTTTCTTTTGAATTTACATTTAAATCATTATATTGAATTTTAAACGTACATTTCAAATTACCGGGGCTACATACGAACACGAAAAATTCCAGAAAAATATTTTCTAGCTTCGTATTGACGATACGGTCCTAACAAAACTAGTTTCATCGAATTCTGAGACCGTTAGAAAAATGGCCAATTTCTAGTCGATTTAAAATCAACTGAAACTGGTCAAACGCGTTTTCCTTTGCCACGCTCACATACTGATTCGGAAAATTATGAAATTTGGAATCTAGCAATAACTTGACTCTGCGGACCCAACAAAACTGGTTTCGTCGGAATCCGCGGTCGTTTGCAAAATGTCCATTTTTAAGGGCCTGAATTTCATAGCGACTATTCAGAATTTTCAACTGGACATATCTTTTGATTCCCGATATGAAATCTTGATTTTTCGGATTCGTTGGAAAGATATTCACTATTAGATTCCATTATTTTTGGTTTCACTAAAATCCGGATTGTTTTGCACCCGGTACATTCAATTGAAGTTTGAAATCGAATTATCGAACTACCGCGCCATTTTCAATTCTATTTATAATTATATATAATTATTCATATTCTAACGACGACGCGTATAATATATACGTCGAATTATATTAAAAATAAATTTTCTTGTCGATATTATTTAAAATAATTCATTTTAAATAATCAAAATTCGTCAAAATTGCCAAAATAAAAATTTTAAACTGGCCCAGATTTTCGGGTTGTTACAACTGTTAAGATTTATAAAACATAAATTATAACAACAGCGTTACAATCGTTGTTCCCAAATATTTGGTTTATAAAAATATAACATGTACTTATTAATCTCAATAAATAAATTAATAAGTAAATAATTAAATAATTAAATTTGATTCAAATGGAAAGTATAAACAACTATTTCCCTAAATTCGATATAACCGAATTCCAGTAAATAACTCTCTCTCGAATCATCTATATTTGATTTATATTCCGAACTTCAGAATTTATCTACCATTTCAGCCTTAACTCAAATGGCTTAATATTTATTTCTATTTGTAAACATTTTCCTCCAACTGTTATTCAATCTCAAATATGAATTTCATTCCTTAATAGGAATCTAGACTCACTTATTCAAATCAACTTGATTTTTTAGTTGCAAATATCGTTACTACTCAACTTCGAGTTATCGATTCACTTTTGAGATCCATATCTTAATCTGTTTCATTCCTAAACTTCATTTATAAAAACTACTACTCCATCAGCACTTTTTCCGTTTATTTTACACAATTCAAAATTTTCTTTCTGAGTGGATATACAAGATATACATCCCCTAATTTCCAAAATCAATTTTATTTGCTTTCTATAAATTCATTTCATATGGTAACTCTAATTTAAAGTAATATTAAATATTTCAAAACATAGAGATTTATTGACATAACTATAAATATTGGAGTAAAGTCCATCATTGTCCTTCGAAAACAAATTCCCATTTCTATTTCTCATTTAAATATCCATTTGAAATTATATTTCCAAATTCAAATTTCCTTTATATATGTTTTCACTTTAACCATTATCCACTTCACTTGTGAATACTATTCCTTTTTGTATAATCAAATTTATTTGATTTCATACTAAATATCTCAAATCCAATTTCCTTTTATTTACTTCTCTCGTTCATAATTCCCTTTATAACTTTCTAAGTTCAATCCCAATTTCGAATGTCGGTTTTTATAGCACCTTTCCACTTTTCTATATAATTTCGAACTTGAATTTATAATTTCAATTTATCCAATAATAAAAATATCACTTAATTTATAAACTCATTTATAATTTACTTCTTATTTTATCCATTTAAACAGGTTTCTATTTCCTACTCTATTATAGATTAAATTTCTAGTTTTGGGAATAAATTCCATTTTTAAATCCAAATTTTCTTTTCCATATTCGAAAATGTTTCACCGTATCTAAATTACCAAGTTTCTAGGGCTATGGTAAATCAAACAAAACATATATAATCATGGATTATATAACACATCATATATCACTATTAAATAAAAACAGTAAAATAAATGTTGAGGAATCCAGTTGGATTACTCCAACCTGTTTCCCTGCATCCACCAATGTTAATCAGCATTATTTCACATCAATATGAAGTATCATAACTAATAATCGATCAACGATGTAATCATATCAACCTTTTCAACCAATTTTATCAACAATTCAACCAATCAACCATTGCACATTATAAAAATACCATAAATAAATTTTAAACTCGTTTATATAAAAAATATAAATGAGTCAGAGTTAGTGAGTTTACTCACCTAGTCTACAGTCGATGGTTCCGCTTTTATTTCATTTCAATTCCAAATAGACTTTTGATTTTACAACGAAATCCCAGTAGCTCCATTTCCAGCCACGTCAGTTCTACAACGTAGATCTTCTCGTTACGATTCCGACGTGACCGGTTTGGTCCAATTCTGTTGACATACAACCAAATTACGCTATTATAATCATTTACGCTTTTAATTGGAATAATTAATCCTTAGTTATAAATTATAATAACTAATTATATTTATAATCACGTGATTTATACCTAAGTCTTCTTCCTTGTTTTGCTCTCGTTCTTGACTGCAAAACCGAACCTATTACTGCTGATACTTCCTTCTCCCTTCCGCATCCTCCAAGAAACACACAACTTTGTCCTCATGCTCCCTTAAACACGGTTTGATGCAATTAACTCTCCTTTCTCCTAGTACAATTTAGTACCCAGTTCCATGCTCAACTTAAAAGCCACCTGCGGAAGCTTGTTTCTCAAAACAACTTCATTTCTTCTCCTCACGTTTGAAGCTGCTGATACCCACTGACAAGTTCTCCCTCTCATGTTGTTCCCCCATGACCACCTCCTAATTGCCGAGATGATTTCTCCATCCAACACTTGGACATGGTGCTCGACTTTGAACTTCCACCGTCCCTTCATTCGATTCAACTCCTGTACACCGCTTCCCAGACCCAAAACTCGCACAACACCCAACCATGCCTACTGCTTCCGTCCTTACTTTATGAACCCAATCACCCACTTCACGAGAGACTCCCTTCTCCTTTGTTTCTTTCTTATATTCCAAACAAACATCATCACCATTGTTCTCTCACCAATCTCAACGCCCTCATGCCCATTAAAAATCATCTGCACCTTGCCCCCTTGATATGCCTCAAAACCGTTCTTAAACCTGAAACCATTGCTTGCTTCCACTATGTGAACTCTACTCTTCCATACTTTTCCCTTCCACGCTTCATGAAGACAACCCCGCGTCACTACCGAGGCAAATCCAACTTCGCCAACCCTTACTCCCTCCATATGAGACAACAACGAACCATAGACCCTGTACTATTTCGGTACCAGAGAAAACAATGGAGATGAACAACAAACAATGGTGATGAACAACCAGTAGTAGACCGAAGCACGCCCACTCAAACAATCGATTTTAGAGTCTTTTTTTCCTTTTTGTTAAATCAGCTCGAAAAAATGCTCCAGGAAGAAGCAACATCGTAGGGTTTATATAAGGGAAGGGTAGATTGGAGCATGGTTTTCAATAGCTACAGCAGGCTATAAGCACCAATCATTTTTGATGGAACAGAACAAAGTTTGACAATGAAGTGGCTTCGTAATTCGTATATTGTATTCTGCTGATTTGCAAAAAAACAGGGGAACCGTAATATTTGAATTTGAAAGAACGAACAGTGTACAACATTTCTTTATATAGTATGTGGCCTATATACAGATAGGAGAGGCTTGTTCAATATGCATGTGCTGAGATTGTGTTTTTAATGGATTAGACCTTTACTGTGCTAAGAGTATGGACGAAATAAATATAGTACATTTTCCTCCTATCACGCAGCTGATATTGTTGACTGTAGGCACAGGAAATCTGATTTTTGATAATATTATGCCAAGATTTGCTTAGAGATTTTCTTTTGATAGGAACACACAAGGATTTGGAAAAAGTTTCTTCTCTGATGTAGCCGGAGATTTGACTCAAAACAGTAGTTTTGAAAAATAGATGGAACTTCGTTTATTTTTAAAATCATTGTATGAAAGGGTGAAAATTCCCAGATGAAATGTTTAAATAAATAAACGTAATCTTTGACACGAACACCAAATCTTGAGAGATATTTTTCCCGTATGATGTAGTGTGGTTCTTGCCGAGATTAATGCCAAGACAGAAAGTCCTATACAAATTGCGTTCATAATTTGAAACAAGATTTCGTATACCACTTTCCATTAAGTGTTTTGAAAGCTAAATACAAGTATGTCGAGATTATGATAATGACACGCCCAGATTTTTGAATGAGATCTAGATAAGATTTAAATATATTTTAATAGTGACAGCATGTTTATCCTATGAGCCAAATATTTAAACACGTATCATATATATATATATATATATATATATATATATATATATATATATATATATATGGTAAAGCGGAGAGGCTTTGCGGTTTCGCATAGAACAAATAGAAATGCCCAATGAGAAACGAGACAGAACTGAAGAAGATATGTCCACTTTATTTTATTTTTATTAAATAAATTGTTAAAATTTATGAACGATTCCATTTGAACATATAATATAATTTAAATGTTCTGAATTTATTGTCAAAAAATCAAGGTCGTTACAGTATCACAGAATTCCGACTTAAAATGGATCATGTATATTCAATTGAAGTTCAAAACTCAATATTACGAACTGTTGCGCCGTTATGAGTACATTTTATATTAAGTATAAATATAATGTTTAACCATTGTTTAATAGATAAATTCAATATTAAAATACATTACTATTCCAAATATAATTTTTAAAACAGATTTAAATATTTGAATCCAAATGGTCGAAAAATTCGGGTCGTTATAGTATAGTTTCATAAAATAGTGGCATTTGATAATTTAAATTTATACTGAAATTCTAAGATGTACTTTTATACATTTTTCTGGTTTTTTTGGGTACAAATATGCCCACTATAAAAATGCTTATGTCTTCACAAAAGAAAAATTAATTTTCAAGTATATTTCCTTATAAAACAGGCTACATTGGTTTTATACTTTCAAAGCCAGTTCTCTCTTTAAATCCAAACAAAAATAATCAAGTCAAGGCTTGTGGTATTTTCTAGAATTCATGAGTACTTAAAACATTGCCTATGCTACATGCTTAACATATATAATATTTTAAATGTATGGGCTATCACACAAGACCTTTTTTGCAAGTAAGTGTAAGATTATACCCAGCCAAGCTTACATCACATATCTGCACTTCACATATTTGCACTTCACATAAGACATATAAATATATATGTGTGTGTGTGTATACGGCTAAAACCATGGAACCTTAATTCATTCTTCAAGAAATATTAATATGTTTATATTCAGACTTATATTTAGCATGTAACATATTGGATTTTCATCTAATTTGTATATAATTTTAAATACAATTTATTGCCTCCTAACTCATACCATTCAAGTCATTTAAGAGATTGATTTGAATCCATACATTTTAATGCTGATATCTCAGCAAATTTTCCAAGTTTTAACCTATGTTGTAGCCATGAAAAAATTTCATCAATCATCACTTAATCTACGTAATTATTTCAGCAACTTGATACTTATAATCCAAGCATTTTGATTTTAGACATGAATTTTATAAGTCATTTATCAATATCTTGTCTTTCTATCAATATACAAATATTTATAGTTATGTTATTAAACCTTACTAAACATATGCCTAAAACAAGTAGGTATCCGTTCAGGTCATTGTTAGGCATCTGTATACTTGGGCTTCACATATATGTCAAAATTCTGTTTAACTACAGTCAAACCTATAACGTGCAAGTTCATTTCATCAAAGAATTTAACAAATTAGACATTATATTTGAATACTAATAACATAACAACCACCACAGTTGTTAAAACGGAACTTAGGCAAACACATACATCAAACATAAGTGATCTATATAATAGTCCACTATCTTTGTAATATCTCGTATTTTTGGTAGTCAAATATTTTAATTATTTTAAATATTATATTTGGAATATTAATGAATTTTTAATATTTATTCATTATTAAAAACGAAGTTTGAACGTGAAATTTATATATAATTTAAAACGAGCTCGAAATGGCGTGGTAGTTCATAATATAGAGTTTTGAATTTCAATTGGATATACAGGAACCGATATAAGTCGAATTTCTATGAAACAAGAAATGGTCAGATCTTGTTGATTATAATTTTCTAATGGAAGAGGAAAATCGAGATTTCATGTTATAGATTATTAGTTATGTCCAATTCAAATTTTAAAATAGTTGTTATGGATTCGCTTATAAACGATAACGTTTATTTAACAGATAAATAAGGATTTAAATCTGATTTGGATATTGTTTAACTTTGAAAACTTTAAACGATGGGTTATAATTCTATATTGGTTGGATATGAAGTGATATATATATTTCAATTTGAACATATATGATAATAATAAGTTAATTATTTTTAAATCAGATAGTTTTGGAATGTATTTAATATTTAATCGATATTATACAGGTCTAGAAATCGCCGTTATTCAAACAACCTCCTTTTTTTATGAAACGGATTTTATTGGAATACGTATGGCTAGTTATTGTTACATTTCCAGTTTGGAGTCAATCAGGAGTTGTTTTGACGGTATGTTCAAATTGAACATGAACTGATAAATTAAAAATAACGACGTGGTGCAAACGGAGTCCGTTTTCAATGAAATTAATTTCGTTGGGACTAGCGTGTCAAGACGGAGCGGTGTATTTATTTTCGTTGAGCTTGGAGTTGGTGTTTAGCGGTGCGTATATTTAAAGCTAGCAGAAATAGTGGTACGTATTTATTAACTGTGTACCAAATAAATAATATTCATGAATAACTTGAGACTTAAGGGACCAAATTAAAAATAAAAATAAGAAGAGCAGCCTACCTTTGTCTAATTCCTTACCTTAAGTACCAACCTACTAACTAACATCAAAATGGAAACACACTGGCGCATTGTTACTTCTTACAACG
Organism: Allium sativum; assembly: GCA_030737875.1. NCBI lineage: Eukaryota > Viridiplantae > Streptophyta > Magnoliopsida > Asparagales > Amaryllidaceae > Allium > Allium sativum. The sequence goes on along the minus strand of CM060920.1, from coordinate 689,144,687 downwards.
TCTTCCATCAAGAATGAAAACAGTGCATGGTTCTTCTTTCAAAAGCCTAGCCTAAATACTGAAAACAACTATCTTATGGATTAAAACAATGTCTTTATTGACCTATATTGTTCGCTGCATTGCATGTCATTTTCGAACAGACATAATATGAATGACAACACATGCCCAGCTAATTGTATCCAAGACCATAGCTAATTTCTGCAATACAACACATGCAACGCGTGCTCATCAACTTGTAGAAATTGCCGCAGTCCTAACCTAAAACCTACCTATCTTTTGAAAACTGAAATGAAAGCTCCTACAGCTCTATAGATCTAACCACATGGCTCATGAACGTAGGACATAACATGATGTTTATTTGCTCCTTCATGTATCTATATAGATAGCGCATCTCCCCATTCTTTGCTCCAGAAATAGACTACCACCACTAGTATTCCCATTGCAAGCTTTTAAAATAAAATAAATCCACCCAAAAAGTATGAAAGGTGAACGCTACTGTAGCAAAGTAGGGACTGGCCAGAAGGGACATATGGGAATGTTGGGGGTATCGTGTACTGATGGGAGAATAAGGAAATAGAGTGGGACGTGAGTAACAACAGGGTATGGGGAAAAAAGATTAGAAAGAGGAGTTTTTGTGCGTGTACTGAAGCTGTAGAAGAATAGTGATACAAGAATTAGTTTTCACGTTAGAAGAGAAGCTTGCAAAAGCATGTGATGGGGGAGGGTGACTGTCTATATATAGCGTGAAGGTGTTGGGGCGAGCTGAGACGCAGTTGACGTCATCGAATGGAGCTCCGCCAGTTGGCGCAAGGGGTTGAAGGTGCAACATGAAAGGGATTAATGTGGGAGAAATGGGTTCAAACAGCATAGCAGGTAGAAAAAAGAAAGATGCACAGTAATTTTTGGTACGTGCCTAATTATTTGTTAAATATGGCAAAATCTCCATTATACTATGCCTAATCTCCAGTTGCTTGCCAAACCCATAATAACATAGCTAGTTAGTATATAACAGTACAGTTAGTCTAATGTTTAACTAAAGTTAAACAAATGTGGTCAACGACCTACAATTTGAAATCAAAACTGGGAACAAATTAGTGGTCTGTTATTCTCAAGCAAATTCTTGGTTACAACAATAAATAAAATAAAATAACGATGACTTCGTATTAGTCATCATGACTCATACCGGAGGTTTCTTAAAATATCAAAACTTTTGACTTTCATGAAATAATTTTTCAACTTTCATGAAAATGGCAGGGAGAAAACTTAAGAAAAACATTGTTATATAATATTCGGTAGCAAGTTACAGTTGTTTAGTTGATTATGGAGTATTAACAAATCTGAACATATGTATGGCCTATAGAAGCATTCTAGATTGGATGGAACTATGATGATGACGACAACATAACGGAAATGTTTGGTAATTAGTCATAAAAATGCTAGGTCAAGAAATCTTCTTTTACATACAATTTTCAACATAATACCTAATGTTTTGAAATGGGGAAGTTTTGTAACTGCTTAGTCATTTTTAAACATATCCAATTTTAATGATGACGTTAAGATTTTAACGTGGTCTTTGAAGATAGTCTATCCGTGTAGATAAAAGGGCCTAGTTTTATGTTATCATTCCTAATGATTTAAACATGCTGATTTATATATTGCCTAACAAATAGATTCTTGCTGCATTTTCATTTTTCATATCGCAGTAAACAATTGTAATATTAGGATGGGATTTAGAACCAATTAGTTGACTGCAAGTATCCATGAGTTTTTGTAAATGAGAATTGTATGTATATAACTTAGTTATTTAACATAGCCAAATTACTGTTAGTACAAAATTAACATATAATCTAATTAGTACACAAATCATAATGATAATCAAAGTTTAATTTATTTAAAATTCATAGTGTGAACATTGTATAACATTCTCATATGTTGATAGAATTGGACCAAACAACGTTACAACCGTATCGACGGACGAAAAAATATGAAGTTGGAAAACGAATATTGATTGGCCATATTGAACTGAATAATTTGAATTGAGGTAACCCATTGTTTTGCAGGGAATAACAGGTTGGAGGAATCCAATAGGATCCCTTGCTAATATTGATAATGTTTATCAATATGACTATATTGCTTGTTATGGAATGTGAAATTGGTTTATATTTCACGGTTTGGTACTATTTAGTACCGTCGAAAAAAAATGATTTTTCAAAATAATATTAACTAGATTTCAAATGTAACAACCCAAAAAGTCATAACCAATTTAAAATTTTATTTTAAGCAATTTTAACAGAAAATGTGTCAGAATTTAAAAATTCCATTTTTAAATAAAAACTAAGATATTAAAAATAGCCATTTTACAAACGACCTCCATTTTCGACAAATCCACTTTTGTTGGATCCGGAATGTCAAATAATTGCTAGGTTTAAATTTCCATAATTTTTGGAATTAATATATGAGCGTGATATATTAAAATGCACTTGGTAATTTTTGTTGAATTGGATCGACCAATTAAAAGACCATTTTTCAAACGGTCTACAAATTCGACAAAATTAATTTTGTTAGGACCGTATCATCAAAATATAGCTAGATTTATTTTTCGGGAGTTTTTGGAATCAGTATGTGGCCCCGGTAAATTAAAATGTACGTTTAAATTTAATATTAAATGCTTTATATTTTAATTTAAAGAAAAACAGGTTGAAATGGTCAAATGGGCTTATGAAACATTGTCCATTGTGTCCGCAATGGGGATATTTGGCTGGGGTGATAGTCGCGGGGCTTGATTTGGAGTTAATATGAATTAACGGGCCTTTTTAGTGTAAAAGAATTAAATAATTAAAATATTATAAATACCCTAATATTATGAAACCCTAATATTGTCTGTAGCCGCCGCCATCATCTTTTTCCATGGCCAAGACTATCCGAAACTTCCTCCATTAAAATCACTCAATACTCTCAATAAAATCATACCATCCTAAAGGCAATATTGTTGACCTCTTCTTGCTCTTCACATACGTACGGTGAGATCGTCTGGAGGTTTGTATTTTGCTCGAATTCGACACCCAAACTGCCGTCGTATACAGCACCGCCCCGCCTCCTTACATCGACTGAGTTCGCCGCTGTGGGTCCCATTTAGCGCGCGCTTTCAAGCCCATGAGCATGGAGCAGTCCGATCTTCCTCCGACATTGTATTTGGATCGAAATTTTGAACCCTAAGTTTGAACAAACAAGAGAAGGCATCGTCCTTATAATAGGAAGAAGGAGGTGAAATGTTTTCTTATTTAAATTACTTAATTAATTATAATTAAAATACTATGAACCTTTAAAAATCATAACTTGTTCATACGGTGTCGAAATCACATGAAACATGGACTGTTGGGATTGTGGCAGTGTCTACTACATTTTAGAAGTGACCGGAGAAATTTTAGAGCGATCTACAATTTCTGAAGAATTCAAAATCAATGTGAGATCTCTAATTTAAAATCAAATTAACTGTTGATTGCGATGCGAAATTTATATATTCGCTATAATAAAATTCATATATGTGTCGTACGAAATTGAAATGGATTGACAGTGGTTGTGTTGAATTGATTGTATAGTGAAAAATAAAATATTCACGTTCAATAAAATTTGTTTATTCAATAAAATTTGTTTATACAATAAAAATCATATTTTTATTGCATATATGTAGATGAAATATTCATGTTGAATAAAATTTGTTTATTCAATAAAATTTGTTTATTCAATAATTTTTTTTCATACAATAAAAATCATATTTTTATTGTATACATGTAGATAAAATACTAATGTTCAATAAAATTTGTTTATACAATAAAAATCATATTTTTATTGTATATATGTAGATAAAATATTCATGTTGAATAAAATTTGTTTATTCAATAAAAATCACTTTTTATTGTATGTATGAATAAACAAAATATTCATCATTTGTAAAGAAAATGTTTATAAAATAAAAATCACATTTTTTTGTTGTATGTATGAATAACCAATATATTAGTTGTTTTGAATAAAATATGTTAACATTAAAAATTACATCTTTATTGTATTATTGATTCATTAAAAATGATGTCACTTACATGTTAGCGTTGTTAATATAAAAATGTTCATTTGTTAATATGTATTGATACATTAAGAATGATGTCACTTACATGTTAGCGTTATTAATATAAAAATGTTCATTTATTAAATATGTATTGATTTATTATAATAATGTCATTCACACGTTAGCGAAGCTAGAAAAATAATTATAGGTTAATGTGTGTTTTGTTAGTTACAAACATCACATTTAGCATGTTGAATTAGAATAAAAAGAAATATATTATTAACATGCTTTGTAATTAGAAAATGACATTTTTAATATGTTAAGTTTGGATGAATGGAAATTTATGTAAAACATGTTTCATCATGGAAAATGACAGTTTCAATAAGTTAGATTAGAATAAAAAGAATGATATGTAAAACAAGTTTTGTCATAAAAAAATGACATTTTTATCATGTTAAATTAGAATAAAAGAACCATATATTAGAACATGATCTTATTTGATTAAAACATTATTTTTAACATGTTAGTTGAAATCGTCGAACAAAATATATTTATATATATATTATATATAAATATAAATTAAAATTAAACGAATTGCGCGCGGTAGTTTGCGTTTTGCAATCGTAGCTTTAAACGATTATACCGAAAGATCCGACCGTCAGATTTTCCCAAAGCTAGAACCTTGGGTTTTCTTTGGAAAGATCTTTCCTACGATATTAAATTTGTTAAGATCCAACGGTTAGATTTCGAGAAATGTGTAATTCAAATTTGGATAAAAACAATGCTAGGACCGGGTAACGACCTAAAACGTCGCTTGAATTAAATTGGCTATTTTTATATAAATAAAAATAGCGATAAATTATTATAAATTATTTGAAAAGGCTGAGTTAAATCTAATTTCAAATAATTATACAACAGTTTAAAGTCGAAGACATTGAAGACGGTGGTTGAAGACCGGCGATCTTCACATTGAATGGACGACTGCTGATGCCCTGAATTAGGTAGCTCCCAGTAAAGGGTTAAAGTGGCAGTTTTCCGGACATACTGAAATGACCCGAAATCCCCCTCTTACGGAAAATCATGGATTGATTTGAGGACAAGCCACATCGGAACACAACAGAAGAACATTTCATTGTTTATTACAACAATTCCATCAGAATACAAGAATATACAGAGTATAAATGAATATTACATAGAAAATATTAGAGATTTAAATTACATTTTAATACATCGCAGCGGAAAATAATACAATACACAACTAGAAGTAATACACGGATACAGAGCTTTCCGAGTATTGTTCCAGCTGTAAATCAGGATCCTGTGAATATAAATCTGCAAAACCAAAACTACTAGCTACCCGTGTCAAAATAAGGGCACCCAGAGTTTAGGTTAAAACAATAAACTCAAGGTCAGTCATGGGGCTGGTGTGAGAAATAAAACAGTTATTAATCTTTATTTTAAAGTTAGGTAAATCAAGGGACCACGCCGTATAACACGGAACGGGTTTCCTTCAAAGAATACCAGTGCATAAAACAACAGCACAATGCTAAATAAAGAAAAATGAAGCTATTATAAGACCCAGGTCCCATCAAACAATGCAACATAAGCCGGAGGATAGGGTTTTACCTTATAATAGCCAAAGAATGCTTGATATGCTAAATTTCATCTTTTATTACTATAGGTGTATAGTGTTAAAACAATTTCAATCATAAGTATCAATCATAGACGGCATGGGTACTATATATCATGTCACCAATACTAGGCTCTACAATCAAAACCGCAAAGTCATGTATTGGAAGTTGGATTTCCATCTGTGAACCGAGGCAAAAGATAGTCCTCACCGATTCGAGACAATCTAGCCCATGTCTCGGGATCAGAGATCGAGTGACCCTTGGATCGTCAGGGTGGGTCACCAATGTGGATTAAAATGCCTGAACACTGCGTTTCCCCGCCCTTTGGGGCGTAAATGAGCGAAATGACTCCATCGTCTCCACATATATCTGAGGCGCCTCACAACATCAACAACCACACAGGTGAAAATAATATAAATGTCAGGGCTGGTAGGTCACTGACACCATCCAAGCTAGAAGGAAACGCATGCCATCCCTTAGGTCCTCTCCCGTTTCTGGTTCACAACCGGGGTGTGAGGTTCGCGAATCAATGCTACACAAAGCTATGCCACACAGGTCGTGCTTTAATCATCAACCACAAGACTTTAATTTTCAACATAAGCCTTGATCATTTGCCACTTAGGCATGCCACATAGGCAATTCACTCCATGTGATTGATATCCATTAATATATAACCCCTGAGCTCGTATGTCTCAGAGAAGGGCGTTAAGCAAGAGAATAAATTCTCCGCCGCCAAACAGATATATATTTAATAGAAATTAATCACACAGAATAAAATCCAATGTTAGACACACAGTCCATTTACAAGTTTGTTCTGGGTCTGAACGAAACCGGAGGCACCTTGTACCTCGCATATCCATTTATCTCCAAGTACGCCTGGACGACCACCAACTGATTCCCTCCTCTTGGGTGTACAGCCCAATCAAGATCATCAGTAATCACCCAAAAGATGTGAAGACCTCTGGTCTTCGACCACCGTCTTCATCCTCGAAACCATGTTGAATCAGTTATTCAGAATGTGTTGAACCCGGTCTTTCTGAATAACTCGCGTATATAATAAACAAGTGTTACACAAACACAACATACGCCTCATTCCAATTCAGAATATTCTTTTATTCAAATATTCTTATACTTTGGGAAAGGTTCCCATTAATTTTATCAAAGACAAATTCTTTAAATTTATTCTTTAATCTTCCTTTGAATATCAATTCAAATTAGTCGGGGTTAGCGAACCACACCGAAGTAATTGTTTATTTTATTTCCCAGTCCCAACCTATTCATCCCATGAAGTAAAACCGCTAATACTTCATATCTAACACCACGATGTTATCGGTAAATTCAATTACCATTTCACGTTTAAATCTAATTAAAGATTTAACTATCGCCTGAAGCAAAACTGGTGGTACTCCATTCTCAATCATTTCAATCTAATTAAAGATTCATTAAAACTCCACTTGGTTTTAATCTTCCCAAAAATCAATTTTAATGATTATTTAACTTGGAAAATCATATTCCGTCATTAACTGGGTTAAAGAACCAATGTCATTTAAAACATGGTTCACTATAAACATAAAATCACATTCCATTCCAATTCAATTATTGAAACTTCTGGTTACTTTTAAAACCCTTTCAAATCCAATTAATCTATTTAAAATAAATAAATTATTATTCTAGTTCAAAACTAGTTCATTTCGATAAAAATCTATTTTTATCTTTTCAAATATGGAGTTTTTCATCCCAATTCTTTCCAAATCATTTCTTATGATTTTACACAAATTATTACTATTTTTAATAATTTTACCAAGGCCCGTACAGTCGATTTCCATCAACGACCATCGAACTGCACTTACAGCGACCTTTTCTGAATTTGATTTGGACATAATTCCAAATCCAACCGTTAGATTTCAAATATAAAATATTCATTAGAAAGCTCTTTTCCATACAAACCCAATGGTTCCGGTTTTAGGAGAATCCGACGGTCAGATCTCCCGTAACGTCCATTCGAAGTCAATGGTCGAAATTCGCGAACTGCCGCCGCGCGGCGCGTTCTGTTCAGGCCATTATATATACATATATAATATATATTATATATATTTCGTCGATTTCCTTTCAAAATGTATTTTATAAATAGTTTTAAATTCGTTTTCAAAACGATTTCAACTTCATATTCAATTTCTAATCAAAATTGAATATTCCAAATCATCGATATACAAATGATAATATTTTCAAAACGTTATATTTTTGAAATCACTTTCTTTTCTATATTCATTATAAAAATGAATAAAATCGATATAAATGTCATTCACGTCAAAATGGCGTCAATCTAGTCAATACGGCTTTTATTCAACACATGAATGTTTATTCTATTCAACACATGAATATTTATTCTATTCAACACATGAATTTATTCTATTCAACACATGAATTTTATTGCTATTTTCCAAATTGGAATGAGGCCCAATCAATTACCATATAATGCTAATTATATGGTGTAACGACCCAGAAAATCTGAACCAATTTAAATTTTTTTAAATTGGCTAAAATAATGGATTTTAAATATTTTAAATAATGGCGATGAAAACTGAGTTTGAATCGACAATTGAAAACGAATATAATTAATTATAATTATAAACAAGGCCTGAAATGGCGCTGCAGTTTCAAAAATTGAATTCAAAATTTGTCGGACTGTATCGGGTGCAAAACAATCCGGATTTTAGTGAAACCAAAAATAATGGAATCTAATTGATGATATCTTTCCAACGAATCTGACAAATCGAAATTTGATAGCGGGAATCAAAAGATATGTCCAGTTGAAAATTCTGAATAGTCGCTATGGAATTCAGGCCCTTAAAAATGGGAATTTTGCAAACGACCTCGGATTTCGACGAAACCACTTTTGTTGGATCCGCAGTGTCAAATTATTGCTAGATTCCAAATTTCATAATTTTTCGATTCAATATGTGAGCGTGGCAAAGGAAAACGCGTTTGACCGGTTTTAGTTGATTTGAATCGACTGGAAATTGGCCATTTTTCAAACGGTCTCAGAATTTGACGAAACTAGTTTTGTTAGGACCGTATCGTTAATACGAAGCTAGAAAATATTTTTCTGGAATTTTCCGAGTTCGTATGTGGCCCCACTAAATTGAAATGTGCGTTTAAATTGAATATGTAAAGAATTACACTTTAAATTCAACGGAAACTGATTCAAACGATCGAATCAGCTTACGATACATATCCCATTGTGTTCGAAATGGGGGTTATACGCTAGGGAAGACAGTCGTTGGGCTAGGTTTGGGGTTCGATAGAAAAAGCACTTTATGGAAATTAATTAAAAATATAATTATTTATAAAGGGGGCCCCTTTCTCTTCTTCATCAAGTCAACGACCCCCCCCCCCCCCTTTTCTTCAATTCAGCTCGAGAATTTAAAAGAAAAAAAAAACAAATTAATCTGTCGCTGTTCCAGGTCGCCACCCCCTGCTGGCCATCGCCAATCTCCCCTCCTCTCTGCGCTCTGCCCTCCATCGCGACGAACCTCCTCGCCAACATTCGGGCTCAATTTCTGGTTAAGGACGACCACCGGATGGGGCGTGCTTCAGGGCGGAGGAAGGTGGGGGGGGGTGGCGCCTCGACTGGTGACCTCGGATCGGTGGTCAACCTCTCCGACGAGCGTGCGATGGGTGGAACCCTAATGGGTTCGGTTGTTCATTCGTGGACTGTAAGTATTTTTTTTTAATAAATATAAATGCAGTTTTTTTTTATATATATATGTAAATCAATTGTTTTAAAACTGAAATAAATATTGTTTTTAAAATATGTTTTTATTTTATTTTATAACTTTGCCTTTAAACTTTGTTTTAAAAATATAGAAGAAGACTTTGTTTTAAAAATATAGAAGAAGACTTTGTTTTAAAAATATAGAAGAAGACTTTGTTTTAAAAATATAGAAGAAGACTTTGTTTTTAAAAATATAGAAGAAGACTTTGTTTTTAAAAATATAGAAGAAGACTTTGTTTTAAAAATATAGAAGAAGACTTTGTTTTAAAAATATAGAAGAAGACTTTGAGATAAAAATATACAAGATTTGAAAGTAAGAAGTTTTGATTTCTTTTGTTTTAAAAAAAAAGATCAGATGTTTTTTTTTTGAATATGAAAAGTTAAGATTTTTAAAATAGAAGAGTAGATTTTTAAAATAGAAAAGGCAAAAGAAAAATAGAATTTTTACCTATATAGTAGCAGTATAAAAAGGTGATTTTTATCCATATAGAGTGGATATTAAAAAGGTGATTTTTATATATTGAAAAGCAAAGTAAAATTCGATTTTTATATATTGAATAGCGAAGTAAAAATTGGATTTTTTATATATATATGTAGTGAATACGAATGACGAAAGTGACAGAAGAAGAAACGAAGAAGATTTCCTACATATGAAGAGTCGAGGCGTTTGGTTTAGCTATTGGGTGAGATTTCTAATTTATAAACAATATGGAAAACGACGATGTATAAATTATATAGTCGATGTATGAGTTATATAAGCGTTGTACATCTCTTGTATAAATGTTGTATAAGTTGTACGTTCGATGTATAAGTTATATATGCGTTGTAATAAATATATTTGTGTTGAAATTAAAGTGAATTGCTATATATATATATATATATATATATATATATATATATATATATATATATACGCCCCTCGTCCACAAACCATGGACGATATTTATTGATTGAAATTGTTGTGAAAATTGATTGATAGCGAATGGTTGTTTGGGATTGTTTGTGGTTGATATTGATTTATTGTGGTTGAAAAATACCCGTTTGTGGTTGAAAAATATTTGGTTGAAACCACATAGGATTAGTTTGTGGAAATGAAATAAATATATACATGCCGCCTGCGTGCGAACTAGATGCATGATTCCCATTGTCAAAAACCGCGAGGTTTTAAGGTAGAGGGAGGAGCCGTACTAGGGACGGTCCCGGTTTTAACTACCCTGCCGTTATGCTGCCGAAATTTTGAATAATATTCGTGTGTTTGAATTATTTTCATTTGCTTAAACTATATTTATTCATCGAATAGAATACCTTCATGTGTTGAATTGATATTCATTCGTTGATTAGAAATTCATATGTTGAATGGTATTCGCGTTTTAAATATAAAAATCACATTTCTATCTATATATAGAAACTATAGAAAACCTTCATGTGTTGAATCGATATTCATTCGTTGATTTGAAATTCATGTGTTGAATGGTATTCATATTTTGAAATAAATTGTTTGATAATAAAAAAATCACCTTTTATCGACTATATGAACTGTGTGAAATAATCTCGTAATAAAAGAAATTGTTTTATGACAAAAATCCTATTTATTTTCACCTATATGAACTATATAGAGAAATAGTGTTTTGAAATGAATTGTTTTACAATAAAAGTCACATTTTTATTATATACAGGAATCGTTGAAATGTGAAGTGTTAAAAATAGCCACTTGTTCAAATAAATATATATGAGTTGAAATATTCACTAATTAGCTAATGATATGATTTGTACCTATGTATGTAACATTAGAATGAATGGTGTTTTTAAACCAAATAGAAATCAAATATGAAGTTGAATAGAAAACGATAAATGGTAAGAACTATATATATATGTACATGCATATTCATTGAACAGGTTATAGCAAAGGGGCTAGAGAAGAGGAATAAAATTTTGTGCCCGACAAATAGGTACACATTTACTGTTTTGTTTGGGTGATGATTTTATGAGCCTGTTGGCTAGCCGCTTGGATTTTTCTTTTTCTTTTTGAGATTAGAAGGACCGAGAAAGCTATTTGCGATTTCCCGATGCTCCCGGTGCAGGGGAGGTTATGGCGAAATTTTCCCAAATTTTAAGGCGTTAGTGAAATATTTGAAGTGAAAACGATATTGAAATTGTTGAATGAACTATATTTATATAATTATGTAAATATAAATAAAATTAAAACGAAACGTGGCCGTGCAGTTCGCATTTTGAAACCGTGATTTCAAACAACTAGTACGGGGAATCCGACCATTGGATTTTCCCGAAACCGCAACCGTCGGGTTCGCCTTGGAAATATCTTCCCAACGGCACCAACATTGTAAAAATCCAACGGTTGGATTGTCTGGAATGTTTAATTCAAATCTGATGAAAAACAGCGCCAGAAGCGATTATATTTATATATATATAAATATAATTATATTTAATCGAATAACGACGGTGCAGTTCGTATTTTGAAATCGAAACTTCAAACGATTGTACCGGGAGATCCAACCGTCGGATTTTCCCGAAACTGGAACCGTTGGATTCGTTTTGAAAAGACCTTTCTAATGATGTAAATTTTATGAAGATCCAACGGTTAGATTTTCAGATATGTGTAAATCAAATCTGAAGAAAAACAGCGCCGCGGCCGCATTATGATCCGGAGCGTCATTTTAATAAATTGGCTGTTTTAAAATAAATAAAAATAGCAATAAATCATTATAAAATATCATAAACGATATGGAATGGAAATAAACTTAATTTGCTCGATTTATGTGGCATTTGATGGTTGAATGTGTTTGGTGTGAAAATTACATTAAAGAACACAATTGGTGTTGTCGAATAATTTAACCATTGAAATAAATTGATTTGAAATTCTAAATATACGTGAATTATTTGAAAAGGCCGAGTTAATTCTCATTTCAAATAATTGACCGACGATTGAAATTCGAAGATGAAGACGACGGTCGAAGACCGGAGATCTTCACCTCGTTTGGATGGTAACCGAGGTCCTGATTGGGAGGCATCCCGAAATATGGATAATGAGTGGTGATCGTCCAGACGTACGTGGTGATCGAAGGGTTTGCGAGGTATTTAGTGCCTCCGGTTTCGTTCAGACCCAGAACGGACTTGTAAATGGACTGTGTGTCTGACATTGGATTTTATTCTGTGTTGATTGATCTCCGTTAAATATACATCTGTTTGGCGGCGGAGAATTTATTCTTTTGCTTAACGCCCTTCTCTGAGACGCACGAGCTCGGAGGTTGTATATCGATGGACATCAGTCGCATGGCATGAATTGCCTGTGTGGCATGCTAAGATGCAGTGATCAGGGCTTCTGTTGAAAAGCAAAGTCTTGTGGTGATGATCAAAGCACCGCCTGTGTGGCGTAGCTTTGTGTATAACGTAAATTCGCGAGCCTCACACCCCGGTATGAACCAGAAACGGGAGAAGGACCTCAGGGAGGGCATGCGTTTCTTTCTAGCTAAGGTGGTGTCAGTGACCTACCAGCCCTGACATTTATATACTTTTCACCTATGTGGTTGTTGCTGTTGCGAGGCGCCTCGGTTTGATCGGACGATCCGGGTCCGATGGAGTCATTCGTTGGCTCGTTTACGCCCCAAAGGGCGGGGAAACGTATTGTTCAGGCATTTTAATCCACATCGGTGGACCGACCCTGACGATCCAAGGGTCGATGCGCTCTGACCCTGTGGCTCGGGCTAGAGAGTCACGAAGTCGGTAAGGACTATCTTTTGCCTTGGCTCATGACGGAAATCCAATTTCCAAATACGTGACTGTGCGGTTTTTATTGTATACCTTTATATATGGCGACATAGTGGCATGGGACGCTCATGTCGTCTATGATTGATAGTTATGATTTGAAATTGTTTTCAAACATATAAACACTAGCAATAATATCAAATGCCTTTGTTTTATTCGTATCAAGCATATTTTGGCCGTTATAAGGAAAAAACTCTATCCTCCGGTTTGCGTTGCATTGTGTGATGGGAACTGAGTCTTATAATGGCTTCATTTTTATAAAAGCATAGCGATGTTTTAAAAGAAAGATTTGTTTTAAAGCACTGGCAATCCAATGGAGTAAACCCGTTCCACGAAAGTGGCGTGGTCCTGTGATTTGCCATATTATATATGTGTTGAATAGATTTCTCATACCAGTCCCATGACTGACTCGTAGTTTGTTTCACTCTCAAACACGGGTGCCCCTTTTTCTACACGGGCAGCCTTGTATTCAGGTTTAGCTGGTTCTTTCTGGATAGCTGGAGCTGAAGATGGATTCTATCATTTATCTCTTTTTATGCTGTTCAGCTCCTATTGTACATATTTTGTTTATTTCCGCTGTAGACATTTATGTATAGCTGAACTGTATTTGTACTAAGTAAGATCATGTATACTGTGTAACTCTAATGATTACTTTTATCTAATATATTCTATTGTTCATTATCTGGTGTATTTATTTAATTTTGTTCTGCTATTATCTGTTTCTGTGTTATATTCCAAAAGATAACCCTTGTCTCCGTCAGAACGGGATTTCGGGTCGTCTCAACGTGGTATCAGAGCTTTGGTTAAGCTTAGTTCTGGAATATAACATTTGAACGAACTCGTCAGAAATAGAACCAGTAGTGTTCTAGGACGGGTAACTCTATACAGATAGGATTAGTAATATCCTAGTATGAGTAAAGCAGGATGAAATTGCACCTCGATAGACACATTTACATTTGAAGTATGTGTTTCTATATTTTAAATTATCTTTTCTGTGGCCTGACACTTGTTCTGCTAATTGCAGAAGTACTAGAAAAATGAGTGCCAGAAACAGAAGAAATGCAGAACCCGATCTAGAGGCTCTATTAAAGAGATACCGAAATCTGAATGGAGCACAGTTCTCGGGCAATGAATCTATAATTCAGACACAAGCTTGGGTGAGTTCTGCAGAAGGAATTTTTGAGCGTATCCAGCAGAGGGATGACCAGAAAAGATTAGTAGCATCTTGGGCGCTCAAAGAAGAAGCTTTAATCTGGTGGGAAACAATCATCAAAGATAATCCAGAAGGTGATATCACCTGGGACAGATTCAAAGTGATTTTCCTGGAAAGATTTACTCCTCCCGAAGCAACCGAGAGATTATGTGATGAATTTTCTTATCTAATACAAGGTGACATGACCATTCCCGAATATCATAAGAAATTCAACGAACTTGCTCACTTTGCTCCTCATCTGATTCAAGATCCAAAGAGGAAAAATCTGAGATTTATCCATGGCCTGCAAAGGAGATATCAAAATAGTGTAATGAGGAATGTGAAGCTTCCTTTTTCTGAAATGATATACATGGCTTATCAGTATGAAGATCTCCATAAGAAAGGAATGTTGCGCGACGAAGAAGAAGTTCGTTGTAGTGACAAAGAAGAGTCGGAAACTGATATTCCAGAAGCCAGTACGAGGGCTGAGGCCAATGAGAAGCCCAGTGCTAAGAGAAAAAGGGCTAAGTCTGGGAAAGAACCGGTGACAACAGCTATTTGCTCTAACTGCAATAAGAAAGGACATTTGTCGATAAGTTGCAGATCTTTAAAAAAACAAAGAAAAGAGGGATATAGAGCAAATCGAAAGCAAAAGAAGAAAAGGTTCAGAACTGACGGGGAGTTCCAAAATAATAGAGAGTGCAAACAGTGCCACGAGGCTGGTCATCTTGCAAAGGATTGCCTGCAGTTAAACAAGCCTGAAATGGTTCAAGTAAATGAAGTAGCAGAAACTTCTGAGCCCTCAGCTAGTCAAGAAAGGGCCGATGTTTTAGAAGGAACGCTTACTGTCAAAAATATTCCAGTCAAAGTACTGTTTGACACAGGCGCGTCCCGAAGCTTTATTGCCAAGAGTGCAGCTATGAAGCTGGATTTGAATTTGAAAAATCTGAAGGAACCCATGACTGTCCAGAATCCGGTTGGGGGTTCCATTGATCTCAGTTGGGTTTGTGGAGTGACGGTTTCTTTCTCTCGTTATCGGTTCCCTACCATCGCAGCTGTCATGAATTTTAAAGAGTTTGATCTTATCTTGGGGTTAGAATGGTTGACCAAATATGAAGCTGAGGTTAAATGCGCCGACAGAGTCGTAAAGGCGAAGATTAAATCAGGCGATTATATAACCATTCCCTGTGAAGGTCAAAATACTAATAGAAAAGACTTCTGGGCAGCTTTGAATGTTTCTCCATCCCAAATAGAGAATGTCCCTGAAATCACGGAGAATATTCCTGACCTCATCAAAGATATTCCTGTCGTCAAGAACTATGCGGATGTGTTCGAGGAAGTTGTTCGCTTACCTCCGCAGAGGGGGATAGATTTCAAAATTGCTTTAATTCCGAATGCAAGGCCGGTAGTTCACGCTATTCGAAGAATGTCCTTGAAAGAGAAGGAGGAATTAGACAATCAAACACGACAGCTGGTATGGAAAGGTCTGATCAGGCCTAGTTTCTCTGATTGGGGTGCAGCAGTGGTTTTTGTCCCAAAATCTGACGGTACTCTACGGCTATGTGTGGATTATCGTGATTTGAACAAGCAGACCATAAAGAATAAATATCCATTGCCGCGAATAGATGATTTGTTGGATCGATTAAATGGAGCACAAGTATTTTCAAGAATGGACCTAGCTACAGGTTTCCATCAACTTCGAATCGCCGAAGAGTGTGTTCCAATGACCGCGTTCAGAGGCCCCGACTTATTCTATGAGTGGTTAGTAATGCCATTCGGCTTATGTAACGCTCTAGCTTACTTCGTCGATATGATGAACAGAGTGTTCAGAGGGGTTTTGAATAAATTTGTTCTGGTTTTCATTGACGATATTCTAATCTTCTCTAAATCAAAGGCCGAACATGAAAAGCATCTGGAACATGTTCTAGAAATCCTCAGAAGGATTGTACTAAAAGCCAAATTTTCCAAGTGTATCTTCTGGCAAGATGGAGTAAAATTTTTGGGCCACGTTGTGTCGAAAGAAGGAATTGCTGTGGATCCAAGCAAAATCACAGCTATTTAGAATTGGAAACAGCCCAGTACCCCCACTGAAGTCCGTAGTTTTCTCAGATTGGCTAGTTATTACGGGAAGTTCGTTAAAAACTTTTCAAAGATATCTGGTCATTTAACGAAGCTTACAAAGAAGCACTCTAAATTCAAATGGACTCCAGAAAGTGAGGAGGCTTTCGAAGAGCTAAAGTTAAGACTAACGACCGCTCCAGTGTTAACCATCATCGATGGCAACCAAGATTTGAAAGTCTGGACTGATGCTTCTAGAGAAGGCCTTGGCGCAGTGTTAATGCAAAGAGGCCAAGTGATTGCTTATGCTAGCCGTCAACTGAAGCCACACGAGAAGAACTACGTAACTCATGATCTTGACTTATTGGCTATAGTATTCGCCTTGAAAATCTGGAGGCACTATCTTCTGGGTGAGAGATTTGAACTGTTTACAGATCACCAGTTGTTAAAGTATCTGTTCACTCAGAAGGACCTGAATCTGAGCCAGCAACGTTGGCTGGAGTTTCTTGCAGCATATGACTTTGAAATTATATACACTCCAGGGAAAGCCAATGTCGTGGCCAATGCGTTAAGCCGAAAGAATGAGATGATCGCCAGTTTTGTCATTGCGACTTCGTTGATTGATAAGATATCGGCTCTCCAGGAAGACGACCAATTTATCAAAGGAATGAGTCAGCGAATTCGTGAAGGCAATACTTCGGATTTCCAGCTAGACAGCGAAGGGATTTTGAGGTTAGAAGGACGAATTTGCGTTCTAGAAATTCCTGAACTCAGAAGAGATGTGCTTGATGAATGCCACAAATCTAAGCTCAGTATCCATCCGGGTGTGAATAAAATGTATAACGATATCAAACGCACATTCTGGTGGAAGTCGTTAAAAAGAGACATCTCGATATATGTTAGTCGATGCCCTACTTGCCAGCTAGTCAAAAGCGACCAGCAGAAATTGGCTGGATTATTACAACCACTGGAAGTTCCTGGTTGGAAGTGGGAGCATATTTCTATGGATTTCATTGATGGTCTGCCCAGAACCAGAAAAGGGAATTACAGTATTTGGGTGATCGTAGATCGCTTCATGAAGACCGCCCATTTCATACCTGTCAGATCAAATAGAACCGCTCAGAGTCTGGTGCAGATTTACTTCAGGGAAATAGTTAGACTACATGGAGTGCCGCTCAGCATAGTCAGTGATAGAGATACAATATTCACTAGCAAATTCTGGGAGGCATTTCAAGTCGAGCTAGGAACGAAGTTAAACTTGAGCACCGCTTATCATCCTCAGACAGACGGTCAGACTGAGAGGGTGAATCGCATTTTAGAAGATCTTTTGCGGGCTTGTGTTCTAGATTTCGGTGGATCATGGGAAGACCATCTGCATTTGGCAGAATTCTCTTATAACAACAGCTACCAGGCGAGTCTGACAATGTCGCCATTCGAAGCATTATATGGTAGACCGTGCCGATCTCCTGCTTGTTGGGTCGAGCCTGGAAATAGACTTGTGTTGGGTCCTGATATGATTCGAGAAGCTGCCGACAAAGTCGATTTTATTAAGAAGCGATTACTCGCCGCTCAAAGCCGACAAAAGAGCTATGCCGATAGAAGAAGAAGAGATATATCCTTTGAAGTTGGCGACTATGTATATTTGAAAGTATCGCCGATGAGAGGAGTTATCCGGTTCGGTAAAACTGGAAAGTTAGCGCCCAAATTTATTGGTCCGTTTCCTGTTCTGGAACGGATCGGAACTCTCGCTTATAGGGTCAAACTGCCTAATTGGTTGCCTGAAATTCATGATGTATTTCACATATCTCAACTTCGAAAGCACGTTCATGATCCAGACTTGATCGTGGAAGAAGCAGCTCAACATGACATTGAAATAACCCCAGAATTAGCTGTGAGAAGAGAGCCGCTAAAGATAATAGGCAAAGAAACCAAAGAGCCGAGCAACAAGAAGGTTCGCTTAGTCAAAGTGCAATGGAGTGGAGATCCGCGAGATTGTACTTGGGAAACTGAGGAGAGCATTCAGAAGGCTTATCCTAGATGCCGAGTAGATATCTCTGATTGACTCCGGTGCAAGGTACATTTACCCTACTTTGCACTACCATTCAATTCTCTACTCTATTGTTATTTACTTTTCATAGATGTGCACTTTTAATTATATAGTCTGAAGGATTTTTAAAGGGTATAGGATTTGATTAGTATATTTTTGAAAGTTAAAAACAATTGGATTGGTTGTTGTGTTGTGTGATTGTAGATTTATCAAACCACTTTCGACTTTGTTCCTTTTCGGGGACGAAAAGTTTTAAGTGGGGGAGATTGTAACGACCCAGAAAATCTGAACCAATTCAAAATTTTTTAAATTGGCTAAAATAATGGATTTTAAATATTTTAAATAAATATTTTAAATAATGGCGATGAAAACTGAGTTTGAATCGACAATTGAAATCGAATATAATTAATTATAATTATAAACAAGGCCTGAAATGGCGCTGTAGTTTCAAAAATTGAATTCAAACTTTGTCGGACTGTATCGGGTGCAAAACAATCCGGATTTTAGTGAAACCAAAAATAATGGAATCTAATTGATGATATCTTTCCAACGAATCTGACAAATCGAAATTTGATAGCGGGAATCAAAAGATATGTCCAGTTGAAAATTCTGAATTGTCGCTATGGAATTCAGGCCCTTAAAAATGGGAATTTTGCAAACGACCTCGGATTTCGACGAAACCACTTTTGTTGGATCCGCAGTGTCAAATTATTGCTAGATTCCAAATTTCATAATTTTTCGATTCAATATGTGAGCGTGGCAAAGGAAAACGCGTTTGACTGGTTTTAGTTGATTTGAATCGACTGGAAATCGGCCATTTTTCAAACGGTCTCAGAATTTGACGAAACTAGTTTTGTTAGGACCGTATCGTTAATACGAAGCTAGAAAACATTTTTCTGGAATTTTTCGAGTTTGTATGTGGCCCCACTAAATTGAAATGTGCGTTTAAATTGAATATGTAAAGAATTACACTTTAAATTCAACGGAAACTGATTCAAACGATCGAATCAGCTTACAATACATATCCCATTGTGTTCGAAATGGGGGTTATACGCTAGGGAAGACAGTCGTTGGGCTAGGTTTGGGGTTCGATAGAAAAAGCACTTTATGGAAATTAATTAAAAATATAATTATTTATAAAGGGGGGCCCCTTTCTCTTCTTCATCAAGTCAACGACCCCCCCCCCTTTTTCTTCAATTCAGATCGAGAATTTAAAAGAAAAAAAAAAAATTAATCTGTCGCAGTTCCAGGTCGCCACCCCCCCTGCTGGCCATCGCCAACCTCCCCTCCTCTCTGCGCTATACCCTCCATCGCGACGAACCTCCTCGCCAACATTCGGGCTTGATTTCTGGTCAAGGACGACCACCGGATGGGGCGTACTTCAGGGCGGAGGAAGGTGGGGGGTGGCGCCTCGACTGGTGACCTCGGATCGGCGGTCAACCTCTCCGACGAGCGTGCGATGGGTGGAACCCTAATGGGTTCGGTTGTTCATTCGTGGACTGTAAATAGTTTTTTTTTTTAATAAATATAAATGCAGTTTTTTTTTATATATATATATATGTAAATCAATTGTTTTAAAACTGAAATAAATATTGTTTTTAAAATATGTTTTTATTTTATTTTATAACTTTGCCTTTAAACTTTGTTTTAAAAATATAGAAGAAGACTGTAACAACCCGAAAATCTGGGCCAGTTTAAAATTTTTATTTTGGCAATTTTAGCGAATTTTGATTATTTAAAATGAATTATTTTAAATAATATCGACGAGAAATTTATTTTGAATATAATTCGAACGTATATATTATACGCGTCGTCGTTAGAATATAAATAATTATATATAATTATAAATAGAATTGAAAATGGCGCGGTAGTTCGAAAATTCGATTTCTAATTTCAAATGAATATACAGAATTCAATATAAGTCAGAATTGAACGAAACAAGAAATATTTGAATCTGTATAACTATATCTTTGTAACGAAGTTAACAAACTGAGATTTCATCTTAGAAATGATAAGATATGTCCAGTTTAAAATTAGAAATAGTCGCTGTGGAATTTATATATATTTATATATATATAAGGCCCTTAAAAATAGCAATTTTGCAAACGACCTCGGATTTCGACGAAACCAGTTTTGTTGGGTCCGGGATGTAAAGTTATTGCTAGATTCCAAATTTCATAATTTTTCGAATCAATATGTGAGCGTGGCAAAGGAAAACGTGTTTGACCATTTCAGTTGATTTTAATCGACTGGAAAATTGGCCATTTTTCTAACGGCCTCAGAATTCGACGAAACTAGTTTTGTTAGGACCGTATCGTCAATACGAAGCTAGAAAATATTTTTCGGGAATTTTTCTAGTTAGTATGTGACCCCGGTAATTTGAAATGTACGTTTAAAATTCAATATAGTGATTTAAGTGTAAATTCAACGAAAACTGATTCAAACAGCCGAATCAGCTTGCGATACATATCCCGTTGTGTTCGAAATAGGGGTAGAACGCTATGGACGATAGGCGGTGGACCTCGTTTCGAGGTCATAAGTAAAAGTCAACCCTTTTGCAAATTTAAATAATAAAATAATAAAAAAATAATAATTTTTAATTTCCCTCCCCCCCTTTTTTATCTTCGATCTGGCCCCCCCCCCCCCCCCCCGTTCAATCATATTTCATTCTTCAGATAAAAAAAAAAAAAAAAACAAAAACAAAAACCTAATCGATTCGAAGCCGCCGCCCCCCCCCCTCAAGACCAGACGTCGACGAACATCATCGCGCCGCCCTCACCTCGAAGACCCGAAGCCATCGCCCCCGTCGAATCCCATCGCGACGCCACCCTCGAGAGCTCCTGCCGCCGACGAAGACGAGCCGCGTTCCCCCCCCCCCTTTCCCGCAGCTTCGGTGAGCATCTTCCTTTTTGTTTTTTTGTTTTTTTTTATTCTGTAATACTGTTTTTAATTAAACAGATAAAAAAAAGAGATTTTAAAAAAAAACTGAAATGGTTTTAAGTATTAAAACTAAAATGGTTTTAAGTATTAAAACTGATATTTTTAAAGGTATTAAAACTGATATTTTTAAAGGTATAAAACTGATATTTTTAAAAGTATAAAACAGATTTTTATAAAAGGATTTTTAAAACTGGATTTCTGTAAAGAAAGTAAAACAGATTTTATGAAAGATTTTTAAAAACTGCATTTTTAAAAAAAAATAAAAACTGCATTTTTTTTTAAAAGAGCAAAAACTGTTTCTTTTATAAGATTTTAAAAACTGTTTTGTTTTTAAAGAGTTAAAACTGTTTTTTTCTAAAAAGGCAAAACTGTTTTAAAAGAAGAATATAAAAAAAACTGCATTTTAAAAAGATTTTTAAAAACTGCATTTTTTTTTAAAAGAAGAAAAAACTGCATTTTGAAAAAGATATAAAAACTGCATTTTCAAAAAGATAAAAGAAAAAGGGTAGATCTCTTAATAGAAAAAGATTTGAACTTAAAAATAAAGATCATATTTTTAAAAACAGAAAAGATGGAATTTTTGTTAAGTAGAAATAGTAAGGCGTGATTCTTATATTTTTAAAGCAATAAAAATATAATAGTTGCATCATAAGAATAATAAAAATATAATCTTTATATTTAATAGCGAAGTCAAAATGCAATCTTTATATATTGAGTAACATAGTAAAAATTCGATTTTTACCTATGTAGAGGATACAGTCAACGAAAGCAACAAGAAGGACGAAGATGCGATAGCGATGAAGATTTCTATCAATGAAGTGCCGAGGAGCTAGGATAGCTAATATGTGAGAATTTCTCACCTTTCAATTTCTTTTCTAGTTATATATATATACTAGGATGCAGACGGTGCTTAGTAGCACCCGACACAATCGTCCACAGACCATGGACTTGTTTGTTTGACTGTTTGGTGATTGATTGCGATATTGGTTTGAATGTGGTTTGTGGTGTGAAAAATCGAATCGATAAATTGGTTAGGATTAGACGTGCGCCGTTATAAGGCGAAGGAGTAAGGCTAGGTTAGACCCTTACTCCAAATTTTGTGGTTTGCAAAATGAAATTGATTTGATTGATGAGTGAATGGCGTGGGCCTTCACTAGACCGGGGATAAGGCTAGGCCTTGTCCCGTTTCTAGTATCGTGCCGTTATGCCGCCGAAATTTTCTAAAATATGTTAGAAAAATAAAAATATCATTTTATTTAAAGAATGAACTGAATAGAAATTCATATGTTGGAATAAAATGTTTTACCGTTAAAAATATAATTTTTAACGTGAATGGGAATAAATAAATATTCATTTACAAGCCGGACGGTTTGTTTATGTAAACCTATTTGAAGGACATTGATTGGGTCGATAAATTTTACACATCGCCCAACTGCACAAATAAAATGTGCGTTTGATTGTTTGAAACCCCACACGGGTGTTGGGATGAAATTTGAAGTTCACTCATCCTGATTTATTAATTATGTCGATCGGTTGATTGACAGGCTGTTTTAAGCGTTGAATATCTATATTTGATGCTTATACAGTGTAGTGCACTTTGGTTGATGGTTGATTATTTTTCAATGCTATGATATACATGGGTTGTATGAAAATCCATATAATTAACTTTATATGGTGATTGATTGGGTCTCATTCCAATTTGAAAAATAAAGAATATTATAAAATAAAAGTTCATGTGTTGATAGTACTCATTCATTGAGATTGGTCATGTGTTGAACGAAATATTTTAATATTAAAATTTACATCTTTATCGATATAAAATAAAAGTTCATGTGTTGACAGTACTCATTCATTGAGATTGGTCATGTGTTGAACGAAATATTTTGATAATAACAACTATTTTGAAAAAGAAATATTTGAAATAGAATATTTGAGAATAGAAATTTATGAAGCCGTATTGATTAGATTGACGCCATTTTGACGTAAACGATATTTATATCGATTTATTCGATTTCGAAATGAATTGAATATATAACGATTTCGAAATGAATTGAATATATAACGATTTCGAAAAGAATTGAATATATAACGGAATTCGAATTGAAATGAATTGAAAACGAATTCGAATTGAAATGAATTGAAAACAAATTCGAATTGAAATGAATTGAAAACGAATTCGAATTGAAATGAATTGAAAACGAATTCGAATTGAAATGAATTGAAAACGAATTCGAATTGAAATGAATTGAAAACGAATTCGAATTGAAATGAATTGAAAACTATTTCGAATTGAAATGAATTGAAAACGATTTCGAAATGAATTGAATTGAAAACGATTTCGAAATGAATTGAAAACGAATTCAAATTGAATTGAAAACGATTTCGAAATGAATTGAATTGAAAACGATTTCGAAATGAATTGAATTGAAAACGATTTCGAAATGAATTGAATTGAAAACGATTTCGAAATGAATTGAATTGAAATTTGAATTGAATAGAAATGAATTTTGAAACGAATTTATAAAGAAGAATTCAATTTTGATTTGAATTGAAAAGGAAGTTGAAATTGCTTTTGAAACAAATTTAAAACTATTTATATAATTCGTTTTAAATAGAAATCGACGAAGTATATATTATATATATTATATATATAATATAATGGCCTGAATAGAACGCGCCGCGCCGCGGCAGTTCGTGAATTTCGACCATTTATTTCAAACGGACATTACGGGAGATCCGACCGTCGGATTCTCCTAAAACCGGAACCGTTGGGTTCGTATCGAAAAGAGCTTTCTAACGAATATTAGAAATTTGAAATCTAACGGTTGGATTTGGAATTATGTCCAAATCAAATTTGAAAAAGGTCGCTGTAAGTGCAGTTCGATGACCGTTGATGGAAATCGACTGTATGGGCCTTGATAAAATTATTAAAAATAGTAATAATTTGTGTAAAATCATAAGAAATGATTTAGAAAAAATTGGGATGAAAAACTCCATATTTGAAAAGATAAAAATGGATTTTTATCGAAATGAACTAGTTTTGAACTAGAAATATAATTCTATTTATTTTTAAATAAATAAATTGAATTTAAAAAGGGTTTTAAAAATAACCAAAATTTCCAATGATTGCATTGGAGTGGATTTGAATCGAAATTGTCTTCGGAATATTTCGATGTTGGAATTCGTGATTATACAGGTGTTGTTATGGAAATTTGAAAGATATATATAGTTATATCGTTATTTCCAATACGACATTTGTTAGTCGTAGAATTCGATATTGAATATAAGCCGATATATTTTCTATTCAGAGCCTTGTATTGAATATCGAATGTGATTTGGGTTTGTCGTGAATGGTGTCTTCACTAACACTGTTCTTGGACCCAGTTGAGAAAAGATTAAATCTTTTTATTTAGATTTAATGAAGTGTACCAATTAAATAACATTTAATTGGAATTGAATCGATATTGATTTTTGGGTTTATCGTGGACAGTGTTTTAAATAACACTCGTTCTTTAACCCGATAATTAATGGAATGTGACTTTGGGTTTATCGCGAACCGTGTTTTTAGATGACACTGATTCTTTAACCCAGTCACAGATTAAAACTAAGTGGAGTTTTAATGAATCTTTAATTAGATTGAAATGATCGAAAATGGAGTATCACCAGTTTTGCTCCAGGCGATAGTTAAATCTTTAATTAGATTTGAACGTGAAATGGTAATTGAATTTACCGATAACACTGTGGTGTTAGATATGAAGTATTACCAGTTTTACTTCATGGGATGAATAGGTTGGGATTGGGAAATTAAAACAAATGATTACTTCGGTAAGGTTCGCTAATCCCGACTAGTTTGAATTGATATTCAAAAGTAGATTAAAGAATAAATTCAAGAATTTATCTTTGATAAAATTAATGGGAACCTTTCCCTATGAATGTGAAATTTAGAAACTAACTGTCGGTTAGCACTTCATGGGATGAATAGGTTGGGATTGGGAAATTAAAACAAATGATTACTTCGGTAAGGTTCGCTAATCCCGACTAGTTTGAATTGATATTCAAAAGTAGATTAAAGAATAAATTCAAGAATTTATCTTTGATAAAATTAATGGGAACCTTTCCCTATGAATGTGAAATTTAGAAACTAACTGTCGGTTAGCTAAGCAGAAGGGTTTCCTGGATATTGATCTGATGTTGGTTTCGGCCTTTGGAGTTAATGTTTGGGAAATTATTCTCTTGATTAATTTATGGTTAGTGACTGATGAATTGGAATGAGGCGTATGTTGTGTTTGTGTAACACTTATTTAAAATATACGTGAGTTATTCGGAAAGACCGGGTTTATCCCATTCTGAATAACTGATACGACGATAAGTCGAAGATGAAGACGATGGTCGAAGACCGGAGGTCTTCACGTCGTTTGGGTGATAACTGATGATCTTGATTGGGCTGTACACCCAAGAAGATGGAAACAGTTAGTGATCGTCCAGACGTACTTGGAGATCGATGGATATGCGGGGTACTAGGTGCCTCCGGTTTCGTTCAGACCCAGGACGGACTTGTAAATGGACTGTGTGTCTGACATCGGATTTCATTCTATGTGACTGATATCGGTTGCATAGGATGGTTTGCCTGTGTGGCATGCTAAGATGCAAATGATCAAGGCTTCTGTTGAAAAGAAAAGTCTTGTGGTGATGATCAAAGCACGGCCTTTGTGGCGTAGCTTTGTGTAACGTTTACCTCGCGTGTTTCACACCCGGTATGAACCAAAAACGGGAGACGGACCTCAGGGAGGACTTGCGTTTCTTTCTAGCTAGAAGTGGCGTCAGTGGTTTTACACGCCCTGACGAGTTTGACTTATGTGGTTGTTGCTGTTGCGAGGCGCCTCGGTTATATCGGTTTCGGCCGAATGCATTCTGGTCGGCTGACGGACCAGACTTACACCCCATAGGGTGGGGAGACGTAGTGTTCAGGCATAATAATCCACATCGGTGGACCGGCCCTGTCGCTCCATGGGGCAGTTGCGGCTGTTCCTGAGACACGGGCTAGAGCGTCTCGAATCGGTTAAGGACTATCTTTTGCCTCGGTTCATAGATGGAAATCCAATTTCCAAATACGTGACATTTGCGGTTTTATTTGTAAACCTATATATGGCGACATGATATATGGTACCCATGCCGCCTATGATTGATACTTA
The DNA here is from genome assembly GCA_030737875.1 of Allium sativum. NCBI lineage: Eukaryota > Viridiplantae > Streptophyta > Magnoliopsida > Asparagales > Amaryllidaceae > Allium > Allium sativum. The sequence continues at coordinate 689,118,006 of CM060920.1, read as the reverse complement.
TGATTTGAAGTTGTTTTATACACTATGCACTTATAATAGTATCAAATGATTTGTTTTTAAACGTATCATGCATCCTTTGGCTGTTATAAGGGAAAACCCTATCCCCCGGCTTGCGTTTGCATTGTGTGATAGGACCTGGGTCTTATAACAGCTTCATTTTTCTTTATTTAGCATTGCGCTGTTTGTTTTATGCACTGGTATTCTTGGGAGGAAACCCGTTCCGTGTTATACGGCGTGGTCCCTTGATTTACCTGATTTAAAATAAAGATTAATAACTGTTTTAGTTCTCACACCAGTCACATGACTGACCTGGAGTTTATTGTTTTAACCTAAACTCTGGGTGCCCTTATTTTGACACGGGCAGCTAGTAGTTTTGGTTTTTGCAGATTTATATTCACAGGATCCTGGTTTACAGCTGGAACGATATCCGGAAAGCTTTGTATCCGTATATCTCATTCTAGTGTGTATTGTATTATTTTCCGCTGCAATGTATTTAAATGTAATTTAAATCTCTGGTATTTCTGTGTAATATTTATTCATACTCTGTATATTCTTGTAATCTGATGCATTGTTGTAATATACAATGAAATGTTCTTCTGTATGCGTTCTGATTTGTCGTGTTCTCAAACGATAGGGCGTTTCGAACGGTCTGGGTCTGTTTTAGCGACTGGTTCGGACCGAGCGAAATTCCGTTGTCGTCACAAAGACTTTGTTTTAAAAATATAGAAGAAGACTTTGTTTTAAAAATATAGAAGAAGACTTTGTTTTAAAAATATAGAAGAAGACTTTGTTTTAAAAATATAGAAGAAGACTTTGTTTTAAATATATAGATGAAGACTTTGTTTTTAAAAATATAGAAGAAGACTTTGTTTTAAAAATATAGAAGAAGACTTTGTTTTAAAAATATAGAAGAAGACTTTGTTTTAAAAATATAGAAGAAGACTTTGAGATAAAAATATACAAGATTTGAAAGTAAGAAGTTTTGATTTCTTTTATTTTAAAAAAAAAGATCAAATGTTTTTTTTTTTGAATATGAAAAGTTAAGATTTTTAAAATAGAAGAGTAGATTTTTAAAATAGAAAAGGCGAAAGAAAAATAGAATTTTTACCTATATAGTAGCAGTATAAAAAGGTGATTTTTATCCATATATAGTGGATATTAAAAAGGCGATTTTTATATATTGAAAAGCAAAGTAAAAATTCGATTTTTATATATTGAATAGCGAAGTAAAAATTCGATTTTTTTTATATATATGTAGTGAATACGAATGACGAAAGTGACAGAAGAAGAAACGAAGAAGATTTCCTACATATGAAGAGTCGAGGCGTTTGGTTTAGCTATTGGGTGAGATTTCTATTTTATAAACAATATGGAAAACGACGATGTATAAATTATATAGTCGATGTATGAGTTATATAAGCGTTGTACATCTCTTGTATAAGCATTGTTTAAGTTGTACGTTCGATGTATAAGTTATATATGCGTTGTAATAAATATATTTGTGTTGAAATTAAAGTGAATTGCTATATATAAATATAAATATATATATATATATATATATATATATATATATATACGCCCCTCGTCCACAAACCATGGACGATATTTATTGATTGAAATTGTTGTGAAAATTGATTGATAGCGAATGGTTGTTTGGGATTGTTTGTGGTTGATATTGATTTATTGTGGTTGAAAAATACCCGTTTGTGGTTGAAAAATATTTGGTTGAAACCACATAGGATTAGTTTGTGGAAATGAAATAAATATATACATGCCGCCTGCGTGCGAACTACATGCATGATTCCCATTGTCAAAAACCGCGAGGTTTTAAGGTAGAGCGAGGAGCCGTACTTGGGACGGTCCCGGTTTTAACTACCCTGCCGTTATGCTGCCGAAATTTTGAATAATATTCGTGTGTTTGAATTATTTTCATTTGCTTAAACTATATTTATTCATTGAATAGAAAACCTTCATGTGTTGAATTGATATTCATTCGTTGATTAGAAATTCATGTGTTGAATGGTATTCGCGTTTTAAATATAAAAATCACATTTCTATATATATATATATAGAAACTATAGAAAACCTTCATGTGTTGAATCGATATTCATTCGTTGATTTGAAATTCATGTGTTGAATGGTATTCATATTTTGAAATAAATTGTTTGATAATAAAAAAATCACCTTTTATCGACTATATGAACTGTGTGAAATAATCTCTTAATAAAAGAAATTGTTTTATGACAAAAATCCTATTTTTTTTCACCTATATGAACTATATAGAGAAATAGTGTTTTGAAATGAATTGTTTTACAATAAAAGTCACATTTTTATTATATACAGGAATCGTTGAAATGTGAAGTGTTAAAAATAGCCACTTGTTCAAATAAATATATATGAGTTGAAATATTCACTAATTAGCTAATGATATGATTTGTACCTATGTATGTAACATTAGAATGAATGGTGTTTTTAAACCAAATAGAAATCAAATATGAAGTTGAATAGAAAACGATAAATGGTAAGAACTATATATATGTACATGCATATTCATTGAACAGGTTATAGCAAAGGGGCTAGAGAAGAGGAATAAAATTTTGTGCCCGACAAATAGGTACACATTTACTGTTTTGTTTGGGTGATGATTTTATGAGCCTGTTGGCTAGCCGCTTGGCTTTTTCTTTTTCTTTTTAAGATTAGAAGGACCGGGAAAGCTATTTGTGATTTCCCGATGCTCCCGGTGCAGGGGAGGTTATGGCGAAATTTTCCAAAATTTTAAGGCGTTAGTGAAATATTTGAAGTGAAAACGATATTGAAATTGTTGAATGAACTATATTTATGTAATTATATAAACATAAATAAAATTAAAACGAAACGTGGCCGTGCTGTTCGCATTTTGAAACCGTGATTTCAAACAACTAGTACGGGGAATCCGACCATTGGATTTTCTCGAAACCGCAACCGTCGGGTTCGCCTTGGAAATATCTTCCCAACGGCACCAACATTGTAAAAATCCAACGGTTGGATTGTCTGGAATGTTTAATTCAAATCTGATGAAAAACACCGCCAGAAGCGATTATATTTTTATATATATAAATATAATTATATTTAATCGAATAACGACGGTGCAGTTCGTATTTTGAAATCGAAACTTCAAACGATTGTACCGGGAGATCCAACCGTCGGATTTTCCCGAAACTGGAACCGTTGGATTCGTTTTGAAAAGACCTTTCTAATGATGTAAATTTTATGAAGATCCAACGGTTAGATTTTCAGATATGTGTAAATCAAATCTGAAGAAAAACAGCGCCACGGCCGCATTATGACCCGAAGCGTCGTTTTAATAAATTGGCTATTTTAAAATAAATAAAAATAGCGATAAATTATTATAAAATATCATAAACGATATGGAATGGAAATAAACTGAATTTGCTCGATTTATGTGGCTTTTGATGGTTGAATGTGTTTGGTGTGAAAATTACATTAAAGAACACAATTGGTGTTGTCGAATAATTTAACCATTGAAATAAATTGATTTGAAATTCTAAATATACATGAATTATTTGAAAAGGCCGAGTTAATTCTCATTTCAAATAATTGACCGACGATTGAAATTCGAAGATGAAGACGACGGTTGAAGACCGGAGATCTTCACCTCGTTTGGATGGTAACTGAGGTCCTGATTGGGAGGCATCCCGAAATATGGATAATGAGTGGTGATCGTCCAGACGTACGTGGTGATCGAAGGGTTTGCGAGTTATTTAGTGCCTCCGGTTTCGTTCAGACCCAGAACGGACTTGTAAATGGACTGTGTGTCTGACATTGGATTTTATTCTGTGTTGATTGATCTCCGTTAAATATACATCTGTTTGGCGGCGGAGAATTTATTCTTTTGCTTAACGCCCTTCTCTGAGACGCACGAGCTCGGAGGTTATATATCGATGGACATCAGTCGCATGGCATGAATTGCCTGTGTGGCATGCTAAGATACAGTGATCAGGGCTTATGTTGAAAAGCAAAGTCTTGTGGTGATGATCAAAGCACCGCCTGTGTGGCGTAGCTTTGTGTATAACGTAAATTCGCGAGCCTCATACCCCGGTATGAACCAGAAACGGGAGAAGGACCTCAGGGAGGGCATGCGTTTCTTTCTAGCTAGGGTGGTGTCAGTGACCTACCAGCCCTGACATTTATATACTTTTCACCTATGTGGTTGTTGCTGTTGCGAGGCGCCTCGGTTTGATCGGACGATCCGGGTCCGATGGAGTCATTCGTTGGCTCGTTTACGCCCCAAAGGGCGGGGAAACGTATTGTTCAGGCATTTTAATCCACATTGGTGGACCGGCCCTGACGATCCAAGGGTCGATGCGCTCTGACCCTGTGGCTCGGGCTAGAGAGTCACGAAGTCGGTAAGGACTATCTTTTGCCTTGGTTCATGTCGGAAATCCAATTTCCAAATACGTGACTGTGCGGTTTTGATTGTATATCTTTATATATGGCGACATAGTGGCATGGGACGCTCATGTCGTCTATGATTGATAGTTATGGTTTGAAATTGTTTTCAAACATATAAACACTAGCAATAATATCAAATGCCTTTGTTTTATTCGTATCAAGCATATTTTGGCCGTTATAAGGAAAAAACTCTATCCTCCGGTTTGCATTGCATTGTGTGATGGGAACTGAGTCTTATAATGGCTTCATTTTTATAAAAGCATAGCGATGTTTTAAAAGAAAGATTTGTTTTAAAGCACTGGCAATCCAATGGAGTAAAACCGTTCCACGAAAGTGGCGTGGTCCTGTGATTTGCCATATTATATATGTGTTGAATAGATTTCTCATACCAGTCCCATGACTGACTCGTAGTTTGTTTCACTCTCAAACACGGGTGCCCCTTTTTCTACACGGGCAGCCTTGTATTCAGGTTTAGCTGGTTCTTTCTGGATAGCTGGAGCTGAAGATGGATTCTATCATTTATCTCTTTTTATGCTGTTCAGCTCCTATTGTACATATTTTGTTTATTTCCGCTGTAGACATTTATGTATAGCTGAACTGTATTTGTACTAAGTAAGATCATGTATACTGTGTAACTCTAATGATTACTTTTATCTAATATATTCTATTGTTCATTATCTGGTGTATTTATTTAATTTTGTTCTGCTATTATCTGTTTCTGTGTTATATTCCAAAAGATAACCCTTGTCTCCGTCAGAACGGGATTTCGGGTCGTCTCAACGTGGTATCAGAGCTTTGGTTAAGCTTAGTTCTGGAATATAACATTTGAACGAACTCGTCAGAAATAGAACCAGTAGTGTTCTAGGACGGGTAACTCTATACAGATAGGATTAGTAATATCCTAGTATGAGTAAAGCAGGATGAAATTGCACCTCGATAGACACATTTACATTTGAAGTATGTGTTTCTATATTTTAAATTATCTTTTCTGTGGCCTGACACTTGTTCTGCTAATTGCAGAAGTACTAGAAAAATGAGTGCCAGAAACAGAAGAAATGCAGAACCCGATCTAAAGGCTCTATTAAAGAGATACCGAAATCTGAATGGAGCACAGTTCTCGGGCAATGAATCTATAATTCAGACTCAAGCTTGGGTGAGTTCTGTAGAAGGAATTAGAGATATTTATAATAATATATACTTTATTTGTGAATAGAGAGAGAAGAGGGAAGTAGAGATATTTATAATAATATATACTTTATTTAATTCTAAAAAGAACCTTTTACATTCGATCTCCAATCGAGACCCAACGACTGTCATCCCTAGCTAATTACCCACATTCCGAACACTATGGGTTATGTATCGTAAGCCAACTCGGCCGTTACAATTAGTTTTGATCAAAAATAAAATATAAATCCTTATATTCAATTTTAAACATACATTTTAATTTACCGGGGCCACATACTAACTCGAAATTTTTTAGAAAAAATATTCCTAGCTTCGTACTGATGATATAGTCCTAACAAAAATAATTTCGTCAAATTCTAAGACCGTTTGAAAAATGGCCATTTTCAGGTCGATTAAAATCAACTGAAACCAGTCAAACGCGTTTTCCTTTGCCACGCTCACGTATTGATTCGAAAAATTACGAATTTTGAAACCTAGCAATAACTTGACATCACGGATCCAACAAAAGTGGTTTCGTCGAAAACCGAGGTTGTTTGCAAAATTTCCATTGTTTAGGGCCAGAATTCCATAGCGACTATTCTGAATTTTCAACTGGGCATATCTTTTGATTCCCGCTATGAAATTTCAATTTTTCGGATTCGTTGGAAAGATATTCTTAATTAGATCCAAATATTTTTCGTTTCACTAAAATCCGGTTTATTTTGAATCCTGTACATTCATTTGAAATTTGAAATCGAACTTTCAAACTACGACGCCATTTTTTATTTCCTTTTATAATTAAAATAAATTATTTATATTCTAACGACGATTCAAATAAATATATACGTTCTAATTCTATTAAAAATAAATTTCTCGTCGTTATTATTTAAAATAATTCATTTTAAATATTCAAAATTCACCAAAATTGCCAAAATAAAAATTTTAAATTGGCTCAGATCTCCGGGTTATTACAATCTCCCCCACTTAAAACTTTTCGTCCACGAAAAGGAATGAAGCCAAAAGTTGTTTAACTAATCGACTCAACTTCCATTATTTTCTTTACGGCTTAAATTCTTCAACTTATCAGTTCCTAAGAACTTTTCAATTTTTTCAAAAATTTGGCTAACACCCTAAATTTCCGAAAAATTTCGCCATAACCTCCCCTGCATTGGGGACTTTGGGATATTTCAAATAGCCTCCCATGGCCCTCATCAATCCAAAAAGAAAAAGAAACAGCCAAGCGGCTAGCCAATCGGCTCATAAAATCATCCAAAACCCAATAAATTAGTAAACATGTACCTATTTGTCGGGCAAACAATTTTATTCTTCTGCTCTAGCCTCCTCGCTATGACCTGTTCAATGTAAGTACATGTATATGTATGCAAATGTGACTAATTTTCAATACACTCACTATTTGATACAATTTGGATAAAGGTTCAACATTTTAATTAATCAAACAATAATCAAACAACACAATCAGCAATCAATTAGTTTATTAGCTTTTCAAATTCATAACTTTGATATATAGTCAAAAATCAAAATTTTGATGCCAAATCACAACAATATATTCTAACTATATTTTGGTTCTCACACCAGTCTAATGAATATATATAGATATCACACCTTCGAAACTCGAATACCAATTCTGATGATGTCTAGAATATCATCAGAATCGTCTCCGGGCGACTAGAGTGTGATTCTATATCTATCCAGTATATTAAAACTTCAAATACATGCGGATCAGAAGTATATGCAAAATCTTTATATACTGTATTGTCCAAATCAGTATAAAATAAATAATCAAATACAAATAATTGATCTAAATTTTCAAAAAAAAATTGTTTCATTTTAAAAATATACTCTTCACACTCGTTCTAGGATACTACTGATCCTATCTCTAACGAGTCATTCCCATTGGATATTACTAATCCAATTTCTGATGAATCCTTTCATTTGGTTCTAACGTGTCTTGTTCTCTAAGCTTTGTAAACCAAAGCTCTGATACCAAAATGAAATGACCTGAAATCCCCCTCTTATGGGAAATCACGGATTGAGTTGAGGACAAGCCACATCGGAACACAAACATAAAAACATTTCATTGTTTATTACAACAATTCCATCAGAATACAAGAATATACAGAGTATGAATGAATATTACACAGAAAATATCAGAGATTTAAATTACATTTAAATACATCGCAGCGGAAAATAATACAATACACAACTAGAAGTAATACACGGATACAGAGCTTTCCGAGTATCGTTCCAGCTGTAAATCAGGATCCTGTGAATATAAATATGCAAAACCAAAACTACTAGCTGCCCGTGTCAAAATAAGGGCACCCGGAGTTTAGGTTAAAACAATAAACTCCAGGTCAGTCATGGGACTGGTGTGAGAACTAAAATAGTTATTAATCTTTATTTTAAAGTTAGGTAAATCAAGGGACCATGCCGTATAACATGGAACGGGTTTCCTCCCAAGAATACCAGTGCATAAAACAATAGCGCAATGCTAAATAAAGAAAAATGAAGCTATTATAAGACCCAGGTCCCATCACACAATGCAACACAAGCCGGAGGATAGGGTTTTACCTTATAATAGCCAAAGAATGCTTGATATGCTAAATTTCATCTTTTATTACTATAGGTGTATAGTGTCAAAAAAATTTCAATCATAAGTATCAATCATAGTCGGCATGGGTACCATATATCATGTCGCCAATACTAGGCACTATAATCAAAACCGAAAAGTCACGTATTGGAAGTTGGATTTCCATCTGTGAACCGAGGCAAAAGATAGTCCTCACCGATTCGAGACAATCTAGCCCATGTATCAGGATCAGAGCTCGAGTGACCCTTGGATTGTCAGGATCGGTCCACCGATGTGGATTAAAATGCCTGAACACTGCGTTTCCCCGCCCTTTGGGGGTGTAAATGAGCCAAATGACTCCATCGGCTCCACACAGTCACCCATATAAACAAGGCACCTCACAACAGCAACAACCACACAGGTGAAAATAATATAAATGTCAAGGTTGGTAGGTCATTGATACTACCCTAGCTAGAAGGAAACGCATGCCCTCCCTGAGGTCCTCTCCCTCTTTTGGTTCACAACCGGGGTGTGAGGTTTGCGAATCAACGCTACACAAAGCTATGGCACACAGGTCGTGCTTTCATCATCAACCATAAGACTTTGCCTTTCAACAGAAGCCTTGATCATTTGCCACTTAGGCATGCCACACAGGCATTTCACTCCATGCGAATGATATCCATCAATATATAACCCTGAGCTCGTATGCCTCAGAGAAGGGCGTTAAGCAAGAGAATAAATTCTTCGCCGCCAAACAGATATATATTTAATAGAAATTAATCACACAAAATAAAATCCAATGTCAGACACACAGTCCATTTACAAGTTCGTTCTGGATCTGAACGAAACCAGAGGCACCTTGTACCTCGCATATCCATCGATCTCCAAGTACGTCTGGACGACCACCAACTGATTCCCTCCTCTTGGATGTACAGCCCAATCAAGATCATCAGTAATCACCCAAACGATGTGAAGACCTCCGGTCTTCAACCACTGTCTTCATCCTCGACACCACGTCGAATCAGTTATTCAGAATGGGTTAAACCCGGTCTTTCTGAATAACTCGCGTATATAGTAAACAAGTGTTACACAAACACAACATACACCTCATTCCAATTCAAAATATTCTTTTATTCAAATATTCTTATACTTTGGGAAAGGTTCCCATTAATTTTATCAAAGATAAATTCTTTAAATTTATTCTTTAATTTTCCTTTGAATATCAATTCGAATTAGTCGGGATTAGCGAACCACAACGAAGTAATCATTTATTTTATTTCCCAATTCCAACCTATTAATCCCATGAAGTAAATCTGGTAATACTTCATATCTAACACCATGGTGTTATCGATAAATTCAATTACCATTTCACGTTCAAATCTAATTAAAGATTTAACTATCGCCTGAAGCAAAACTGGTGATACTCCATTCTCGATCATTTAAATCTAATTAAAGATTTATTAAAACTCCACTTGGTTTTAATCTTCCCAAAAATCAATTTTAATGATTATTTAACTTGGGAAATCATATTCCGTCTTTAACTGGGTTAAAGAACCAATGTCATTTAAAACACGATTCACTATAAACCTAAAATCACATTCCATTCCAATTCAATTATTGAAACTTCTGGTTACTTTTAAAACCCTTTCAAATCCAATTTATTTATTTAAAAATAAATAAATTATTATTCTAGTTCAAAACTAGTTCATTTCGATAAAAATCTATTTTTATCTTTTCAAATATGGAGTTTATCATCCCAATTCTTTCCAAATAATTTCTTATGATTTTACACAAATTATTACTATTTTTAATAATTTTACCAAGTCCCGTACAGTCGATTTCCATCAACGGCCATCGAACTGCACTTACAGCGACCTTTTCCAAATTTGATTTGGACATAATTCCAAATCCAACCATTAGATTTCAGATCTCTAATATTCTTTAGAAAGCTCTTTTCGATACGAACCCAAGGTTCCGGTTTTAGGAGAATCCAACGGTCGGATCTCCTGTAACGTCCATTCGAAGTCAATGGTCGAAATTCGCGAACTGCCGCCGCGCGGCGCGTTCTATTCAGGCCATTATATATAATATATATAATATATATTATATATATTTCGTCGGTTTCCTTTCAAAACGTATTTTATAAATTGTTTTAAATTCGTTTTCAAAACGATTTCAACTTCATATTCAATTTCTAATCAAAACTGAATATTCCACATCATCGATGTACAAATGATAATATTTTCAAAACGTTATATTTTGAAACTACTTTCTTTTCTATATTCATTATAAAAATGAATAAAATCGATATAAATATCGTTCACGTCAATCTAGTCAACACGGCTTTTATTTAACACATGAATGTTTATTTTATTCAACACATGAATATTTATTCTATTCAACACATGAATTTATTCTATTCAACACATGAATTTTATTGCAATTTTCCAAATTGGAATGAGGCCCAATCAATAACCATATAATGTTAATTATATGGATTCCATACAACATGTGTATACAATAGCAACGATAAATAATCAACCATCATTCAGAGTGCACCACACCACTACATAAGCATTAAATATAAATAATTAATGCTTGCACAGTCTGTCAACCCATCGATTGACATACAACTAAACAATCGGGATTAGTGTACGTCAAATATCATCCCAATACCCATGTGGGGTTTCAAATCAACAAACACAGATTTTATTTGTGCAATTGGGCGATGTGTAAAATTTATCGTCCCAATCAATATCAGTCAAATGGGTGTACATAAACAAATCATTCGATTTGTAAATGAATATCTATCTTACTTCTACACAGGAATATAAATTTTATTTCAACACATGAATATATATTTTACTTCAACACATGAATGTATATTTTATTTCAACACGTGAATATATTTTTTATTTCAACACATGAATATATATTTTTATTTCAACACATGAATTTTTATTTTATATCAACACACTAATATATATTTTTTATTTCACAACACAAACAATCACACAAGCATACAAGTCGTCCATGGTCTGTGGACGACGGGTGTCGGGTGCTACTAAGCACCGTCTGCATCCTAGTATATATTTCAACTAGAAATCAAAATAAAAGTGAGGAGTTCTCACCGACTAGCTAAACCAAACGCTGTGAATCTTCTAATGTAGAAAATCTTCGCCGCTTGCCTTTTATCACTTTCGTCGTCCGTGTTCGCTACACATATAAAAATCACATTTTTATATTATCACTCCAAGGATAAAAATTATACTTTTATATCGCTCTATACATTGTAAAGATTATATTTTTACTAAAATATATATAAAAATCATAACTTTATACTAGCATAAAAATCATATTTTTATTATCTCTATAATATAAAATCAGATTTTTAATTCGTTATATATATAAAAATAACATTTTTATTTCACTACTTATATAAAAATTATATTTTTAATTCGCTACATATATAAAAATCATATTTTTATTCTCGTTATTCATATATAAAAAGATCGTATCTTTTCCAATAAAAAAATAAAATCTTTTCTATTTTAAAAATCCCGCCTTTTCACTACTAAAAATCCCACTTTACACGCAGAAAGATCCTATTTTTACACCGCTATTTTTAATCATGAATAAAATTAGATTTGTTTTCCAAAAAAAAAATGAACTAAAAATCTCACCTTTATTAGCTTCAATGTTCATCCCCGACTGAGGGGGGAGAATCGCGGCAATCGAGATAGAGGGGCGGCGGCTCTACAGCGGCGGAGGCGCTGATCGGTTAGGGTTTGAGGGCGGGTTTTGGGTGATTGCGAGATGGAGAGAGGAGGAAGAAAACCGTGGAGGATTTTGGTGGTCAAAGGGGTGAGGGGGAGGCTGCGTCGGAGGAGGGTGGAGCCGGAGGATAGGGGCAGTGGTCGTTGGCTATAGGGGGAAACGACGGAGTTTGCAATCGAGGAAGGGGGCGCGGCTGGGAAAGGGGGTCCTCGAGATGGCGATGGCCTGAGGAGGAGGAAGGGGGTCAAAGGGGGAGTCGGCGGCGTTAGAGGGGGGTTGCGACGCTGGCGATCTTCCTGGGGGCGACGGGGAGCAGATGCGGTTTTCCCTTCTTTTTTTTTGATTTGTGAATAGAGAGAGAAGAGGGAAGTAGAGATATTTATAATAATATATATTTTATTATTTATTTAATTCTAAAAAGCACCTTTTACATTCGATCTCCAATCGAGACCCAACGACTGTCATCCCTAGCTAATTACCCACATTCCGAAGACTATGGGATATGTATCGTAAGACCACTCAGTCATTACAATCAGTTTTGATCAAAAATAAAATATAAATCCTTATATTCAATTTTAAACGTACAATTTAATTTACCGGGGCCACATACTGACTCGAAAAATTCTAGAAAAATTATTCCTAGCTTCATATTGATGATACGGTCCTAACAAAACTAATTTCGTCAAATTCTGAGATCATTTGAAAAATGGCCATTTTCAGGTCGATTAAAATCAACTAAAACCGGTCAAACGCGTTTTCCTTTGCTATGCTCACGTATTGATTCAAAAAATTACGAACTTTAAAATCTAGCAATAACTTGACATCACGGATTCAACAAAAGTGGTTTCGTCGAAAACCGAGGTCGGTTGCAAAATTTCAGTTTTTAAGGGCCAGAATTCCATAGCGACTATTCTGAATTTTCAACTGGGCATATCTTTTGATTCCCGCTATGAAATTTCAATTTTTCGGATTTGTTGGAAAGATATTCTCAATTAGATCCAAATATTTTTGGTTTCGCTAAAATCCGGTTTATTTTGAATCCTGTACATTCATTTGAAATTTAAAATCGAACTTTCAAACTACCGCGCCATTTTCAATTCCTTTTATGATTAAAATAAATTATTTATATTCTAACGATGATTCGAATAAATATATACGTTCTAATTCTATTCAAAATAAATTTCTCGTCGTTATTATTTAAAATAATTCATTTTAAATATTCAAAATTCAACAAAATTGCCAAAATAAAATTTTTAAATTGGCTTAGATTTCCGGGTTATTTCACATACTTTTCGATTTTCCGGATAAGCGAGAACCTCTATTCCGTATTGGACATACGGGACGAGGAATAAGGTGTCTCCGGTTTCGTTCAGACCTAGAATGGACTTGTAAATGGATGTGTGTCTAACATTGGATTTCGTTCTGTGTTAATTGATTTTTAATAGATAAATATATGTTTGTTAGTGGGGAATTTATTCTCTTGTTTAACACCCTTCTTTGAGACGTACGAGCTTAGAGGTTATATATTGATAGACATCAGTTACATGACGTGAGTTGTCAATGTGGAATGCTAAGATGCAAACGATCAAGTTTTTTGTTAAAAAGCATAGCCTTCTGGTTTATGATTAAAGCACAGCTTTATTTGACATAGCTTTGTGTATAACGTTACTTCGCAAGCCTCACACACCAGTATGAGTCAAAAACAGAATGAGGAAGGTAGGTAATGCATGCGTCTCTTTCTAGCTAGAAGTGGTGTCATGGCACAGAGCCCAGACATTTTTACTTATGTGGATGATGGATTGAGAGGGTCCTCGGATATTGGTCGCTACTGGCCAAAGGATAGGTCCGACAGGACGGGGAAACTTATTGTTTAGGAATAATTAATCCACTAAAGTATGTATGGACCGATCCTACTACTAAACAGGGCTCACTTGCGTCCGAGTCCTGAGGCATTTGCTCGAGTGTCTCGAATCGGCGGGGATGATTCCTAGCCTTGTCTCATGATGGAAACACAATTTCCAATACGAATTTATGGATTTGATTGTAAATCTATATATGGCGACATAGTATATGGTAGCTATGCCGTCTAGGATTGATACATCTACTTTGAAAGATGTTTTAAAATGACTAGACACTAATAATAATATCAAATAATTATTGTTTTATATGTATCAATCATGTTTGACCATTATAAGGTAAAACTCTGTCCTCCGGTTTGCGTTGCATTGTGTGATGGTACTTGATTCTTATAATGCTTTCATTTTTCTAAAAGGCGTTGCGTTGTTTAAAAGATTTACTTATTATATGCACTGGCAATCCAATGGAGTAAACCCGTTCCGCGTTAGTGGCGTGGTCCTGTGATTAGCCTTATAATTAGATAAGTTAAGTAAGATTTCTCATACCAGTCCCATAACTGATTCGTAGTTTGGTTTCACTTGCAAACTCAGGTTCCCTTATTTTTACATGGGCAACTAAGTAAACAGGTAAAAGGCTTTATTTTGAATATGCATTGCAGCATGGGGTGCTCTTTTGGTAGAAGACGGGGACTATCATTATCCTTTATCTCTATTTTGGACATTTAGACATCACCTTATCTATGTTGTATTTGATGATGTTCTAGACTTATTTTCTATTTGTTGGAACATGTTATGTACTATGTAGTATCCTATGTCTGTGCAACCCTGATGTTTACGACATTTATGATTCCGCTGCTATGATGATGATTATTATCCTATGATTTCATATGTTATGCTATTATCTGTAATCTGCTGATGTGATAAATGTGTTATATTCCAATGATTATACTTACTTCTGTGGCATGGGAGTTTTGGGTCATCGTAGTTGGTATCAGAGCTTAGGTTAACCTTAGCTCTAGAGTATAACATATTTAAAACAATTCGTCAAAATAGAATCAGCAGTATTCTAAGACAAGTAGTTCATTAGAGATAAGATTAGTAATGTCCTAGAATGAGCACAGCAAAATAGCACATAATAATCAGTCATTACATCATCATTTTTCCACATGTCCTTCTGTTTTTACCATTCCTTAAAAAATTATCATTTTTGTTGGTCTGACTCTTTCCCTGATGGTACAGAACTGACTGAGATGAGTACGAGAGATAGAGGTAGAGGTAAAGGTGGAGCAGGAAGAGGCCAAGGAAGGGGTGAAATCCCCGCGGCTCAAAACTAACCTAATCCAGAGGCTGTAGTGCCACCAGCACCACCCCCGCAACCTTTCAATCTAGATAAAGTGGCCAAGAAATTTAAGAATTTGGGAGACGTGCCATTCACTAGACGTGAGACAGTGACCGAGGCTCGGGCTTAGCTATAGACATGCAAAAAAATCTTCACGGGCTTGGAGTTAGAGGACCATCGGAAGAGATTTATGGCATTTTGGATGCTCAAGGATGAGGCTTTAATATGGTGGGAGACAGCTACTATTGGCGATATTGATGCTGACATGTCTTGGGCGAAGTTCAAAGAACTATTTAATGAGAAGTTCATCCATCGACAAGATGTCGAGCGTCTGCATGATGAATTTGCTAATTTCCAGCAAGGGGATAGAATTATTAGTGAGTATGTGAGAAGATTTGAAGAGCTCTCCTGATATGCACCTGAATTGATTCAGAACCCGCTCCAGAAAAACAAGAGATTTATAAACGACCTCTCGAGAAAATACAACAACAGGATGACTGCATATATTGAAGTCCCATTTACCAAAATTATTGAAATGGCTTGTAGACATGAAGAGATTGAGAAGAGAAATGCTCAGCAGGACCGTGAATGAAATCAAGCTAATAACAATAGGAAACATTATGATAAGAAGCCCGAGGCAAGCAACACTGCAGCCGCTAAGCCTCAAGAGAATAAAAAGGACAAGGTCAAATGCTTCAACTGTCAAAAATTCGGACACTATAGTTATGAATGCAAATCTCCAAAGAGGCCAAGGAGGAGTGAATCAGGGCCTAGCCAGAATCCTTGTGGTACTAGGGAGTGCTTTAATTGTCTCAAGCTGGGGCATCTTATCAGGGACTGTCCATTGCTAAAGAAGTCCGAAGTGGCTCACGTGTATAATGGAGCAAGTGCACCAGCTTTTTCTAAGGGAGTAGGTAAACCAGATGTTTTGAGGAGGTACCCTTACTATTAAAAATATTCCTGTTAGAATATTATTTGACACTAGTGCATCACGAAGTTTAATTTCTAGTAACACAGTTAAAAAGTTAAATTTGAGACCAAGAGATCTTAAAGAATTGATTAGTGTTTATAATCCAATAGGAGGTTCTCTTGTTCTCAGTGTATACTGTAGAGTGCCAGTCTCTTATTCTTGTTACCAGTTGCTTATTAATTTAATCTTCATAAATTTTTCTGAGTACGATGTTATTCTTTGCCTGGATTAGTTAACGAAGTATGAGGCTGAAGTATTATGTGGCGAAAGAATTGTTAAGGCTAAAACGAAACTGGAGAATATTATTTCTATACCGTGCCACGGCTCAGAAACAAACAGAAAAGAATTTTGTTCTACTCTTGAAATTTCTCCTACTTTTATTGAGAATATTCCTATAGTTAAAGATTATGCGGATGTGTTTGAAGAAGTTGATAGCCTACCTCCACGAAGAGAAATTGACCTCAAGATTGACTTAGTTCCGAATGCAAGGCCAGTTGTGCATGCTATTCGAAGAATGATGTTGAAAGAGAAAGAAGAATTGATTAATCAAACTAAACAACTTTTGTGGAAAGGTCTGATCAGGCCTAGATTTTCAAATTGTGGTGCAAAAATGGTGTTTGTTCCGAAGATAGATGGTACTCTCAGACTATGTGTGGATTACCGAGACCTCAATAAGCAGACACTAAAGAGTAAAAACCCATTGCCGTTTATTGATGATTTATTAGATCGCTTGAATGGAGCGCAAGTGTTTTCTAGAATGGACCTAGCCATAGGTTTCCATCAATTGCGTATTGCTGAAGAGTGTGTTCCTTTGACAAATTTCAGAGGTCCAGACTTATTCTATGAGTGGTTAGTAATGTTGTTCGTCTTATGTAACATTCCTGCTTAGTTTATAGATTTAATGAACATAGCATTCTGCAATGTCTTGAATAAATTTGTGCTGGTTTTCATTTATGACATTTTAATCTTCTCTAACTCCACTGCCTAGCATGCGAAGCATTTGGAAGAAGTTTTGGAAATTCTAAGAAAGAATGTATTAAAAGCCAAATCTTCTAAATGCATATTCTGGCAAGAAGAAGTAAAGTTCCTAGGTCATGTAGTATCAAAGAAAGGAATTTTAGTGGACCTAGGCAAAATCACAGCCATTCGAGTTTGGAAACAGCCTAGCATGCCTACAGAAGTCAGAATTTTTCTAGGATTGGCTGGCTATTAGCGGAAATTCGTTAAATATTTTTTGAAGTTATCTTGTCCATTAACGAAGCTTATCAAGAAGCATACAAAGTTTAATTGGATGCCTGAATGTGAGGCAGCTTTCCAAGAGCTGAAATTACAGTTGACAACTGCCCCAGTCTAAACAATTATTGATGGCAATCAAGACTTGACAGTCTATACAAATGCTTCTCTTGAAGGTGTTGGTGCAGTATTGATGCAAAGAGGCCAAGTAGTTGCTTATGATAGCCGTCAGTTGAAGCTGCATGAGAAGAGATATCCTACTCATGATCTTGAGTTGTTAGCCATCGTTTTTGCTTTGAAAATATGGAGGCACTATCTTTTCGGTGAGAAGTTTGAATTATATAAAGGTCACAAATCATTGAAGTATCTGTTCAACCAGAAGGACTTGAATTTGAGGCAGCAGCGTTGGTTAGAATTTCTTGTGGCATACGATCTGGATATCTTGTATACTCCAGGGAAAGCCAATATTGTAGCTGATGCGCTCAGCAGGAAGAATGCGATCATCGCCAGTCTCATTATTACGCCTTCATTGATTGACAAAATCTCTATTCTTCAGAAGGATGATGAATTTATTCAGAGGATTAGTAAAAGAGGTCGGGAAGGTGAACACTTAAGTATCCAGATTAATAATAAGGGAGTTCTGAGGTTATTAGGCCGAATTTGTGTTCCGAATATTGTCGAGCTCAGAAGAGAAGTAATGGATGAATGTCACAAGTCCATCCGTTGAATTCATCCAGGGGTGAGTAAGATGTATCATGATCTCAAGCGCACGATCTGGTGGAGATCTATGAAAAAAGATATTTATGTGTATGTTAGCAGGTGTCCTACTTGCCAACAAGTCAAAAGCAAGTAGAAAAACTCGCAGGATTATTGTAACCATTGGAGATTCCAGATTGGAAGTGGGATCAAATCTCAGTGGATTTCGTCGATGGCTTGCCCCGAACCAAGAAAGGCAATGACAACATATGGGTGATCATAAATTGTTTCACAAAGACCGCCCATTTTATTCCTGTCAGATCCACCAGAACAGCTCAAAGACTGGCGCAGATTTATTTTAGAGAAATTGTCAAACTACATGTAGTACCCAGTAGTATTGTTAGTGATTGTGATCCGGTATTTGCTAGTAAATTCTGGGAAGAATTCCAAGAGGAGCTGGGGACAAATTAAATCTGAGCACCGCATATCATCCTCAAACAGATGGTCAGACCGAGAAGGTGAACTGTATACTAGAAGACTTGTTGCGGGCATGTACTCTTGATTTTGGCAGATCATGGGAAGATCACTTGCAATTGTTTGAGTTTTCATATAATAAAAGTTACCAAGCAAGCTTACAAATGTCGCCATTCGAAGCATTGTATGGCAGGACATGTGGATCTCCCACATGTTGGGTAGAACCAGGCAATTGACTAGTATTGGGTCCCGACATGATTCGAGAAGCTTCGGATAAAGTTGATTTCATTAAAAAGCGACTACAAATAGCTCAGAGCCGACTGAAGAGTTATGCAGACTCGAGAAGAAGAGATTTAGCATTTTCTGTTGGTGATTATGTATATTTGAGAGTCTCCCCATTGAGAGTAGACCATTTCGCGACAATAGGGAAGTTGGTGCCTAGATTTATTGGTCCATTCCCTATACTCGAAAGAATTGGAACTCTTGCTTACAGGGTTCAGTTGCCTGACTGGTTGCCAGGAGCACATGATGTATTTCATGTGTGTTAACTTCGAAAGCATGTAAATGATCCAGACTTGATTGTGGAGGAAGCAGCACAACAAGATTTAGAGATTATCCCAAGCTTAGCAGTGAGAAGAGAGCCAGTAAAGATTATTGGCAAAGAAACCAGAGTTTTGAGAAACAAGAGAATCCATTTAGTCAAAGTTCAATGGAGCAGAGATCCTAGAGACAGTACATAGGAGACTGAGGATAGCATTAAATAAGCGTATCCTAAGTGCAGAGTGGACATCTCTGATTAGCTCTTGTGTTGAGGTACATTTACAATATTTAGCATTTTCTGTTTTGTTTCCTACTTTACTATTGTTTCCTTTTCGGGGACGAAAAGTTTTAAAGGGGGAGATTGTAACAACCCGGAAAATCAGAACCAATTTAAAAAAATTATTTTAAGAAATATTAACAGAAAATGTGTCAGAATTTAAAATTTCCATTTTTAAATAAAAACAAAGCAATTAAAATTAGCCATTTTACAAACGACCTCCCTTTCTGATGAAACCACTTTTGTTGGACCCAGAATGTCAAATTATTGTTAGGTTTAAATTTCCATAATTCTTGGAATTAATATGTGAGCGTGATAAATTAAAATGCGTTTGGTAATTTCTATTGAATTGGATTGACCATTAAAAAGACTATTTTTCAAACGGTCTTCAAATTCAATGAAATTAATTTTGTTAGGACTGTATCATCAAAACATAGCTAGATTTATTTTTTGGGAATTTTTGGAATCAGTATGTGTCCCCGGTAAATTAAAATGTACGTTTAAATTTAATATTAAATGTTTTATATTTTAATTTAAAGAAAAACAGGCTGAAACGGTCAAATGGACTTATGAAACATAGTCCATTGTGTCTGGAATGGGGGTATTTGGCTACGGGTGATAGTCGCTGGGCTTGAATTGGAGTTAGTATGAATTAACGAGCCTTTTTAGTGTAAAAGAATTAAATAATTAAAATATTATAAATAACCTAATATTATGAAACCTTAATATTGTGTGTAGCCATCGCCATCTTCTTTTTCCATGGCCATGACTATCTGAAACTTCCACCATTAAAATCACACAATCCTCTCAATAAAATCATTCCATCCTTAAGGCAGTATTGTTGACCTCTTCTTGCTCTTTGTACACCCAAACTACTGCCGTATACAGTGTCGGCCCGCCTCCTTGCGTCGACCGAGTTCGCCGTCATGGGTCCCACTTGGCCCGCGCTTCCAAGCCCATGAGCGTGGAGCAGTTCGATCTTCCTTCGACATTGTATTTGGATCAAAATTTTAAACCCTAAGTTTATACAAACAAGAGAAGGCGTCGGCCTTGTAACAAGAAGAAGCAGGTGAAATATTTTCTAATTTAAATTACTTAATTAATTATAATTAAAATACTATGAACCTTTAAAAATCTTAACTTGTTCATACGATGTCAGAATCACATGAAACAGGGACCGTTGGGATCATGGCAGTGTCTACTACATTATAGAAGTGACCGGAGAAATTTTAGAGCGATCTACAATTTTTTAAGAATTCAAAATCAATGTGAGATCTCTAATTTAAAATAAAATTAATTGTTGATTGCGATGTTTTATATATTCGCTATAATAAAATTCATATATGTGTCATATGAAATTGAAATGGATTGATTGTGGTTGCAGTGAATTGATTGTATAGTGAAAATAAAATATTCATTTTCAATAAAATTTGTTTATTCAATAAAATTTGTTTATGAAATAAAAATAATATTTTTATTGCATATATGTAGATTAAATATACATATTGAATAAAATTTGTTTATTCAATAAAATTTGTTTATACAATAAAATTCATATTTTTATTGTATATATGTAGATAAAATATTCATGTTCAATAAAATTTGTTTATTCAATAAAATTTGTTTATATAATAAAAATCATATTTTTGTTGTATATATGTAGCTAAAATATTCATGTTGAATAAAATTTGTTTATTCAATAAAAATCACTTTTACTGTATGTATGAATAAACAAAATATTCATCGTTTGAAAAGAAAATGTTTATACAATAAAAATCACATTTTTTGTTGTATGTATGAATAAACAATATATTTGTTGGCTAGCTTTTTGACCAAGCCACCAAGGATCACACACAAGAAGAGAGTATGAAGCTTTGTTCCTCTAGTTCATGAAAGGCCAGATCGCACCAGCGGATGCACCAGCGGATCGCACACATGGATCGCACCCCTCGGATTGCCAGCACAGAACGCGACCCGATCCGTCCATGGGAGCACGATCCGATCCGCACTTATGCCACCACCTCACTCCGATCCGATCCCCTGCTACATGGTGAAGTTCCTGAATTGTTCAACCACGAACTGGTCTTCAGCGATCTGCAATCCATGGATCCAGCGACACGTGTCCACAACTATCACATTGACCATTTCTTCCTCATTGCTCGATCCGATCCGATATTCTCGGGATTTGCGCCACATGTGACCGCGAACCGCCTGAGAGAATCAGCTATAAATAGCCCAGAGACTGGCATTTTTCAGAATCCTTTTGGCAGTATTGAGCACTGATTCCACCATTACCGTCATACCACTATTTCTTATCAGTTTTACTTCGAGATTACTGAGAGAAATCATAATTGTAAGAGTGAGTTTGAGAGAGATTATTGATTGTACTAGCATTCAAAGTATAATCGATAACATATAAAGTGGACGTAGGTTCGTTAACGCCGAACCACTATAAATTCTGTGTTTTTTCTGCTTTTTCTTCATTCTTCAGTTATAATTCTCTACGAATCAAAATAATTTGGGTGTTAGGTCCAAATTTTGATCTAACATTTTGGTGCTTTCACTAAGAATTCAATTCTCAGCCCACCGGATTGCTACTCTACTATTTGGATTTGAAAGTCCGAAGAAAACAGTCCCAAAACTTCACTGTTCAGATTTCTGAAGATTCCAGCGACATCTGATATCATGGCTGGAAAGAAGTCTTAGGAAGTACGAGCTTCTCAAGCGAATGAGGCAGTTGAAGAAAGCGTACATGAACAGGTCGAGGAAGGCCTCACGGATCGCGGAGACCTGGACACGATCCGATCCGAGCGTGGCGTCACGAGCCAATCAGAAGGGGGCGCCGCGGTCCGAAACTTTGAGGGCGACACGATCCGAACTGCAGAGGGAGTCGTCACCCGATCCCGAGACAACGCCGCAAACCCTCCTCGTAATGCTACCACGATCCGACCCCAGGGGGGCGCTACGAGCCACAGGCACAGGTCCACCGCGATCCAAAATGATGACCAGACTAAAACTCGACCTGGAAAGGAGGTTATATCTCACACTTCCCGTCCCGGTACCTCTGCTCGACCTGGTTCAAGTTCTCTGCGCATAAGAGAAAATGTTGATGATCAATATGACCCTTCTGCTCCCGTTACTGAGGGAGATCTTTCTCGCTTTTCTGAAATGTGGGAGAGGCTGTTTGATGAATTGGCTGCTCAAAGGCAGGAGAGCTCCGTGCTGCGACATAACTTGACTGCTATGGATAGAAGGCTCAATGATCTGGCAAGGCAAAGGACGCCCCCAGTTTGTCCGCTCACCCCTGAGTACTCTTCTTCGTCAGAGGAATCGCCAAGACCTCCGCGGCGACCGTATGAGAGGCCTGAAAACATAGAGCAGCTTCGATTTGGAACCCTGCCATCGCGGGAAGAAGTACTGGGTGTAGGGCCCTCAAACCGCAATATGAATAATGGTGCCGCAACTTCCAGAGCTCGAGGTGTGGACAGCCCTGTTGAGAATAGACTACCTCAGCCCCTTCGCCGTACAAATGCTCAAGGTAACAGGGGGCAACGAAGCCCAATCCGAGCCCCAGATTTCGTGGCTGCCCCTGGAAGGGAGGTTAGAGAGTTCCACCGAGCAAGAAGCGCTGATCCCGAGCCTCCGCTGACCAGTGAAAATGTTGCAGCTATGATCCATCAAATTCTGGCAGGTAGCCGTGGACAACGGAATGAAGATTGGGGAATTGACCGCAGTCACACCCCTTTCACTGATGACATTTTAGATGCGACGTTCCCGAGGCGCTTCAACATGCCGCAGATGAACCGTTACACGGGTAGATCTGAACCCATCCAACATCTGATGAGATACTCTTGGTCAATGACTGCTGCCGCAGCTTCCGACGCTGTCAAGTGCAAAGCTTTTCCTATATTCCTGGAGGATATAGCGTTATTATGGTTTACTCGCTTACCAGCAAGATCAATTTCCCGCTTCAGGGAGTTGAGTGAAAGGTTTGTAGAACAGTTCCGCATCTATGCACAAAGGACGAAGAGTGTGATTGACTTGTTCCTTGTCAAGCAACGACCAGGCGAGAGTTTGAGGGTGTATCTAGACCGTTTCAACCTAGCTGCTACTGAAATCAAAGATCCTCATGAGCCAACTGTTGTGGCAGCCCTGATTGATGGGGTAGATAAAGACACCGAATTTGGGAGATACCTGGCCGGCAAGCCACCTCATACTAGAGAGTTATTCTACGAAAAAGCTAACATGCACTTACGCCGAGAGGAGGTATATGCTAACCAGAAGGCAAAAATGGCAGATAAGGAGGAAATCCAGAGCAATGTCGCCATTAAGCAGACAGGAGATAGCTCGGGGAAGGTCGAAGTTAATGTCGGAAACCGGAACCAGGGTGGTCGCCAGTCAGGAAACAATGGTAATAACAGTAATGGCAATAACCGAAAGAGGAATCGAGGGAACGACTCCCAGAGAAGGACTCGTCCCAGGTCTTTTGAAAGTTATACGCCAATAAACGATACTTTGGAGAATATCTTCATGGATTCGTACAACGTCCTCCAAAATAAAAGGCCTCCTCCCAGAGAGTCGACGGAGAAAGAACGTGAGACGGGGAAGTTCTGTCTCTTCCATCAGATTCACGGCCACTCAACAAATGAATGCCGTCACCTAAGAGATGTGATTGAGAAGCTTCTCTGAGAAGGAAAATTGGATGAATACAAAGTGACACCCAGAGACAGGGGGCAAGCCGTACAGGCCCCAAATCAGAACCAGAATCAACCTGCTGTCACGCCAACTGCCCAGCAAAAGGGAAAGGATCTTGTTATCAATACCATAATCAGAGGGCTTTATCTTGCTGGGCACGGTTCCAAGGCATTGGATCAGTATGTCAATGCAGCTAAGCAGCACCTCGAGGTAGGAGAGTGTAGCAACCCTAAGGACAATGTCCCGGTAAAGCAACAAAAGATGATGTCCGATGACGTCGTTTTCCGCGAACGAGAAAGCATCGGAGTCCATGCTCCAACCAAAGATCCATTTGTAATTACAGTTCCTATTGGCCCGACCACTGTTCATAAAGTTTTGGTGGATAACGGGAGTTCTGTCAACATTCTTTTCAAAAAGACATTCGACCAAATGAATCTCGAGATAAAAGACTTGAAGCCTTGTGAGGGATGGATCTGTGGATTTAACGGAGCATCCACCGCTCCAATGGGATATGTAGAGCTACCAGTTACACTTGGGGAAGGAGAATACTAGAGAGTAAGAATTCTTCCCTTCGTGGTTTTGGGTATTGAATCGCCCTATAATGCCTTCTTGGGCCGACCGGCCCTAGCCAAGTTCAGAGCCTGTATAGCCCCCTGGTGCTTGTTATTGAAGTTTCCTACAGAAGCTGGTGTTTGTATTGTCAGAGGAGATTAGGTTGCCGCACGAGCATGTTATATTGCAGAGCTAAAGCTACTACGCAACGGAGGAGACATAGAAACCAAGGGCGCTTCTCCCCCCGCAAGGGCGGAGACCTCATAGCAATTAAAGAGGATAACTGTAGGTGAGTCACCCAGAGAGTTTCCCGAGGATATAGATCCCAGAGAGGAAAAAGAACATGGGGGCAGAATGGCGACTCCCAACGAGACAACTGTGGATGTACTAATCGATGATAGTGACCCAGAGAGAAGGTCCTTAAGATTGGATCCCAGTTAAATCCGAATTTAGCTAAAGAACTGACGGATTTCTTGAAAGATAACTTGGATGTATTTGCTTGGACCCACGCAGACATGTATGGGATATGTCCATCAATCATGAGCCATTCATTAAGCATTAAACCTAAGCATCCTCCGGTAAAATAAAAAAGGCGAATGCTGGGCCCAGAGAGGTCCACTGCCTTGAAAGAAGAAGTTGGAAAGCTAAAGAGTAATGGATTTATCAGAGACTCAACCTACCCAGACTGGATTTCAAATCCAGTTCTGGTAAAGAAGGCCAATGGGAAGTGGCGAACGTGTATCGATTTCTCGGATTTGAATAAAGCCTGCCCAAAAGACAGTTTTCCGTTACCCAGAATCGATCAGTTGGTGGACTCAACGGCGGGTTATGAACTTCTCTCCTTTATGGATGCTTATTCAGGATATAACCAGATTCCAATGCATGTTCCAGATCAAGAACACACTAGCTTCATTACGGATCTGGGATTATACTGCTATGTGGTAATGCCCTTTGGCTTGAAGAACGCAGGCGCTACATATCAACGGTTAGTGAACAGAATGTTCTATAACCAGATTGGGAAAACAATGGAAGTATACGTCGACGACATGTTGGTTAAGTCCAGGCAATCCTCCAATCACACTACAGACTTGGCAGAGATGTTTGGCATTCTTCGAAAGTACGGGATGAAACTCAACCCAACGAAATGTTCATACGGGGTCGCCTTTGGAAAATTCTTGGGATTCATCGTCAGTTCTCATGGGATTGAGGTGTAAAGACCCGCAACTTCCCCGTAAAGGAAAGCGTCGGATAGTTCGAGAACAAGCCACAACAGAACGCATATAAAAGAAGTTTTCATTGTATATTACAACAATGCATCAGATTACAAGAATATACAGAGTATAAACGAATATTACACAGAAATATTCGAGATTTAAATTATATTTAAATACATAGCAGCGGAAAATAATACAATACACAACTAGAAGAGATATGCGGATACAAAGCTTTCCGGATATCGTTCCAGCTGTAAACCAGGATCCTGTGAATATAAATCTGCAAAACCAAAACTACTAGCTGCCCGTGTCAAAATAGGGGCACCCAGAGTTTAGGTTAAAACAATAAACTCCAGGTCAGTCATGTGACTGGTGTGAGAACTAAAACAGTTATTAATCTTTATTTTTAAAGTTAGGTAAATCAAGGGACCACGCCGTATAACACGGAACGGGTTTCCTCCCAAGAATACCAGTGCATAAAACAACAGCGCAGTGCTAAATAAAGAACAATGAAGCTATTATAAGACCCAGTTCCCATCACACAATGCAATCGCAAGCCGGAGGATAGGGTTTTTACCTTATAATAGCCAAGAATGCTTGAAACGTTTAAAACAAATCGTTTGATACTATTATAAGTGCATAGTGTATAAAACAATTTCAAATCATAAGTATCAATCATAGACGGCATAAGTGCCCCATCCCACTATGTCGCCATACTAGGCTCTACAAATAAAAACGCAGAATCACGTATTTGGAAGTTGGGTTTCCATCTATGAACCGAGGCAAAAGATAGTCCTCAACCGATTCGAGACGCTCTAGCCCGCCCCTCAGGCAAGTACTCAGTCAAGCCTTTGGATCGTCAGGGCCAGTCCACCGATGTGGATTAAAATTCCTGAACACTACGTTTCCCCACCCTATGGGGTGTAAGTCTGGTCCGTCAGCCGACCAGAATGCATCGGCCGAAACCGATATAACCGAGGCGCCTCGCAACAGCAACAACCACATAAGTCAAACTCGTCAGGGCGTGTAAAACCACTGACGCCACTTCTAGCTAGAAAGAAACGCAAGTCCTCCCTGAGGTCCGTCTCCCGTTTTTGGTTCATACCGGGTGTGAAACACGCGAAGTAAACGTTACACAAAGCTATGCCACAAAGGCCGTGCTTTGATCATCACCACAAGACTTTGCTTTTCAACAGAAGCCTCGATCAATTGCCACTTAGGCATGCCACACAGGCAATTCACTCCATGCGTTTGATATCCATCAATATATAACCCCTGAGCTCGTATGTCTCAGAGAAGGGCGTTAAGAAAGAGAATAAATCCTCCGCCGCCAAACAGATATATATTTAATAGAAATCAATCACACAGACTAAAATTCAATGTCAGACACACAGTCCATTTACAAGTCCGTTCTGGGTCTGAACGAAACCGGAGGCACCTAGTACCCCGCATATCCATCGATCTCCAAGTACGTCTGGACGATCACTAACTGTTTCCATCTTCTTGGGTGTACAGCCCAATCAAGATCATCAGTAATCACCCAAACGACGTGAAGACTTCCGGTCTTCGACCATCGTCTTCATCTTCGACTTATCGTCGTATCAGTTATTCAGAATGGGATAAACCCGGTCTTTCTGAGTAACTCGCGTATACTTTAAATAAGTGTTACACAAACACAACATACGCCTCATTTCAATTCATTAGTCACTAACCATAAATTAATCAAGAGAATAATTCCCCAAATATTAACCCCGAAGGCCGAAACCAACATCAGATCAATATCCAGAAAACCATTCTGCTTAGCTAACCGACAGTTAGTTTCTAAATTTCACATTCATAGGGAAAGGTTCCCATTAATTTTATCAAAGATAAATTCTTGAATTTATTCTTTAATCTACTTTTGAATATCAATTCAAACTAGTCGGGATTAGCGAACCTTACCGAAGTAATCATTTGTTTTAATTTCCCAATCCCAACCTATTCATCCCATGAAGTAAAACTGGTAATACTTCATATCTAACACCACAGTGTTATCGGTAAATTCAATTACCATTTCACGTTCAAATCTAATTAAAGATTTAACTATCGCCTGGAGTAAAACTGGTGATACTCCATTCTCGATCATTTCAATCTAATTAAAGATTCATTAAAACTCCACTTAGTTTTAATCGTTAACTGGGTTAAAGAATCAGTGTCATTTAAAAACACGGTTCACGATAAACCCAAAATCACATTCCATTAATTATCGGGTTAAAGAACGAGTGTTATTTAAAACACTGTTCACGATAAACCCAAAAGTCAATATCGATTCAATTCCAATTAAATATTATTTAATTGGTACACTTCGTTAAATCTAAACAAAAAGATTTAATCTTTTCTCAACTGGGTTCAAGAACAGTGTTAGTGAAGACACCATTCACGACAAACCCAAATCACATTTGATATTCAATACAAGGCTTTGAATAGAAAATATACCGGCTTATATTCAATATCAAATTCTACGACTAACAAATATCGCATTGGAAATAATGATATATATATATATATATATATCTTTCAAATTTCCATAACAACATTTGTATAATCACGAAATCCAACATCGAAATATTCCGAAGACCATTTCGATTCAAATCCACTCCAATGCAATCATTGGATATTCTGGTTATTTTTAAAACCCTTTTTAAATTCAATTTATTTATTTAAAAATAAATAGAATTATAATTCTAGTTCAAAACCAGTTCATTTCGATAAAAATCTATTTTTATCTTTTCAAATATGGAGTTTTTCATCCCAATTCTTTCTAAATCATTTCTTATGATTTTACACAAATTATTACTATTTTTAATAATTTTATCAAGGCCCGTACAGTCGATTTCCACCAATGGCCATCGAACTGCACTTACAGCGACCTTTTTCAAATTTGATTTGGACATAATTCCAAATCCAACCGTTAGATTTCAAATTTCTAATATTCATTAGAAAGCTCTTTTCGATACGAACCCAACGGTTTCGGTTTTAGGAGAACCCGACGGTCGGATCTCCCGTAATGTCCGTTTGAAATAAATGGTCGAAATTCACGAACTGCCGCGACGCGGCGCGTTCTATTCAGGCCATTATATTATATATATAATATATATAATATATACTTCGTCAATTTCTATTTAAAACGAATTATATAAATAGTTTTGAATTCGTTTCAAAAACATTTTCAACTTCCTTTTCAATTCAAATCACAATTGAATTCTTCTTTATAAATTCGTTTTGAATATTCATTTCTATTCAATTCAAATTTCAATTCATTTCGAAATCATATTCAATTCAATTCATTTCGAAATCGTTTTCAATTCAATTCATTTCGAAATCGTTTTCAATTCAATTCATTTCGAAATCGTTTTCAATTCAATTCATTTCGAAATCGTTTTCAATTCAATTCATTTCGAAATCGTTTTCAATTCAATTCATTTCGAAATCGTTTTCAATTCAATTCATTTCGAAATCGTTTTCAATTCAATTCATTTCGAAATCGTTTTCAATTCAATTCATTTCGAAATCGTTTTCAATTCAATTCATTTCGAAATCGTTTTCAATTCAATTCATTTCGAAATCGTTTTCAATTCAATTCATTTCGAAATCGTTTTCAATTCAATTCATTTCGAAATCGTTTTAAATATCGTTCACGTCAAAATGGCGTCAATCTAATCAACACGACTTCCTAAATTTCTATTTCAAATATTTTATTTCAAATATTTCTTTTTCAAAATAGTTGTTATTATCAAAATATTTCGTTCAACACATGACCAATCTCAAAGGATGAGTACTGTCAACACATGAACTTTTATTTTATAATATTCTTTATTTTTCAAATTGGAATGAGGCCCAATCAATTACCATATAAAGTTAATTATATGGATTTTCATACAACACATGTATATAATAGCATTGAAAATAATCAACCATCAACCAAAGTGCACTACACTGTAAAAGCATCAAATATAGATATTCAATGCTTATAACAGTCTGTCAATCAATCGATCGACATATTTAATCAATCAGGATGAGTGAACTTCAAATTTCATCCCAACACCCGTGTGGGGTTTCAAACAATCAAACACATATTTTATTTGTGCTGTTGGGCGATGTGTAAAATTTATCGTCCCAATCAATGTCATTCAAATAGGTGTACATAAACAAACCGTCTGGTTTGTAAATGAATATTCTATTTTATTCACTTCACGTTAAAAATTATATTTTTAACGATAAAACATTTTATTTCAACCTATGAATTTCTATTCAATTCATTCTTTAAATAAAATGATATTTTTATTTTTCTAACTTATTTTAGAAAATTTCGGCGGCATAACGGCACGATACTAGAAACGGGACAAGGCCTAGCCTTATCCCCGGTCTAGTGAAGGCCCACGCCATTCACACATCAATCAAATTCACCAAACAACCAAATTCAAATCAAATCATATAACTAAGCTATGCAACCAAACAAACAAGTCCATGGTCTGTGGACGATTGTGTCGGGTGCTACTAAGCACCGTCTGCATCCTAGTATATATATAAATAGAAAATGAAATTGAAAGGTGAGAAATTCTCACATATAGCTATCCTAGCTCCACGGCACTTCTATTGTAGAGATCTTCGTCGTTCCCGCCTTTTTGTCACCTTCGTTGTCCGCTTTCACTACATATGTAAAAATCGAATTTTTACTTCGCTATTCAATATATAAAAATCGAATTTTTATTTCAAAGTTTAATATATAAAAATCATATTTTTAATTCAAAGTTCAATATATAAAAATCATATTTTTACTTCGAAGTTCAACATATAAAAATCATATTTTTATTTAATTTCAAAAACCGTATCTTTAATTTTTCCAAAATCAAGTCTTTATATTTTTCAATTCAAAGATATCGTCTTTTCACATTTTAAAAATCTAACTTTTTGCATTTTAAAAATCTAACTTTGCATTTTAAAAATCTAACTTTTTGTCATTTAAAAAATCTGACTTTTATCATTTAAAAAATCTGACTTTAACATTTTAAAAAATCTGACTTTAACATTTTAAAAAATCTGACTTTAACATTTAAAAAAATCTGTCTTTAACATTTAAAAAAATCTGTCTTTAACATTTTAAAAAAAATCTGACCTTTTCCTTGTCTGAACGTCGAGAGCAGGGGGGTTCGCTGGTGGTGCTCGCCAGTGGTGCTGTCGGTTTGCGGAGGAGGCGGTGGCCTTGGATTTGGGCGGCGCGATAACCTCGGGTGGGGGATTTCTGGGTCCTCACGGCTTCATCGGAGAAAGGGGCGGAGTTCGCCAACATCCGGAGGAGGGAGGGGGAATCCGGCGGTCGGGGCACGGTCGATCCACGGAGAGGAGGGCGGCGGTTTTCTAAGGCGACGGGGTTCGAGAGATTTGGGGCTGAGGGATTTAATTCGATTGAAGAAATAATGGACGAGGGAGGGGTTACTTATAAAAGGGTTTTTATTTATTTAATTTTTTTTTCCCAAAATAAGTTCACTTTTTTATTCAAACTCCTAACGAGACCCAACGACTGTCGCCCCTAGCTAATTACCCCCATTCCGAACACAATGGGATATGCCACGCAAGCCGATTCGATCGTTTCGATTAGTTTCCGTTAAATTTACATTTAAATCACTATATTGAATTTTAAACGTACATTTCAAATTACCGGGGTCACATACTAACTTGAAAAATTCCAGAAAAATATTTTCTTGCTTCGTATTGACGATACGGTCCTAACAAAACTAGTTTCGTTGAATTCTGAGACCGTTTGAGAAATGGCCAATTTTCAGTCGATTAAAATCCACTGAAAATGGTCAAACGCATTTTCCTTTGCCACGCTCACATATTGATTCGAAAAATTATGAAATTTGAAACCTAGCAATAATTTGACATCACGGACCCAACAAAACTGGTTTCGTCGAAATCCGAGGTCGTTTGCAAAATTTCCATTTTTAAGGGCCTGAATTCCATAGCGACTATTCAGAATTTTCAACTGGACATATCTTTTGATTCTCGCTACGAAATTTTGATTTTTTGGATTCGTTGGAAAGATATTATCAATTAGATCCTAATGTTTTTGGTTTCACTAAAATCCGGATTATTTTGCACCCGGTATGTTCAATTGAAGTTTGAAATCGAATTATCGAACTACCGCGCCATTTTCAATTCTATTTATAATTATATATAAATATTTATATTCTAACGACGACGCGTATAATATATACGTTCGACTTCTATTCAAAATAGATTTTCGTCGATATTATTTAAAATAATTCATTTTAAATAATCAAAATTCGCTAAAATAGCCAAAATAAAAATTTTAAACTGGCCCAGATTTTCCGGGTTATTACAATCTCCCCCACTTAAAACTTTTCGTCCCCGAAAAGGAACAAAGTCGAAAGTGGTTTGATTAATCAACACTACGCTCGATCTGGCTTCCATTCTCCAACTTTTCAGTTTCTGAGAATTTTCAAAATTTCAAAAATTTGGCTAACACCCTAAATTTTTGAAAAATTTCGCCATAACCTCCCCTGCACCGGGAGCATCGGGGAATTTCAAATAGCTTCCCCGGTCCTTCAGATCTCAAAAAGAAAAAGAAAAAGCCAAGCGGCTAGCCAATAGGCTCACAAAATCATCATCACCCAAACAAAACAGTAAATCATGTAGTAAACATGTACCTATTTGTCGGGCAAACAAATTTTATTCTTCGGCTCTAGCCTCCTTGCTATGACCTGTTCAATGTAAGTATATGTATATGCAAGCAAATGCGACCAATTTTCAATACAATTCAATATTCGATTCAATTAGGCTAAATGGACAAAAATTAGCAAACAAATAAACAAACAACACAAACATCAATCAATTAGTGAATTAGAGTTTCAAATTCATAATTTTGATACATATACAAAAATCATGTTTTTGATACCAGATCACAACAATAGGCCCTATCCAATTTTGGTTCTCACACCAGTCAATAGGAGATATATAGATATTACACGTTCGTCACTCGAATATAAATTCTAATGATGGAGCTCCATCATCAAAATCATCTCTGGGCGATTAGAGGGTAATTCTATATCTATCCAGTATATTAAAACTTCAAATACACGTTTGCAAGGCGTATATGCAAAATCTTTATATATTGGATTGTCCTAATCAATATAAAATAAATAATCAAATACGAATAGTCGATTTAAATTTTCAAAACAAAAATTGTTTTCATTTTAAAAATATACTCTTCACACTCGTTCTAGGATACTACTGATCCCATCTCTAACGAGTCATTCCCATCGGATGTTACTAATCCAATATCTGATGAATTCTTTCGTATGTTTCTAATGTGTCTTGTTCTCTAGCTTTGTAAACCAAAGCTCTGATACCATGTGTAAAGACCCGCAACTTCCCCGTAAAGGAAAGCGTCGGATAGTTCGAGAACAAGCCACAACAGAACGCATATAAAAGAACGTTTCATTGTATATTACAACAATGCATCAGATTACAAGAATATACAGAGTATAAACGAATATTACACAGAAATATTCGAGATTTAAATTATATTTAAATACATAGCAGCGGAAAATAATACAATACACAACTAGAAGAGATATGCGGATACAAAGCTTTCCGGATATCGTTCCAGCTGTAAACCAGGATCCTGTGAATATAAATCTGCAAAACCAAAACTACTAGCTGCCCGTGTCAAAATAGGGGCACCCAGAGTTTAGGTTAAAACAATAAACTCCAGGTCAGTCATGTGACTGGTGTGAGAACTAAAACAGTTATTAATCTTTATTTTTAAAGTTAGGTAAATCAAGGGACCACGCCGTATAACACGGAACGGGTTTCCTCCCAAGAATACCAGTGCATAAAACAACAGCGCAATGCTAAATAAAGAACAATGAAGCTATTATAAGACCCAGTTCCCATCACACAATGCAATCGCAAGCCGGAGGATAGGGTTTTTACCTTATAATAGCCAAGAATGCTTGATACGTTTAAAACAAATCGTTTGATACTATTATAAGTGCATAGTGTATAAAACAATTTCAAATCATAAGTATCAATCATAGACGGCATAAGTGCCCCATCCCACTATGTCGCCATACTAGGCTCTACAAATAAAAACGCAGAATCACGTATTTGGAAATTGGGTTTCCATCTATGAACCGAGGCAAAAGATAGTCCTCAACCGATTCGAGACGCTCTAGCCCGCCCCTCAGGCAAGTACTCAGTCAAGCCTTTGGATCGTCAGGGCCGGTCCACCGATGTGGATTAAAATTCCTGAACACTACGTTTCCCCACCCTATGGGGTGTAAGTCTGGTCCGTACGCCGACCAGAATGCATCGGCCGAAACCGATATAACCGAGGCGCCTCGCAACAGCAACAACCACATAAGTCAAACTCGTCAGGGCGTGTAAAACCACTGACGCCACTTCTAGCTAGAAAGAAACGCAAGTCCTCCCTGAGGTCCGTCTCCCGTTTTTGGTTCATACTGGGTGTGAAACACGCGAGGTAAACGTTACACAAAGCTACGCCACAAAGGCCGTGCTTTGATCATCACCACAAGACTTTGCTTTTCAACAGAAGCCTCGATCAATTGCCACTTAGGCATGCCACACAGGCAATTCACTCCATGCGTTTGATATCCATCAATATATAACCCCTGAGCTCGTACGTCTCAGAGAAGGGCATTAAGCAAGAGAATAAATCCTCCGCCGCCAAACAGATATATATTTAATAGAAATCAATCACACAGACTAAAATCCAATGTCAGACACACAGTCCATTTACAAGTCCGTTCTGGGTCTGAACGAAACCGGAGGCACCTAGTACCCCGCATATCCATCGATCTCCAAGTACGTCTGGACGATCACTAACTGTTTCCATCTTTTTGGGTGTACAGCCCAATCAAGATCACCAGTAATCACCCAAACGACGTGAAGACTTCCGGTCTTCGACCATCGTCTTCATCTTCGACTTATCGTCGTATCAGTTATTCAGAATGGGATAAACCCGGTCTT
The DNA here is from genome assembly GCA_030737875.1 of Allium sativum. Taxonomy (NCBI): domain Eukaryota; kingdom Viridiplantae; phylum Streptophyta; class Magnoliopsida; order Asparagales; family Amaryllidaceae; genus Allium; species Allium sativum. The sequence continues at coordinate 689,083,123 of CM060920.1, read as the reverse complement.
TCCGAGTAACTCGCGTATACTTTAAATAAGTGTTACACAAACACAACATACGCCTCATTCCAATTCATTAGTCACTAACCGTAAATTAATCAAGAGAATAATTCCCCAAATATTAACCCCGAAGGCCGAAACCAACATCAGATCAATATCCAGAAAACCATTCTGCTTAGCTAACCGACAGTTAGTTTCTAAATTTCACATTCATAGGGAAAGGTTCCCATTAATTTTATCAAAGATAAATTCTTGAATTTATTCTTTAATCTACTTTTGAATATCAATTCAAACTAGTCGGGATTAGCGAACCTTACCGAAGTAATCATTTGTTTTAATTTCCCAATCCCAACCTATTCATCCCATGAAGTAAAACTGGTAATACTTCATATCTAACACCACAGTGTTATCGGTAAATTCAATTACCATTTCACGTTCAAATCTAATTAAAGATTTAACTATCGCCTGGAGTAAAACTGGTGATACTCCATTCTCGATCATTTCAATCTAATTAAAGATTCATTAAAACTCCACTTAGTTTTAATCGTTAACTGGGTTAAAGAATCAGTGTCATTTAAAAACACGGTTCACGATAAACCCAAAATCACATTCCATTAATTATTGGGTTAAAGAACGAGTGTTATTTAAAACACTGTTCACGATAAACCCAAAAGTCAATATCGATTCAATTCCAATTAAATATTATTTAATTGGTACACTTCGTTAAATCTAAACAAAAAGATTTAATCTTTTCTCAACTGGGTTCAAGAACAGTGTTAGTGAAGACACCATTCACGACAAACCCAAATCACATTTGATATTCAATACAAGGCTCTGAATAGAAAATATACCGGCTTATATTCAATATCAAATTCTACGACTAACAAATATCGCATTGGAAATAATGATATATATATATATATATATCTTTCAAATTTCCATAACAACATTTGTATAATCACGAAATCCAACATCGAAATATTCCGAAGACCATTTCGATTCAAATCCACTCCAATGCAATCATTGGATATTCTGGTTATTTTTAAAACCCTTTTTAAATTCAATTTATTTATTTAAAAATAAATAGAATTATAATTCTAGTTCAAAACCAGTTCATTTCGATAAAAATCTATTTTTATCTTTTCAAATATGGAGTTTTTCATCCCAATTCTTTCTAAATCATTTCTTATGATTTTACACAAATTATTACTATTTTTAATAATTTTATCAAGGCCCGTACAGTCGATTTCCACCAATGGCCATCGAACTGCACTTACAGCGACCTTTTTCAAATTTGATTTGGACATAATTCCAAATCCAACTGTTAGATTTCAAATTTCTAATATTCATTAGAAAGCTCTTTTCGATACGAACCCAACGGTTCCGGTTTTAGGAGAATCCGACGGTCGGATCTCCCGTAATGTCCGTTTGAAATAAATGGTCGAAATTCACGAACTGCCGCGACGCGGCGCGTTCTATTCAGGCCATTATATTATATATATAATATATATAATATATACTTCGTCGATTTCTATTTAAAACAAATTATATAAATAGTTTTGAATTCGTTTCAAAAACATTTTCAACTTCCTTTTCAATTCAAATCACAATTGAATTCTTCTTTATAAATTCGTTTTGAATATTCATTTCTATTCAATTCAAATTTCAATTCATTTCGAAATCATATTCAATTCAATTCATTTCGAAATCGTTTTCAATTCAATTCATTTCGAAATCGTTTTCAATTCAATTCATTTCGAAATCGTTTTCAATTCAATTCATTTCGAAATCGTTTTCAATTCAATTCATTTCGAAATCGTTTTCAATTCAATTCATTTCGAAATCGTTTTCAATTCAATTCATTTCGAAATCGTTTTCAATTCAATTCATTTCGAAATCGTTTTCAATTCAATTCATTTCGAAATCGTTTTCAATTCAATTCATTTCGAAATCGTTTTCAATTCAATTCATTTCGAAATCGTTTTCAATTCAATTCATTTCGAAATCGTTTTCAATTCAATTCATTTCGAAATCGTTTTCAATTCAATTCATTTCGAAATTGTTTTCAATTCAATTCATTTCGAAATCGTTTTCAATTCAATTCATTTCGAAATCGTTTTAAATATCGTTCACGTCAAAATGGCGTCAATCTAATCAACACGACTTCCTAAATTTCTATTTCAAATATTTTATTTCAAATATTTCTTTTTCAAAATAGTTGTTATTATCAAAATATTTCGTTCAACACATGACCAATCTCAAAGGATGAGTACTGTCAACACATGAACTTTTATTTTATAATATTCTTTATTTTTCAAATTGGAATGAGGCCCAATCAATTACCATATAAAGTTAATTATATGGATTTTCATACAACACATGTATATAATAACATTGAAAATAATCAACCATCAACCAAAGTGCACTACACTGTAAAAGCATCAAATATAGATATTCAATGCTTATAACAGCCTGTCAATCAATCGATCGACATATTTAATCAATCAGGATGAGTGAACTTCAAATTTCATCCCAACACCCGTGTGGGGTTTCAAACAATCAAACACATATTTTATTTGTGCTGTTGGGCGATGTGTAAAATTTATTGTCCCAATCAATGTCATTCAAATAGGTGTACATAAACAAACCGTCTGGTTTGTAAATGAATATTCTATTTTATTCACTTCACGTTAAAAATTATATTTTTAACGATAAAACATTTTATTTCAACCTATGAATTTCTATTCAATTCATTCTTTAAATAAAATGATATTTTTATTTTTCTAACTTATTTTAGAAAATTTCGGCGGCATAACGGCACGATACTAGAAACGGGACAAGGCCTAGCCTTATCCCCGGTCTAGTGAAGGCCCACGCCATTCACACATCAATCAAATTCACCAAACAACCAAATTCAAATCAAATCATATAACTAAGCTATGCAACCAAACAAACAAGTCCATGGTCTGTGGACGATTGTGTCGGGTGCTACTAAGCACCGTCTGCATCCTAGTATATATATAAATAGAAAATGAAATTGAAAGGTGAGAAATTCTCACATATAGCTATCCTAGCTCCACGGCACTTCTATTGTAGAGATCTTCGTCGTTCCCGCCTTTTTGTCACCTTCGTTGTCCGCTTTCACTACATATGTAAAAATCGAATTTTTACTTCGCTATTCAATATATAAAAATCAAATTTTTATTTCAAAGTTTAATATATAAAAATCATATTTTTAATTCGAAGTTCAATATATAAAAATCATATTTTTACTTCGAAGTTCAACATATAAAAATCATATTTTTATTTAATTTCAAAAACCGTATCTTTAATTTTTCCAAAATCAAGTGTTTATATTTTTCAATTCAAAGATATCGTCTTTTCACATTTTAAAAATCTAACTTTTTGCATTTTAAAAATCTAACTTTGCATTTTAAAAATCTAACTTTTTGTCATTTAAAAAATCTGACTTTTATCATTTAAAAAATCTGACTTTAACATTTTACAAAATCTGACTTTAACATTTAAAAAAATCTGTCTTTAACATTTAAAAAAATCTGTCTTTAACATTTTAAAAAAAATCTGACCTTTTCCTTGTCTGAACGTCGAGAGCAGGGGGGTTCGCTGGTGGTGCTCGCCAGTGGTGCTGTCGGTTTGCGGAGGAGGCGGTGGCCTTGGATTTGGGCGGCGCGATAACCTCGGGTGGGGGATTTCTGGGTCCTCACGGCTTCATCGGAGAAAGGAGCGGAGTTCGCCAACATCCGGAGGAGGGAGGGGGAATCCGGCGGTCGGGGCACGGTCGATCCACGGAGAGGAGGGCGGCGGTTTTCTAAGGCGACGGGGTTCGAGAGATTTGGGGCTGAGGGATTTAATTCGATTGAAGAAATAATGGACGAGGGAGGGGTTACTTATAAAAGGGTTTTTATTTATTTAATTTTTTTTTCCCAAAATAAGTTCACTTTTTTATTCAAACTCCTAACGAGACCCAACGACTGTCGCCCCTAGCTAATTACCCCCATTCCGAACACAATGGGATATGCCACGCAAGCTGATTCGATCGTTTCGATTAGTTTCCGTTAAATTTACATTTAAATCACTATATTGAATTTTAAACGTACATTTCAAATTACCGGGGTCACATACTAACTAGAAAAATTCCAGAAAAATATTTTCTAGCTTCGTATTGACGATACGGTCCTAACAAAACTAGTTTCGTTGAATTCTGAGACCGTTTGAGAAATGGCCAATTTTCAGTCGATTAAAATCCACTGAAAATGGTCAAACGCATTTTCCTTTGCCACGCTCACATATTGATTCGAAAAATTATGAAATTTGAAACCTAGCAATAATTTGACATCACGGACCCAACAAAACTGGTTTCGTCGAAATCCGAGGTCGTTTGCAAAATTTCCATTTTTAAGGGCCTGAATTCCATAGCGACTATTCAGAATTTTCAACTGGACATATTTTTTGATTCTCGCTACGAAATTTTGATTTTTTGGATTCGTTGGAAAGATATTATCAATTAGATCCTAATGTTTTTGGTTTCACTAAAATCCGGATTGTTTTGCACCCGGTATGTTCAATTGAAGTTTGAAATCGAATTATCGAACTACCGCGCCATTTTCAATTCTATTTATAATTATATATAAATATTTATATTCTAACGACGACGCGTATAATATATACGTTCGAATTCTATTCAAAATAGATTTTCGTCGATATTATTTAAAATAATTCATTTTAAATAATCAAAATTCGCTAAAATAGCCAAAATAAAAATTTTAAACTGGCCCAGATTTTCCGGGTTATTACATGAGATTAATCCAGACCAGATCGCAGCAATCAGAGGCATTCAGGAGCCTAGGCAAGTTAAAGATGTGCAAAGCCTTGCAGGGAAAGTAGCAGCACTAAGCAGATTCATCTCTAGGGCGACGGACAATTGCATCCCATTCTTCGAATTGATAAAGCGAGGAAAACGCCACTTCAAATGGACGCCTGACTGCATAGAAGCATTTCAGAACCTGCTGAGTCACCTGGAGAAACCTCCGATATTATCTAAGCCGTTGGATCACGAGGACTTATTCGTGTACTTGGCAGTGTCGTCCCACGCGATTAGCTCAGCATTGGTGAGAGAAGAAGATAAAGTTCAAAGACCAGTGTATTACGTGAGCAAAAAATTGGCGGCAGCAGAGCGTAATTATCCAAGGATAGAAAAGTGGGCGTACAGTTTGCTGATTGCCTCTAGAAAGCTTCGACATTATTTTCAGGCTTATCCCATCACCGTGTACACTGATCATCCACTCAAGCAAGTTCTACAGAGACCAGAAGCGTTTGGAAGACTACTCAAATGGAACATTGAGTTGAGTCAATTTGATCTGAACTTTCAGCCCCGGCGGTCAATACGGGGGCAAGTGATTGCTGATTTCATAGCAGAGTTTACTGTCCCGGAGGAAGATATAGCGAACGAAGAAGCTGACCCCCCAAAGTTACTTCTCGATCCCAGTGCCTGGAGATTGTATACTTATGGCGCTAGGAATGACAAGAGATCCGGCGCTGGAGTAGTGCTTGAAACTCCTGAGAAACGGCTGATATCCTATGCTATCCGGATGGAGTTTCACGCCACTAACAACGACTCCGAATATGAAGCCCTGATAGCCGGGCTAAGGATCGCAAAGGAGTTGGAAATCACAAAGCTGGACATATTTTGCGACTCCAAGTTAGTTGTAAACCAGGTCACTAGAAAATTCCAAGCCAAAAGCCCAAGATTGATTTTATACTTGAATAAAGTGAAGGAGTTGCTGAACGGCTTCGATCACTACAGCATATCTCATATTCCGCGGTCAGAGAACCAACAGGCGGATAAGTTGGCAAAGATGGCTAGTTCCGACGATCCTGAAGAGACCGGGCTAGCCCCAGGTGAAGTACTTCGGTCTCCTAGTATAGATCAGACGGAAATTGATCCGGTACTAGAGACGGAACCAGAAAGTGAGTCATGGATGACCCCTCTAAAGAATTTCTTGATGAATGGAATGCTTCCGACCAAGAAGAGCGAGAGGCGTAAAGTAATTCGTAAAGCTTCCCGATACGTTCTACAAGGCGGAGTCCTTTACAGACAGGGATTTTCGATGCCCCTTCTCCGGTGTATAGCTCATGACGACATTAAGCGTGTACTGTGGGAGGTACATGAGGGTGAATGCGGCGATCACACTAGAGGGCAAACTTTGGCAAAAAAGGTGTTGCGGCATGGTTATTTCTGGCCTACCATAAACAAAGATGCGGCGAAGTACGCACGACGGTGTGATGCATGCCAGAGATTTTCAAAGATACCTAGGGCACCTCCTAGTCAGTTAAAAACGATGACAAGCCCATGGCCTTTCGCTATATGGGGAATTGATATCATCGGAAGTCTCCCCATAGCTAAGGGTGGAGCGAAGTTCGCTATTGTAGCTGTAGACTACTTCACTAAGTGGGTCGAGGCTGAGCCACTGACTACAATCACAACCAAACGAGTGATCAACTTTGTCGTTAGGAACATCATCTGTCAATTTGGGATTCCAAAGATCGTTATAACTGACAATGGAACTCAGTTCGATAGCACTGAATTCAGGGACTTCTGCCAGAAATACCACATCAAGAAATGGTACACCTCTGTGGCGCATCCGCAGTCGAACGGACAGGTCAAAGCGGCAAATAAAGTGATTAAATCCATTCTGAAAAGAAGACTGAAGTGAGCCAGAGCCATGTGGGTTGACGAATTACCTTTAGCACTATGGGCCTACAGGACAATGTATAAATCGGCAATAGGCCATACCCCCTTCTCTCTTGGTTTTGGAGCAGAAGCAGTCATCCCGGTTGAAATAAAAGTACCTTCTCACCGAGTGACTTATTACGATCCGATGACTAATAACGAATTGATCCTTGAATCCCTGGATATGATCGAAGAGAAGAGGGACGAAGCAGACCTGCGTGCCTTGAGATGCAAGCAATAGGTCGCCCGATACTACAACAAAAATGTTCGAGCCCGAACCTTTGAACCTGGAGACTTGGTTCGGAAGCGTGTCTTTCCACCCCCAACTCATATGGGTGCGAAGTGGGAAGGACCGTACTCCATTCTGTGCAAGCTTGACAATGGAACCTTCAAGCTAGCAACCGTAGATGGAAAGGAAATCCCCAGAGTGTGGAATGCCCAACATTTATGGCCGTATTTAACGTAAAAATGTCAGATCTGTTCTTTTGCTTTATTAAGGACCATGTACAAGGCAAGACTTGCCTAGAATAGTCCGATTTCTTAAGCAAAAGATTATAAAGTGGATGTAGGTCATGATTCGACCGAACCACTATAAAAATATTGTTTTTCATTTACCTTTATTGCACTATTATTTATCTGCCTATCTGCTTTTATGGAAATTGTTGTGAACCATACAACGATCACAGGAACATATAATTATAGGTGCCTTCCATTAGAATGGAGTGCAATCAATAGTCAAAACTCTGAGGGTGCGATAAAGTAAATCATATCATTGATAGCGCTCTAACTCTCCAGAGCCGAGAGAAAGCATAACGGACAAGAAGGCGATGTCCATGACTCATGGCGGCGTACCATGATCGGAACCGCCTTGACAGAACTCTAACCTCGGCGACTGCCAGGAGAGTATAAAAGCGTCTCCGACTGAGCGCTGAGAAAGAGCTCTTACCCCGCTGAAGGATCGGGGAGCGACTGAACCGCTGAGCTCGAACTCTAACCTCGGCAATCGCTAGGAGAGTATAAAAGCGTCTTCGATTGAGCGCTGAGAAAGAGCTCCTACCCCGCTGAAGGATCGGGGAGCGACTGAACTGCTGAGCTCAAACTCTAACCTCGGCAATCACTAGGAGAGTATAAAAGCGTCTCCGATTGAGCGCTGAGAAAGAGCTCCTACCCCGCTGAAGGATCGGGGAGCGACTGAACAGCTGAGCTCAAACTCTAACCTCGGCAATCGTTAGGAGAGTATAAAAGCATCTATGATTAAGCGCTGAGAATGGTGCTAGAGACTCAGCGCCCACAGGATCTCTACCCCGCTGAAGGATCGGTGCATAGATTATGACACGAGTTCGAACTTTGACCCGCAGATGGATCGGGAGAGTATCAAAGTGCCAAAAGCCTGGCACCGCAAGAACTCTAATTCTACAAAAATATCCAAGTCCCCCATGTTCAGAAACAGGGGGCAACATGCATACAACTCAAATCAATCTTTAACGATTAATTGGGGCAGATATATGCATACATGTATCTTGATGCAGTACAATACTGTTAAAGTCTTTTTGTTGCTTGAATGATTTGTAGTTATAAGCAAATAATTTATGACTAAGCATGAAAAGTTTATTAAATGCAGGTACACGATGATGCAAAAGAAATAAACTTTCATTCATAAACTGCAAGCCTACAACGTGAAAAGCAACCTAAAACAAAAGTGAGGGCCAGTCTCACAACTACATTTCATGGCCAGTGGGAAGCTTAAAGACAAAACATAGACAAGCGGCAGTATCCTATTTACGTTTGGACTTTTTCTCCTTCTTCTGCTTTTCCAGCTCCGCCTTGTTAATATCATATTGATCATCCTTCTTTCTCTTCCTTTTGTCTATAAGAGGAGCAGAAGGTTCATCCGAAGACTCCTCCTCCTCCTTCTTTCTCTTTCTTTTATCAGTAAGGGAAGCTGGGAAATCAACGGGATTCTCGAAATGAAGCTGTTTAGTGATCGATTTGGGCTAGAGTTTCAGAACCATCCCAGTTTTGGGATCAAACTCCGAGATAGGAGCTACGCTCAAAGGCTCTTGTTCCTCCTTCTTTAAAGCCAGCTGCTTTTCCTGCCTTGCCTTTCTTTTAGCTAAGGTCTCGTCGTCATCGCCTTTGACTTCTTTGGTGATAATGACATCCTCCTCATCATCTACATGGCGCCCATACATATCTTTCAAGGCATCGATGGTTTCGTCATCCTTGGGAGCATCAGCACTGGGTGCCAGGACGCCCTTCTCCGCTGTTGTACCTTCAGCCTGCTTTAGTGCATCAACACCGGCACTAGGCGAGACGTCAATCTTCTCCGCCTCTGTCTTCTTCTCGACATCCTTATCGACAGGCCCGCCACCTGTATAATGAGGAACACGTGTTATTAATTCGATTGGTTGCTCTGTCAGACGACGACAACTCACAATTGCTTTGACAAATTGCGGGGAAAAAATGGAGATACCTTCCGCTGATCCTCCATCCAAGCTAGCTGCAGAAGCTCCGACAACCAAAGGAGTCGGGCCCAAAGGAATTAATGGATCATCAGGATTGTATTCCTCAACTCCGGAGGCCTTGGGCTCTACAGCTGAGCTCGAACCTTCATCAATCTTGTTTTTGCCCTTAGCCAGAGTCCTCTCCTTCTCCATCTCTTCTTGAATTAGGCGCCGGCCTTCTGCCAAATCCTCGGGCTCGTTATCCCTCAGAATGGTCCTCATCAGCTCATCTTCGTCAATCTCTTCAAATCCTAATCTCCGCTTCTCACCCTCGACGATGGCATCCCATATGTTGGCTAAAGTGACGTGGTAGTCCGGGATCCATGAGATGTTACGGGTTTTGAGGACGTGGCCGAGGAAGTCAAATATCGTTTCTTCAAATCCTTCGATATCCCTTTCTCTCTCGAGGAGCTTGTCGTTAGAAGCAGTAGCCATTTCAATGGCACTTTCTACATTCTTTTGGGCGAGAGCCGCGCGCCTCTCTGCATTCGCGACTTGCTGATTCAGAATTACTTTCTCTCCTTCGGCCAAAGCTAAACTCTCCTTCAAACTTGCCTCTTCTTTCTCCTATGCAGCTTTTTCGGCCTCGAAGTGATCCTATGTTGTTTTCAATTCGGAGTTGGCCATCCTGAGATCTTCCACCTCTTGCTTCAATAACACTCGCTCTTTGCTATTAGAATCAAGCTCATTATGGAAACATTGCCTGCCCTCCTCTAGCTCTGTTTTGTAAGCTTTAGCGTCTCGTTGAGCCAAGGCAAGCAGAGATTGTGCATCCTCTAAGTCCTTCTCCATTTTTTCCCTGGCCCTTTCATTGTTATCTATCTTCACTTTGGATCTATGTGCTTCCATCTCAAGTTTTCGGATGACCTCTGAAAGATTAACAACTTGTTTCTTCATCGCTTCATACTGCCTGGCTACATGGCGAATGTGCCCGATGACTTCAGTATCCCAGTTCCTAGGGACTGGTTCCAGGGCTGGAACAAACATCATCCTTTCGAAGAAGATGTCGGGGAATTGTTCTTGCAACTTTTCTAGCTTAGCCTGAGTCTCAGGACCATGGATGTAAGCTCGTGACCCGGGGGCAATCAAACCTTGTTGGCTGGAAGGGACAATATCAATTTTCTCCTTCGCAGAATCCTTGATTGGATCCTTGCTTTTATCCTTGGGCTCATAGTGTCTTTTTGATAATTTCTGTGAGAGGTTGCACTCTTCGGAGGGGTTAAGTCTTTGGGAAGTTGTTTTCCCCCTGTAGGTGGCACCGAATAACTGGGAAGCTTGCCAGAGGTTGGTTTTGATGCAGACCGAGATTGTGAAGAAGTAGGCTAGTGAGAAAGGCCGCGAGCACGCTCAGGATTTGGATGAAGGCTAGGTGTGCCTTCACGGAGAGAGCGATAAGAATAAGACCGCCTGCGAGACATCTTTCCTGCAAAAGAAACAAGAGCATATTAAAACCTTGAATACTGTTGATATAAAAGTGTGGGGTCAGGCAGTGCGTGTGATTTGTGCATCCCATATAATTCCCCCTAACAAACCAGGGCCCGAAGTCAGGCTCATCTGAGTAGTTTCTCGTTCTCCAACCGGAACAGTTGTTTCCTCAGAAACAGGGAAAAATGGCTCCCCTTCAAAGTCTCCCTGTGTGTATACATCATCAGGCAAAGGAATTTTTCTCAGCTCTTTAAATAGCTGTTCTTCTGTTAAATCGTCGGGAGCAGCAGGTTCAATCGGAAGAAAGGCCCTTGAGGGGAAACCCCCCAGAGAAACTGGGATTTCCTTAGACTTATCACCACGGGCCTCATCTCCTCTATATATCTTTAGGTCTTCGTCGTCCTGAATGACTATCGGCGAAGGACTCTCACGAAATTTAATTGTTTCTACTGCCCGTGACGTTCCTTCCCCCTCTGTCGGGGGCACGTATTTGGAGGGTTTGCCGCCCGCACCAAGTCCAAACCTTATATCCAGAAGGCGGTGCTTTTGAAGGTTCTCATCAGTAATGCACTTCTTGATCTTTAGAAAATCAGATTTGCTTTGTAGAAGATGAGACAGTCGATTATTGTATGACGAGCCTTCCGTGTTGGGAAAGGCGTGATCTTCTTAGAGAAAAAAAAAGAGGGGCATGTTAATGCTTCGATTTCTTAAACAAGTTATTCAGAAAAAAGTTTAAAGTTTACTCGATTTAAGCCATCTTCTTGAACACCCAGCCTGTCTCTTTATATAGAACCAATCAGCCTTGGGATCCCCTATGTTGCTGTGTCCGTCAGACATAACCTTCCTATTTGCTACCGATTTGAAGAAAGAGAAACTTGGGGTGACCGAGGAGCGATGCTTGAAAAGGTAAAAGAATTTCAAATCTTTAAATGTGAGCTCGGTATGCAGGATTTCCGCGTATGCGATATATATAGTGTATAAAGCTGCGTAGGCTTTGGGATGAAGCTGCATTGGAGCAATACCCAATCGTTTTAGGGTCTCAATGACGATTGGAGGAAACGGAGGAATAGCTCCTACCCAGCACATGAGTCGGCTGACTGTCATATACCCCTCCGGAGCCAAATGAGGTTTATCTTCGCTGTAGGGTGTCCTCACATCATCCCAGGGGATCCCATGTCTCAAGCAAATTCTTTTAAGCTTTATGTCATCAAGTTTGGAAGCTAAAGAGTATGTGAATTTCTCTATTTCTATTGCACCAGGAACTTCGTCAGGAGCTCGGCCGTCTACCTCTGACTCTTCATCAAGCGAGGTACTCTCAGACGGATTCGATTCTGTTTCTGCCTCATGTTCGGATCCAGAATCCGCACCCTCTAGATTAATTGGAAGAACCTCGGAGTTGAGATGCTCGTACACCTCGGGATCCGTCTCTGTGTCAGATCTTGAAGGGGAACGATTATCCGACATTACTGTTTAGGCGAGTAAACATGAGAAATAAGATTATAATTACCCGTCCCCCTGTGTGTGTGAGTGCAAGTGTGTGCCTGTGCATGTCTTAAAGAAAAAGCATAAAGGTTATCAAGATCATCAAGATATTAGTCATCATATACAGTTAAATTATGTTGTCGTCCAGTCCAGAAAGTTCGTCATGAAGGCTCTAACCTAACTGTCCATTGGTATGATAGAGTTAAGTTGCACTGCTTATTTTACAAGTTCATTGGATCGTTCATTATGTGGCTCGTGATAATCCTTCGGATCATGGGTAAGGGTTCGGATCGTGCTACATGGTCAGCTCGTGACGAAGGATTCGGTTCGTGGAAAGGTACTAGTTCAAGGAAGGGCCACGGATCGTGCAACGCATCGATTCATATCTGGATAGATCGTGATAACCTCCTAACGATCCATGACTCGCAACCCTCACCACGATCCGCTACTTTGCTCTTCCCCTGATCCGCCACCTCACCATTTCCACGATCCGATCCGCTCCCTCACCATTTCCACGATCCGATATGCTCCCTTGGCACTTCCACGACCCAGTGCCTCGCCATCCACACTTCATCATTATCTCCTCGCACACGAACCGACCATCCCTTTTCCTTCCCTCATCTTCTCCTTCCTCCCTTCTTCTCTATCGCTGAGTTTGAGCGACTAACACTTATGGTTCCACGCCCGTCTCCAAAACCTCAAAAACTACAAAGTCCTGCTGTACTTAGGATAAACGAGGGCGAAAATGACATGAAAACATTTTCGTCATGATTACCTTTTTAAAATTAGAGGATAGGTAGATTTCCGGAGATTTGAAGAATTAGGGTTTCCTGACGGCGCGATGCAGAAAGAGGAAGAAAGGGTAAAAGTGAATAGGGTCGGGTTTATATTGGAAAAACCCCGACCGTTAGTATTCCCGCTTTTGTCTTATGCGAGCTGTGGGCTTCAGTGGATCGCGGATGCAGGCCCATCGGGCCCAACATAGAAGAAAAGCCCGATCCCTGACTCGGCTCGCTACGATGGATGGCCCACCATACTTAAAGCCCACCACGTTCCGCATAGAAGCCCGTAGCGCTTCGTGAATGATCCCAAAGGTTCACCAAAGATCGGGAGGACAACTCGCTCCGTGGATCGTAGAGATCCCGTGCGATCCGAACCATCAGCCAATGCAACAAGGTGAAGAAATTCAGAAATTTACCTGGTGAATTCAACGACAAAGTCTCCAAAAAATTCCATAAAAGAATTGTTTAATGAACGAAGAATGATTGAAGACTATATTTATACCTATCAAAAGATATGAATTTTCCGTGGTAGCAAGAATTTTTCAGACAGGCACGACCATTAAATGGCATCACTTCACGAAAAGATATCTCTGTGACTTCGAAGCATGTTCCATCAATGAAACATACTTCGAGGGGGCAAAATGTTGGCTAGCTTTTTGACCAAGCCACCAAGGATCACACACAAGAAGAGAGTATGAAGCTTTGTTCCTCTAGTTCATGAAAGGCCAGATCGCACCAGCGGATCGCACACACGGATCGCACCCCTCGGATCGCCAGCACAGAATGCGACCCGATCCGTCCATGGGAGCACGACCCGATCCACACCTATGCCACCACCTCACTCCGATCCGATCCCCTGCTACGTGGCGAAGTTCCTGACTTGTTCAACCACGAACTAGTCTTCAGCGATCCGCAATCCTTGGATCCAGCGACACGTGTCCACAACTGTCACATTGACCATTTCTTCCTCATTGCTCGATCCGATCCGATATTCTCAGGATTTGCGCCACGTGTGACCGCGAACCGCCTGACAGAATCAGCTATAAATAGCCCAGAGACTGGCATTTTTCTGGATCCTTTTGGCAGTATTGAGCACTGATTCCACCATTATTGTCATACCACTATTTCTTATCAGTTTTACTTCGAGATTACTGAGAGAAATCATAATTGTAAGAGTGAGTTTGAGAGAGATTATTGATTGTATTAGCATTCAAAGTATAATCGATAACATATAAAGTGGACGTAGGCTCGTTAACGCCGAACCACTATAAATTCTGTGTGTTTTCTGCTTTTTCTTCATTCTTCAGTTATAATTCTCTACGAATCAAAACAATTTGGGTGTTAGGTCCAAATTTTGATCTAACAATATTCATTGTTTTGAATAAAATATGTTAACATTAAAATTTACATCTTTATTGTATTATTGATTCATTAAAAATGATGTCACTTACATATTAGCGTTGTTAATATAAAAATGTTCATTTGTTAATATGTATTGATACATTAAAAATGATGTCACTTACATGTTAGCGTTATTAATATAAAAATTTTCATTTGTTAAATATGTATTGATACATTACAATGATGTCCTTAAATGTTAGCAATGTTAATAGAAAAATGTTCATTTGTTAAATATATTTTGGTTTATGATAATAATGTCATTCACATGTTAGCGAAGCAAAAAAAATAATTATAGCTTAATGTGTGTTTTGTTAGTTATAAACATCACCTTTAGCATGTTGAATTGGAATAAAAAGAAACATATTATTAACATGTTTTGTTATTAAAAAATGACATTTTTAATATGTTATGTTAGGATAAATGGAAATTTATGTAAAACATGTTTCATCATGGGAAATGACATTTTCAACAAGTTAGATTAGAATAAAAAGAAGGATATGTAAAACATGTTTTGTCATAAAAAAATAACATTTTTATCATGTTAAATTAGAATAAAAGAATAATATATTAGAATATGATCTTGTTTGATTAAAAGATTATTTTTAACATGTTAGTTGAAATCGTCGAACGAATTATATATATATAACATATAAATATAAATTAAAATTAAACGAGTCGCGCGCGGTAGTTTGCGTTTTGCAATCGTAACTTTAAACGATTATACCGAAAGATCCGACCATCGAATTTTCCCAAAACTTGAACCGTTGGGTTCGCTTTGGAAACATCTTTCCAACGATATTAAATTTGTTAAGATCCAACATTTATATTTCAAGAAATGTGTAATTCAAATTTGGATAAAAACAATGTTAGGGCCGCATAACGACCTGAAACATCGTTCGAATTAAATGGGCTACTTTTTTATAAATAAAAATAGCGATAAATCATTATAAAATATTATTAATGGTATGAAATGATTTGAATTATTTATATTTGAAAATTATTTGAAAAGTCCAAGTTAAATCTCATTTCAAATAATTATATGATGGTTTAAAGTCGAAGACATTGAAGGCGGTGGTTGAAGACCGACGATCTTCACATCGAATGGACGACTACTGATTCCCGTAATTGGATAGCTCCCAGTAAAGGGTTAAAGTGGTAGTTATCCGAACGTACTTGTTGATTGTCTAGATATGTAAGAACCTCTCTTCTGTATTGGACATATGGGACGAAAAATAAGGTGTATCTGGTTTCGTTCAGACCCAGAACGGACTTGTAAATGGATGTGCGCTTGACATTGGATCTCATTCTGTGTTAATTGATTTCTATTAAATATATATCTGTTTGGTGGTGGAGAATTTATTCTCTTTCTTAACACCCTTTCTGAGACGTACGAGCTTAGAGGTTATATATTGACATACATCAGTTACATGGCGTAAGTTGTCAATATGGCATGCTAAGATGCAAATGATCAAGGTTTTTGTTGAGAAAAGGAGCCTTGTAGTTGATGATAAAAGCATAGCTTTATTTAGCATAGCTTTGTGTATAGCGTTACTTCGCGAGCCTCACACCACGGTGTGAGTCAAAAACGGAATAAGGACGGTAGGGAGTGCATGTGTTTCTTTCTAGTAAGAAGTGTTGTCATGGTATGGAGCCCAGACTTTTTTACTTATGTGGAGGATGGATTGAGAGGGCCTTCAGATAGGTCCGATAGGACCGAAAAACATATTGTTCAGAATAATTAGTCCACTGAAGTATGTGTGGACTGGCCCTGCTGCTAACCAGGGCTCGCCAGCGTCCGAGTCCTGAGGCATTTGGTAGAGTGTCTCGAATCAGTGGGGATGATTCCTGGCCTTGACTCATAATTGAAACCCAATTTTCAATACGACATTATGGATTTGAATGTAAATCGATATATGGCGGCATAATATATGGTAGTTATGTCATCTGGGATTGATACATTTACTTTGAAAGATGTTTTAAAATGACTAGACACTAATAATAATATCAAATAATTATTATTTTATACGTATCAACCATATTTGACCATTATAAGGTAATACTCTATCCTCTGGTTTGTGTTGCATTGTGTGATGGGACTTGAGTCTTATAATGGTTTCATTTTTCTAAAAAAGCATTGCGTTGTTTAAAAGATTTACTTATTTTATGCACAGGCAATCCAATGGAGTAAACCCATTCTGCGTTAGCGACATGGTCCTCTGATTAGCCTTATTATTAGATAAGTTAAGTAAAATTTCTCATACCGGTCCCATGACTAATTCGTAGTTTGTTTTCACTTGCAAACTCGGGTGCCCTTATTTTTACATGGGCAGCCAAGTAAATAGGTAACATGCTTTATTTTGCATATGCATTGCAGCATGAGGTGCTCTTTTGGCAGAAGACGAAGACTATTTTTATACTTTATCTCTATTTTGGACATTTATACATCACCTTATCTATGTTGTATTTGATGATATTCTAGACTTATTTTCTATTTGTTAGAACCTATTATGTGCTAAGTAGTATCCTGTGTCTGTGCAACTCTGATGTTGATGACATTTATGATTCCGCTGGTACGATGATGAGTATTATGCTATGATTTCATATGTTATGCTATTATCTGTAATCTGCCGATGTGATAAATATGTTACATTCCAATGATTATCCTTGCTTCCGTGGCATGGGAGTTTTGGGTCATCACATCAAAGATATAAATATATTCAAATATGGATTTGAAATACAGTTTCGATTGTAAAAATAAATATCAAAGTTAAATTTATAGTTTTTATAAATATATAAAATATAAATAGTAGAGATGTAATATATTATTAAATAAATGTTTAAATGATATTAATTTATCGTGTCGGCTATTGAAATGTTGAAATGCTTTTGTAAAGGCCTTAACGATCGTAAAGGAAGTTTAAATGAATTTCAAAATATCAAAATGGATTAATTGAATAGTGGATATGCGAGAATGTATAAAAGAGATTGGGAAGTTATATTTTTGTAACAAATGAACGTTTTTAACCAACATTATTTTTACAATATATGAAATGTGATTTAATAACATTTCGTGAATAAGATTAACAAATCGATTGATTTGGAAATGAGTATTGATTTGGAAACGGGATTTCATATTTTAAATAAAATCAAAGCTGAAAATTTTGAATATGGATTCATAAATGAGATTTATAAATAGGATAGAGTTAAATAAATGAAAGTGAGTTTTGAGGTTCGGAATGTGGTATTCCGAAGCTCGGAATGATTAATCGAAATGAGTTTTTATTCCGAGGTTCGGGAAGAGATATTCCAAAATTCGGAATGTTAACCAAAGATAGGAGTATAAATAAAGTTAAAATTTTGGAAAATGGCAACGAATATTAGTGTCGACAATGAAATGAAAATGGGATTTTTAAATGTAGTTAATGATGCAGAAAAGGAAATGAATAGTAAGTTTTGTAATTAATTTACAAAAGATTTTTTAAATGGAAACTTAAAGTTTTAAAATTGAATCGAATTAATAAATGAAGTTAAGGGTTTGTAAAAGTGTTTTGTAGCATTTGTTACAAATAAGATGAACTATTTTTAGAGATAAGATTTTAAAGGAGTATTATATGTTTTTAGACAACAAATAAGTAGTCGAGTACGATTTAAAGTGACTGTGTTAAATGGAAATAAAAATGGATTTGAAATGAAATCTGTAACATTGTTATAAATGATAAGTTGAATTGATTTGATAAATGTCAACACGAGAATTTGAAAAGATATCAATATAATAACTATATAAGATATATGTATAAGATTTATAAAAATTTTGATTATGCAGTTTTAAACAAATGAAATTGAGTTGTTGAAAAAATGATTTGTAATATAATAATAAAGAGATATTAAGGAATTTTTATAAGGTACTATTTCTAATAGAATTTAAGCTCATATATAATATTGTAAATGATTATTAACATAAATCGAACGAGTTAATAAGAGTTTGCTTCATAATTAGTTAAGTAAACGTGGATGAGACTTAAATGGGTTTCCAAAGGGAAACGTGTGGTTAATAAGCTTCTATTTATTCTCAAGATATGAATGTTGTTGGTCAAGGTTTGAGACGTAAATAAAATACCCCAACTTGAACGAACCCATGTGTAACACCCCACATCCGTTCACAAAGGGAATGCCTTAACTTCAATGGAGCATTATGGGTACTGGAACAGAAATATTACAAGGCAGACATGTATAAAACAGCGGAAAGTAAAGTAGAAGTACTTCAAATCATTTATTAAATATAATTGTTTACAATAAAAGCCCATCAACTTCCAATACTCAATTACATAGCTAAAATATCTGTCTTGCTAAAAAACAAAGAAGCATAAAAATAAATTGTAGTATTCCCCATTAAAGCAAAGCAAGCCATAGCCAAGAGAATTCCAAGCCGTACATGAAAGAGCCTTGGGGCTTGGTAAGATCCGAACTAAGCTGTATTCCCATCCTGCGAACCTGGGGGGGAATGGAAGAAAAAGAGGCGAAACAAACCGAGTCAATCATAAAGACTGAGTAAGTCCTAGTAACTTTTAGCATAAAAACATGTGAAGATAATATGGCATGAATAAACTAAAAGTAAACATAAGCATGATTACGAGGTGAGCTACAGGCACGATGAATCAAGTATAACATCCCATACTTCCTATCAATAGTAGCATCACAAGGTTCCTACCAAATATCACATCGCAAGGTTTCTATCAAGTATAACATCGCAAGATTTCTAAGCTTCACCATTAAACTATTTTCCTTGATTTCCTATGTTCTCCGCACCACCTAACTAGTGTTCCAATTAGTTTACTTAATTGTAATTACAAGATAAGTGATCCCCATAACCCACATGACAGCTTTATAGGTACATATCCCACGATGAGGGTACCACCTCATATTGACAGTTTCATGTCCCCACCGTACCTATCTTAATTGATTGGCTCTTACTTACAATGTTCCACATGTGTTATATACTAAGGTTATCCCAACCCCGTAGTGGTGGTAGCCTTCAGGACTACATCAAATATGATGATTTCACCTCAACCAGCCCAATTGCCATGAATATGTTAGATGTATCCTTATTACCCTAATCGATCGTCTCCTACTTGACCTAGTTCTTGTTTGTGTCATGCGGCCGCCTATTCGTAGATACCTGTGCTAGTCCCACCCTAGGGTGTATCAATCCCTAGGATGGCAACCCTGACACGATTCTTGTTATATCTACTGATGCCCAGTGGCTAAATTTTCCACTCCGGAATACGTACACGCCCGTAATTCGTTGGAACCTGCACTGCTGCATCACCCGCCGCCGTTTTGACTGCTTATAATCAGCCCCATAATCGTGCCCTACCCTGCCTAGCTCAGGGTACCGTTGATACCTAATTTGGGTTATTGCTGAAACGGGTCCCACTACTAGGGTTTTCCTAGGGTCTATTGGTATACCCCACAGGTTGGTTAAGTGTTATCCATTCAAGTTAACTTAACCCCACCCCCCACCCCCGATCATGTTACCTTGGTTAAGTGTTCTCTCTTATGTTACTTAACCATACCGCATGTCTTATTATATCGGTTAAGCATTCTCCCCTGTATTAACTTAACCCTTCGCACACCTTACGTTAGATTGGTTAAGTGTATGTTAACTCAACCCCATCCACTAGCCATATTATAATGGTTAAGTGTTACCCTCATGTATTTACTTAACCCTACCACACATCTGGTTATATCGGTTGGGTGTTATCAACCCATTCAAGTTAAACCAATCCACCCGCTAGTCATGTTATGTTGGTTAAGTTTTATTACTTAACCGCAACCACTTGTCTAGCTAACCCGTTGTATTAGTTAGGTGTTCTCACTTTACTAAACCCTATCCACTTGTCTAATTAACATGTTATAATGGTTAAGTGTTCTCAATTTACTTAACCACACCTACTTGTCTGATTAACACGTTATCTTGGTTAAGTGTTTTCTAGTGATTCATGACTTAACCCAACCAAGTGTCGTTTATCAGTTCACATTGACTTAACCCACCCATATGTCATGTCAAATTGGTTAAGTCCACACTTATAAGTTTACGTGTTCTTAACTCATACCGGTTAGGTCCATATTTACATGTCAAATTTCCATGTCATCCCACCTAACCCTCTAACTATACCCATGTCTTGTTATGGTTAGTATTCCTTAATTCATTCATTATGATGAACGAAACATGACCTCTCACATTAGACCGTGTACTTTGTGGTCACTGGATTTGCCGGGCGGTTCCGGGCAGATTTACACCACAAACTGAGTCTAACCTCGTGTCATAAACCGTTACGCCTACAATTCGACCTTCGACCTCTCACATTAGACTGACACTTTGTGGCTACTGGATTTGCCGGGCAGTTCCGGGCAGATTTACACCACAAACTGAGTCTAACCTCGTGTCAAAGGTTCATTAATGGTCGTATTCCACCCAAAACCCCAATATCAGTTCATGTGTTTAACATATAAAAATGTTCATGTTTGTGTTTCAACCACGTTCATATTTTACATGTACATGCCAATTATCAAGTTCATAATTCACGTTTTTGCCCCAAAACATATTCCGAAATTATTATCATAGTTTACTATAAGGTTATGCCAAGTTATAGCCTTTTATTTACAATACACGCCAACTACCCAAAACCAAACTTAGGCGCGTTCATATTAAACCTCTACCAAGTCGTAAATTATCATATATATTTGCAACTCCAAATTTTACATAATTAACATATGCCCAAGTTCTAGATTACATATCAATTTTACATATGCCCAATTCATACCAAATTTACATATGTTCAATTCGTGTCGTTTTACAGTACGTCGATTTTATGCCAATTTACACATATACCAAGTTTCATGCTGTTATACATATGTCAAGATTCATGATTTACATGTTTACAAAGCTATGCTTAATTTACATAGATCAGGTTTTATACCCAAAATTACACTTATACCACGTTTACACCAATTTACCCATAACAAGTTCTAGCCAAATTACATATATCAAGATCCATGTCAAATTACATATATCAATCCCAATCGCGCAATAACCATTAAAATAACAATACACAAAATTACCTCGTTTCATGTTAATGGTAAATTATCCACAAATATCCAATTTTCATATCATGCCATCAATTCCACCAAATACAGATTTTCCACTAGGCAATATTCCAATATTTCCCCCATATACCATCGTACGTATATCGTAGTTTAGGCCTAGGTCCGAAATTGACCTAGGTTCATCAAAAGAAAATAAATAGGGGAAGGTAGAAGTTGCAATAAAACAAGATCAGAGAGAAAACGACATAAAAACATCATCTCAGGCATAAAGAATAGATCTAGATAATAATGTCAACATGAACCAAGAAAATTGATTCACAACAAGATGAATAGACCATAAGCTTGTCTTGAGAATGAAGATAGAAAGTTCCCAAAATCAAGATCCAAGAAGAAACAAGAATAGACTTGAATCAAAAGTCCAATTTCACTTGATCACATGTCCATATTAAATTTAATTATTTTAATCTGAAAATAACCAGAACTTACAGATCGTGGACAAGGAATTAAGAACTGAATTTTGTTGTAAAAATGTTGCGGCGTTGTTGATTTATTGTCTTGAATCATTGTTGAAGCTTTGTTCTTTGAATTGATTTGAGTTTGAATGCTTGTACTTTGATTTGGAGACGGCGGCCATGGTTCAAGAGATATTTTAGCAGCATGATGGTGTGAGAATGATTTATTATGAATTAGGTTAGGTCTTAGGGTATATTTATAGGTGTAGGAACTATTTACGGCCTTTATATCAACCCTAGAATCAATCCGGACCATCAAGACATGTCCCAGGCTTCAAAAGTGGGTTCTGGGTCGATACATGCCGACCACGTCGACCTGTAAGGGGGGAGATCGACCATATGGTCGACCTATAGGGGGTAGATTGACTCCAGGTCGACCATATGGTCGACCTGGCTCCCAGATCGACCCCTAGGTCGACCTGCCTGGTTCTGTGCTGCCTGAAATTTGCTGAATCTTCTACAGGCCATAATTTCTTCATCCGGACTCCTATTTTTGAAAACTCGGACTCTATTTCATGTAAAATTCCGAGACGAACACAATGGCGCAACCCGTTTCCCACAATTCTCATTTTAAAAATTAACTATACCTTGATTTCTTGTTTCAACATGTTATTAAAATTTGGGTTGTTACATTCTCCACTCCTTAAAGGATTTCGTCCCCGAAATCTTTAAGTTCAGAAGAATGTATCCTACCATCCAATCATCCATCTACTCAGTCATCAATCACAGGCATTCATTTTCCTTAAGATATTTCTAATGCTGTATGAACATATGCACGAAGTGTGTGTGTATGTTCCTTGTCTAATGCAAATGATTAGGCCTGATTGATCATGTTAATGCAAAATATGTTTAGTGCCATGAGTCCAACATGTATGCAAATAGTCCTAGCCACATTAACACTATATGTTTGCACAAACATCCATCCATATGCAACATCCACATGATAACACATTCAATTTCATTCATAAAAACACTCATGCATATGCAATATGAAAGGTGACGGAGCCAATCTAGTGTCTAAGGTGCGTGTATATGCATCCACGAGCAACCACTTGCAACCACCAATCATAGCATGTCTCAAACACATGTTTAAACCCAATTGTTCCTACCTAAGGATATAGTCGAATGATAGAAGCAAGTAAAAACTTTGTGCCCATTAGGCAATGTCAAAACTGGAAACCTGTGTAACATATATACTGATTAGGAGAAGAACTCCCTAAGCACCAGCCCCGAAGACCGAAATCAACATCAGACTAGCACCCAAAGAATTACTCAACCCAACTAATATATATGATTCTAAGAAACTAAGCATGATAGACTCCTTTTAGGTCACAAGAAATCCCTTCCTAAAACCAACCCGTATCCTATAAAACCCAAAAAGTTTAGTCAACCCAACGGACACCCTCAAGCCCCAACATGTATTACTAACAGATGAGTCATACTCCCTATGGGGTTTGCAACAAAAATAGGATTGAGAATAGGACTGAGAGGATATACTTAAAAGATAGCATGCAAGTAAGCTCTACATGAAAAGAGGGATCAAAGATATACTCTTAAAAAGAGATATGATGTGCGTATCTAGTCTTCAATCTTCTAAGCTGCATTTCCTTAAGCTTAACTCCATTGTGCCTTGACCTTCTTTAACTTCGTGATTTCTTAGCTTCTTAATTCCTATTTCCAAAATATGAGTTGGAACTCATTTCACCGTCGCCTCTCGTTCCACTTTCACTTATTCTATTTCTAGTATACCCGATTCAAACATAACTGTGCACTCATGGTTTCATGCAAGCTCTCCAAAATTCATTACTGAATCTTGGATCTCGTTCACTTACTAGAAGGTATTCCACATAAATGAATTATCTCTTGAAAATAAACAAATGCCAACCATGTTGCCAAGTGTACTTACTAAGGTAATTTTCTATAACTCATGCATAAGCGAAATGAACCATCCGCCTTAGTGGCGAACACTACTCAAGCGGATCAATAAATATATCAAGAGATTCTAGGTAACTAAGCATGGCAGAACCCTAAGGGTTACATTAGACTTTGAGTGTATTACCGAGGCAAGTCAAGAGTCTAACTACCCTTTTTTCATACTCGAGAATGGTATCATTTCTGGATGACCACTCCATCCCTAGAATCAACCCATAGCCCAAAAACATAAGCATTACTTCCAAACTCAACACTTAGCATAGACATTCTCAAATTCAAACAAGTCATGGATAAATGAAACGATTCCCCAACAGGATTTGAGACAAATATGGGATCCTCTACTATGTTAGTACTAAGGTGCAGAGACTCAACTATCGAAGCAGAATTAAAAGGATGCGATGTACAAAAAGAAGTTCTAACGGGATGATAGAAAAGAAAAGCTAAACCTTTAACAAAAACGTTACCACCTCTCTAGGGTACACTAGTAGTGAGAGCGTACAATTGCCCTCTCGATGATCTTGTTCTTTGCCCTTGTCCATGTCCTATAATACTTAACTACATGTCCCTTTTTACAATACTAAAGATACTCTCTCTTGTCATGGGCTTTATTATTCTTTCACTTTGGCCTCTTCCCTTTCGCCTTTTCCTCCTTCATGGATTAAGCCATATCAACAAGTTTCTCATCCTTAGGCTTGTGTTCTTTATGCTCGTTCTTACTATCCTTGTGTAGCTTGTTGGCCAGTTTCTCGAAAGTTACCTCCATCACACTACAACCTTACAAAGCTTGAAATAAGATTAGTCGCAGATTGAACTACTACGGCTACAGATGGAGGTTGGGCACTTCTTTGTCCTCCGCCATGTGTCGTACACCTACAAAATTAAGGTGAAAAAGAAAAAAAGAAGAGATTCAAAGAGAGAATCAAAAGATAGTGCATATGGCTATGGGGAATATGCCTTTCGTAAAACAAAACTTTCCTTATAAGAATGCTTCTTTGTAAAAGTTTTGAAAATAATTTCAGAAGATTTTTAAAAGTTTTTTCCCAGTCTGGTAACCTTTTGCTTTGGTACCAAATGTAACACCCCACATCCGTTAAGGTCAATCATAAAGGGAATGCCTTAACTTCAATGGAGCATTATGGGTACTGGAACAGAAATATTACAAGACAGACATGTATAAAATAGTGGAAAGTAAAGTAGAAGTATTTCAAATCATTTATTAAATATAATTGTTTATAGGTACATATCCCACGATGAGGGTCCCACCTCATATTGACAGTTTCATGTCCCCACCGTACCTATCTTAATTGATTGGCTCTTACTTACAATGTTCCACATGTGTTATATACTAAGGTTATCCCAACCCCGTAGTTGTGGTAGCCTTCAGGACTACATCTAATATGAGGATTTCACCTCAACCAGCCCAATTGCCATGAATATGTTAGATGTATCCTTACTACCCTAATCAATCGGTTCCTACTCGACCTAGTTCTTGTTTGTGTCATGCGGCCCCCTATTCGTAGATACCTGTGCTGGTCCCACCCTAGGGTGTATCAATCCCTAGGATGACAACCCCGACACGATTCTTGATGCACAGCTTTATATCTACTGATGCCCAGTGGCTAAATTTTCCACTCTGAAATACGTGCACACCCGTAATCCGTCAGAACCTGCACTGCTGCATCACCCGCCGCCGTTTTGACCGCTTATAATCAGCCCAGTAATCGTGCCCTACCCTACCTAGCTCAGGGTACCGTTGATACCTAATGTGGGTTACTGCTGAAACAGGTACTGCTACTAGGGTTTTCCTAGGGTCTATTGGTATACCCCATAGGTTGGTTAAGTGTTATCCATTCAAGTTAACTTAATACCTTGGTTAAGTGTTCTCCCTTGTGTTACTTAACCCTACCGCATGTCTTGTTATATCGGTTAAGCGTTCTCCCCTGTATTAAATTAAACCTTACCACACCTCACGTTAGATTGGTCAAGTGTATGTTAACTCAACCACATCCACTAGCCATATTATAATGGTTAAGTGTTACCCTCGTGTATTTACTTAATCCTACCACACATCAGGTTATATCAGTTGGGTGTTATCAACCCATTCAAGTTAAACCAACCCACCCGCTAGTCATGTTATGTTGGTTAAGTTTTATTACTTAACCGCAACCACTTGTCTAACTAACCCGTTGTATTAGTTAGGTGCTCTCACTTTACTAAACCCTATCCACTTGTCTAATTAACATGTTATAATGGTTAAGTATTCTCAATTTACTTAACCACACCTACTTGTCTGATTAACACGTTATCTTGGTTAAGTGTTTTATATTGATTCATGACTTAACCCTACCAAGTGTCGTTTATCAGTTCACGTTGACTTAACCCACCCATATGTCATGTCAAATTGGTTAGTCCACACTTATAAGTTTTACGTGTTCTTAACTCATACCGGTTAGGTCCATATTTACATGTCAAATTTCCATGTCATCCGACCTAACCCTCTAACCATACCCATGTCTTATTATGGTTTGTATTCTTTAATTCATTCATTATGACAAACAAAACATGACCTCTCACATTAGACCATGCACTTTGTGGTCACTGGATTTGCCGGGCGATTCCGGGTAGATTTACACCACAAACTGAGTCTATCCTCGTGTCATAAACCGTTATGCCTACAATTCGACCTTCGACCTCTCACATTAGACTGACACTTTGTGGCTAATTGATTTGTCGGGCGGTTCCGGGCAGATTTACACCACAAACTAAGTCTAACCTCGTGTCAAAGGTTCATTAATGGTCGTATTCCACCCAAAACCCCAATATCAGTTCATGTGTTTAACATATAAAAATGTTCATGTTCGTTTTTCAACCACGTTCATATTTTCCAGTTACATGCCAATTATCAAGTTCATAATTCACATTTTTACCCCAAAACGTATTCCCAAATTATTATCATAATTTACTATAAGGTTATGCCAAGTTATAGCCTTTTATTTACAATACACGCCAACTACCCAAAACCCAACTTAGGCGCGTTCATATTAAACCTCAACCAAGTCATAAATTATCATATATATTAGCAACTCCAAATTTTACATAATTAACATATGCCCAAGTATTAGATTACATGTCAGTTTTACATATGCCCAATTCATACCAAATTTACATATGTTCAATTCATGTCGTTTTACATGTATGCCGATTTTATGCCAATTTACACATATACCAAGTTTCATGCTGTTTTACATATGTCAAGATTCATGATTTACATGTTTACAAAGCTATGCTTAATTTACATAGATCAGGTTTTATACCCAAAATTACACGTATACCATGTTTACACAATTTTACCCATAACAAGTTGTAGCCAAATTACATATATCAAGATCAATGTCAAATTACATATATCAATCCCAATAGCGCAATAACCATTAAAATAATAATACACAAAATTACCCCGTTTCATGTTAATGGTAAATTATCCCCAAACATCCAATTTTGATATTATGCCATCAATTCCACCAAACACAGATTTTCCACTAGGCAATATTCCAGTATTTCCCCCGTATACCATCGTACATATATCGTAGTTTAGGCCTAGGTCTGAAATTGACCTAGGTTCATCAAAAGAAAATAAATAGGGGAAGGTAGAAGTTGCAATAAAACAAGATCAGAGAGAAAAAAACATAAAAACATCATCTCAGGCATAAAGAATAGATCTTGATAATAATATCAACATAAATCAAGAAAATTGATTCACAACAAGTTGAATAGACCATAAACTTGTCACGAGAATAAAGATAGAAAGTTCCCAAAATCAAGACCCAAGAAGAAACAAGAATTGACTTGAATCAAAAGTGCCATTTCACTTCATCACATGTCCATGTTAAATTTAATTATTTTATTCTGAAAATAACTAAAACTTACAGATCATGGAAAAGGAATTAAGAACTGAATTTTGTTGTAAAAATGTTGCGGCATTGTTGATTTATTGTCTTGAATCATTGTTGAAGCTTTGTTCTTTGAATTGATTTGAGTTTGAATGCTTGTACTTTGATTTAGAGACGGCGACCATGGTTCAAGAGATATTTTAGCAGCATGGTGGTGTAAGAATGATTTGTTATGAATTAGGTAAGGTCTTAGGGTATATTTATAGGTGTAGGAACTATTTAGGGCCTTTAGATCAACCCTAGAATCAATCTGGACCATCAAAACATGTCTCAGGCTTCAAAAATGGGTTCTGGGTCGAAACAGTTCGACCACATCGACCTGTAAGGGGGGAGGTCGACCGTATGGTCGACTACAGGGGGTAGGCTGACTCCAGGTTGACCATGTGGTCGAGCTGACCCCCAGGTTGACCTGCCTGGTTCTGTGCTGCATGAAATTTGCTGAATCTTCTACAGGCCCTAACTTCTTCATTCAGACTCCGTTTTTCGAAAACTCGAACTCTATTTCATGCAGAATTCCGAGACGAACGCAATGGCGCAACCCGTTTCCCATAATTCTAATTTTAAAAATTAATTATACCTTGATTTCTTGCTTCAACATGTTATTAAAATTCGGGTTGTTACACCATGATTATCCAAGGATGATATTTGTTCATAAACGAGAGTGGTTGAGGGAAACATAAGCTATGATTTCCATAAATAATATTATCAACTGTTTTCGAAAAGTTTATAAGTTGAATAACATGAATTTGGAAAATATTCTTATTTTATAATAAGAAGTAAAATCGATGTTTCAAATATTGGAAATTTTAAAAAATATAATTAACGGACGGTTCATTAAAGAGGCTAAATGATATTGAGTAATGAATCAGTGAATACATTTTAATATGGTTGAATATTTGTTTTTATTGATAGTTAAATAACCGACTATCAAATTTGGCCCATAGGATTGTTGGTATGGAAAGACCGGGATCGAATATATGTTGGAAAACCATTCTGTCTAGCAAACACGAATATGTTAAAGGTGCTAGTTCGAGATGGAGCTATTGAAGACCGTGGATCTCCGTAAGCGGAAGGATTACTTAAAATCTCTGACTTGCAAGCAGAGATAAACTGTGATCCTGTCGTAGTTAGAATGTACGAGTTCAAAAGGACTTCTCACTATCGATTCTTAGGGTGATTCCTAGGATGTAGTAGGAGGGTGCCTTCGGTTCATCCTATTCCTAGATGTTTTGTATGGACGAGTGTCTGACATAGTATTTCCAAAAGGGATCACGTACGTTGATTTCTTCAAACGTACTATAGTTATTGGCAGAGAATGGTCATTCTCTTAGCTTAACTGCTAGAGTATTTTTGTGACATTAATCAGTGATATCCCGCGGATCTAAAGATGTGGCATTCAAAGTAAATGGTGGCCAGATGTTATAAAGGTAAAGCTTAGCCTCAAGCCTCATCTACCGGGAAATGAATAAAATTGGATAGGAAGCATGGCTATGTGGGTCGCTCCCATTAGGGTGTATAATCACATATTCGGAGAAATTCCATTTCCTTCTTTAATCTATTTCGATGCTGTCCCTTTTCGAGAAACGGTGGTTTGAGCCTAACCGTTGGTCATATACGTCCGATACACTCAAGCGAAATGAGTGGCCGGTCATATGTGGGCCGGGCTATAAAACATTCTTGTTGAACCCAGTGTATTCCCCTCTAAACATACACTATCGGAAGGTTTTATCATAGTCGGAATCCAATTTCCAATAAGCGCCCACGAATTTGATTATATACCATATATGTGGAGCATAAGATGCAAGTGTTCCTCTAGATTGCTATTTATTTGTAATTAGACACTATCATAATATTAGAATAATATTGTTTTTAAAAATGGTTGGGGTTGCCTAAGGTAAAAATCGTCCGTATTTATGTGCGGATTTGGTCTTACCGTTATCCTTTTCTTTCGAAAGAAATTTTGAACTTCAAATTCAAGTTGGATGATTCCCCTTAAAGCTTTACGAGTTTTTCTCACTTTGGTTCACCAGACTGACCCGGTGTATTGTAAATGCTCGGGTTAGACCAGGGTGTACAGGTCCAGGTTATCGGAAGCTGCGAAGTCCAGAGACGAGCTGGAGGTGTTCAGACATATTGTATCTAGCATTTAGTTCGTGTGTGTTGTATATGAGGACCGGTTATTATAACTGTCCAGATGTGTGATGTGCTTTGATGATTGTAAGTATTTTTAATGTTCTCAATAAAGATTTATTTCTATATTTTGTTCCACTGCGATGTGAGACTCTGATTCTGTGTTGCATTGGTTCTTCTTCTTCTTTTATTCTAATATTTCTTTCTTTCTTTTCTCACCCTCTAATTTCTTTCTAATAAATATTTGGTTTTTCGATTCCTTCTAACAAGTGATATAACATTTGTTTATTATTGTCGGAATTCGGGCATAGAATCGCTCGGGTTGTTATAGTGGTATCATAGCTATTGGTTTTGTAATAACCTTGGCTCTGTGGTATAACTCGATAGAGATGGGATTAGTAATATCCTAGATCGAGATTGAGTGTGTGTATATATATGAGACCGTATTCACAAATTTTTTATACAAATGTTTTGTATTGTGTTGGTTGATCGGTTCAAGTGTTGAGAAGCATTGAACTGGCAATGGATACAATATTGTTTTGTAAAGAGGGTAAATGAAATAATTTTACCTAAAATATATTTTTATATAAAAAGGAAATAATTTTATCAATTTATTGATATATTGTGTGTTGATTGGTCTGAATGAAATTCAAATTAGAT
The DNA here is from genome assembly GCA_030737875.1 of Allium sativum. Classification (NCBI taxonomy): domain Eukaryota; kingdom Viridiplantae; phylum Streptophyta; class Magnoliopsida; order Asparagales; family Amaryllidaceae; genus Allium; species Allium sativum. The sequence goes on along the minus strand of CM060920.1, from coordinate 689,052,496 downwards.
TAAAATTTGAATTGAATTCGAACTTGGTCAAATGAAATTAAATTAATAATATTGAAACTAAATAACATTAATTTGGAAATTAATTTGATAATTGCTGAATAATCAATTGAATGTTAATTTATTGATGAATGAAATATGTCAAACCAATGTAAATATTAAACTGAAGGTAAAATTCAACTGATTTGATTGAGCTGGTGATGCATTGGTTATTGATTGGTATTGATTGGTTGTTAGATTGCTTAAATATAATTCAACAATAGTTTGATGAATTGAGAACTAAAATTCCAGAATTATAAATCCAAAGGAAAATCATATGAATTGGAACTGGGTATTTCAACCTTGTGTTTGCATATAAATGATGTTATATTTTTGATTGTGGGAATTTGCTTAATGTTCTGGTTAATAAATGGAGTGTTATTTAAATATTTCATATATCTATCACTTATATAATTGGATTGAATTATTACAGGTGACCAGATGGCTTGAGTATTGATTTTGATTGTGTATATTGCACGTAAATATGGCAACTATGCTCAATAGCGCTCGTAAAAAGGTACGCCTGCGTGAAAATATAAAAATTGGTTTTTTGTTTTTATTTTCCGACCGTGTGGGTTGATGTATATAGTATTTGTTCCTGTGATATCTCTGATGTCACTCCGTACAAGGGAGACTTTGCCAATTTTTTTTGAAAATTTAATGTGTTACAAAATTTTTGATATTTTTGAAAATTTTATTTTACCATAATGAATTGGTTTTTGATTTAATACAAATTGGATTTTAGAACAGTAAACGGGTTTGTAACGTTCTTTCCTACTTTATAATTTCGGGGACGAAATTCTTATAAGGAGGGAAGAATGTAATATGCCGTATTTTTGGTAGTCAAATATTAAATTATTTTATTATTTTAAATAATATTTGGAATATTAGTGAATTTTTAATATTTATTCATTATTAAAAACGAAGTTTGAACGTTAAATTTATATATAATGTAAACCGAGCTCGAAATGGTGTGGTACTTCGTAGTATTGAGTTTTAAATTTCAATTGGATATACAGGATCCGATATAAGTCGGATTTCTGTTTAAAACAAGAAACGTTTGGATCTTGTTGATTATAATTTTCTAATGGAAGAGAAAAATCGAGAATTCTTGTTATAGATTATTAGTTATGTCCAATTAAAATTTTAAAATACTCGCTATGGATTCATTTATAAACGATAACATTTATTTAATAAATAAAGATTTAAATAAGCTTTGGATATCGTTTTACTTGAAAACTTTAAACGATGGGTTATAATTCTATATTTGGTTGATAGGAAGTGATATATATATATTTCCATTTGAATATATATATAATAATAAGTTATTTATTTTTAAATTGGATTGTTTTGGAATTTATTTAATATTTAATCGATATTATATAGGTCTAGAAATGACCGTTTTTCAAACAACCTCCGTTTTTTGATGAAACGGATTTCATTGGAATATGTTTGGCTAGTTGTTGTTACATTTCCAGTTTGGAGTCAATTGGAGTTGTTTTGACGGTACGTTCAAATTAAAGGTAAACCGCTAAATTAAAAATAACGACGTTGTGCAAACGGAGTTCGTTTACAATGAAATTAATTTCGTTGGGACTAGAGTGTCAAGACAGAGCGGTGTATTTATTTTCTTGAGCTTGGATTTGGTGTTTGGCTGCACATATATTTAAAGGTAGCAGAGATAGCGGTACGTATTTGTTAACCGTGTACCAAATAAATAATATTCGTGAATAACTTGAGACTTAAGGAACCAAATTAAAAATAAAAATAAGCAGAGCAGCCTACCTTTGTCTAATTCATTACCTTAAGTACCAACCTACTAACTCACATCAAAATGGAAACACACTAGCGCCTTGTTACTTCTTACAACGTCTTCCATCAAGAATGAAAACAGTGCATTGTTCTTCTTTCAAAAGCCTAGCCTAAGTACTGAAACAACTACCCTATGGATTAAAAATACATCTTTACTGACTTATACTATCTGCTGCATTGCATTTCATTTCCGAACAGATGTAATATAAATGACAACACATGCCCAGCTAACTGTATCCGAGACCACAACTAATTTCTGCAATACAACACATGCAGCGCGTCCTCATCAACTTGCAGAAATTCCCGCAGTCCTAACCTGAAACCAATCTATCTTTTGAAAACCGAAATGAAAGCTCCTGCAGCTCTATATATCTAACCACATAGCTCACAAATGTAGGACATAACATGATGTGCGTATATATAGATAGCGCATCTCCCTATTCTTTTCTGCAGAAATAGACTACCGGCACTAGTTTATGTATTCCCGTTGCAAGCTTTTCAAATAAAATAAATCCACACAAAAAGTATGAAAGGTGAACGCTATTGTAGCAAAGTAAGGACTAGCCAGAAGGGAAATATGGGAACGTTGGGGGTACCATGTACCGATGGGAGAAGTAGGAAATAGAGTGGGACGTGAGTAACAACAGGGTGTGGGGAAAAAAGATTATAAAGAGGAGTTTTCGTGCATGTACTGAAGCTGTAGAAGAATGGTGATACAGGAGTTGGCTTTCACGTTAGAAGAGCAGCTTGCAAAAGCAGGTGATGGGGCAGGGTGACTGTCTATATATAGCGTGAAAGTGTTAGGGCTAGCTGAGACGTAGTTGACGTCATCGGATGGAGCTCCGCCAGCTAGCGTAGGGGGTCGAAGGTGCAGCATGGAAGGGATTAACGTGGGGGAAATGGGTTCAAACAGCACAGCTGGTAGAAAAAAAGAAAGATGCACAGTAATTTTTTGGTACGTTCTAATTATTTATTAAATATGCCTAAATCCTATACTATGCCAAATCACCAGTTACATGGCTAACCTATAATAACATAGCTAGTTAGTATATAACATTACAATTAGTTCAATGTTTAATTAAAGTTAAACAAATATGGTCAATGACCTGCAATTTGAAATCAAAACTAGGAACAAATTACTGGTCTTTATTCTCAAGCAAATTCTTGGTTACAACATTAAATCAAATAAAATAACGATGACTTCTTATTGGTCATTATGACTCATACCCGAGGTTTCTTAAAATATCAAAACTTTGACTTTCATGAAAGAATTCTTCCACTTTCATGAAAATGGCAGGGAAAAAACTTAAGAAAAATATTGTTATATAATATGCGGTAGGTAATTTATAGTTGTTTAGTTGATTATGGAGTATTAACAAAGCTGAACGTATGTATGGCATATAGAAGCATTCTAGATTGGATGGAACTATGATGATGATAACATAACAAAAATGTCTAGTAATTAGTCAGAAAAATGCTAGGTCAAGAAATTTGCTTTTGCATACAATTTTAAACATGATACATAATGTTTTGGAATGGGCAAGTTTTGTAACTGCTTAGTCATTTTTAAACATACCCAATTTTAATGATGACATTAATATTTTAACGTGGTCTTTGAAGACTGTCTATCCGTGTAGATAAAAGGGCCTAATTTTATGTTATCATGCCCATTGATTTAAACATGCTAGTTTATATATTGCCTAACGAATAGATTCTTGCTGCATTTCCATTTTTCATATCGCAGAAAACAGTTGTAATATTAGGCTGGGATTTAGAACCAATTACTTGACTGCAAGTATCCGGAGTTTTCGTAAATAAGAATTGTAGGTATATAACTTAGTTATTTAACGTTTCCAAATTAATGTTAGTACATAATTAACATGTAATCTAATTAGTATACAAATAATAATGATAATTAAAGTTTAATTTATTTAAAATTCATAGCGTGAACATTGTATAACATTCTCATATGTTGACAAAATTGGACAAAACAACATTACAACCGTATTGACGGATGGAACAATATGAAGCTGGAATGAACGGAGTTTAAAGCAGTTGGATTTTTAATTAAATTAAACGCTAGTTTAATTTAATTAAAACCAACCATTTGATGAGTGGGAACCCCAAGGTGAGTTAAACTCACTCAGTTCTCCCCACATATATTTTATTTAAGTCGGGTTTTATAATTGTGTGCTATGGTTGTTAATGGTTGTTTGTTGTTGATTTTATATTCATACATGGACCCAAAAAATTAAATTAAATGGTTGTTTAATTTAATTGAAACTAATCATTATTTTTAACGGTTGAGCCCAATTGAGGTAACTTACCTTAGTGGTTATGTTTAAAATAATATAAACGTTATAAATAATTAATTGATTGCTTGCATTTCCGTTATTAGCCCAGTATTGACTGTTACACTTATTATTGGCTATTATTATTAAACTATTTGTGTCATCTATTTAGATGGAAAACGAATTCGGTTGGTCATATCAAACTGAATAATTTGAATTGAGGTAATCCATTGTTTTGCAGGGAATAACAGGTCCAATAGGATCCCTAATTAATATTGATAATGTTTGTCAATATGATTATATTGTTTGTTATGGAATGTGAAATTGGTTTATATTTCACGGTGTGGTATTATAGTAGCTATTTGCCTCTTTAAGTACCATCGAAAAAAAATGATTTTTCGAAATCGATATTAACTGGATTTCAAAGATATAAATATATTCATATATGGATTTGAAATAAAGTTTTGATTGTAAAAATAAATATCAAAGTTAAATATATAGTTTTTATTAATATTTAAAATATAACCAGTAGAGACGTAAGATATTACTAAATAAATGTTTAAACGATATGAATTTATCGTGTCAGTTATTGAAATGATGAAATGATTTTGTAAAGGCCTTAATGATCGTAAAGGATGTTTAAATGGATATCAAAATATCAAAATGGGATAATTGAATATGGATATACGAGAATGTATAAAAGAGGTTGGGAAGTAATATTTTTGTAATACATGATCGTTTTTAACCAACGTTGTCTTTATAATATACGAAATGTGACTTAATAACATTTTGTGAATAAGATTAAAAAATCGATAGATTTGGAAACGAGTATTGACTTGGAAACGGGATTTCATATTTTAAATGAAATCGAAGTTGAAAAATATGAATATGGACTCAGAAATGAAATTTATTAATTGGATCTAGTTAAATAAATGAAAGTGAGTTTTGAGGTTTGGAATGTGATATTCCAAAGCTTGAAATGATTAATCGAAGTGAGTTTTTATTCCTAGGTTTGGGATGAGATATTCCAAAATTTAGAATGTTAACTGAAGACAGGAATATAAATGAAGTTAAAAGTTTGGATAACAACAACGAATATTAGTGTCGACAATGAATTGAAAATGGGATTTTTAAATGCAGTTAAAGATAAAGAAATGGAAATGAATGGTAAGTTGTTGTAATTAATTTACGAAAGATTTTGTAACTAGAAATTTAAAGTTTTAGAATGGAATCTAATTAGTAAATGAAGATAAGAGTTTGTAAATGTGTTTTGTAACATTTGTTACAAATAAGATGAAATATTTTTAGAGATAAGATATTAAAGGAGTATTATATGTTTTAGACAACAATTAAGTAGTCGAGTACGATTTAAAGTGAATGTGTTAAATGAAAATAGAAATGGCTTTGAAATGAAATCTGTTACGTTGTTATAGATGATACGTTGAATTGTTTTGATAAATATCAATATGAGAAATCGAAAAGGTATCAATATAATAATTGTGTAAGATATAAGTATAAGATTTATAAAAGTTTTGATTATGCAGTTTTAAACAAATGAAATTGAGTTGTTGAAAAAAATGATTTGTAATATAATAATAAAGAGATATTAAGGAATTTTTATAAGGATTCTATTTCTAATAGAATTGAAGCTCATATATAATATTGTAAATGATTATTAACATAAATCAAAAGAGTTAATAAGAGCATGCTTCATAACTAGTTAAGTAAACGTGGATGAGATTTAAATGGGTTTCCAAAAGGAAACATGTGGTTAATAAACTTCTATTTATTCTAAAGATACGAATGCTGCTGGTCAAGGTCTGCGAGGTAAATAAAATACCCCAACTTGAATGACTCAATGATTATCCAAGGATGGTATTAGTTTATAAACGAGAGTGGTTGAGGGAACATAAGCTATGAATTCCGTAAATAATATTATCAACTGTTTTCGAAAAGTTTATAAGTTGAATAAATGAATTTGGAAAATATTCTTATTTTATAATAAGAAGTAAAACTGATGTTTCAAATATTGGAAATTTTAAAGAATATAATTATTGGACGGTTCATTAAAGAGGCTAAATGATACTGAGTAATGAATCAGTGAATACATTTTAATATGGATTATTGTTTATTTTTATTTGATAGTTAAATAACTGACTATCAAATTTGGCCCATATGATTGTTGGTACGGAAAGACTGAGATCAAATATATATTCAAAAACCATTCTGTCCAGCAAATATGAATACGTTAAAGATGCTGATTCAAGATGGAGCTACTGAAGACCTTGGATCTTCATAAGCGGGAGGATTACTTAAAATCTATGACTTGCAAGCAGAGATAAACTGTGATCCTTTCGTGGTTGGAATCTATGGGTTCACAAGGACTTCTCGCTACTGATTCTCAGGGTGATTCCTAGGACGCGTAGGAGGGTGCCTTCCGTTCATCTTGTTCCTGGATGACTTGTATGGACGAGTGGCTGACAGAGCATTTCCAAAAGGGATCAACTACATTGATTCCTTCAAACATACTATAGTTGTTGACGGAGAATGTTCGTTCTCTTAGCTTAAGTGCTATAGTATTTTTGTGGAAATTAATCAATGATATCCAGCGGATCTGACGATGTGGCATTCGAAGTAAATGGTGGCCAGATTTTATAAAGGTAAAGCTTAGCCTCATCAACCGAGAAATGACAAAAATCGGGCAGGCGCATAGCTATGTGGGTCGCTTCCATTAGGGTGTATAATCACCTATCTAGAGAAAATCCATTGCTTCCTTTGATCTATTTTGATGTTGTCTCTTTTCGGGAAATGGTGGTTTGAGCCCAACCATTGGTGATATACATTCGATACACTCAAACGAAATGAGTGGTCGGTCATATGTGGGCCGAGCTGCAAGACGTTCTTGTTGTACCCATTGTATTCCCCTCTAGAGATACACTATCGGTAGATGGTTCCATACCTTGTCATAATCGGAATCCAATCTCCAATAAGCGCGCGCGCTTTTGATTGTATACTATATATGTAGAGCATGAGTTGCAAGCATTCTGCTAGATTGCTATTTATTTTTAATTAGACACTATCATAATATCAGAATAATATTGTTTTCAAAAATGGTTTGGGTTATCATAAGGAAAAAGTCGTCCGTATTTATGTATGTATTTGGTCTTATGATTATCCTTTTCTTCCGAATTTTTTTTTGAACTCTAAATTCAAGATGGATCGTTCTCCTTAAAGCTTTACAAGTTTTTCTCACTTTGGTTCACCAGACTGAGCTGGTGATTTGTAAATGCTCGGGTTAGACCGGGGTGTACAAGTCTAGGTTATCGGATGCTGCGAAGTCCAGAGACGAGATGGAGGTGTTCAGACGTATTGTATCTCGCATTTATTTTGTTGTGTGTTGTATATGAGGACAGGTTATTATAACTGTCCAGATGTGTGATGTGCTATGATGATTCTAAGTATTTTATAAGTTCTCAATAAAGATTTGTTTCTATATTTTGTTCCGCTGCGATGTGAGACTTTGATTTAGTGTTGTGCTGGTGGTTCTTCTTCTTCTATTCTAATATTTCTTTCTTTTCTCACCCTCTAATTTCTTTCTAATAATTGTCTGGTGTTTCGATTCATGAGTTCTGATATGTGATACAGGATTTTTGTATTATTGTCGGAATTCGGGCATCGAATCCCTCGGGTTGTTACAATCTTATTGACCTATTATACCTGAGCATTTTCAACTCCATTTTCAAAGTAAAGTAATTATCTTCCAAAGGGCTGAGACCCATTCCAATTACATGCCTACAACCATCCAGTGTCTAAACAAAGCCATGGTTACATTCATATGAACAACTATATGTGTTGTTTTCTACCTTTTTTTCTTCCAAATATTTACATATGTTTTACTCTGGGTATCTTGTAGTCTAAACAAGAAGGCATAATCATATATATTTATAAGATATTCCTTCATCTCCCAACTACTAGTGATTGAGATGTTGATGATGGTTTTGAAGACAACAACCTTGTTTCAATTATTATTGTTATAAAATATATACTAACACTGTTATCTAGAATATATATATTCATATATATAAACATGAAATCTATGCAGGATTGGATTATTAAAAACTATAAAGTTTAGAGATTCAAAGAATTAAGATTTCAAAGTTGCAGAGTTTAAGATACAAGACTCATAAGTATCAAGAATTTAAGGGTTCAAGAATATAAAGTAATTGAGTCTAGATATTTTTTTTAAAACTCTGGTCAGCGCTGAATTTTGATTTCAAAACTTTTATCACACTATTTTTCAAATAATTTCAAAAATTACTTTCTTGTTTTTTTTAAAAGCTAATCTCAAAATGATTTCACAATTACTTCCTTATTTTAGATCTATATCTCTTTATTCTTAAATATAATTTAAATCCTAGAAATTATTTTAACTCATGTTTAAAAATTATACTTTATTTATTAAATTATTTTAATCCTAAATAAAATATTTCTTACTCATAGAATAAATACTAATTTCACAGTTACTTATGTTTTCAGTTTCCTTAGTCATATTTATTAAGTTCGAAAGTATTGCTTATGTTTATGGTTATATATATGTATACTTTTTTATCATTTTATATTTATTTAAAAAAAATTCAAATCATCTTAATATATGTTTTTAATATATATATATATATATATATTTTACTTGAAAAACTCTATTTTAGTATAAAGGAACATAGTTTGTTTAGACTCAAGAATCATCATAATTTATTTATCTATTACTTTCTTTAAATTTGAAATTTTGTATTTTTGGAAAATCCCTAAGGGATGTCGACATATACATATGTATATGTTGACATATGTGCCATTGGTTTTTATTTTAAATTTTGAAAAAGTTGTGTCTTTTTAATTCAATCCTTTTTTAAGTGGTTGTGGCTGTTGGAAATCTACAAACAGGCTTCAGATTTTGAGTTTTTTTATAACTAATCATCATCTTCCTTCTTTCCTTGCCATTATTCTTCTTAAACTCTTAAAATATATACTTATACTCTACTGATTTTCAAGAGAATCATATCAATATCTTTCTCTTCCAATTGTACATCAAACTCTCCTTGAAATTAAAGTGCTACTCAAGAGTTGTAGGCTATTTGTAATCGAAGATTGCAAGATCAAGTTCTATCTAGTGAATACTTCAAAACCGGTACTTAGAAAAGACCCGGAAATCAATTGGATGTGATTATAGCTCGGAAATAAATTGGATGTTGGTTGTGGGCCGGAAATCAGTTGAGTCTCACTATACTTTGGAAATCAGTTGCTGTGTTGCCTTGTAGCCCTGAAATTAAGGAGTGTAATATCGGATACTATTTGAATAGAAATTCAGACAAAAACAATCACAAAATCAATCACAAAGCAGAAAGTAAAAAATAAAAAGCAACAAAAGGAAAGTACACACCGGGATTTTATACTGGTTCAAAGTTACCCTACATTTAGTCCCACATTTTGATAAATCTAAGAAGATTTTAAGAAGTTGATGAAATCCATAAAACACTATTCGCACCGCTCTAGTGTTTAATTTTCCTTTAGATCCTTAAACTACATCACCAACAATTTGTAACGACCCAGAAAATCTGAACCAATTTATAATTTCTAAATTGGCTAAAATAATGGATTTTAAATATTTAAAATAAATATTTTAAATAATCGAGATGAAAAGTGAGTTGAATCGACAATTGAAAACGAATATAATTAATTCTAATTATAAACAAGGCCTGAAAAGGCGCGGTAGTTTCAAAAATTGAATTCAAACTTTGCGGACTGTACCGGGTGCAAAACAAAATGGATTTGAGTGAAACCAAAAATGTTTAAATCTGTTAGTGAACACCTTTCTAACGAATCTGAAAAATAGAATTTTCATAGCGGAAAGCAAAAGTTATGGCCAAATGAATTTTCAGAAAGGTCGCTATGGAATTTATATAGCCCGTGAAATTGGCCATTTTGCATACGACCTCGGAATTCGACGAAACCACTTTTGTTGGATCCGGGATGTGAAGTTATTGCTAGGTTTCAAATTTCATAATTTTTGAAGCTAGTATGTGAGCGTGGGCAAAAGAAAACGTGTTTTGGTAAATTACAGTTAAATTGGATCGACCAGAAAAGGGCCATTTTGCAAACGGTCTCAGAATTCGACGAAACTAGTTTTGTTGGGACCGTATCGTCAAAACATAGCTAGATTTATTTTTCTGGAATTTTTCGAATCAGTATGTGGCTCCGGAAAATTGAAATGTACGTTCAAATTAAATATTGAATGTTTTATATTTTAATTTAAAGGAAAACTGACTGAAACAGTCGAATGGGCCTACGAAACATATCCCATTATGTTCGGAATGGGGTAAAATGCTACGGACGACAGTTGTTGGGTTCAAATTGGGGTTCGTGGCATAAAACAAATCATTTTCGAATTAAAAAGATTTAAATAATAATAAAATATAAACTAATTATCTATAAAACCCTCCACCCTCATTCAAGAAACCCTAGCCGCCATCTCCTTCAACCGACGGTCAAAACTGCTCGAAATTAAATTCCAAAATCACCACCAAATAACACCAAATTAGATCTAGGTTCTGAAGAGTAAATTACAGAGATTCGAGAGTACTTCCATTTGATACGGGTATGATCGAATATCGTGGGGGCAATCGCGAGTTCTAGCGCTAGGAAGTGGTTCGGCTTAGGTCAATTTTGGTAGCTGATGGCGCCTTCGAGCACGGCGTGGTGGTTGCAGTAGGGGTTGGTCATGGTGGCGCGTCGTGGGGTGTGGTTGGATGAAGGTCCGGTTTGACCTGGTGGCGGCGGCGAAGGGATTTCCAGAAGTGCAGATGTCGGGGGTTACAGGGAGTCGATTTTGAAAGACGTGGCGTTTATAAACGCTATATTAAGCGTTGTTAATTAGGTTAATTTTAATTTAATTATCCAAACTAGTAATTAACGCCAACATGATCATATCTTTTTCATGTGTTGATGAAATTCAGTGAAACAAGAGACAGTGGACTCGTGTGGACGTCTACTACATTCTAGAAGAGACCGCATATTTTTCTGAGCCTTCTGCTATTTTTGGTGGAGTGGAACCCAATGTGAGATTTCTAAATTATAAACGATATGGAAAACGACGATGTATAAATTATATAGTCGATGTATGAGTTATATAAGTGTTGTACACCTCATGTATAAGCATTGTATAAGTTGTACGTTCGATGTATAAGTTGTATATGCGTTGTAAAAATTATATATGTGTTGAAATAGAAGTGAATTGCTATATATATATATATATATATATATATATATATATATATATGCCCCTCGTCCACAAACCATGGACGATATTTATTGGTTGTGATTGGTGTGAAAATTGATTGATAGCGAATGGTTGATTGGGATTGTTTGTGGTTGATATTGATTGATTGTGGTTGAAAAATACCCATTTGTGGTTGAGAAATATTTGGTTGAAACCACATAGGATTAGTTTGTGGAAATGAAATAAATATATACATGCCGCCTGCGTGCGAACTAGATGCAGGATCCCCATTGTCAAAAACCGCGAGGTTTTAAGGTAGAGCGAGGAGCCGTAATAGGGACGGTCCCGGTTTTAACTACCCTGTCGTTATGCTGCCGAAATTTTGAATAATATTCATGTGTTTGAATTATTTTCATTTTCTGAAACTATATTTATTCGTTGAATAGAAAACCTTCATATGTTGAATTAAAATTCATTCGTTGAATAGAAATTCATGTGTTGAATGGTATTCGTGTTTTAAATATAAAAATCACATTTTTATCTATATATAGAAACCATAGAAAACCTTCATGTGTTGAATTGAAATTCATTCGTTGAATTGAAATTCATGTGTTGAATGGTATTCATATTTTGAAATAAATTGTTTTATAATAAAAATCCTATTTTTTTTCCTATATGAACTGTATAAAATAATAGTGTTTTGAAATGAATTGTTTTACAATAAAAATCACATTTTTATTATATACATGGATTGTTAAATATAGTGAAGTGTTGAAATAGAAGACAGTTAGATAAAAATATCATTTTTATCAAATGTATGAAAAGAATATGTAACACCCCGTAATTTGAACATAAAAATTCACAAATTAAAGTATACTTAATTAAGTGAAATGGGTTGCGCAGAGAAATATATATATATTGATATATATATATATATATATATATATATATATATAATTGAAAATTTATTAAATAAATATGCAAAAATGTTCAAAACAGCGAATTGGGAGAGGGGAATAACCGAACCAGCCGATTTTTGAGGTCGACCCGAGCTCGCTGGGTCGACTGGGTGTTAATCCAGGGTGTTTGGCTGTCAACCCGTGGGCCGATTCGCTCGAATGCAGATTTTGCATTTGAATGGTTCTCATGGTTCAGGTTTAATCTAAAGGCCCTAAATGGTTCCTACATGTGACTTCTTCCCCAAGACATGCTTTAAAGGCTAGGATTGGTTCTAGGGTTTATCCTATGGCTAAAACTATCCTAGTCTTCTATAAAAAGACCCCTAACCCTCTCCTAAAACCCTCATAAATTGATCCTACAACTAAACTATGCCAAAATGATTCCTCATCATGGCCTCCACTTCAACCCATGGCCTCCATCTTCTTCTTCATGATAGCTTAAGTGTTCTAAGCTAGTTTCAAAGTAAAGGAGCCTCTTTTCTTCATTCATGAGAGATTCTATGATCATTTGAGTGATTTCATGTTTGTATGAGAGTTCATAATTTGCATTCTAGCCAAAGTTGCAACCTTTTCTTGACCAAAAAGCAAGGATCTTGCATGAGAGCTCATAAGCTTCATTCAAAGCCAAAGTTGAAACCTTTCTTCTTCAAAGCAAGGATTTTTATTGATATTTGCTCAAGGGTTTCATTTGGAGCTTGTTCTTTTGGGGTTTTTGGGTGATAGCATGAATGGCTTCGTCTCAATCTTTGTTTTATATGTTGATTTGTGCCTTCATAGCATTGTAAGCCCCCTCCTACTCTTAGATATTAACTATAAAGTTAAATGAATGTTGCAAGTTTGGGTTAGATCATTAAGTATGATACATGCTATCATGTATGCAAGTCTATAAAGTCATTACCTTGATCTTGTGGGTTAAAAGCTATAACCTTTATGTTGAAATGTTGCATTATGCAACATGAGAACCCTCATAACCTTTAGGTTAACTTGCATATGAAGTCATAACCCTTATGTGATGTTATATGCGAGTTACTTGTCATCATTTCATGTCATCTATGACCATGTATCACCTATTTGCCAAGTTTGAATGTTATGCATGTTTTTGATGCTTGACAATGTAACATGCAAGTTTGTGAGCACATTTATGCCTCATTTCCACCATGTTTAACTTGTGGCCTAATACCCTTTTTGTCATGCCTTTGCCAAGTTCCTTCTTTAAATCCATTATGCGTTGTTGTGAATGTATATGCGAGTTTAAAAGCGTTGGGGTTAGGTTATGGGGAAACTTTAATGACATGAAACATGATTTGGGTAAGTTGGTATAAACGTGACAACATGTAACTTTGGCTATGAGCATGGGACTTGGAAACTTGGCACGTATGGGTTGTAAGTGTAACAAGACACTAGACCAAACATGAAAATGGCCAACTCGAGGTTGGGTTGAGTTTGTAGCATAAATCTACCCGGACCCGCCCGGCTTAACTAGTGGCTACAAACAATAGGATCCAATGTGAGAAGTTGGTCATGTCGCGCTTAAGACCCGAGGTTAGACTAGGTTGTGGTGTAAATCTACCCGGACCCGCCCGCCTTAACTAGTAACCACAACAAAGTCTAATGTGAGAGGTTGAGAGTGCATTAATTAAATTAATGCCACATGATAAGGTTAAGTAAATTTGACTAATGACATTTAACCGATATGACACAAATGGGTAGGTTAAGTGGGACCGGGCTTGATTTCTAAATGACACTTAACCATACAAGACAGTTAGGGGATGGGGTTAAGTAATTTACGCTTAACTAATCTAAACACGGTAATTAGATGGGGTTAATTAACTAAGACTTAACTAATCTAAACACGGTAATTAGATGGGGTTAAGTAACTAAGACTTAACTAATCTAAACACGGTAATTAGATGGGGTTAAGTAATCTATACTTAACTAATCTAAACACGGGAATTCGATGGGGTTAAGTTAAACACTTAACCAATCTAAACTTGGTTATTCAATGGGGTTAAGTAACCAATACTTAACCAATTTAACATGATAATTTAATGGGGTTAAGTAACTTATACCTAACCAATTATACGTGATGATTTGATGAGGTTAAGTAACCTATACTTAACCAATCTAATAGGTGGACCTGATAAGGGTTAAGTCACAAGACCTTTTAAGATTAGGCTTAACCATTGTAATACGATTAGTGGATGGGGTTAAGCTAACCCATACTTAACCAATCCGACTCGATAATCTGATGGGATTAAGATAATCCATGCTTAATCAATCTAACATGAAAATCTGATAGGGTTAAGGCAAATAAATACTTAACCAATTTGACTTGATAGGGTTAAGTATGAGCTTCTTGGTACACTTAACCAACTTCTATGGCTAAGCCTTGAACTTGAGTACTTAGCCAATCTTGACATGATTTGCAGGCGGGTCAAGTCACGAACTTGGATAACAGCACTTAACCCATTTGACAAAACCCTAGCTCAAAGGACTAGGTTGGAAATCGTAGTTAACAAGGATAGCGGAAAGAGGGGCTAAGTGGTAAACCTTAGTTAAGGGTAACTAAGTAATAATTCTTAGATAAGGACATGGGACTAGTTCATAAAGAGATGAGTAACCTGGTACGGTTGGTCATCGCTTAGTATACGAGGAGGAGCAAGTTATCTGACTAGGATAAAAGCTCCAGCGAACTGGGTGACGAAGTGAAAGCTTCGGGGAACGTGAGGGTACTCTTGGTATCCCTCTGTGAGGTGGCGAGTGGTCCATGAAACCCGGCCTCACAGGGGTTAAGGTCTGCGGTAGAAGAGCCAAGAGTATGCCTTGGTTGCTATGCGAGCGACCTAAAGACTGGGATGGATTAGCGTGGAGTCGACGATACTTGATTTTGCCCCGGGATAGCATGTCGCCGACTACCTACCATCTTTTGTCAATCGTGTACGTACGGAAAGGCAGGGAACTCCCAAAAGACCATATACTAGCTATCAAGTTATGGGTGAGGTTGGCTATCTGGAAGTAGGCATCGATGGGCCTTAGTGTAGTTCTCATACATGATTTTTCTTGGATTGCCTTTCAGTAGTTGAGGGAGGGGTCACGTGGGACCATAGCCACGGGTACAAAAACAGACCTTGATATCTGCATCAGCAGACGACTTAAAGCTTCCGACCGAGTCACGTATTTCTTGATTTGCCCTGGCACGGAACTCGGATGGCACATTGAGGAACATGTGCACCTAGACATGGAAAACGATTCACGATACATACGTGGGATAAAGGGCGCGGTTGACGGGTGGCATAATCCCTAGTGGCCCTAGGTGGCTGAACCCAAACCGAGACACGGAAACGTTCATTAGTTAGCATAATCCCTAGTGGTTCTAGGTGGCATAAATCCTAAGTGGACACGTGATAGTTCATGGTAAGAAAACATAACTAGATCAAGGGAAGCAGTCCAAAATAACTTCAAGGATAAGACGTTTACATGGGAAAGCCCGTATGGCCTACGGCAAAGGACTAAACTTATACATGGAAAGAAACATACGAGTTGGGAAAACCTACATATGCTATATATTAGGTTGACATGGACCATTACGTGGCGTTGGGCAAGGGACATTCACAGTTAACACATGACGTAGGTTGGGATACTAGTACGAGGGGTGCAGAGCAAATATACATGATATATACCTTAGGATGTTATACATGACAAATACCTTGGGATAGTATAATTGATAGAAACCTGACAATGTGGTACCTTGATTTATCTTGACACCGTAGTTTATCATGACACACTCGTTTATTTTGGTACCGTAGTTCATCCTGTTATTTTTGGTTTAGCTTATCTATATTGTCATCATACTTATGTTCATCTCAGTTCCTCATGCCAGTTAACTTTACTAGTTTATATACTGATAGTAGATAGGGCTTACCAGTGTAACACCCCGTGTATTCTATAACAGTGAAATTCACAAATTAAAGTATAATTAATTACAAATCAAAGAATGAAGGGAAACGGGCGGTGCCATTGTGTTCGTCTCGGAAAAATACGTGAAATAGAGTCCGAGTTTTCCAAAATCGGAGTCCGTATGACCAAGTTATGGCCCGTCAAAGTTTTCAGAAAATTTCAAATTCAGAAAATAGCTCGAAGATTCGAATTTCAAACACGCAGGGAGGCAGGGCGGGAAAGTTCCCGCCCAGGACAAGTCGACAGGGGTGTCGACTTGCCAGTCGACACCCCCCCCCCCCCCGTGTCGACTGCCCAGTCGACACGGGTGTCGACTTGCAGGTCGACCTGCTTGGTCGGCCTGGCTGGCCTAGTCTGTGCTGGGTCCGAATTTCTGAGGCTTGCTTTGTCACGAGGGCTAGGTGTCAGCTCCTGATTGGTCTCTCTTTCGAATGAATGGCTACGATTAACCCAAGCTACATCGACGGTCGTAATCAATTCATAAACTCTATAAAAATGACCCTAGACTCTACCTAATCTATTCATTCAAAAATAAGAATGAGGCCATCATGCTGCTGAGGAACGACTAGGAGTAGCCACCAATTTGAGAGACAATTAGGAGACAAACTCTAAAGCATAAAGGAACTACAAGTTAAACTTAAACAAATCAAATCAACGCCTACATCAAAGGAATAGCATCTCCAAATCCAGAATTCAGATTCCTGAATTGAAGAATTCGTCACACGATTGTAAGTAGAGTACTATTCCGATGAGAATAAATAACTGTGTTTGATTTGTGTAAAATGAGAATTACACTTGATTTGTGGTGATAGTAATTCATATTTGTGCGTTGCTATGATTCTAATCGATTTGGAATGTTGTGATATAACGATTGGATATTCGCAAGTATGTAATTCATGATAAAAACTACATGTTTGCGGTAGTTTATTTGAGATTCATGCAAGTATACGATTGGATATTCGCAAGTATGTAATTCATGTTGAAGCTACATGTTTGTGGTTGTTTAATTGAGATTCATGCAAGTATGTGGTTTTGCTACTATGCCAACATAATGTATATTTTTGTACAAAATCACTTTGTGTGTAATTGGATCAAATTTGGGGTATTATGATTCATATGAAATTATGTTGGAATTGGCATCATGATCTATGTATAAAACCATACTTTTGTATTAGAAACAAAAGTAAGCCTCTTTGTGAACTTATGTTGATTTTATGAATATGACTAGGCTATGTTTGGTGTTATGCCTAATTGAAAAAAACATGTTAGGCCTATATTGT
Source organism: Allium sativum (assembly GCA_030737875.1). Classification (NCBI taxonomy): domain Eukaryota; kingdom Viridiplantae; phylum Streptophyta; class Magnoliopsida; order Asparagales; family Amaryllidaceae; genus Allium; species Allium sativum. The sequence continues at coordinate 689,034,891 of CM060920.1, read as the reverse complement.
TAACAAGAATTATATGATAATATATGTGACACATAGCTAAGTTAGATTTACATTCCAATTGCAAGTTTGCATGAATAAAGTAAAAACCATGATTTCATGTTTAGGAATATTTATGCCATGATTACATGAATAGATCAAAAACCATGATTTCATGTTTGGGTATATTTGTGCCATGATTATGTGAATAGATTAAAAATCATGATTAAGTTGGAATAATTCTAGTTGAACTATACTTTTGTATTAGTAACAAAAGTAAGCACCTTTGTAAACATATAGTAATTTAATAAACATGATTTGCTTATGTTTGACATTATGCCTAAGTAAAAATATAGGTTTATGTTGTAGTTAAGACTATGTGTCAATAATGATATCTAATTTAGTTAGATTCTTAACTTAACTACAAGTTTACATGGTTTGATTCATGTCACTTATGCTTTATGACCAAAGTATATGTTACCACAATGCAAGTACACCAGTTTCTATTTTGTAGTTCCAACGTTATGTTGCAAGTTCATGCGTTCACATTCCCCTTTTTGTGTATATAATCACGTTTTAAGCCTCCCCTTCTTTCACGTGGCTAAGTTGGGCTTAAAAGGCTAAGCCCAACATATATTATAATAAACGAACGTATTAAACGGGGGAAATAGCGTTGGGCCAAATTAATTAATAAATGAAAATATAAAAGTAGATGGGCCCAAATTCAAGAATGGGTTGGGCCCATGATTGGTGTAAACCTTTACACCATTAGCTTAAATTGATTTTGAATAATGGGACGCAAATATTTACATATAAGAAAATAAAGAAAAGAGACAAAATATGTAAATGTAGAAAATACGATGTGTTTAACCCGAGGTTGGATTGAGTTGTGATGTAAACCTGCCCGGAACCGCCCGGCTGTCCAGTAGTCACAACAATACCTATCCAATGTGGGTGGTTAAACATGGAGCCCAATAAGGACCCGAGGATAGACTGAGTTGTGGCGTAAGACTGCCCGGACCCAACCGGCAACAGGCAGCCACAACAATACCTGTCTAATGTGAGAGGTCAAGGCTTTAATAAGACAATTAAGGCTGAGTCAGGATTGATAGGATTAAGTAAATTATATTAATACTTAATCAAAATGGAACATGCTAAACTAAACAGATTGATTGGGGGTTAGGTTTATAAAACACTTAACCAACTTAGCATGTTGGCTAGAAATAGAAAAACCTAGTAGCGGGGGACCCTTTTCAGCAGTAACCCTATAAGGTATCATGATACCCTGAAACTAGGCAGGGTGGGGCACGATTACTGGGCTGACTGTAAGAGGTCAAATCGACGGCGGTGGTGCAGCAGTGTAGGTTCTAACGGGGTGCGGGCGTGCACACACTCCTGCGCAGAAAAATAAGGCACTGGGCACCAGTAGCATACCTGTGCATTCTAGGATTGTGTCGGGCCGCCACCATGGGACTTGATACACCCCATGGTGGGACCAGCATAGGTAACTACAACATCGGGGGCCGTAAGACACATGTAACTATGCGAGTAGGAGCCGATCGCCATAAAATGGATCACTTCACCCTGATTATGGGATGCCTGTTGGGAACTAGTTTATATGGGTACAGAGATTAATATGGGGTACGATAGTATATTCGACCCTAGACAACTTAACTAAGCTTATGGTGCTTTCCCATTTCTAGTTTATACTTATCATACCCAGTTATTTATTCATAGACTGAATGGTCCTAGACTTACTCAGGCTTTATGTCTGACTCTACTTTTCTTTCGTCTTCTTTCCTTCCGTCCCCCCCCCCCCCAGGTCCACAAGGAGGGAATACCGCAGCTTGACCAGCCTTTATATCCAGCTTGAAGAGAAAGAATGTATTGCTTGGATCTTTTCGTTTTGGACTATGGCTTTGGACAGCAATTATGGGACTTTTGCAGTTTATTTATGTTTTCTTTATGCTTCTTTAAATAATGTAATCAAGACAATTATGAAGATGTTATGTTTTTTGGAAGTATTGTAAAACAAATTATGGCATGGATTGTGTAACACATATGTTAATGAAATAAAAGTTGTTGTTTTCCGCTGTTCAAAAATATGTGTTCTTATATCTGTCTTGTATATCTGTGACTTATACTTATAAACCTCCACCAAAATTAGGGCATTCCCTTTGAGAGTGACCCTAACGGAGGTGGGGTGTTTCACTTGGTATCAGAGCATAGGTTTACCAGATAAGATAAAAAGTTTTGAAAATTTATTTTTCAAAAAGAAATTCAAAGAAGCATTTTTAAAAGATAAAATATTATTTTATTTAAAAAGGCAAAGTCCCCCCCAAAGCCATAGGTACTATCTCTTATCCTTCGTTTTGAATCTATCCTTTTTGTTTCAGCATGTCCGAAGAACTTAACTTGCCAAAGGGTGTACCAATAGCTGGTTGGTTTAGACGGTTCTTAGAAGCAAGGGCCACTCAGCCAGGTTCTACCGTTCCTCCTCCCCAGCTGCAGGAAATCATCCAGCTGCAGCAGCACCTCTTCCTCCACCTCCTCCACGGGGAAACACGTTTGCTAAGATATGTAAAGATTTTAAAGCTATGGGAGGAAAGGATTTTCATGGAACTGAGTCCTTCGTGGCAGCTAGAAATTGGCTGAAAGAAACCTAGGACTTATCATCTTTGAGGTAGAAGATAGACAGAAAGTACAACTGGCAGTATGGCTACTAAAGGGTGAGGCTTCCTACTGGTGGGAAGTCACTAATGCAGAAAGACCAGTGGAGACATGGGAGGACTTTAGGGCAAGGTTTGAGGCTAAATTTCTCTCAGATGCGGAAAGGAGTTTGCAGTTGGAAAAATTCTTATTTCTTAAGCAAGGGAACAAGACAGTCTAAGAGTATGTTAATCAGTTCGATGAGCTGGCTAGGTTTGGGCTGGACCTAGTCAACACCCCGCACAAGAAGGCTCTCCGTTTCGTCAAAGGGTTGAATGAGCCATTACACAGTTTGGCTATGACCCATATACCCATGGGGGCTACGTATGAAAGATTGGTACAGATGGCATTGCTGAACGAAGAGGATAAGGGCAAGAAGGAGACAAAGGCAGAAAGCTCTCAAGGGAAGAAAGAGGGTTTACAGCCTAAGAAGACAGACTTTAAGAAGGGCGGGAAAGGCAACAAAGAGAAGAGGAAGTGTAATTTCTGTGGCAAAGTGGGGCACTTAGTGAAAGATTGCCTGAAAAAGAAGGCCAAGGAGAATGGTGTGTGCTTTTCTTGCGGTGAGACAGGCCACAGGGCTAAGGACTGCCCAAAGAAACGAGGACAGGGGCAGAGGGCTGGATCCACCTCGGGGGCGCAGGTTCATGTGCTAGAAGCGCCACCTCTGCAACAGCGAGGTATAAATAATTCTGTAGAAAGTGTAGTTTATCTTTATGATCACCCCGTTCGCACTTTATTTGATTCTGGCGCATCACACTCCTTTATCTCGTCTGCTTTAGTAGAATCTCTGCACCTAAAAACTAGTATGGTAGAGGACCCCTTAATTGTTTCAAACCCAATTGGGGGCCCAGCTCATTTGTCTATGATCTGTTTGGGATTGAAAATTTCTATTCTAAGCGTAGAATTTCAATGTAGTGCCTTTGTTTTGGGCTTTTCGGGATATGGTTTGATTTTGGGCATGGATTGGCTATCCAGTAATGGGGCCATCCTTGATTGTGAGAAAAGGGTTGTTAGGCTCCTAACCCAGCTCGGTAATACTTTGGAAATTTCTTGTAATCCCTCGTATGCGGTTATGCTTAGTTACCTTGAATCGCTAGATGCCTCTGTTGAAAATTTGCAATCAGTTAGTGTAGTCCGGGAATATACGGATGTCTTCGAAGAGGTGAAGGGCTTGCCTCCGAAGCGAGAGATAGACTTCCGCATATACCTTGTAGATAATGCAAAGCCCGTTGCGTTGCCCGTTAGACACATGGCTCCGCGAGAAAGGAAAGAGCTCAGTAAACAGATTAAAGAGCTTCTAGAAAAGGGGTTCATTAGGAGGAGCATTTCAGAATGGGGCGCTCCAGTGGTGTTCGCTACAAAGGCGGATGGTTCATTCCGTCTATGTGTTGACTATAGGGAGCTCAACAAGCTAACGAAAAAGAATAGGCACCGTCTCCCTAGAATTGACGATTTGTTTGATCAGCTTGTAGGAGCGTCTGTTTTCTCCCAACTCGATTTAACGACCGGTTTTCATCAGCTAAGGGTGGCTGAAGATAGTATCGATAAAACGGCATTCAGAACCCCAGACGGCTTCTTTGAATGGCTTGTCATGCCTTTCGGCTTGACAAATGCACCTGCTTACTTCGTGGACCTGATGAGTAGGGTATTCAGAGATTTCCTTAATAAGTTCGTAGTGGTCTTCGTAGACGATATCCTTATCTTCTCAAAGAGTGTAGAGGAACATGCTCAGCACTTAAGGGCAATCATGGAAACTCTGCGAGTCCATCAGCTAAAAGCCAAATTCTCCAAATGCCACTTTTGGAGAGAAGAAGTGAGGTTCCTTGGGCACATAGTATCCAAACAAGGGTTAGCAGTGGACCCTGCTAAGGTAGTGGCGGTACAGGATTGGAAGACACCAAGGAATGCAACTGAGGTCCGAAGTTTTCTAGGACTAGCAGGTTTCTATCGAAAGTTCATAAAGGATTTTGCGAAAATCTCAGCTCCGCTCACGAAATTGACCAAGAAGAATCTAGTGTTCAATTGGGACTTGGATTGCGAGTTTGCTTTCCAGCGACTGAAAAGGACTCTTACAACAGCCCCAGTTTTGACGTTGCCAGATGGAAGCAAGATGTTCACCGTTTATACAGATGCATGTGGGATAGGGCTAGGCGCCGTCTTAATGCAAGAAGGAAGGGTAGTAGCTTATGGCGGGAGGCAGTTGAAAGTGCACGAAAGGAACTACCCGACCCACGATCTTGAGTTAGTTTCCATCGTCTTTGCACTCAAGTCTTGGCGACACTATCTCCTAGGTGAGAAGTTCGAACTTTACACTGACCATAAATCGTTGAAATATCTTTTCTCGCAGAAAGATCTTAACTTGAGGCAACAGAGATGGATGGAGTTTCTTGCCTCGTACGATTTCGAGATCTCCTACACTCCGGGCAAAGGCAACGTAGTGGCAGACGCGTTAAGCCGAAAGAAACTGACCTTGAGCCCGCTGTTTGTTGAAAGACAAAGCCTAGAGTTTATACCCAGCTTCGACTTTAGGCCTTCCTCCGATTTTGTACCAGGCTTGCTAGCATCTCTCGAAGTGCGCTCGACTTTAGTGGACTCAATAGGGACAGCACAACGCGAAGACGCTCAGCTTGTGGAAACGATTGATAGGCTAATTAGGGGTGAGACTTCAAGTCACCTCAACAGATACTCCATCGACGATAAGGGTTGGCTAAGGCGAGACGGAAGACTATGCGTCCCACAGACAAGGGATTTAGTAAAGAAGGTTCTCGAGGAAGCACATCACTCCAAGATGACGATACACCCAGGCGGAGATAAAATGTACAAGGACATAAAAAGAACTTTCTTCTGGAACGGCATGAAAAAGGACGTGGCAGAATTCGTTTCTAAGTGTATGGTGTGCCAACAGGTTAAGGCGGAACAGAAAAAGCCTGGCGGACTGCTACATCCTCTAGAGGTCCCGCAGTGGAAATGGGATTGCATCTCAATGGACTTCATCGATGCGCTGCCTAGGTCTAGGAGAGGCAACACTAGCATTTGGGTAATAGTGGATAGGCTTACTAAAAGCGCCCACTTCTTACCTGTCAAAAGTAAAAGAACTGCATCATCTCTAGCATCTCTTTACCTCAAGGAAATTGTCTGACTCCACGGAATACCATCCAGCATTGTTAGTGACCGAGACCCTATCTTTACAAGTGAGTTTTGGAGGAGTCTGCAAGAAGCAGTAGCAACACGGTTATGCTTGAGCACAGCCTATCATCCCCAAACTGACGGCCAAACAGAAAGAGTGAACAGAGTTTTGGAGGACCTTCTAAGACTGTGCGTCCTTGACTTCGGAAGGACATGGGAAGACCATCTTCCTTTGGTGGAATTTGCCTACAACAACAGCTATCAAGCAACCATCGGAATAGCGCCCTTCGAAGCTTTATATGGAAGACCGTGCCGATCGCCCACTTGTTGGTGGGAGTCTGCTGATAAACTCATACTTGGACCAGATATGATCCGAGAGACTTCTAGAAAAAGTAGACTTAATACGAAGAAGGATGAAGACGGCCCAAGACAGACAAAAGTCCTACGCCGACAAGAGAAGGACCGACCTTGAATTTGAGGTTGGAGACAGAGTTTTTCTTAAGGTATCTCCGCTAAGGAACGTTGTTCGTTTAGGAACCACAGGAAAGCTAGCACCATGGTTCGTAGGGCCATTCCCTATCATCGAGAAAATTGGGAAAATGGCCTATAGATTAGAGCTACCCGAAAAGCTGGCCGGAGTTCACAACGTTTTTCATGTTTCACATCTCCGAAAATGTCTACATGAGTCTGCTGAAGTGGTAGAGCCAAATTTCCTAGAAGAAGCTGAAGTGAAGCGCGAAGCAACCGTGAGGAAAGTTCCAACCCGCATATTAGGAACGGAAGTGAAGAAGCTACGCAACCGCGAAGTCAAGCTCGTCAAAGTTCAGTGGAGCGACGCCGAGGGAGACGCGACTTGGGAAACTGAAGCTAGAATACGCACTGCCTACCCTTTTCTTTTCGAGGGTACATCCTTGATCTTTCTTTTTCCTTAAATTGCGCTTTTATCTATCTTTTTAGGTATATTTCCTCGACCTTATCTTTTAGGTAGAAGCCCTTTGAATGAAAACATGTAATTGAAACATGTTATGGATGATGGTTGCAAGTGGTTGCAAGTGATTGCTAGTGGTTGCTCGTGGTTGCATATACACACACAATCTAGGTTTTAGATCGGCTCAGTCACTTCATATTGCATATGCATATATGTTTGCATTCGTATATGGTTGAACTTTAATGTGTTGGCATATGGATGTTGCATTTGTATGAATGATTGTGTACTCATGTAGAATCATGAATAGGAAAATTTGCATACATAATGGATTCATGGCACCTACATAATTCGCATTAAGGAGGTCAACTGAATCAGTAGACCGCCTGATTTTGCATTAGATAAGTACATGTACACACACACTTCGCATATGATCATGAAGCATTAGAAGTCTTTTAAGGACAATGGATACTCGTGTTTGATGGATGAGTAGATGGATGTTTGGATGTTAGGATATATATTTTTCCTAAACTTTAAGATTTCGGGGACGAAATCCTTTTAAGTGGGGGAGAATGTAACACCCCGTGTATTCTATAACAGTGAAATTCACAAATTAAAGTATAGTTAATTACAAATCAAAGAATTAAGGGAAACGGGCTATGCCATTGTGTTCGTCTCGGAAAATTACGTGAAATAGAGTCCGAGTTTTCCAAAATCGGAGTCCATATGACCAAGTTATGGCCCGTCAAAGTTTTCAGAAAATTTCAAATTCATAAAATAGCTCGAAGATTCAAATTTCAAACACGCAGGGAGGCAGGGAGGGAAAGTTCCCGCCCAGGACAAGTCGACAGGGGTGTCGACTTGCCAGTCGACACCCCCCCCTCCCATGTCGACTGCCCAGTCGACACGGGTGTCGACTTGCAGGTCGACCTGCTTGGTCGGCCTGGCTGGCCTGGTCTGTGCTGGGTCCGAATTTCTGAGGCTTGCTTTGTCACGAGGGCTAGGTGTCAGCTCCTGATTGGTCTCTCTTTCAAATGAATGGCTACGATTAACCCAAGCTACATCGACGGTCCTAATCAATTCATAAACTCTATAAAAATGACCCTAGACTCTACCTAATCTATTCATTCAAAAATAAGAATGAGGCCATCATGCTGCTGAGGAACGACTAGGAGTAGCCACCAATTTGAGAGACAATTAGGAGACAAACTCTAAAGCATAAAGCAACTACAAGTTAAACTTAAACAAATCAAATCAATGCCTACATCAAAGGAATAGCATCTCCAAATCCAGAATTCAGATTCCTGAATTGAAGAATTCGTCACACGATTGTAAGTAGAGTACTATTCCGATGAGAATAAATAACTGTGTTTGATTTGTGTAAAATGAGAATTACACTTGATTTGTGGTGATAGTAATTCATATTTGTGTGTTGCTATGATTCTAATCGATTTGGAATGTTGTGATATAACGATTGGATATTCGCAAGTATGTAATTCATGATAAAAACTACATGTTTGCGGTAGTTTATTTGAGATTCATGCAAGTATACGATTGGATATTCGCAAGTATGTAATTCATGTTGAAGCTACATGTTTGTGGTTGTTTAATTGAGATTCATGCAAGTATGTGGTTTTGCTACTATGCCAACATAATGTATATTTTCGTACAAAATCACTTTGTGTGTAATTGGATCAAATTTGGGGTATTATGATTCATATGAAATTATGTTGGAATTGGCATCATGATCTATGTATAAAACCATACTTTTGTATTAGAAACAAAAGTAAGCCTCTTTGTGAACTTATGTTGATTTTATGAATATGACTAGGCTATGTTTGGTGTTATGCCTAATTGAAAAAAACATGTTAGGCCTATATTGTTAACAAGAATTATATGATAATATATGTGACACATAGCTAAGTTAGATTTACATTCCAATTGCAAGTTTGCATGAATAAAGTAAAAACCATGATTTCATGTTTAGGAATATTTATGCCATGATTACATGAATAGATCAAAAACCATGATTTCATGTTTGGGTATATTTGTGCCATGATTATGTGAATAGATTAAAAATCATGATTAAGTTGGAATAATTCTAGTTGAACTATACTTTTGTATTAGTAACAAAAGTAACCACCTTTGTAAACATATAGTAATTTTATAAACATGATTTGCTTATGTTTGACATTATGCCTAAGTAAAAATATAGGTTTATGTTGTAGTTAAGACTATGTGTCAATAATGATATCTAATTTAGTTAGATTCTTAACTTAACTACAAGTTTACATGGTTTGATTCATGTCACTTATGCTTTATGACCAAAGTATATGTTACCACAATGCAAGTACACCAGTTTCTATTTTGTAGTTCCAACGTTATGTTGCAAGTTCATGTGTTCACATTCCCCTTTTTGTGTATATAATCACGTTTTAAGCCTCCCCTTCTTTCACGTGGCTAAGTTGGGCTTAAAAGGCTAAGCCCAACATATATTATAATAAACGAACGTATTAAACGGGGGAAATAGCGTTGGGCCAAATTAATTAATAAATGAAAATATAAAAGTAGATGGGCCCAAATTCAAGAATGGGTTAGGCCCATGATTGGTGTAAACCTTTACACCATTAGCTTAAATTGATTTTGAATAATGGGCCGCAAATATTTACATATAAGAAAATAAAGAAAAGAGACAAAATATGTAAATGTAGAAAATACGATGTGTTTAACCCGAGGTTGGATTGTGTTGTGATGTAAACCTGCCCGGAACCGCCCGGCTGTCCAGTAGTCACAACAATACCTATCCAATGTGGGTGGTTAAACATGGAGCCCAATAAGGACCCGAGGTTAGACTGAGTTGTGGCGTAAGACTGCCCGGACCCAACCGGCAACAGGCAGCCACAACAATACCTGTCTAATGTGAGAGGTCAAGGCTTTAATAAGACAATTAATGCTGAGTCAGGATTGATAGGATTAAGTAAATTATATTAATACTTAATCAAAATGGAACATGCTAAACTAAACAGACTGATTGGGGGTTAGGTTTATAAAACACTTAACCAACTTAGCATGTTGGCTAGAAATAGAAAAACCTAGTAGCGGGGGACCCTTTTCAGCAGTAACCCTATAAGGTATCATGATACCCTGAAACTAGGCAGGGTGGGGCACGATTACTGGGCTGACTGTAAGAGGTCAAATCGACGGCGGTGGTGCAGCAGTGTAGGTTCTAACGGGGTGCAGGCGTGCACACACTCCGGCGCAGAAAAATAAGGCACTGGGCACCAGTAGCATACCTGTGCATTCTAGGATTGTGTCGGGCCGCCACCATGGGACTTGATACACCCCATGGTGGGACCAGCATAGGTAACTACAACATCGGGGGCCGTAAGACACATGTAACTATGCGAGTAGGAGCCGATCACCATAAAATGGATCACTTCACCCTGATTATGGGGTGCCTGTTGGGAACTAGTTTATATGGGTACAGAGATTAATATGGGGTAAGATAGTATATTCGACCCTAGACAACTTAACTAAGTTTATGGTGCTTTCCCATTTCTAGTTTATACTTATCATACCCTGTTCTTTATTCATAGACTGAATAGTCCTAGACTTACTCAGGCTTTATGTCTGACTCTACTTTTCTTTCGTCTTCTTTCCTTCCGTCCCCCCCCCCCCCCAGGTCCACAGGGAGGGAATACCGCAGCTTGACCAGCCTTCATATCCAGCTTGAAGAGAAAGAATGTATTGCTTGGATCTTTTCGTTTTGGACTATGGCTTTGGACAGCAATTATGGGACTTTTGCAATTTATTTATGTTTTCTTTATGCTTCTTTAAATAATGTAATCAAGACAGTTATGAAGATGTTATGTTTTTTGGAAGTATTGTAAAACAAATTATGGCATGGATTGTGTAACACATATGTTAATGAAATAAAAGTTGTTGTTTTCCGCTGTTCAAAAATATGTGTTCTTATATCTGTCTTGTATATCTGTGACTTATACTTATAAACCTCCACCAAAATTAGGGCATTCCCTTTGAGAGTGACCCTAACGGAGGTGGGGTTTTTCAACCAGTCTTTATAACTGACCCCGTTTTGTTTCGCCTCTTGTCTTCTGTTTCCCCCCCAGGTTAGAGGGAGGAAATGCTATTGTTAGTTTGGACTTCTTCTGTTTGAAGGTCATCACGCATGGCTTGGACTTCTCTTGGCTATGGCTACTTTACTGTTTTACTTGGGGAATAATTTATGAAATGGTTTTATGCTTCTTTATTATTGCAAGACAGGTTTTGATGTAAAAGGCTTTTAGACCTTATTTTATAAGGTAATGAAATTTGTTTTACTTCCGCTGTTATATATATATATATATGTTCTGTCTTGTAATATTTCTGTGTATGTTTACCAATAATACCCCTCTAAAGCTAGTGCATTCCTTTGCGAGTGACCTTAGCGGAGGTGGGGTGTTACATTTGGTATCAGAGCAGAAGGTTACCAGACTGGGCAAAAGTTTTTAAAAACCTTCTGAAAACTATTTGAAAAACCGTTTACAAAGAAGCATTTTTCAAGAAAAGTTTTTAAAGGCTATTCCCCAAAAGCCATTGGCACTATCCTTTGTTCCCTTGATCGAATCTCTTTTCCCTTTCTTTCCTCCATCTGGAGTCACAGTAGTTTTAACTGCGACTAATCCTTGTCTAGCTACGTAAGTGTTTTCCCGTACGATGGAGGAAGTTCTCGAGAGACCGGTTACCGAAGTTATAAGAAGGGATAATAAGAACAAGGATAAAGGACGCGAGCTTAAGGATAAGCAACTGTTGCTATGGCTTAGTCCATCAAGGAGGACAAGGACAAGATCATCGGAGAGGGCAATTGTACGCTCCCATTTCTAGGGTACCTAAAAGAAATGGTACCGTTTCTGGTAAAGGTTTAGTCGTTCTTTACTATCATCCCGTCCAGACTTTGTCTTGATCATCGTATCATTTAAGTCTGCTTGGATAGTTGAGTCTCTGCACCTTAGTACTAGCATGGTAGAGGATCCCAGTTTTTGTCCCAAAATCTGGTTGGAGAGTCGGTCCATTTATCCGTGACTTGTTGGATTTGAGAACGTCTATGCCAAGTGTTGAGATTAGAAGCAATACTTCTATTGTTAAGCTATGGATGGATTCTAGGGGTTAAGTGGTTATCCAGTAAGGGATACCATTCTCGGTTTTGAAAAGAGGGTAGTCAGACTCTTGGCTTGCTTTGGTAATACCTTCGAAGTCTCGTGTAACCTTTTAGGTTCTGTCATGGTTAGTTACCTAGAATCTCTTGATGCATTTATCGGAAATCTCTGATCCAATCGAGTAACGTCCGCCAATAAGACGGATGGTTCATTCCGCTTAAGCATGGGTTATAGGAATCACCCTAGTAAGTGCACGTGGTAACATAAATTGGCATTGGTAAACGAGATCCAGAATTCACTAGTGAATTTTGGAGAGCTTGCATGAGTACGTAGATATGGTTGAGCCAAGTATACTAGGGAAAGAATAAATGAAAGTGGAACGAGAGGCGACAGCGAAAAGAGTTCCGACTCATACCTTGGAAATAGGAATCAAGGAGCTACGAAACCATGAAGTCAAAGGCGGTCAAGGCACAATGGAATTAAGTTCGTGGAAATGCGGCTCAGACGGGCGCATCATGTCTCTTTTTAAGAGTGTATCTTAGATCCTTGGTTCACCTGTAGAGCTTACTTGCATTCTATCGCTTGGTGGATATCCTCTCGGCCCTGTTTCTGTTACAAACCCCGTAAGGAGTTTGTCTTGTTTATCTCCTCGATCTTATCTTGGGAACCTTAGATAGAACTCTATGGATGTAAACATGTATTTGAAACATGTTATGATTGATATGGTTGCAAATGGTTGCTCGTAGATGCGCGAATACACATTAGATACTAGATTGACGCGGTCATGTTTCATGTTGCATATGCACGAGTATTTATACTTGTTTATGGATGAAATTGAATGTGTTATCATGAGGATGTTGCATATGAATGAATGTTTGTGCACGCATATAGTACTTATATGACTAGGACTATTCGCATACATGTTGGACTCATGGCACTAAACATATTTTGCATTAGAAAGATCATTCAGGCCTGATCATTAGCATTAGCTAAGGAGCATATACACACACGTTCTGCATATGTTCATATGGCATTAGAAATCGTCTAAGGACAATGATGCCAGTGTTTGATGGTTTGAGTAGATGGTTGTTTGGTTGGTAGGATACGTTCTTCTTAACTTAGAGATTTCGGGGACGAAATCCTTTAAGGAGGGGAGAATGTAACACCCCGTAATTTGAACATAAAAATTCACAAATTAAAGTATACTTAATTAAGTGAAATGGGTTGCGCAGAGAAATATATATATATTGATATATATATATATATAATTGAAAATTTAATAAATAAATATGCAAAAATGTTCAAAACAGCGAATTGGGAGAGGGGAATAACCGAACCGGCCGATTTTTGAGGTCGACCCGAGCTTGCTGGGTCGACTGGGGGTTAATCCAGGGTGTTTGGCTGTCAACCCATTGGCCGATTCGCTCGAATGCAGATTTTGCATTTGAATGGTTCTCATGGTTCAGGTTTAATCTAAAGGCCCTAAATGGTTCCTACATGTGACTTCTTCCCCAAGACATGCTTTAAAGGCGAGGATTGGTTCTAGGGTTTATCCTATGGCTAAAACTATCCTAGTCTTCTATAAAAAGACCCCTAACCCTCTCCTAAAACCCTCATAAATTGATCCTACAACTAAACTATGCCAAAATGATTCCTCATCATGGCCTCCACTTCAACCCATGGCCTCCATCTTCTTCTTCATGATAGCTTAAGTGTTCTAAGCTAGTTTCAAAGTAAAGGAGCCTCTTTTCTTCATTCATGAGAGATTCTATGATCATTTGAGTGATTTCATGTTTGTATGAGAGTTCATAAGTTGCATTCTAGCCAAAGTTGCAACCTTTTCTTGACCAAAAAGCAAGGATCTTGCATGAGAGCTCATAAGCTTCATTCAAAGCCAAAGTTGAAACCTTTCTTCTTCAAAGCAAGGATTTTTATTGATATTTGCTCAAGGGTTTCATTTGGAGCTTGTTCTTTTGGGGTTTTTGGGTGATAGCATGAATGGCTTCGTCTCAATCTTTGTTTTATATGTTGATTTGTGCCTTCATAGCATTGTAAGCCCCCTCCTACTCTTAGATATTAACTATAAAGTTAAATGAATGTTGCAAGTTTGGGTTAGATCATTAAGTATGATACATGCTATCATGTTATGCAAGTCTATAAAGTCATTACCTTGATCTTGTGGGTTAAAAGCTATAACCTTTATGTTGAAATGTTGCATTATGCAACATGAGAACCCTCATAACCTTTAGGTTAACTTGCATATGAAGTCATAATCCTTATGTGATGTTATATGCGAGTTACTTGTCATCATTTCATGTCATCTATGACCATGTATCACCTATTTGCCAAGTTTGAATGTTATGCATGTTTTTGAGGCTTGACAATGTAACATGCAAGTTTGTGAGCACATTTATGCCTCATTTCCACCATGTTTAACTTGTGGCCTTATACCCTTTTTGTCATGCCTTTGCCAAGTTCCTTCTTTAAATCCATTATGCGTTGTTGTGAATGTATATGCGAGTTTAAAAGCGTTGGGGTTAGGTTATGGGGAAACTTTAATGACATGAAACATGATTTGGGTAAGTTGGTATAAACGTGACAACATGTAACTTTGGCTATGAGCATGGGACTTGGAAACTTGGCACGTATGGGTTGTAAGTGTAACAAGACACTAGACCAAACATGAAAATGGCCAACTCGAGGTTGGGTTGAGTTTGTAGCATAAATCTACCCGGACCCGCCCGGCTTAACTACTGGCTACAAACAATAGGATCCAATGTGAGAAGTTGGTCATGTCGCACTTAAGACCCGAGGTTAGAATAGGTCGCGGTGTAAATCTACCCGGACCCGCCCGGCTTAACTAGTAACCACAACAAAGTCTAATGTGAGAGGTTGAAAGTGCATTAATTAAATTAATGCCACATGATAAGGTTAAGTAAATTTGACTAATGACATTTAACCGATATGACACAAATGGGTAGGTTAAGTGGGACTGGGCTTGATTTCTTAATGACACTTAACCATACAAGACAGTTAGGGGATGGGGTTAAGTAATTTATGCTTAACTAATCTAAACACGGTAATTAGATGGGGTTTGAAACACCCCACCTCCGTTAGGGTCACTCTCAAAGGGAATGCCCTAATTTTGGTGGAGGTTTATAAGTACAAGTCACAGATATACAAGACAGAAATAAGAACACATATTTGTAAACAGCGGAAGAACAACAAACTTTATTTCATCAAGTCAAATACGTGTTACAACAACATCCTTTCCAAAAACATAACATAACACTTTCATAATCTGTCTTGAGTACATTATTTTTAAAGAAGCATAAATAAAACATAGATAAACTGCAAAAGCCCCATAGTGGATTGTCCAAAGCCATAGGTCAAAACAGGAAAGTCCAAGCAATACATTTCTCTTCTTCAAGCTGGATGTTGAGGTTGGTCAAGCTGCTGTGTTCCCTCCCTGAGGACCCGGGGGGGGGGGGGGAACGGAAGAAAGAAGACGAAAGAAAAATAGAGTCAGACATAAAGCCTGAGTAAGTCTAGTACTACTTTGTCTATGAATAAAGAACTGGGTATGATAAGTAAAACAGGAAGTGGGCAACATTATAAACTTGGTTAAGTTATCTAGGGTCGAATATACTATCGTACCCCATGTTAATCTCTGAACCCATATAAACTAGTTTCCAATTTGCACCTCATAATCAGGGTGATGTGATCCATTCAATGATGATCGGCTCCTACTCGCATAGTTACATGTGTCTTACGGCCCCCGATGTCTGTAGTTACCTATGCTGGTCCCACCATGGGGTGTATCAAGTCCCATAGTGGCAACCCGACACAACCTTAGAGTGCAAAGGTATGCTACGGGTGTCCAGTGCTTTATTTTTCTGCGCCGGAGTGCGTGCACGCCCGCACACCGTTAGAACCTACACTGCTACACCACCGCCGTGGATTTGACCTCTTATAATCAGCCCAGTAATCGTGCCCCACCCTGCCTAGTTTCAGGGTATCCTGATACACCTTTTAGGGTTACTGCTGAAAAGGGTCCCCCGTTACTAGGTTTTCTATCTCTAGCCAACATGCTAAGTTGGTTAAGTGTTTCCTAACCTAACCCCACCAGTCCGTTTAGTTTAGCATGTTCCATTTTGATTAAGTCTTTAGTTCACTTAATCCTAACAATCCTGACTCAGCCTTAATTGTCTTATTAAGGCCCTGACCTCTCACATTAGACAGGTATTGTTGTGGCTGCCTGTTGCCGGTTGGTTCCGGGCAGTCTTACGCCACAACTCAGTCTAACCTCGGGTCCTTGTTGGGCTCCATGTTTAACCTCCTACATTGGATAGGTATTGTTGTGACTACTGGACAGCCGGGCGGTTCCGGGCAGGTTTACATCACAACTCAATCCAACCTCGGGTTAAACACATCGTCTTTTCTACATTTACATATTTTGTCATTCTTCTTTATTTCTTATATGTAAATATTTGCGGCCCATTATTAAGTTAATGGTGTAAAGGTTACACCAACCATGGGCCCAACCCATACTTGAACTTGGGCCCTTCTATTTTATATTTTCATTCATTAATTCATTTTAACCCAACGTTATTTTCCCCCGTTTTACACGTCCGTTCATATATATTGGGCTTAGCCTTTTAAAGCCCAATTTAGCCATGCGAAAAGGGGAGGCTATGGCGTATACACAAAGAGGGGAAAGTGAGCGCATGAACTTGCATATGACGTTGGGAAATACATAATAGAAATTGGTGTACTGGCATAGTGGTGACATATATTTTGGTCATAAAACATAGGTGACATAAATCAAGGCATGTAAACTTGCATAGGTTTAACTACAACATGAACCTATATTCTTATTTAGGCATAATGTCAAACATAAGCATGGCCTAAATACTTCTAGCATAAACATGGCATATTGTCAAACATAAGCATGGCATAAAATACTTCTTGCATAGGCATGGCATATTGTCAAACATAAGCATGGCATAAAATACTTCTAGCATAGGCATGGCATATGGTCAAACATAAGCATGGCATAAATACTTCTAGCATGAACATAGCATAATTCAACTTAATCATGATTTAAGCCTAATCACATAACGATGGTATAAACATACTTATGCATAAATATTCCTAAACATGGTGTTTGCTTTAAACTTGCAAAAAGGGGATTTTTGAGTCCAACCTAGCCATGTCATCATATAATCCTTTGAAACAAGATAGACTTAATAACGGATTTCAATTATGCCAAATGTCATTCCTAGCCATATTCATAAGTTTGCAAAAGCATGACTTAATACATGGATTATGGTGTCAAAATTCCACATAGTTTCATATGAACTATAATAACCAAACTTGTTTCAATTACTTGCAAAATGATTTATGCACAAAAATATACATCATAATGGCATAATAACAAAGCCCCAAACTTGCATGAATTTCAATTAACTACATACATGTAGCTTCAATATAGATTACACAATTTGCGCAATATTCCAAACGTATACTTGCATAGAACTACCGCATGTAGTTCTTTATAATGAATAACATAATTTTGCACAAATATGAATTACTTCCATTGCCACAATTCAAGCATACACATCAACACAGTTGTTTATTAATACCAAAGTAATACTCTACTTACAATGGTTTGATGAATTCTCTAGTTTAGGGATTGAAGACGCAAATTCCTTTGTTGAATTGATTAGCTTTAGGTTGCTTGAATTGCTTTAGGCCTTAGAACTTTCTCCCTAATCCTTTCTCTAGTCGACGGCTATTCTTTGTCGTTCCTCAGCAACATGGCGGCTATAATCTTATTTTGAATGAATAGATTAGGGTTTAGTCTAGGGTTGTTTATATAGAGGTTAGGAATTGATTAGGACCCTTGATGTTGCTAGGATAGATCATAGCCATACATTAGGAAGAGAGACCAATAAAAACCCGCCACCTAGCCCTAATGACAAAGCAGACCACTGAAATTCGACCAAACACAGACCTGGCCAGCCAGGTTGACTGGGCTCGACCAGGTCGACACCCCTGTCGACAGGGCTGTCGACAGCCCTGTCGACATGGGTAGCCCAGGTCGACAGCCCAGTCGACCTGGGTGGCTAGGCGGGTGTTTTATCCGCCTGGCCCATTGGGCCCCATTTCAAATTATTATTTTATTCTGTTTGAATTTTAAATTTAATTCAAAACTTCCGAAGGCCATATCTTCTTCATACGGACTCCGTTTTTCGAAAACTCGGACTCTATTTCGCGTATTTTTCCGAGACGAACGCAATGGCGTATCCCGTTTCCCTTAGTTCTTTGATTTCAAATTAATTATACTTTAATTTATGAATTTCACAGTTATCGAATTTTCGGGGTGTTACATTCTCCCCCACTTAAAAGGATTTCGTCCCCGAAATCTTCAAGTTAGGAGGAATGTATATCCTAACATCCAATCATCCATCTACTCATCCATCAAACACGAGCATCCATTGTCCTTAAAAGACTTCTAATGCTTCATGATCATATGCGAAGTGTGTGTGTACATGTACTTATCTAATGCAAAATCAGGCGGTCTACTGATTCAGTTGACCTCCTTAATGCGAATTATGTAAGTGCCATGAATCCATTATGTATGTAAATTTTCCTATTCATGATTCTACATGAGTGCACAACCATTCAATACAAATGCAACATCCACATGACAACACATTATAGTTCAACCACATACGAATACAAACATATATGCATATGCAATATGAAGTGACTGAGCCGATCTAAAACCTAGATTGTGTGTGTATATGCAACCACGAGCAACCACTAGCAATCACTTGCAACCACTTGCAACCATTCATACATAACATGTTTCAACTACATGTTTTCATCCAAAGGTTTTCTACCTAAAGATGCGGTCGAGGAAATATACCTAAAAAGATAGATAGATAAAAGCGCAACTTAAGGAAAAGAAAGATCAAGGATGTACCCTCGAACAGAAAAGGGTAGGCGGTACGGATTCTATCTTCAGTTTCCCAAGTCGCGTCTCCCTCGGCGTCGCTCCACTGAACTTTGACGAGCTTGACTTCGCGGTTGCGTAGCTTCTTCACTTCCGTCCCTAAGATGCGGGTTGGAACTCTCCTTATGGTTGCTTCGCGTTCCACTTCGGCCTCTTCGAGGATATTTGGCTCTACCACTTCAGCTGACTCATGCAGACATTTTCGGAGATGTGAAACGTGAAAAACGTTGTGGACTCCGGCCAACTTCTCGGGTAGCTCTAATCTATAAGCCATTTTCCCAATCTTCTCGATGATAGGGAATGGCCCTACGAATCTTGGTGCTAGCTTTCCTGTGGTTCCAAAACGAACAACGTTCCTTAGCGGTGATACCTTGAGAAAAACTCTGTCTCCAACTTCAAATTCAAGGTCGGTCCTCCTCTTGTCGGCATAGGACTTTTGTCTGTCTTGGGCCGTCTTCATCCATCTTCGTATTAAGTCTACTTTCTCTGAGGTCTCTCGGATCATATCTGGTCCAAGTATGAGCTTATCCGTGGACTCCCACCAACAAGTGGGCGATCGGCACGGTCTTCCGTATAAAGCTTCGAAGGGCGCCATTCCGATGGTTGCTTGATAGCTGTTGTTGTAGGCAAATTCCACCAAAGGAAGGTGGTCTTCCCATGTCCCTCCGAAGTCAAGGACGCATAGTCTTAAAAGGTCTTCCAAAACTCTGTTCACTCTCTCCGTTTGGCCGTCAGTTTGGGGGTGATAGGCTGTGCTCAAGCATAACTGCGTTCCTACTGCTTCTTGCAGACTCCGCCAAAACTCGCTGGTGAAGATGGGGTCTCGGTCACTAACGATGCTAGATGGTATTCCATGGAGTCGCACGATTTCCTTAAGGTAAAGTGATGCTAGGGATGAGGCGGTTCTCTTACTTTTGACAGGTAAAAAGTGGGCGCTTTTAGTAAGCCTATCCACTATTACCCAAATACTAGTGTTGCCTCTCCTAGACCTAGGCAGCCCATCGATGAAGTCCATTGAGATGCTATCCCACTTCCACTGCGGGACCTCCAGAGGATGTAGCAGTCCGCCAGGCTTTTTCTGTTCCGCCTTAACCTGTTGGCACAACATACACTTAGAAACGAATTCTGCCACGTCCTTTTTCATGCCGTTCCAGAAGAAAGTCCTTTTTATGTCTTTGTACATTTTATCTCCGCCTGGGTGTATCGTCATCTTGGAGTGATGTGCTTCCTCGAGAACCTTCTTTATTAAATCGTTTGTCTGTGGGACGCTTAGTCTTCCATCTCGCCTTAGTACACCCTTATCGTCAATGGAGTATCTGTTGAGGTGACTTGAAGTCTCACCCCTAATTAGCCTATCAATTATTTCCACAAGCTGAGGGTCTTCGCGCTGTGCTGTCCCTACTGAATCCACTAAAGTTGGGCGCACTTCGAGAGATGCAAGCAAGCCCGGTACGAAATCGGAGGAGGGCCTAAAGTCGAAGCTGGCTATAAACTCTAGGCTTTGTCTTTCAACAAACAATGGGCTTAGGGTCAATTTCTTTCGGCTCAACGCGTCTGCCACTACGTTGCCTTTGCCCGGAGTGTAGGAGATTTCGAAATCGTACAAGGCAAGAAACTCCATCCATCTTTGTTGCCTCAAGTTAAGATCTTTCTGCGAGAAAAGATATTTCAACGATTTATGGTCAGTGTAAAGTTCGAACTTCTCACCTAGGAGATAGTGTCGCCAAGACTTGAGTGCAAAGACGATGGCGGCTAACTCTAGATCGTGGGTTGGGTAGTTCTTTTCGTGCACCTTCAACTGCCTCCCGCCATAAGCTACTACCCTTCCTTCTTGCATTAAGACGGCGCCTAGCCCTGTCCCACATGCATCCGTATAAATAGTGAACATCTTGCTCCCATCTGGCAGCGTCAAAACTGGGGCTGTTGTGAGAGCCCTCTTCAGTCGTTGGAAAGCAAACTCGCAATCCAAATCCCAATTGAATACTAGATTCTTCTTGGTCAATTTCGTGAGCGGAGCTGAAATTTTCGCAAAATCCCTTATGAATTTTCGATAGAAACCTGCTAGTCCTAAAAAGCTTTGGACCTCAGTTGCATTCCTTGGTGTCTTCCAATCTTGTACCGCCACTACCTTAGCAGGGTCCACCGCTAACCCTTGTTTGGATACTATGTGCCCAAGGAACCTCACCTCTTCCCTCCAAAAGTGGCATTTGGAGAATTTGGCTTTTAGTTGATGGACTCGCAAAGTTTCCATGATTGCCCTTAAGTGTTGAGCATGTTCCTCTTCATTCTTTGAGAAGATAAGGATATCATCTACGAAGACCACTACGAATTTGTTGAGGAAATCTCTAAATACCCTACTCATCAGGTCCACGAAGTACGCAGGTGCATTTGTCAAGCCGAAAGGCATGACAAGCCATTCAAAGAAGCCGTCTGGGGTTCTGAAAGCCGTTTTATCAATGCTATCTTCAGACACCCTTAGCTGATGAAAACCGGTTGCTAAATCGAGTTGGGAGAAAACAGACGCTCCTACAAGCTGGTCAAATAAATCGTCAATTCTAGGGAGAGGGTGCCTATTCTTTTTCGTTAGCTTGTTGAGCTCCCTATAGTCAACACACAGACGGAGTGAACCATCCGCCTTTGTAGCGAACACCATTGGAGCGCCCCATTCTGAAATGCTCCTCCTAATGAACCCCTTTTCTAGAAGCTCTTTAATCTGTTTACTGAGCTCTTTCCTTTCTCGTGGAGCCATATGTCTAACGGGCAACGCAACGGGCTTTGCATTATCTACAAGATATATGCGGAAGTCTATTTCCCGCTTCGGAGGCAAGCCCTTCACCTCTTCGAAGACATCCGGATATTCCCGGACCACTCTAACTGATTTCAAATTTTCAACAGAGACATCTAGCGATTCAAGATAACTAAGCATAACCGCATACGAGGGATTACAAGAAATTTCCAAAGTATTACCGAGCTGGGTTAGGAGCCTAACAACCCTTTTCTCACAATCAAGGATGGCCCCATTACTGGATAGCCAATCCATACCCAAAATCAAACCATACCCCGAAAAGCCCAAAACAAAGGCACTACATTGAAATTCAATACTTAGGATAGAAATTTTCAAATCCAAACAGATCATAGACAAATGAGCTGGGCCCCCAATTGGGTTTGAAACAATTAAGGGGTCCTCTACCATACTAGTTTTTAGGTGCAGAGATTCTACTAAAGCAGACGAGATAAAGGAGTGTGATGCGCCAGAATCAAACAAAGTGCGAACGGGGTGATCATAAAGATAAACTACACTTTCTACAGAAGTATTTATACCTCGCTGTTGCAATGGTGGCGCTTCTAGCACATGAACCTGTGCCCCTGGGGTGGATCCAGTGCCCTGCCCCTGTCCTCGTTTCCTTGGGCAGTCCTTAGCCCTGTGGCCTGTCTGACCGCACGAAAAGCACCCACCATTCTCCTTAGCCTTCTTCTTCCGGCAGTCCTTTACTAAGTGCCCCACTTTGCCACAGAAATTACACTTCCTCTTCTCTTTGTTGCCCTTTCCGCCCTTCTTGAAGTCTGTCTTCTTAGGCTGCAAACCCTCTTTCTTCCCTTGAGAGCTTTCTGCTTTGGTCTCCTTCTTGCCCTTGTCCTCTTCATTCAGCAATGCCATTTGCACCAATCTTTCATACGTGGCTCCCATGGGTATATGGGTCATGGCCAAACTATGTAATGGCTCATTTAACCCCTTGACGAAACGGAGAGCCTTCTTATGCGGGGTGTTGACTAGGTCAAGCCCAAACCTAGCCAGCTCATCGAACTGATTCACATACTCTCTGACAGTCTTGTCCCCTTGCTTAAGAAATAAGAATTTTTCCAACTGCAAACTTCTTTCTGCATCTGAGAGAAACTTAGTCTCAAATCTTGCCCTAAAGTCCTCCCATGTATCCACTGGTCTTTCAGCATTGGTGACTTCCCACCAGTAGGAAGCCTCGCCCTTCAATAGCCACACCGCTAGTTGTACCTTTTGTCTATCTTCTACCTCAAAGATGATGAATAGGTCCTCCGTTTCTTTTAGCCAATTCCTAGCTGCTACGAAGGACTCAGTTCCATGGAAATCCCTTCCTCCCATAGCTTTAAAATCTTTACATATCTTAGCGAATGTGTTTCCCCGTGGAGGAGGTGGAGGAAAAGGTGCTGCTGCGGCTGGATGATTCCCTTCAGCTGGAGGAGGAGGAACGGTAGGACCTGGCTGAGTGGCCCTTGCTTCTAAGAAACGTCTAAACCAACCAGGTATGGGTACCCCTTCAGGCAAGTTAAGTTCTTGGGACATGCTGAAACAAAAAAAAAGGATAGATTCAAAACGAAGGATAAGAGATAATACCTATGGCTTTGGGGAGTGGACTTTGCCTTTTTAGAATAAAATAATATTTTTCTTTTAAAAATGCTTCTTTAAATTTCCTTTTTGAAAATAATTTTTCAAAACTTTTTATCTTATCTGGTAAACCTATGCTCTGATACCAAGTGAAACACCCCACCTCCGTTAGGGTCACTCTCAAAGGGAATGCCCTAATTTTGGTGGAGGTTTATAAGTACAAGTCACAGATATACAAGACAGAAATAAGAACACATATTTGTAAACAGCGGAAGAACAACAAACTTTATTTCATCAAGTCAAATACGTGTTACAACAACATCCTTTCCAAAAACATAACATAACACTTTCATAATCTGTCTTGAGTACATTATTTTTAAAGAAGCATAAATAAAACATAGATAAACTGCAAAAGCCCCATAGTGGATTGTCCAAAGCCATAGTTCAAAACAGGAAAGTCCAAGCAATACATTTCTCTTCTTCAAGCTGGATGTTGAGGTTGGTCAAGCTGCTGTGTTCCCTCCCTGAGGACCTGGGGGGGGGGAACGGAAGAAAGAAGACGAAAGAAAAATAGAGTCAGACATAAAGCCTGAGTAAGTCTAGTACTACTTTGTCTATGAATAAAGAACTGGGTATGATAAGTAAAACAGGAAGTGGGCAACATTATAAACTTGGTTAAGTTATCTAGGGTCGAATATACTATCGTACCCCATGTTAATCTCTGAACCCATATAAACTAGTTTCCAATTTGCACCTCATAATCAGGGTGATGTGATCCATTCAATGATGATCGGCTCCTACTCGCATAGTTACATGTGTCTTACGGCCCCCGATGTCTGTAGTTACCTATGCTGGTCCCACCATGGGGTGTATCAAGTCCCATAGTGGCAACCCGACACAACCTTAGAGTGCAAAGGTATGCTACGGGTGTCCAGTGCTTTATTTTTCTGCGCCGGAGTGCGTGCACGCCCGCACACCGTTAGAACCTACACTGCTACACCACCGCCGTCGATTTGACCTCTTATAATCAGCCCAGTAATCGTGCCCCACCCTGCCTAGTTTCAGGGTATCCTGATACACCTTTTAGGGTTACTGCTGAAAAGGGTCCCCCGTTACTAGGTTTTCTATCTCTAGCCAACATGCTAAGTTGGTTAAGTGTTTCCTAACCTAACCCCACCAGTCCGTTTAGTTTAGCATGTTCCATTTTGATTAAGTCTTTAGTTCACTTAATCCTAACAATCCTGACTCAGCCTTAATTGTCTTATTAAGGCCCTGACCTCTCACATTAGACAGGTATTGTTGTGGCTGCCTGTTGCCGGTTGGTTCCGGGCAGTCTTACGCCACAACTCAGTCTAACCTCGGGTCCTTGCTGGGCTCCATGTTTAACCTCCCACATTGGATAGGTATTGTTGTGACTACTGGACAGCCGGGCGGTTCCGGGCAGGTTTACATCACAACTCAATCCAACCTCGGGTTAAACACATCGTCTTTTCTACATTTACATATTTTGTCATTCTTCTTTATTTCTTATATGTAAATATTTGCGGCCCATTATTAAGTTAATGGTGTAAAGGTTACACCAACCATGGGCCCAACCCATACTTGAACTTGGGCCCTTCTATTTTATATTTTCATTCATTAATTCATTTTAACCCAACGTTATTTTCCCCCGTTTTACACGTCCGTTCATATATATTGGGCTTAGCCTTTTAAAGCCCAATTTAGCCATGCGAAAAGGGGAGGCTATGGCGTATACACAAAGAGGGGAAAGTGAGCGCATGAACTTGCATATGACGTTGGGAAATACATAATAGAAATTGGTGTACTGGCATAGTGGTGACATATATTTTGGTCATAAAACATAGGTGACATAAATCAAGGCATGTAAACTTGCATAGGTTTAACTACAACATGAACCTATATTCTTATTTAGGCATAATGTCAAACATAAGCGTGGCCTAAATACTTCTAGCATAAACATGGCATATTGTCAAACATAAGCATGGCATAAAATACTTCTTGCATAGGCATGGCATATTGTCAAACATAAGCATGGCATAAAATACTTCTAGCATAGGCATGGCATATGGTCAAACATAAGCATGGCATAAATACTTCTAGCATGAACATAGCATAATTCAACTTAATCATGATTTAAGCCTAATCACATAACGATGGTATAAACATACTTATGCATAAATATTCCTAAACATGGTGTTTGCTTTAAACTTGCAAAAAGGGGATTTTTGAGTCCAACCTAGCCATGTCATCATATAATCCTTTGAAACAAGATAGACTTAATAACGGATTTCAATTATGCCAAATGTCATTCCTAGCCATATTCATAAGTTTGCAAAAGCATGACTTAATACATGGATTATGGTGTCAAAATTCCACATAGTTTCATATGAACTATAATAACCAAACTTGTTTCAATTACTTGCAAAATGATTTATGCACAAAAATATACATCATAATGGCATAATAACAAAGCCCCAAACTTGCATGAATTTCAATTAACTACATACATGTAGCTTCAATATAGATTACACAATTTGCGCAATATTCCAAACGTATACTTGCATAGAACTACCGCATGTAGTTCTTTATAATGAATAACATAATTTTGCACAAATATGAATTACTTCCATTGCCACAATTCAAGCATACACATCAACACAGTTGTTTATTAATACCAAAGTAATACTCTACTTACAATGGTTTGATGAATTCTCTAGTTTAGGGATTGAAGACGCAAATTCCTTTGTTGAATTGATTAGCTTTAGGTTGCTTGAATTGCTTTAGGCCTTAGAACTTTCTCCCTAATCCTTTCTCTAGTCGACGGCTATTCTTTGTCGTTCCTCAGCAACATGGCGGCTATAATCTTATTTTGAATGAATAGATTAGGGTTTAGTCTAGGGTTGTTTATATAGAGGTTAGGAATTGATTAGGACCCTTGATGTTGTTAGGATAGATCATAGCCATACATTAGGAAGAGAGACCAATAAAAACCCGCCACCTAGCCCTAATGACAAAGCAGACCACTGAAATTCGACCAAACACAGACCTGGCCAGCCAGGTTGACTGGGCTCGACCAGGTCGACACCCCTGTCGACAGGGCTGTCGACAGCCCTGTCGACATGGGTAGCCCAGGTCGACAGCCCAGTCGACCTGGGTGGCTAGGCGGGTGTTTTATCCGCCTGGCCCATTGGGCCCCATTTCAAATTATTATTTTATTCTGTTTGAATTTTAAATTTAATTCAAAACTTCCGAAGGCCATATCTTCTTCATACGGACTCCGTTTTTCGAAAACTCGGACTCTATTTCGCGTATTTTTCCGAGACGAACGCAATGGCGTATCCCGTTTCCCTTAGTTCTTTGATTTCAATTTAATTATACTTTAATTTATGAATTTCACAGTTATCGAATTTTCGGGGTGTTACAGGGTTAAGTAACTAAGACTTAACTAATCTAAACACGGTAATTAGATGGGGTTAAGTAATCTATACTTAACTAATCTAAACACGAGAATTCGATGGGGTTAAGTTAAACACTTAACCAATCTAAACTTGGTTATTCAATGGGGTTAAGTAACCAATACTTAACCAATTTAACATGATAATTTAATGGGGTTAAGTAACTTATACCTAACCAATTATACGTGATGATTGGATGAGGTTAAGTAACCTATACTTAACCAATCTAATAGGTGGACCTGATAAGGGTTAAGTCACAAGACCTTTTAAGATTAGGCTTAACCATTGTAATACGATTAGTGGATGGGGTTAAGCTAACCCATACTTAACCAATCAGACTCGATAATCTGATGGGATTAAGATAATCCATGCTTAATCAATCTAACATGAATATCTGATAGGGTTAAGGCAAATAAATACTTAACCAATTTGACTTGATAGGGTTAAGTCATGAGCTTCTTGGTACACTTAACCAACTTGTATGGCTAAGCCTTGAACTTGAGTACTTAGCCAATCTTGACATGATTTGTAGGCGGGTCAAGTCACGAACTTGGATAACAACACTTAACCCATTTGACAAAACCCTAGCTCAAAGGACTAGGCTGGAAATCGTAGTTAACAAGGATAGCGTAAAGAGGGGCTAAGTGGTAAACCTTAGTTAAGGGTAACTAAGTAATAATTCTTAGCTAAGGACATGGGACTAGTTCATAAAGAGATGAGTAACCTGGTACGGTAGGTCATCGCTTAGTATACGAGGAGGAGCAAGTTATCTGACTAGGATAAAAGCTCCAGCGAAGTGGGTGACGAAGTGAAAGCTTCGGGGAACGTGAGGGTACTCTTGGTATCCCTCTGTGAGGTGGCGAGTGGTCCATGAAACTCGGCCTCACAGGGGTTAAGGTCTGCGGTAGAAGAGCCAAGAGTATGCCTTGGTTGCTATGCGAGCGACCTAAAGACTGGGATGGATTAGCGTGGAGTCGACGATACTTGATTTTGCCCCGGGATAGCATGTCGCCGACTACCTACCATCTTTAGTCAATCGTGTACGTACAGAAAGGCAGGGAACTCCCAAAAGACCATATACTAGCTATCAAGTTATGGGTGAGGTTGGCTATCTGGAAGTGGGCATCGATGGGCCTTAGTGTAGTTCTCATACATGATTTTTCTTGGATTGCCTTTCAGTAGTTGAGGGAGGGGTCACGTGGGACCATAGCCACGGGTACAAAAACAGACCTTGATATCTGCATCAGCAGACGACTTAAAGCTCCCGACCGAGTCCCGTATTTCTTGATTTGCCCTGGCACGGAACTCGGATGGCACATTGAGGAACATGTGCACCTAGACATGGAAAACGATTCACGATACATACGTGGGATAAAGGGCGCGGTTGACGGGTGGCATAATCCCTAGTGGCCCTAGGTGGCTGAACCCAAACCGAGACACGGAAACGTTCATTAGGTAGCATAATCCCTAGTGGTCTTAGGTGGCATAAATCCTAAGTGGACACGCGATAGTTCATGGTAAGAAAACATAACTAGATCAAGGGTAGCAGTCCAAAATAACTTTAAGGATAAGATGTTTACATGGGAAAGCCCGTATGGCCTACGGCAAAGGACTAAACTTATACATGGAAAGAAACATACGAGTTGGGAAAACCTACATATGCTATATATTAGGTTGACATCGACCATTACGTGGCGTTGGGCAAGGGACATTCACAGTTAACACATGACGCGGGTTGGGATACTAGTACGAGGGGTGCAGAGCAAATATACATGATATATACCTTAGGATGTTATACATGATAAATACCTTGGGATAGTATACTTGATAGAAACCTGACAATGTGGTACCTTGATTTATCTTGACACCGTAGTTTATCATGACACACTGGTTTATTTTGGTACCGTAGTTCATCCTGTTATTTTTGGTTTAGCTTATCTATCTTGTCATCATACTTATGTTCATCTCAGTTCCTCATGCCAGTTAACTTTACTAGTTTAATATACTGATAGTAGATAGGGCTTACCAGTCTTTATGACTGACCCCGTTTTGTTTCGCCTCTTGTCTTCCGTTTCCCCCCTAGGTTACAGGGAGGAAATGCTATTGTTAGTTTGGACTTCTTCTGTTTGAAGGTCATCACGCATGGCTTGGACTTCTCTTGGCTATGGCTACTTTACTGTTTTACTTGGGGAATAATTTATGAAATGGTTTTATGCTTCTTTATTATTGCAAGCCAGGTTTTGATGTATTTTGATGTAAAAGGCTTTTAGACCTTATTTTATAAGGTAATGAAATTTGTTCTACTTCCGCTGTTTTATATATATATGTTCTGTCTTGTAATATTTCTGTACATGTTTACCAATAATACCCCTCTAAAGCTAGTGCATTCCTTTGCGAGTGACCTTAGCGGAGGTGGGGTGTTACAGAATATAGCTTTGAAATCGAAGAATCGATATATATATATATAGAAATAGAGTTAAAATATATCGAATAATGACGCTGTAGTTCGTATTTTGAAATCGTGATTTCAAACGATTATACCGGGAGATCCGACCATCGGATTTTCCTGAAATCGCAACCGTTGGGTTCGCTTTGGAAAAATCTTTCCAACGGCACCAACTTTGTAAAAATCCAACAGTTGGATTGTCTGGAATGTTTAATTCAAATCTGAAGAAAAACAGCGCCAGAATCGATTATATTTATATATATATATATATATAATCGAATAACGACGCTGCAGTTCGTATTTTGAAATCGAAACTTCAAACGATTATACCGGTAGATCCGACCGTCGGATTTTCCTGAAACTGGAACCGTTGGATTTTTTTTGAAAAGACCTTTCTAATGATGTAAATTTTGTGAAGATCCAACGGTTAGATTTTCAGATATGTGTAAATCAAATCTGAAGAAAAACAGTGCCACGGTCGCGTTATGGCCCGAAGTGTCATTTTGAATAAATTGGCTATTTTAAAATAAATAAAAATAGCGATAAATCGTTATAAAATATTATAAATGATATGGATGTGATTTAGAAATTAACTGAAGGTTGGCTAAGTCGAATGGTTTCCTAGGTGTTGATCTGATGTTGGTTTCGGCCTTCGGGGTTAATATTTGGGAAATCATTCTCTTACTGATTGACGGTTAGTGACTAATGAATTGAAATGATGCGTGTGTATGTTAGTGTTGCACTTGTTAATTACATACGCGAGTTGCTCAGAAAGACCGGGTTCATCCCATTCTGAATAACTGAATCGACGATAAGGAATCGAAGAAGAAGACGAGGGTCGAAGACCGGAGATCTTCACCTCGTTTCGATGGTAACTGAGGTCCGGATTGGGAGGCATCCCCAAATATGGATAATGAGTGGTGATCGTCCAGACGTACGTGGTGATCGATGGGTTTGCGAGGTATTTAGTGCCTCCGGTTTCGTTCAGACCCAGAACGGACTTGTAAATGGATAGTGCGTCTGACATTGGATTTTATTCTGTGTTGATTGATCTCTATTAAATATACATCTGTTTGGCGGCGGAGGATTTATTCTTTTGCTTAACGCCCTTCTCTGAAACCCACGAGTTCAGAAGTTGTATATCGATGGACATTAGTCGCATGGCATGAATTGCTAGTGTGGCATGCATAAGTGGCAAATGATCAGGGCTTTTGTTGAAAAGCAAAGTCTTGTGGTGATGATCAAAGCACCGCCTGTGTGGTGTAGCTTTGTGTATAAAGTAAATTCGCGAGCCTCACACCCCTGTATGAACCAGAAACGGGAGAAGGACCTCAGGGAGGGCATGCGTTTCTTTCTAGCTAGGAGTTGTGTCAGTGTTTTTACACAGCCTAACATTTTACTTATGTGGTTGTTACTATTGCGAGGCGCCTCGGTTAGATCGGACGATCCGTGTCCGATGGAGTCATTCGTTGGCTCATTTGCACCTCATAAGGCGGGGAGACGTATTGCTCAGGCATTTTAATCCACATCGGTGGACTGACCCTGACGATCCAAGGGTCACTCGAGCTCTGATCCTGAGACATGGTAGGCTAGATTGTCTCGAATTCGGTAAGGACTATCTTTTGCCTTGGTTCATGACGGAAATCCAATTTCCAAATACGACATCATGCGGTTTTGATTGTAAATATATATGGCGACATGATATATGGTACCCATGTCGTCTATGATTGATAGTTATGATTCGAAATTGTTTTTGAAACATATAAACACTAGTAGTACTATCAAATGCTTGTTTTATTCGTATCAAGCATATTTTGGCCGTTATAAGGTAAAAACTCTATCCTCCGAGTTGCGTTGCATTATGTGATGGGAACTGAGTCTTATAATGGCTTCATTTTAATAAAAAGCATTGCGATGTTTAAAAGAAATATTTGTTTTTAAAAGGACTGGCAATCCAATGGAGTTAACCCGTTCCACGAAAGTGGCGTGGTCCTGTGATTCGCCATATTACAAATGTGTTGAGTAGATTTCTCATATCAGTCCCATGACTGACTCGTTGTTTGTTTCACTTTCAAACTCGGGTGCCCCTTTTTCTACACGGGCAGCCTTGTATTCAGGTTTAGCTGGTTCTTTCTGGATAGCTGGAGCTGAAGATGGATTCTATCATTTATCTCTTTTTATGCTATTCAGCTCCTATTGTACATTATATTTGTTTTCCGCTGTAGACATTTATGTATAGCTGAACTGTATTTGTACTACGTATGATCCTGTATACTGTGTAACTCTGATGATTACTTTTATCCAGTATATTCTATTGTTCATTATCTGGTGTATTTATTTAATTCTATTCTGCTATTATCTGTTTCTGTGTTATATTCCAAAGATAACCCTTGTCACCGTCAGTACGGGATTTGGGGTCGTCACACGTGGTATCGGAGCTTTGGCTAAGCTTAGTTCTGGAATATAACATATTAACGAGCTCGTCAGAAATAGAAACAGTAGTGTTCTAGGACGGGTAACTCATTACAGATAGGATCAGTAATATCCTAGTATGAGTAGCAGAAGGAAATAACACCTAGATAGACACATTTACATTCAAGTATTTGTCTCTATATTTTGAAATATCTTTTCTGTGACCTGACACTTGATCTGCTATTTGCAGAAGTACTAGACAATGAGTGTCAGAAATAGAAGACGTAATACTAACCCGGATATAGAAGCTCTATTTATGAAATATAGAAATCTTGGTGGAAAACCCTTCTCGGGCGAAATCTATTATGAGAACACAAGCTTGGATTCGTTCGGCTAAGAAAATCTTCGAAGCATTAAAGTTGAGGGATGACCAGAAAAGATTACTGACCTCCTAGGCACTCGAAGTCGAAACTTTGTTCTGGTGGGATTCAGTTATTAAGGATAATCCAGAAGGCGATATCACCTGGGATAGATTCAAAGTGATTTTCCTGGAGAGATTTACTCCTCCCGAAGCGACTGAGCGACAATGTGATGAATTTTCTTATTTGATACAAGGAGATATGACCATCCCAGAATATCATAAGAAATTCAATGAACTTTCTCACTTTGCTCCCCATCTAATTCAGAATACGAAGAGAAAGAATCTGAGATTTATTTACGGGCTTCAAAGGAAATTTCAGAATAAAGTAATGGGGCATGTGAAGCTTCCTTTTTCAGAAATGATTTACATGGCTTATCAGTATGAAGATCTCCATATGAAAGGCATGTTGCGAGACGAAGAAGAAATCAGTTCTAGCAGCAAAAGAAAATTTGAAGCTGATAGCCCAGAGACAAGTGTGCAGCCTGAGGCCAGTACGAAGGCTGAAGTCAAAAAGAGGCCAAAGATCAATCAGAAAAAGGTAAAGACAGTCGTATGTCTAAAGTGCGATCAACAAGGGCATTCGATGAGAAACTATAGATCTTCGAACAGACGAAAGGGTGATGTGTCTAAATCCGGGATGCATTTTCAAGAGAATAGAAAGTGCAGTCAATGCCAACAGGACGGTCATCTTTTAAAGGCCTGCCCGCTATTCATAAAACCTGAAGCAGTACATGTAAATGAAGTGGCAGAAGTGCCTGCATCTTCGTCTGCTCTGGAAAGGCCAGATGTTTTAGAAGGCACGTTATCTGTCAAAGGTATTCCAGTTAAAGTACTGTTTGACATAGGCGCGTCACGAAGCTTCATTGCCAAGAATGCAGCTAAGAAATTAGATTTGAATTTAAAGAAGCTCAAAGAACCAATGACTGTCCAAAATCCGGTTGGGGGTTCCGTCGATCTCAGTTGGGTTTGTGGAGTGCCGGTTTCTTTTTCTCGTTATTGGTTTCCAACCATCGCGGTCGTCATAAATTTTAAAGAGTTTGATCTTATCTTGGGGTTAGACTGGTTGACTAAATATGAAGCTGAGGTCAAATGCGCCGACTGAGTCGTTAAGGCGAAGATTAAATCAGGTGATTATATAACCATTCCCTGTGAAGGTCAGAATGCTAACAGAAAAGACTTCTGGGTAGCTTTAGATGTTTCTCTAGCCCAAATAGAAAATATCTCTGAAGTCATAGAGAATATTCCTGACCTCATCAAAGACATTCCTGTCGTCAAAAATTATGCGGATGTGTTTGAAGAAGTTGTTCGCTTACCCCCGCAGAGAGAAATAGATTTTAAGATTGCTTTAATTCCTAATTCAAGGCCGGTAGTTCACGTTATTCGAAGGATGTCCTTGAAAGAGAAGGAGGAATTAGACAACCAGACACGACAGCTAGTATGGAAAGGTCTGATCGGGCCTAGTTTCTATGATTGGGGAGCAGCAGTGGTGTTTGTCCCAAAATCTGACGGTACTCTACGTCTATGTGTGGATTATCGTGATTTGAACAAGCAGAAAATAAAGAACAAATATCCATTGCCGCGAATAGATGATTTGTTGGATCGATTAAATGGAGCACAAGTATTCTCAAGGATGGACCTAGCTACAGGCCTCCATCAACTTCGAATTACCGAAGAGTGTGTTCCAATTACAACATTCAGAGGTCCCGACTTATTCTATGAGTGGTTAGTAATGCCGTTCGGCTTATGTAACGCTCCTACTTACTTCGTCGATCTGATGAATAGAGTGTTCAGAGGGGTTTTGAATAAATTTGTTCTGGTTTTCATTGATGATATTCTAATCTTCTCTAAATCAAAGGCCGAACATGAAAAGCATCTGGAACAGGTTCTGAAAATCCTCAGAAGGAATGTATTGAAAGCCAAACTGTCCAAATGTATATTCTGGCAAGCGGAAGTAAAATTTCTGGGCCATGTCGTATCAAAAGAAGGAATTGCTGTGGATCCAAGCAAAATAATAGCTATTCAGAATTGGAAACAGCCCAGTACCCCCACTGAAGTCCGCAGTTTTCTCGGATTGGCTAGCTATTACTGGAAGTTCGTTAAAAACTTTTCAAAGATATCAGGTCATTTAACGAAGCTTACGAAAAAGCACTCTAAGTTCAAATGGACTCCAGAAAGTGAGGAGGCTTTCAAAGAGCTAAAGTTAAGATTAACGACAGCTCCAGTGTTAACCATCATTGATGGCAATCAAGATTTGAAAGTCTGGACTGATGCTTCTAGAGAATGCCTTGGCACGGTGTTAATCCAAAGGGGTCAAGTGATTGCTTATGCTAGCCGTCAGCTGAAGCCGCACGAGAAAAAATACGTCACTCTTGATCCTGAGTTATTGGCGATAGTATTCGCTTTGAAAATCTGGAGGCACTATCTTCTGGGTGAGAGATTTGAACTGTTTACAGATCACCAGTCGTTAAAGTACCTGTTCACCCAGAAAGACTTGAATCTGAGGCAGCGACGTTGGCTGGAGTTTCTTGCAGCGTACGACTTTGAAATTATATACACTCCAGGGAAAGCCAATGTCGTGGCCGATGCGTTAAGCCGAAAGAATGAGATGATCGCCAGTTTTATTACCACGACTTCATTGATAGACAAAATATCTGCTCTTCAGAAGGATGATCACTTCATTCAGAAGATCAGAGAGATAATTCAACAAGGCGAACCCTCGAGTTTTCAAGTTGATAATGATGGGATTCTAAGGCTCAAAGGTCGAATCTGTGTCCCTAACATTCCTAAGCTTCGAAAGGAAGTACTGGATGAATGCCACAAGTCAAAACTTAGTATCCATCCGGGAGTAAGCAAAATGTATAATGATATCAAACGCACTTTCTGGTGGAAGTCGATGAAAAGGGACATTTCCTTATATGTTAGCCGATGCCCTACTTGCCAGCTAGTCAAAAGCGACCAACAGAAACTTGCTGGACTGTTACAACCGCTAGACGTTCCTGGTTGGAAGTGGGAACATATTTCCATGGACTTCATTGATGGTCTGCCCAGAACCAGAAAAGGAAATGACAGTATTTGGGTGATCGTAGATCGCTTCACGAAGACCGCCCATTTCATACCTGTTAGATCAAACAGAACTTCTCAGAGTCTGGCGCAGATTTACTTCAAGGAAATAGTTAGACTACATGGAGTGCCGCTCAGTATAGTCAGTGATAGAGATACAATATTTACTAGCAAATTCTGGGAGGCATTTCAAGTAGAGCTGGGAACAAAGCTGAATCTAAGCACCGCTTATCATCCTCAGACAGATGGTCAGACTGAGAGGGTGAATTGTATACTATAAGATCTATTGCGGGCTTGTGTTCTAGATTTCGGTGGGTCATGGGAAGACCATCTATATTTGGCTGAATTCTCATACAATAACAGCTACCAGGCGAGCATGACAATGTCGCCATTCGAAGTATTATATGGTAGACCATGCCGATCTCCTGCTTGTTGGGTCGAACCCGGTAATAGACTTGTGTTAGGGCCTGATATGATCCGAGAAGCTGCCGATAAAGTTGACTTTATTAAGAAGCGATTACTCGCCGCTCAAAGCCGACAAAAGAGCTATGCCGATAGGAGAAGAAGAGATATATCCTTTGCTGTTGGCGACTACGTATATTTGAAAGTATCGCCGATGAGAGGAGTTATCCGGTTCGGTAAAACTGGAAAGTTGGCGCCCAAATTCATTGGTCCGTTTCCTATTCTGGAACGGATCAGAACTCTCGCTTATAGGGTTAAATTGCCCGATTGGTTGCCTGGGGTGCATGATGTGTTTCATATATCTCAACTTCGAAAGCATGTTCATGATCCAGACTTGATCGTGGAAGAAGCAGCTCAGCAGGATATTGAAATTACTCCAGAATTAGTTGTGAGAAGAGAGCCGCTAAAGATCATCGGCAAAGAAACCAAAGAGCTGAGGAACAAAAAGGTTCACTTAGTCAAAGTGCAATGGAGTGGAGTTCCGCGAGATTGTACTTGGGAAACTAAGGAGAGCATTCAGAAAGCTTATCCTAGATGCCGAGTGGATATCTCTGATTGACTCCGGTGCAAGGTATATTTACCATACTTTGCATTACCATTTAATTCTCTACTCTGTTGTTATT
This sequence comes from Allium sativum, assembly GCA_030737875.1. Taxonomy (NCBI): domain Eukaryota; kingdom Viridiplantae; phylum Streptophyta; class Magnoliopsida; order Asparagales; family Amaryllidaceae; genus Allium; species Allium sativum. Next base: position 688,998,715 of record CM060920.1, on the reverse strand, counting down.
TTCTTTCCATGGATGTGCACTTTTAATTCTATAGTCTGGATGATTTTAAAAGAGAATAGGAATTAATTTGTATATTTTTGAAAAGTTAAAAATAATTTGATTGTTGTTTGTGTTGTGTGATAGTAGATTTGATTAATTAAATTACTAAAACGATAGTTAATTTAATCAATAATGGGATAATGGTAGAATTTATTCATTTAAATCACACATTGAACCGAGTTAATAATAGATAGAAATATATATACTTGTGCATTATATATGTTTGAACAGGTAAATGGATTAGCTGTTGAGTAAAGATTTTATTTTGCGTGCCCGACAAATAGGTAAACCTTAATGAGTTGGATGCGAAATATTATTATATCAACTCCTGTGAATGCCATTGGATGCGGAGTGCTGGTTATTCTGTGTGTAAAAATAAACGTCGCCCTAGGATAGTAACAATTAATTTTGAACTACACTGCATGGCATACTTCTGAGGATAGGCATACTTCATCATATACCACATAAGCATTTGGAGCTTGTGTGACGAGGTGGAAGATTTACCATACGAGCGAGAGGCTTGTATGGCGATGACTATATTTTACAGGTTGAACTGATGACTGATATGGACTATTTAAATTGTAACGATAAAATTGCCAGATTAATAAAAACCCCACACGGGTCTGGAGTTGACAATAATCAAGTCTCTCTAGTTATTAGATATGGCACATGGACTATATATTTCCCACACGGGACGACGTGACGAGGATTTATCCTCTGGAGCATTTAAAATACACACTCCCTCAGGCTTTGACAGGGTGACGAGAATTTATTCTCTGGAGTTATTATCAATACACGCTCCCCTGTAAACACCAGAATATATCACGATAAATATGTGTATGCTTGTTAGGATTTATTGGGTACCTACTATGGCCCAATAAATTTCCAAACCTCTCCCCGTACAAAGGAGGTTATGGCGAAATTTTTCGAAAATTCCGGGTGTTAGCCAAATTTTTGAAGAATTTGAAAATTCTCAGAAATTGAAAAGTTGGAGAATGGAAGCCAGATTGGATGTAGAGTTGATTAATCAAACCATTTTCGACTTTGTTCCTTTTCGGGGACGAAAAGTTTTAAGTGGGGGAGATTGTAACGACCCAGAAAATCTGAACCAATTTAAAGACTTTAAATTGGCTAAAATAATGGATTTAAATATTTAAAATAAATATTTTAAATAATAGAGACGAAAAGTGAGTTGAATCGACAATTGAAAACAAATATAATTAATTCTAATTATAAACAAGGCCTGAAAAGGCGCTGCAGTTTCAAAAATTGAATTCAAACTTTGTCGGACAATACCGGGTGCAAAACAAAACGGATTTGAGTGAAACCAAAAATATTTAAATCTGTTAGTGAACACCTTTCTAACGAATCTGAAAAATCGAATTTTCATAGCGGAAAGCAAAAGTTATGGCCAAATGAATTTTCAGAAAGGTCGCTATGGAATTTATATAGCCCGTGAAATTGGCCATTTTGCATATGACCTCGGAATTCGATGAAACCACTTTGTTGGATCCGGGATGTGAAATTATTACTAGGTTTCAAATTTCATAATTTTTGAAGCTACTATGTGAGCGTGGCAAAAGAAAACGTGTTTTGGTCAATTATAGTTAAAAATGATCGACCAGAAAAGGGCCATTTTGCAAACGGTCTCAAAATTCGACAAACTAGTTTTGTTGGGACCGTATCGTCAAAACATAGCTAGATTTATTTTTCTGGAATTTTTCGAATCAGTATGTGGCTCCGGCAAATTGAAATGTATGTTCAAATTAAATATTGAATGTTTTATATTTTAATTTGAAGGAAAACTGACTGAAACAGTCGAATGGGCCTACGAAACATATCCCATTGTGTTCGGAATAGGGGTAAAATGCTAGGGACGACAGTTGTTGGGTTCAAATTGGGGTTCGTGGCATAAAACAAATCATTTTCGAATTAAAAAGATTTAAATAATAATAAAATATAAACTAATTATCTATAAAACCCTCCACCCTCATTCAAGAAACCCTAGCCGCCATCTCCTTCAACCGACGGTCAAAACCGCTCGAAAATAAATTCCCAAATCGCCACCAAATAACATCAAATTAGATCTAGGTTCTGAAGAGTAAATTACAGAGATTCGAGAGTACTTCCATTTGATACGGATATGATCGAATATCGTGGGGGCAATCGCGAGTTCTAGCGTTGGGAAGTGGTTCGGCTTAGGTCGATTTTGGTGGCTGATGGCGCCTTCGAGCACGGCGTGATGGTTGCAGTAGGGGTGGTCACGGTGGCGCGTCGTGGGGTGTGGTTGGATGAAGGTCCGGTTTGACCTGGTGGCGGCGGCGAAGGGATTTCCAGAAGAGCAGATGTCGAGGGTTACAGGGAGTCGATTTTGAAAGAGGTAGCGTTTTTAAATGCTATATTAAGCGTTGTTAATTAGGTTAATTTTAATTTAATTATCCAAATTAGTAAATAACGCCAATATGATCATATCTTTTTCATGTGTTGATGAAATTCAGTGAAACAAGAGACAGTGGACTTGTGTGGATGTCTTCTACATTCTAGAAGAGACCGCATATTTTTCTGAGCCTTCTGCTATTTTTGGTGGAGTGGAACCCAATGTGAGATTTCTAAATTATAAAAGGATATGGAAAACGACGATGTATAAATTATATAGTCGATGTATGAGTTATATAAGCGTTGTACACCTCATGTATAAGCGTTGTATAAGTTGTACGTTCGATGTATAAGTTGTATATGTGTTGTAAAAATTATATATGTGTTGAAACAGAAGTGAATTGCTATATAAATAAATAAATAAATAAATAAATATATATATATATATACGCCCCTCGTCCACAAACCATGGACGATATTTATTGGTTGTGATTGGTGTGAAAATTGATTGATAGCAAATGGTTGATTGGGATTGTTTGTGGTTGATATTGATTGATTGTGGTTGAAAAATACCCATTTGTGGTTGAGAAATATTTGGTTGAAACCACATAGGATTAGTTTGTGGAAATGAAATAAATATATACATGCCGCCTGCGTGCGAACTAGATGCATGATCCCCATTGTCAAAAACCGCGAGGTTTTAAGGTAGAGCGAGGAGCCGTACTAGGGACGGTCCCGGTTTTAACTACCCTGCCGTTATGCTACCGAAATTTTGAATAATATTCATGTGTTTGTATTATTTTCATTTGCTGAAACTATATTTATTCGTTGAATCGAAAACCTTCATGTGTTGAATTGAAATTCATTCGTTGAATAGAAATTCATGCGTTGAATGGTATTCGTGTTTTAAATATAAAAATCACATTTTTATCTATATATAGAAACTATAGAAAACATTCATGTGTTGAATTGAAATTCATTCGTTGAATTGAAATTCATGTGTTGAATGGTATTCATATTTTTAAATAAATTGTTTTATTATAAAAATCCTATTTTTTTCCTATATGAACTATATAAAATAATAGTGTTTTGAAATGAATTGTTTTACAATAAAAATCACATTTTTATTATATACATGAATTGTTAAATATAGTGAAGTGTTGAAATAGAAGACAATTAGATAAAAATATCATTTTTATCAAATGTATGAAAAGAATATATCTTTGAAATCGAAGAATCGATATATATATATATATATATATATATATATATATATATATATATATAGAAATAGAGTTAAAATATATCGAATAACGACGCTGCAGTTCGTATTTTGAAACCGTGATTTCAAACGATTATACCGGGAGATCCGACCATCGGATTTTCCTGAAATCGCAACCGTTGGGTTCGCTTTGGAAAAATCTTTCCAACGGCACCAACTTTGTAAAAATCCAATGGTTGGAATGTCTGGAATGTTTAATTCAAATCTGAAGAAAAACAGCGCCAGAATCTATTATATATATATATATATATATATATATATTTAATCGAATAACAACGCTGCAGTTTGTATTTTGAAATCGAAACTTCAAACGATTATACCGGGAGATCCGACCATTGGATTTTCCCGAAACTGGAACCGTTGGATTCGTTTTGAAATGACCTTTCTAATGATGTAAATTTTGTGAAGATCCAACAGTTAGATTTTCAGATATGTGTAAATCAAATCTGAAGAAAAACAACGCCACGGTCGCGTTTTGGCCCGAAGCGTCATTTTGAATAAATTGGCTATTTTAAAATAAATAAAAATAGCGATAAATCGTTATAAAATATTATAAAGATATGGATGTGATTTAGAAGTTAACTGAAGGTTGGCTAAGTCGAATGGTTTCCTGGGTGTTGATCTGATGTTGGTTTCGGCCTTCGGGGTTAATATTTGGGAAATCGTTCTCTTACTGATTGACAGTTAGTGACTAACGAATTGAAATGATGCGTGTGTATGTTAGTGTTGCACTTGTTTATTATATACACGAGTTGCTCAGAAAGACCGGGTTCATCCCATTCTGAATAACTGAATCGACGAGAAGGAATCGAAGAAGAAGACGAGGGTCGAAGACCGGAGATCTTCACCTCGTTTGGATGGTAACTGAGGTCCTGATTGGGAGGCATCCCGAAATATGGATAATGAGTCGTGATCGTCCAGACATACGTGGTGATCGATGGGTTTGCGAGGTATTTAGTGCCTCCGATTTCGTTCAGACCCAGAACGGACTTGTTAATGGATAGTGTGTCTGACATTGGATTTTATTCTGTGTTGATTGATCTCTATTAAATACACATCTATTTGGCGGTGGAGGATTTATTCTTTTGCTTAACGCCCTTCTATGAAACGCACTAGTTCAGAGGTTGAATATCGATGGACATTAGTCGCATGGCATGAATTACTAGTGTGGCATGCCTAAGTGGCAAATGATCAGGGCTTTTGTTGAAAAGCAAAGTCTTGTGGTGATGATCAAAGCACCGCCTGTGTGGCGTAGCTTTGTGTATAAAGTAAATTCGCAAGCCTCACACCCCGGTATAAACCAGAAACGGGAGAAGGACCTCAGTGAGGGCATGCATTTCTTTCTAGCTAGGAGTTGTGTCAGTGTTTTTACACGGCCTGACATTTTACTTATGTGGTTGTTACTGTTGCGAGGCGCCTCGATTAGATCGGACGATCCGGGTCCGATGGAGTCATTCGTTGGCTCATTTGCACCCCATAGGGCGGGGAGACGTATTGCTCAGGCATTTTAATCCACATCGGTGGACCGGCCCTGACGATCCAAGGGTCACTCGAGCTCTGATCCTAAGACATGGTAGGCTAGTTTGTCTCAAATTCGGTAAGGACTATCTTTTGCCTTGGTTCATGACGGAAATCCAATTTCCAAATACGACATCGTGCAGTTTTGATTGTAAATATATATGGCGACATGATATATGGTACCCATATCGTCTATGATTGATAGTTATGATTCAAAATTGTTTTTGAAACATATAAACACTAGTAGTACTATCAAATGCTTTTGTTTTATTCGTATCAAGCATATTTTGGCCGTTATAAGGTGAAAACTCTATCCTTCGGTTTGCCTTGCATTGTGTGATGGGAACTGAGTCTTATAATGGCTTCATTTTAATAAAAAGCATTGTGATGTTTAAAAGAAATATTTGTTTTTAAAAGCACTAGCAATCCAATGGAGTAAACCCGTTCCATGAAAGTGGCGTGGTCCTGTGATTGGCCATATTATAAATGTGTTGAGTAGATTTCTCATACCAGTCCCATGACTGACTCGTAGTTTGTTTCACTTTCAAACTCGGGTGCCCCTTTTTCTACACGGGCAGCCTTGTATTCAGGTTTAGCTGGTTCTTTCTGGATAGCTGGAGCTGAAGATGGATTCTATCATTTATCTCTTTTTATGCTGTTCAGCTCCTGTTGTACATTATGTTTGTTTTCCGCTGTAGACATTTATGTATAGCTGAACTGTATTTGTACTAAGTATGATCCTGTATACTGTGTAACTCTGATGATTACTTTTATCCAGTATATTCTATTGTTTATTATCTGGTGTATTTGTTTAATTCTGTTCTGCTATTATCTGTTTCTGTGTTATATTCCAAAGATAACCCTTGTCACCGTCATTACGGGATTTGGGGTCGTCACACAATTGGTATTAAATCATTGGTTTTCAAAGTTTTCATAATTTGAAGTTTTGAAAAGTTTAAATGGCAATTTTTGAAGATTTTTATGTCATTAGTTCAAAAATATGCATGTCATTATTATTTCATAAGCCTGCATTTAATTTTATTAAAAAATCAAGTTATCTACCAAATCACTGTGTTGTATAGGAACATATATGTTATATGGCTATTGATGATATGAAACTTGACGGTCAAATGGTGCAAATCAAGAGAGAAAATTGCATACTTGATAGTGGCTATTCGAGACATATGACAGGAAATCTAAATCTACTAAATAATATAGTCTATGAAGATGGAGGAATGGTCAATTTTGGTGATAACTCAAAAGGATATGTGATTGGCATCGCCAATGTCTGTAATTAAAAAACTCCTAAGATTTCTAATGTTTTATTAGTTAAGAATTTAAAACATAACCTACTTAGTATAAGTCAATTATGTGATAATGTTATAAAATTAAATTTGAAAACGATAAATGTTTTATCAAAGGTAATAGTTCAAACATAATTTTCAAAGGAAAAATAAAGAAAAATATTTATATCGAAAGTAAGAAAATTTCAAATGATAATATGTGTCTTTTGGCCAATACAAGTGACACTTGGCTTTGGCATAAAAGATTCGGTCATTTAAATTTCAAAACCAATCTAGAATCTCTAAATTAGATTTAGTTAGAAGATTACCCAAAATGAATTTTAAACTAAATAATTTATGTGACACTTGTCAATTAGGAAAACTAAGTAAAAGTTCATTTAAGCTAAAAGATGAGATTACTACTCCAAATCCATTAGAATTAATCCATATGGATTTATTTGGTCCATCTCAAACACAATTAATAAACCATAGTAAATACTTTTACGTAATTATCAATGATTTCTTTTGATTTACTTCGACCCTTTTTCTCAAACATAAAAGTGGTCCTTTTGATCTATTTAAAACTTTTGCTAAAAGGATCCAAAATCTATTATCTTTAAAAATTAAAACTATACGTAGTGACCACAACGGAGAATATAAAAATGGAAATTTTGAGAATTTCTATAATAAAAAGGGAATTACACATAAATATTCTTTTCCAAGAACTCCTCAATAAAAAAGCAAAGTAGTTGAGCGTAAAAATAGGACGATCCAAGAGTGTGCGAGAACTATGCTTTCTGATAGTAACTTACCAAAATTTTTTTGGGATGAAGCAGTTGCTACACCTTGTTATATTTTAAATAGAATTTTAATTAGACCATTAACCAACAAAACTCCGTATGAACTTCTTTATAATAAGAAAATGAAGATATCTTATTTCATAATTTTTGGAAGTAAATTTTTTATTTTAAATACTAAAGAAAATCAAGATAAATTTGATACGAAATCAGACAAAGGAATTTTTGTTGGATATTCAAATAGAAGTAAAGCATATAGAATTTTTAAATTAAAAACTAATACTATTGAAGAAACTCTAAATGTTTCTTTTGTTGAAAATTATAAAGATTTAAATCAAAATTATAATCATAATAAAGATGAATGCGATAATGTGTAACAACACGGAAAATAAAAACCAATTAATTTTTTTATTTTGGCTATTTTATTGAATTTTGAATATTTAAAATGATTAGTTTAAATAATAAAGATTTAAAATTTATTTAAATCGAAGTTAGAATGTATAAATTTATTTTAATTATACAACAAGCCTGAAATGGCGCGGTAGTTTGAAAATTTGATTTCAAATGAATGTACAGGATTCAAAATAAATCAGATTTCAGTAAAAGAAGAAATATTAGAATCCGTTTAACAATATGGTTCTAACGAATGTGAAAAATCCAGATTTCATAACGAGAATTAAAAGTTATGTCCAGTTTAAAATTAGAAATAGTCGTTATGGAATATAATATAATATATATCCCTTATAAATAGCCATTGTGCAAACGACCTCCATTACCTATGAAACCAGGTTGGTTGGATCCAGAATGTTAATTTATTGCTAGGTTTAAAATTACATTATTTTTGGAACTAATATGTGAGTGTGGCAAAAGAAAACATGTTTTGCCGATTTTAGTTTGAATTGGATCGACCAGAAAAACTCCATTTTTCAAACGGTCTCCAAATTTGACTAAATTAATTTTGTTAGGAATGTATCATCAAAACATAGCAAGATTTATTTTTCGTGAATTTTTTGAGTCAGTATGTGGCCCCAGTAAATTAAAATGTACGATCAAATTTAATAATTAAATGTTTTATATTTTAATTTGAAGAATAACTATATGAAACAGTTGAATGGGCTTATGAGACTATTCCATTGTGTCCGAAATGGGAGTATTTAGCTAGGGGCGACGGTCGTTGGGTTGGATTTTGTAACACCCGTAATTTTAAAACCGGACATAAGAGATAATTAAAGAATAATTAATTATTAAATGAAGAATTAGGTGAAACGGGTTACGCTATTGCGTTCCTATCATAATTCTTCTTGAGATACAGTCTGAGCTTGCGTAAAACGGATAATGTATGAAGAAGATATGGACGAACAAAGTTAGGCAGAAAAACTGGAAGCTGACCAGAATGCACTGGCGCACTTCATAAGTGCGCCAGTACAAAAATGCACTGGCGCACCTGCCATGTGCACCCATACCGATCCAGCACAGAATTCTGGGATGTTCTGTGATGATGTGTCTTCTTCTGAGTGGCCGGATGATGTGTATTTGAGCTGGGTGGCGGAGAATTTATTCTCTTGCTTAACACCCTTCTTTGAGACGTATGAGCTCAGAGGTTATATATCGATAGACATCAGTCGTATGGTGTGAATTGTCAGTGTGGCATGCCAAGATGCAAATGATCAAGGCTTTTGTTGAAAAGCAGAGCCTTGTGGTTGATTATCAAAGTGTAGCTTTAATTAGCATAGCTTTGTGTGTAGCGTTGATTCGAGAGCCTCACACCCCGGTATGAACCAGAAACAGGAGAGGACTACAGGGAGGACATGCGTTTCTTTCTATCAGGAGTAGTGTCATGGTATGGAGCCTAGACATTTTTACTTATGTGGATGAGGGAATAAGGCGCATCGGATTTGAACCCCTAGTGGATCTAAATTTACGCCCCATAGGGCGGGGAAACATATTATTTAGGAATTACTAATCCTCAAACATAAGAGAGGACCAGCCCCAAAAGATCCAAGGTGCAGTTGCGACTAATCATAAGACATGGGCTAGATTGTCTCGAATTCAGTAAGGATGATCCCTTGCCTTGGTTCATGATGGAAATCCAACTTCCAATACGATACCGTGCAGTTTTGACTATAAATCTAGTATGGCAACATCGTATATGGTAGCTATGCCATCTATGATTGATACATTATGATTGAATTTTTTTTTTGAAACATATAGACACTAATAATAATATCAAATCTGCTTTATATGTATCAAGCATATTTTGGCCATTATAAGGTAAAACTTTATCCTCCGGTATGTGTTGCATTGTGTGATGGGACTTGAGTCTTATGATGATTTCATTTTTATAAAATGCATTGCGTTGTTTAAATGATTTACTTTACTTCATGCACTGGAAATCCAATGGAGTAAACCTGTTCCGCGTTAGCAGCGGGGTCCTGTGATTAGCCTTCTTATTAAATAGGTTAAGTAAGATTTCTTATACCAGTCCCATGACTGACTCATAGTTTGTTTCACTTTGCAAACTCAAGTGCCCCTATTTCCCACACGAGCGGCCTTGTATTCAGGTTTTAACAGACCCATTCTAGATAGCTATGGAGCTGAAGATATATCCTATCATTTCTATTATGTTTTTTAGACTTCATTTAGTATTTTATGTTTAATTCCACTGAAGACATTTTATATTAAGCCGAAACTGTATTATGTACTAAGTATGATCCAGTTATGCTGTTTAACTCTGATGTTAATATTATTTCGAGTGTAACTTTGAAGTACTCTATCTGGTGTAACTCTATGATTTTGTTCTGCTATTATTGTTTATGTGTTATATTCTAATGATTATCCTTGCTTTCGTGGCTCGGGGGTTTGGGGTTATCCATTAAGGATAATGAATTAAATGAAATAAATAATGAAATTAATCAACCCAATAAAAGAATTAGACTTTTAAGTGATCTTCCTGTAGAAAATATACTAGGAGATACCGAATCTATAGTTAGAACTGGAAATCTATTAAATAACATGAGTAATATACATTTTTTATCAACTATTGAACCTGAAAATCCAAAGGAAGCATCGTCTAATGATTCATGAATACTTGCTATGCAAGAGGAATTGAATCAATTCACCAGAAATGATGTATGGGAACTTGTTCCTAGGTAAGAGGATAAAACAATAATAGGAACTAAATAGGTTTATAAAAATCAAATTAGTGAACTTGGTGAGGTCACTAGAAATAAAACATGATTAGTTGCTCAAGGATGTTCAATAAGAAGGAATAGATTATGACGAAACCTTTGCCCCTTAGCAAGATTAAAACCTATTAGAATTCTACTTGCTTTCTCTAATGATAATAAATTCAAACTATTTCAAATGGATGTAAAGAGTGCTTTTCAAAATGGATTTGGTAAAGAAGATGTTTATGTTGAACGACCCCCATTTCAAGGATGAAAATTTTCCAAACCACGTTTATAAGGTAAAGAAAGCCTTATATGGATTAAAACAAGTTCCTAGAGCCTAGTACAGTCGATTAGGAACTTATTTGTTACAACCAAATTTTGAAATTGGTAAAGTACATAATAGACTTTTTAATAAAAGAAACGAAAATGAAATTCGGTTAATACAAATCTATGTAGGCGGTATAATTTTTTGGATCAAAAAAAATTAAACAAATCAAAAAAATTCAGAAATCATGACAAAAAATTTCGAATTGAGTCACATAGAAGAACTCACTTTCGTTTTAGGATTACAAATAAGACAATTAAATAATGGAATATTTACCAATTTGGAAAAATATACTAAGGATTTGATTAATAAATTTAACATGGCTAGTACTAAAAGAAAATCCATACCTATTGAAAGAACCCGTAACTTCCCCGTGAAGGAAAGAACGAATACTTTGAGAACGACACACAAAAGGACGCATATGGAAGAACATTTCATTGTTATTACAACAATTCCATCAGATACAAGAATATACAGAGTATAAATGAATAAATTACATTCGACAAATATCAGAGATTACAATAAATTACATAGCAGCGGAAAAATATACAAAACACAACTGAAAGTGGTACACAGATATAGAGCTTTCCGAGCATCGTTCCAGCTGTAAATCAGGACCCTGTGAATATAAATCTGCAAAACCAAAACTACTAGCTGCCCGTGTGGAAAATAGGGGCACCCAGAGTTTAGGTTAAAACAATAAACTCCAGGTCAGTCATGTGACTGGTGTGAGAACTAAAACAGTTATTTAAAACTTTACTTTCAAGATAGTAATTCAAGGGACCACGCCGTATAACACGGAACGGGTTTCCTCCCAAGAATACTAGTGCATATAACAAAACAACGCAATGCTTTTTGGAAAAATGAAGCTATTATAAGACCCAGGTCCCATCACACAATGCAACGCAAGCCGGAGGATAGGGTTTTCCCTTATAATAGCCAAACATGCTTGGTACGTTTAAAAACAAATCATTTGATACTATTATAGGTGTATAGTGTCAAAACAATTTCAATCATAAATATCAATCATAGACGGCATGGGTACCATATATCATGTTGCCATACTAGTTCTACAATTAAAACCGCAATACACGTATTGGAAATTGGATTCCATCATGAGTCGAGGCAAGGGGCAAGCTCCTCTCCGCGTTCGAGACACTCTAGCAATGCCTCAGGACCCCACTCTGATCCTTTGGAACCTCCAAGGCCGGTCCTCTCTTACTTTTGAGGATTAGTTATTCCTGAACACACGTTTCCCGGTCCTTACAGACCTATATCCGAGGCGCCTCATATCCAACAACCACACAGGTGAAAAGTATATAAATGTCAGGGCTGGTAGGTCACTGACACCACCCTAGCTAGAAAGAAACGTCGTGCACTCCTTGGGTCCGTATCCCGTTTTTGACTCATACCGAGGTGTGAGGCTCGCGAATTCACGTTATACACAAAGCTATGCCACACAGGCCGTGCTTTGATCATCAACCACAAGACTTTGCTTTTCAAAAGAAGCCTTGATCTTGCCACTTACGCGTGCCACATTGGCAATTCACTCCATGCGACTGATGTCCATCGATATACAACCTCTGAGCTCGTACGTCTCAGAGAAGGGCGTTAAGCAAGAGAATAAATTCTCCGCCGCCAAACAGATGTATATTTAATAGAGATCAATCAACACAGAATAAAATCCAATGTCAGACACACAATCCATTTACAAGTTCGTTCTGGGTCTGAACGAAACCGGAGGCACTTTCCTCGCATATCCATCCATCTCCAAGTACGTCTGGACGATCACCAACTGATTCCCTCATCCTGGGTGTACAGCCCAATCAAGATCATCAGTAATCACCCAAACGATGTGAAGACTTCCGGTCTTCAACCATCGTCTTCATCTTCGACATCTCGTCGAATCGGTTATTCAGAATGGGTATAAACCCGGCCTTTCTGAATAACCCACGTATATAATAAACGAATGTTACACAAACACAACAAACGCCTCATTCCAATTCAGAATATTCTTTTATTCACAAAATCACATTCCTAGGGAAAGGTTCCCATTAATTTTATCAAAGATAAATTCTTCTAAATTTATTCTTTAATCTCCCTTTGGATATCATTTCAAACTAGTCGGGATTAACGAACCACACCGAATAATTATTTAGTTTATTTCCCAATCCCAACCTATATATCCCATGGAGCAAAACTGGTGATACTCCATATCTAACACCACGGTGTTATCGGTAAAATTAATTACCATTTCACGTTCAAATCTAATTAAAGATTTAACTATCGCTTTGGAGCAAAACTGGTGATACTCCACTCTCGATCACTTTTCAGATTTGATAATTTAAATTATCAATTCACTTTTTAATCTAATTAAAGATTCATTAAAACTCCATTTAGTTTTAATCTTCTCAAAAATCAATATTATGTCTTTAACTGGGTTAAAGAACCAATGTCTTCTAAAACACGATTCACGACAAACCCAAATCACATCTGATATTAAATACAAGGCTCTGAATAGAAAATATATCGACTTATATTCAATACCAAATTCTGAAACCAACAAATATCGTATTGGAAATAACGATATAAAATATATCTTTCAAATTCCCATAACAATATCTGTATAGTCACGAAATCCAACATCGAAATATCCCGAAGATAATTTCGATTCAGCTCCAGTCCAATCCACGTATTGGAAATTATCGATTATTTTCAAAATCACTTTCAAATTCAATTTATTTATTTCAAAAATAAATTGATTTTAATTCTAGTTCAAAACTAGTTCATTTCGATAAAAATCTATTTTTACCTTCTAATGTGGAATTTTCCCGCCCAATTCTTTCCAATTCACATATTATAATTTTACACGAATTATAGATATTTTTGATAATTTTATCAAGGCCCGTACAGTCGATTTCCAACAACGGCCATCGAGCTGCACTTACAGCGACCTTTTTCGAATTTGATTTGGACATAATTCCAAATCTAACCGTTAGATTTCAAATTTATAATATTCATTGGAAAGCTCTTTTCGATACGAACCCAACGGTTCCGGTTTTAGGAGAATCCGACGGTCAGATCTCCCGCAATGTCCGTTTGAAATGAATGGTCGAAATTCACGAACTGCCGCGGCGCGGCGCGTTCTATTCAGGCCATTATATTATATATATAATATATATAATATATATTTCGTCGATTTCTATTTAAAACGAATTTTATAAATCGTTTTAAATTTGTTTCTAAAACAATTCAACTTCTATATTCAATTTCGAATCGATTTGATTTCAATTCAATTCGAGTTCATTTCAATTTAATTCGAATTCAAATCCGTTTCAATTCAATTCAAATTCAAATTCGTTTCAATTCAATTCATTTCGAAATCGTTTTCAATTCAGTTCATTTCGAATTCACCTTCTATTTGATTCAATTCGAATTCGTTTCAAATTGATTTCAATTCAATTTCAGTTCATTTTAAATTTCAATTTCAATATATTTAATTTCGAAATCACTTTTCAATATTCATTATACAACGAATAAACTCGATATAAATATCGTTCGCGTCAAAATAACGCATCTCTAATCAACACGGATTTATATTTTCAAAACTTCTATATTCTATCCAACAAATGAATATTTATCCCATTCAACACATGAATCTATATTTCTTTCAACACACGAATAATCTCAACACATGAGTACTGTCAACACATCACTATTTTTGTTATGTAAAATATTTTATAAAACTATGGTATCTATCGTTTGATTTTTTTAATTAGACTTCTACTGGGAAGTAGTTCTAATTTTAAAGGTGATAAAGATGTAATTTATTTTATTTAAAATATTTTACTCAACACATGAATAGTTTCAATACATGATCATCGTCAACACATGACTATTTTTATATTCAACACATGAATTTTCTTTTATAATATTCATTGTTTTCCCGATTGGAATGAGGCCCAATCAATCACCATATAATGTTAATTATATGGATTCCATACAACACATGTATATAATAGCATGGAAAAATAATCAATCATCAACCAAAGTGCACTACACTGTATAAGCATCAAATATAGATATCTAACGCTTATAACAGCCTGTCAATCAATCGATCGACATATTCAATCAATCAGGATGAGTGAACTTCAAATTTCATCCCAACACCCGTGTGGGGTTTCAAACAATCAAACACAGATTTTATTTGTGCAATTGGGCGATGTGTAAAATTTATCAACCCAATCAATATCAGTCAAATCAGTGTAAATAAACAAATCGGCCGATTTGTTTATAAATATTTATTTATTCACTTTTACGTTAAAAATTATATTTTTAACGACAAAACTATTTATTTCAACACTTGAATTTCTATTCAGTTCATTTATACAATAAAAATGATATTTTTATTTTTCTAACATATTTTAGAAAATTTCGGCGGCATAACGGCACGATACTAGAAACGGGACGAGGCCCAGCCTTATCCCCGGTCTAGTGAAGGCCCACGCCATTCAAACATCAATCAAATCAATTTCAATTCTCCAAACAATTCAATTCCAACCAAATAAACTAACCAACTACTCAACCAAACAATTTAACAAGCAAGCCATCCATGGTCTGTGGATGACGGGTGTCGGGTGTTACTAAGCACCGTCTGCATCCTAGTATATATACATATAACTAGAAAAAGAAGTTTAGAGTGAGAAGTTCTCACCGAAAGCTATCCAATACCACGACACTCCTATTGTAGAGATCTTCACTGCGTTTTCGATTGGTTCCATCGCACTCTGTTTCATAGTAGAAATCACATTTTTACTTACAGCTATATATAGAATATAAATCAAATTTTATTCTTTGCTTTATAAATAAAAATTCTATTTTTATTTTTAAACAAATCTATTTTTAATTTCAAACAAGTCTATTCTTTATTTTAAACAAAGCTATTTTTAGAATAAAGACTATCTTTTTATCTCGCTATTTATTTCTCAAAGAATATATTTTTACCACGCTATTAACTTAAAGATCTCGTCTTTTTAGATTCAAAGTTCTCGCCTTTTTAACTTCAAAAATCTCGCCTTTTTAACTTCAAAAGTCTCATCTTTTTCCTTAACAAAATATGATATTTTCTCTAACAAAAATGTGATATTTTCCTAACAAAAATTGTTTTGTTTTTCTAACAAAAATGTTTTATTTTCTCCAACAAGACATGGTTTATTTTCTCTAACAAAACTATGATATATATTCCTTTATTTACAACAATACTAATTTTATTTAAATAAAAACTGATTTTTAAATATACGTTTAACATAAAAAGACTGATTTTAAAATCGAATAAATAAGAAAACTTACCACGCTCAAAGAGGGGGAGGGTTGCGCTGCGTCGTCGTCTGCAGGAGGGCTCGCTGCTCTCGCGGGGTGCTGAAATCCGTGGTCGATTTGCTGAGGGGTTGCGGTGTAAAAGGGGGTGGTTAGGCTCGCGGTTTACAACTGAGAAAGGGGAAGGAGGAGCGAAGGGCAGGGGGTCGAGGTGGATCGCCGGAGGATAGTGGCCGGTCTGAGCTCGCGATGGCGGCTTCGTTCCAGTGCTCGATTTAGGGCTTGGGGATTTTGGCTTTTGGGGCTCGCGACAGGAGGGTCGGGCGAGGGAGGTGGATCGCTCGACGTGGAGGAGGGAGCTCGCCTGAGGCGCGGCGGGGTGGGGGCCCTCCGGCAGCGCGACGCGGTCACGAAGGGGAGGGACTGGAGCACCGGGTTCGATGGTTTTTTTTTTTGATTTGAGAATAACGAACGGGGGGGGGGGTATTAGAAAGAAGGGGGTTGACTTTAATTTAATTAATTATTTAATTAAAATCCCCAAAAAGTCCATCTCTCGTTCGAACTCGAAATTGGACCCAACGACTGTCGTCTCTAGCGTTTTACCCCCATTCCGAACACAATGGGATATGCCACGCAAGCCAATTCGACTGTTTGAATCAGTTTCCATTGAATTTAAAGTATAGTTCTTTATATATTCAATTTAAACGCACATTTTCATTTACCGGGACTACATACGGACCCGAAAAATTCCAGAAAAATTATTTCTAGCTTCGTATTGACAATACGGTCCTAACAAAACTAATTTCGTCAAATTCTGAGATCGTTTGAAAAATGGCCAATTTCTGGTCGACCCGGATTTAATTTAAACTGTTAAAACACGTTTAACTTCACCACGCTCACATATTGATTCAGAAAATTACGAATTTTGAAACATAACAATAATTTGACATCCCGGATCCAGCAAAAGTGGTTTCGTCGAAAACCGAGGTCGTTTGCAAAATGTCCATTTTTAAGGGCCTGAATTCCATAGCGACTATTCAGAATTTTCAACTGGACATATCTTTTGATTCCCGCTATGAAATCTTGATCTGTCGGATTCGTTGGAAAGATATTCCCAATTAGATTCTAATATTTTTGGTTTCACTAAAATCCGGTTTGTTTTGCACCCGGTACATTCAATTGAAGTTTGAAATCGAATTATCGAACTACCGCGCCATTTTCAATTCTATTTATAATTATATATAAATATTTATATTCTAACGACGACGTATATAAGTATATACGTCGAATTCTATTCAAAATAAATTCCTCGTTGATTTTATTTAAAATAATCTATTTTAAATAATCAAAATTCGCTAAAATTGCCAAAATAAAAATTTTAAACTGGCCCAGATTTTGCGGGTTATTACAATCTCCCCCACATAAAACTTTTTGTCCCCGAAAAGGAACAAAGTCGAAAGTGGTTTGATTAATCAACTCTACGCTCGATCTGGCTTCCATTCTCCAACTTTTCAGTTTCTGAGAATTTTCAAAATTTCAAAATTTTGGCTAACACCCTAAATTTTCGAAAAATTTCGCCATAACCTCCCCTGCACCGGGAGCATCGGGGAATTTCAAATAGCTTCCCCGGTCCTTCAGATCTCAAAAAGAAAAAGAAAAAGCCAAGCGGCTAGCCAATAGGCTCATAAAATCATCATCACCCAAACAAAACAGTAAATTATGTAGTAAATATGTACCTATTTGTCGGGCAAACAAATTTTATTCTTCGGCTCTAGCCTCCTTGCTATGACCTGTTCAAAAGATATACATGTATGCAAGCAAATGCGACCTATTTTCAATACAATTCAAAATTCGGTTCAATTAGGCATAATGGTTAAAAATTATCAAACAATTAAACAAACAACACAAGCATCAATCAATTAGTGAATTAGAGTTTCAAATCCATAAATTTTTGATACATATACAAAAAATCATGTTTTGATGCCAATTCACAACAATGTGTTCTAACTATATTAGTTTTGGTTCTCACACCAGCCTAATGGAAATATATAGAAATCACACCTTCGTTACTCGAACATGAATACTAATGACGACTAGTCAATCATCAGAATCATCTTCGGGCCACTAGAGTATGATTCTATATCTATCCAGTATATTAAAACTTCGAATATACGTTCATGACGCGTATACGCGAAATCTACATATACTCGATTGTCCATATTCAAAATAAATAAATATTCAAATACGTTTAAAACGATTTAAATTTTCCAAATTTTTTTTTTTTCATTTGAAAAATATACTCTTCACACTCGTTCTAGGATACTACTGATCCTATCTCTAACGAGTAATACTAATTGGATATTGCTAATCCAATATCTGATGAATTCTTTCGTATGGTTCTAATGTGTCTTGTTCTCGAGCTCTGTAAACCAAAGCTCTGATACCAACTGAAAGAACCCGTAACTTCCCCGTGAAGGAAAGAACGAATACTTTGAGAACGACACACAAAAGGACGCATACGGAAGAACATTTCATTGTTATTACAACAATTCCATCAGATACAAGAATATACAGAGTATAAATGAATAAATTACATTCGACAAATATCAGAGATTACAATAAATTACATAGCAGCGGAAAAATATACAAAACACAACTGAAAGTGATACACGGATACAGAGCTTTCCGAGCATCGTTCCAGCTGTAAATCAGGACCCTGTGAATATAAATCTGCAAAACCAAAACTACTAGCTGCCCGTGTGGAAAATAGGGGCACCCAGAGTTTAGGTTAAAACAATAAACTCCAGGTCAGTCATGTGACTGGTGTGAGAACTAAAACAGTTATTTAAAACTTTACTTTCAAGATAGTAATTCAAGGGACCACGCCGTATAACACGGAACGGGTTTCCTCCCAAGAATACTAGTGCATATAACAAAACAACGCAATGCTTTTTGGAAAAATGAAGCTATTATAAGACCCAGGTCCCATCACACAATGCAACGCAAGCCGAAGGATAGGGTTTTCCCTTATAATAGCCAAACATGCTTGGTACGTTTAAAAACAAATCATTTGATACTATTATAGGTGTATAGTGTCAAAACAATTTCAATCATAAATATCAATCATAGACGGCATGGGTACCATATATCATGTCGCCATACTAGTTCTACAATTAAAATCGCAATACACGTATTGGAAATTGGATTCCATCATGAGTCGAGGCAAGGGGCAAGCTCCTCTCCGCGTTCGAGACACTCTAGCAATGCCTCAGGACCCCACTCTGATCCTTTGGAACCTCCAAGGCCGGTCCTCTCTTACTTTTGAGGATTAGTTATTCCTGAACACACGTTTCCCGGTCCTTACAGACCTATATCCGAGGCGCCTCATATCCAACAACCACACAGGTGAAAAGTATATAAATGTCAGGGCTGGTAGGTCACTGACACCACCCTAGCTAGAAAGAAACGTCGTGCACTCCTTGGGTCTGTATCCCGTTTTTGACTCATACCGAGGTGTGAGGCTCGCGAATTCACGTTATACACAAAGCTATGCCACACAGGCCGTGCTTTGATCATCAACCACAAGACTTTGCTTTTCAAAAGAAGCCTTGATCTTGCCACTTACGCGTGCCACATTGGCAATTCACTCCATGCGATTGATGTCCATCGATATACAACCTCTGAGCTCGTACGTCTCAGAGAAGGGCGTTAAGCAAGAGAATAAATTCTCCGCCGCCCAACAGATGTATATTTAATAGAGATCAATCAACACAGAATAAAATCCAATGTCAGACACACAATCCATTTACAAGTTCGTTCTGGGTCTGAACGAAACCGGAGGCACTTTCCTCGCATATCCATCCATCTCCAAGTACGTCTGGACGATCACCAACTGATTCCCTCATCCTGGGTGTACAGCCCAATCAAGATCATCAGTAATCACCCAAACGATGTGAAGACTTCCGGTCTTCAACCATCGTCTTCATCTTCGACATCTCGTCGAATCGGTTATTCAGAATGGGTATAAACCCGGCCTTTCTGAATAACCCACGTATATAATAAACGAATGTTACACAAACACAACTAACGCCTCATTCCAATTCAGAATATTCTTTTATTCACAAAATCACATTCCTAGGGAAAGGTTCCCATTAATTTTATCAAAGATAAATTCTTCTAAATTTATTCTTTAATCTCCCTTTGGATATCATTTCAAACTAGTCGGGATTAACGAACCACACCGAATAATTATTTAGTTTATTTCCCAATCCCAACCTATATATCCCATGGAGCAAAACTGGTGATACTCCATATCTAACACCACGGTGTTATCGGTAAAATTAATTACCATTTCACGTTCAAATCTAATTAAAGATTTAATTATCGCTTTGGAGCAAAACTGGTGATACTCCACTCTCGATCACTTTTCAGATTTGATAATTTAAATTATCAATTCACTTTTTAATCTAATTAAAGATTCATTAAAACTCCATTTAGTTTTAATCTTCTCCAAAATCAATATTATGTCTTTAACTGGGTTAAAGAACCAATGTCTTCTAAAACACGATTCACGACAAACCCAAATCACATCTGATATTAAATACAAGGCTCTGAATAGAAAATATATCGACTTATATTCAATACCAAATTCTGAAACCAACAAATATCGTATTGGAAATAACGATATAAAATATATCTTTCAAATTCCCATAACAATATCTGTATAGTCACGAAATCCAACATCGAAATATCCCGAAGATAATTTCGATTCAGCTCCAGTCCAATCCACGTATTGGAAATTATCGATTATTTTCAAAATCACTTTCAAATTCAATTTATTTATTTCAAAAATAAATTGATTTTAATTCTAGTTCAAAACTAGTTCATTTCGATAAAAATCTATTTTTACCTTCTAATGTGGAATTTTCCCGCCCAATTCTTTCCAATTCACATATTATAATTTTACACGAATTATAGATATTTTTGATAATTTTATCAAGGCCCGTACAGTCGATTTCCAACAACGGCCATCGAACTGCACTTACAGCGACCTTTTTCGAATTTGATTTGGACATAATTCCAAATCTAACCGTTAGATTTCAAATTTATAATATTCATTGGAAAGCTCTTTTCGATACGAACCCAACGGTTCCGGTTTTAGGAGAATCCGACGGTCAGATCTCCCGCAATGTCCGTTTGAAATGAATGGTCGAAATTCACGAACTGCCGCGGCGCGGCGCGTTCTATTCAGGCCATTATATTATATATATAATATATATAATATATATTTCGTCGATTTCTATTTAAAACGAATTTTATAAATCGTTTTAAATTTGTTTCTAAAACAATTCAACTTCTATATTCAATTTCGAATCGATTTGATTTCAATTCAATTCGAGTTCATTTCAATTTAATTCGAATTCAAATCCGTTTCAATTCAATTCAAATTCAAATTCGTTTCAATTCAATTCATTTCGAAATCGTTTTCAATTCAATTCATTTCGAATTCACCTTCTATTTGATTCAATTCGAATTCGTTTCAAATTGATTTCAATTCAATTTCAGTTCATTTTAAATTTCAATTTCAATATATTTAATTTCGAAATCACTTTTCAATATTCATTATACAACGAATAAACTCGATATAAATATCGTTCGCGTCAAAATAACGCATCTCTAATCAACACGGATTTATATTTTCAAAACTTCTATATTCTATCCAACAAATGAATATTTATCCCATTCAACACATGAATCTATATTTCTTTCAACACACGACTAATCTCAACACATGAGTACTGTCAACACATCACTATTTTTGTTATGTAAAATATTTAATAAAACTATGGTATCTATCGTTTGATTTTTTTAGTTAGACTTCTACTGGGAAGTAGTTCTAATTTTAAAGGTGATAAAGATGTAATTTATTTTATTTAAAATATTTTACTCAACACATGAATAGTTTCAACACATGATCATCGTCAATACATGACTATTTTTATATTCAACACATGAATTTTCTTTTATAATATTCATTGTTTTCCCGATTGGAATGAGGCCCAATCAATCACCATATAATGTTAATTATATGGATTCCATACAACACATGTATATAATAGCATGGAAAAATAATCAATCATCAACCAAAGTGCACTACACTGTATAAGCATCAAATATAGATATCTGACGCTTATAACAGCCTGTCAATCAATCGATCGACATATTCAATCAATCAGGATGAGTGAACTTCAAATTTCATCCCAACACCCGTGTGGGGTTTCAAACAATCAAACACAGATTTTATTTGTGCAGTTGGGCGATGTGTAAAATTTATCAACCCAATCAATATCAGTCAAATCAGTGTAAATAAACAAATCGGCCGATTTGTTTATAAATATTTATTTATTCACTTTTACGTTAAAAATTATATTTTTAACGACAAAACTATTTATTTCAACACTTGAATTTCTATTCAGTTCATTTATACAATAAAAATGATATTTTTATTTTTCTAACATATTTTAGAAAATTTCGGCGGCATAACGGCACGATACTAGAAACGGGACGAGGCCCAGCCTTATCCCCGGTCTAGTGAAGGCCCACGCCATTCACACATCAATCAAATCAATTTCAATTCACCAAACAATTCAATTCCAACCAAATAAACTAACCAACTACTCAACCAAACAATTTAACAAGCAAGCCATCCATGGTCTGTGGATGACGGGTGTTACTAAGCACCGTCTGCATCCTAGTATATATACATATAACTAGAAAAAGAAGTTTAGAGTGAGAAGTTCTCACCGAAAGCTATCCAATACCACGACACTCCTATTGTAGAGATCTTCACTGCGTTTTCGATTGGTTCCATCGCACTCTGTTTCATAGTAGAAATCACATTTTTACTTACAGCTATATATAGAATATAAATCAAATTTTATTCTTTGCTTTATAAATAAAAATTCTATTTTTATTTTTAAACAAATCTATTTTTAATTTCAAACAAGTCTATTCTTTATTTTAAACAAAGCTATTTTTAGAATAAAGACTATCTTTTTATCTCGCTATTTATTTCTCAAAGAATATATTTTTACCACGCTATTAACTTAAAGATCTCGTCTTTTTAGATTCAAAGTTCTCGCCTTTTTAACTTCAAAAATCTCGCCTTTTTAACTTCAAAAGTCTCATCTTTTTCCTTAACAAAATATGATATTTTCTCTAACAAAAATGTGATATTTTCCTAACAAAAATTGTTTTGTTTTTCTAACAAAAATGTTTTATTTTCTCCAACAAGACATGGTTTATTTTCTCTAACAAAACTATGATATATATTCCTTTATTTACAACAATACTAATTTTATTTAAATAAAAACTGATTTTTAAATATACGTTTAACATAAAAAGACTGATTTTAAAATCGAATAAATAAGAAAACTTACCACGCTCAGAGAGGGGGAGGGTTGCGCTGCGTCGTCGTCTGCAGGAGGGCTCGCTGCTCTCGCGGGGTGCCGAAATCCGTGGTCGATTTGCTGAGGGGTTGCGGTGTAAAAGGGGGTGGTTAGGCTCGCGGTTTACAACTGAGAAAGGGGAAGGAGGAGCGAAGGGCAGGGGGTCGAGGTGGATCGCCGGAGGATAGTGGCCGGTCTGAGCTCGCGATGGCGGCTTCGTTCCAGTGCTCGATTTAGGGCTTGGGGATTTTGGCTTTTGGGGCTCGCGACAGGAGGGTCGGGCGAGGGAGGTGGATCGCTCGACGTGGAGGAGGGAGCTCGCCTGAGGCGCGGCGGGGTGGGGGCCCTCCGGCGGCGCGACGCGGTCACGAAGGGGAGGGACTGGAGCACTGGGTTCGATGGGTTTTTTTTTTTGATTTGAGAATAACGAACGGGGGGGGTATTAGAAAGAAGGGGGTTGACTTTAATTTAATTAATTATTTAATTAAAATCCCCAAAAAGTCCATCTCTCGTTCAAACTCGAAATTGGACCCAACGACTGTCGTCTCCAGCGTTTTACCCCCATTCCGAACACAATGGGATATGCCACGCAAGCCAATTCGACTGTTTGAATCAGTTTCCATTGAATTTAAAGTATAGTTCTTTATATATTCAATTTAAACGCACATTTTCATTTACCGGGACAACATACGGACCCGAAAAATTCCAGAAAAATTATTTCTAGCTTCGTATTGACGATACGGTCCTAACAAAACTAATTTGGTCAAATTCTGAGATCGTTTGAAAAATGGCCAATTTCTGGTCGACCCGGATTTAATTTAAACTATTAAAACACGTTTAACTTCACCACGCTCACATATTGATTCAGAAAATTACGAATTTTGAAACATAACAATAATTTGACATCCCGGATCCAGCAAAAGTGGTTTCGTCAAAAACCGAGGTCGTTTGCAAAATGTCCATTTTTAAGGGCATGAATTCCATAGCGACTATTCAGAATTTTCAACTGGACATATCTTTTGATTCCCGCTATGAAATCTTGATCTGTCGGATTCGTTGGAAAGATATTCTCAATTAGATTCTAATATTTTTGGTTTCACTAAAATCCGGTTTGTTTTGCACCCGGTACATTCAATTGAAGTTTGAAATCGAATTATCGAACTACCGCGCCATTTTCAATTCTATTTATAATTATATATAAATATTTATATTCTAACGACGACGTATATAAATATATACGTCGAATTCTATTCAAAATAAATTCCTCGTTGATTTTATTTAAAATAATCTATTTTAAATAATCAAAATTCGCTAAAATTGCCAAAATAAAAATTTTAAACTGGCCCAGATTTTGCGGGTTATTACACCTATGGCAACCAATGAAGTTTTAAGTAAAGACGACTCTTCATTTGGTGTAGATTGGAAATTATGTAGAGGTATTACCGGTTCCATATTATATATAACTACGAGTATACAAGACATAATGTATAGTGTTTGTCTTTATGCTAGATATCAATCATAACATAAGGAAACTCACTTAAAAGCCATAAAAATGTATTCTATGATATGTTAAACATACCTTAGACTTTGGTCTATTTTATCCTAAAAATGATTCATTCGATTTAATTTCATATTGTGATGCTGAATATGCTGGCTGTAAATAATATCGAAAAAGTATGAGTGGAACCTATCACTTTTTGGGTCATTCATTGGTTTCCTAGTTTAGTAAAAAGCAAAATACTATTTCCTTGTCAACAACTAAAGAAGAGTACATATCTGCTTCTTTGGCTTGTTTTCAAATAATATATATGCAACAAACTCTAAGAGTTTTCAGATTAAATATAACTAAATCTCCAATTTACTATGATAATACGAGTGGTATAAATCTATCTAAAAATTATACGCAAGAAGCAAGAACAAAACATAACGATGTGAGACATCACTTCCTTAGGGATTATGTAAACAAAGGAAATATTTCACTAGAATTTATTGAAATAGAAAATCAAATTGCAGATATACTAACTAAACCATTGAACGAAGCAATGTTTACTAATTTAAGAAGAAAACTAGGCATTTGTTTATTAACCAAAGTAAAATAATTAATTGTGTTAGTATAAATATATAATAAAATATAATAAAAAATGAAAAATCAACATATACGTCGAAAAACACAAACTTGTATGTCGACATATAACTGAAATTTTTTAAGTTTTGAATTCCCTTCAAAGTTGGTTATTAATCTTATTTAAACTCTCCACTTCGAAAATTCTTCTCTTCCCACTCATTTTCTCCATAATAAAAATTCTGAAACAAATAAACAGTGACTTCCACATCAGATAACAACCAAACCAACTCCTTTTCATTTCCTATGCCTACTCCCGGCTCGTTTCAATGATCTACTCATTTAAGGGTTATCAAATTAGAGCAATTTATGAAAGATACCCTGCAATTGCTCGTTGAAATACAACTCTACAACTTCGGAATGAAAAAGAGCAAGAAAATCAAGGGAAAATTGTTAGGAATCTTTAGAAATACATAATATCAAAATAATCCAATTATTATTGAAAATGATTCCTCCAATATTCAAATCCATAATCATATGGAGGAAGATGAATAAGAAGAAGTTGAAGAAGAAGAACAAGTAGAGAAAGAAGAACAAGAAATGGAAGAAGACGATCCAGTTATTTGCGTCGACGAAGTGTGTTTTGATAGAGAAGGAAATGTGATTGTACAAAATTGAGAATTCTGCCTCTATTACCCTAATTGTCTAATTCACAAATCCAAAATTGTCAAAAACACTTAATGGTTAAGTATCGTACATTTATATAATATTCATGTATCTGCTATTGTACCTAATTATTCGGGTAAATATTCGTTAAACATTCTCATATATTTGTAACAACAATTCGCAATAATAAAAATTTGTATTCATATGTGTCTTAGAAAGTTTTTTAAAAGTAGTTTTCTAATTTATTTACCTAGGAATAGTATTAGAAATTAGAATTGTTAGATTAGTTTTAGGTAATAGAATCCTACTAGTCTTAGTTTTAAAACTAAGTTTTAGGGGGAGTATTATTGTCTAATTTAGGACTATAAACTTTTGTTGATGACAAAGGAGGAGAATTGCCTGCAGCATTAGCCCATGGGTTATGGACTTGTTGAGGTAACAACGATGCGAGTTTGAAACTCGGAATGGCACGCTAAAAGGGTTTACCATGTGCATACGCTACGATTACCCACTTAAGTTGTATCCGCGGACTAGGCTAGGTGCACTAGGGGGTTTTACGGCTTCGGTCGGTTCCCACCTTGAACAAATTCAAAAAAAAAAAAAAAAAAAAAAAAAAGAGGAGAATTATAAAATATGATTTATATTAAGGTGGAGTCAGTAGTTTTAGTAGGAGTTAAGGGAGTAAGGGTGAATAACTGGAGAATCAAGACATTAGATATGAATATCTTATTAATCAAGGTTGTTGAAACGACCCAAACTTCCCCTTATGGGAAAACCCAGATTACTTTGAGAACATGACGCATCAGAACACAAATATGAGAACATTTCATTGTTATTACAACAATTACATCAGAGTACAAGATATTAGAGAATAAATAATATACATTGGAAGAATAATATCAGAGATTAAAATACATAGAATTGGAAATTAAATGTATAAATACAATGCACAATGAAAATACATCAACCAACACAACTGAATGAAATACACGGATACAAAGATTTCTGAATATATCTCCAGTTGTAATCCAGGATACTGGAAAAAGAAATATCTTTGAAACCAAAACTACTAGCTGCCCGTGTGGAAAATATGGGCACCTAGAGTTTAGGTAGAAACAATAAACTCCGAGTCAGTCATGGGACTGGTGTGAGAACTAAAACAGTTACTACCTTGATTTTAAAGTTAGGTAAATCAAGGGACAACGCCGTATAACACGGAATGGGTTTACCCCGAAGAATACCAGTGCATAAAACAAACAATGCAATGCTAAATAAAAGAACAATGAAGCTATTATAAGACTCAGATTCCATTACACAATGCAACGCAAGCCGGAGGATAGAGTTCTACCTTATAATAGCCAAATATACTTGATACATGAAATTTCATCTTTTATTACTATAAGAGCATAGTGTATACAACCCCTTCAAATATAACGTATCAATCATAGACAGCGTAGTTGTAACAACCCGCAAATTCTGAACTAATTTAAAATTTTATTTTAGAAAATTTTAATGAATTTTGAGGATATAATATAATTTATTATAAATAATAATGGCTAGAATTTATTTTAATTGAAGTTAAAATGAATAAATTTAATTTAAATATAAAAGGAGTTAGAGATGGCGCGGTAGTTTGAAAATTTGATTTTGAACTTTAACTGAATGTACAGGATTCAAAATAAATCAGAATTGAGTGAAACCAGAAATATCTAAATCTGTTTAACCATATCTTTCTGGCGAATCTGAAAAATTGAAATTTCATAGCGGAAATCAAAAGTTATGGCCAATTCAATTTTTAGAAAGGTCGCTGTAGAATTTATATATATAATATATATGGGCCAAAAGGCTACTTTTTACATATGAAGGAATTTCGACTCGAAACCACTTCCATTGAGTCTGGAATGATGTTTCTGCATTTAAAAAGTATAAACACTTATATATTTTGAGTTTCAGAAATTATTTGTTTAAAAATGTATTTTTAATATTAAATATATTGGCCTTAAAAATAGACATTTTTCAAACGACCTCAGTTTTCGTCGAAACCACTTTTGTTGGAACCAGAATGTCAAATTATAACTAAGTTTTAATTTTCAGAATTTTTCGAATTAATATGTGAGCATGGCAAGAGAAAATGTGTTTTGACTATTTCAGTTAAATTTAAACGACTTGAAAATAGCCATTTTTCAAACAGTCTTAGAATTCGATGAAAATAATTTTGTTGGATTCGTATCGTCATAAGAAAGCTAAAAATATTTTTTTTTAAAATTTTCTGAGGTCATATGTGGCCCCGGCATATTTATATGTACGATCAATATTTAATTAATTAATTTTTAATGGTATTTGGAATAAAATTTCTATAGATTTCAGAATTGGACCCCGAGACCCATCCCATTGCATTCAGAAGGCCTCAAAACGTTAAGATCGACAGTAAGTAAGCCCAATTCGGAGACAGCCCGCATTTTCACCTTTATAACACGTTTTTCAATGATTTAATAATAAAATAGTAAAAAAATTAAACCCTAATCCTAATAAAAACGCAGCCGCCGCCTATTGCTTTCTATGGCCAGAAAGCTCCGATTTTCAAACATCAATTTCTCTCAATCCGCCTAACGAAAATCAACAAATAATATACCGAATCGAAGAGAATTTCGAGGGCTTTCAATCCGTATGGTTAAGATCAGTTTTCAGTGCACGGATTTCACGAATTCTGGCGAGGAAGGATCGGCGGTCAGGGGCAAATTTCAAGCGATGGGGCCCACCAAGCGTGACGGGATTCTGGGCGGTGGTGGCTTGCGGGCGGAGCTCCGATGTGACGGAGACGGATCGGGTCCTAGACCCTCAGATTGGGGTGCGCATGGGGTTTGGAGGAAGAGATATGGGTTCGGCCGTATCCCGAACGTGGAAGAAGAAGGTCTTTTTTTATATTATTTTATTTATTTAATATTTAATTTATCCGATCTTTAAAAATCAATTTCTCTTTCATACGAGGTCCGATAGATGAATCGTAAGTTGCGTTGGATTCGTCTTTCCGAGATCTTCGCAATGGCGCTGACCAGAGCTGATTCCGAGATAGTCGAACTTTCAGCCATATCATTGTGAGAATTCTTAATTTTATTATTTGATTAATTATAAATTATTTTTCTTGCGTTAAAAATAATTGTATTGTGATGTAATTCGGATCTGAAATGTTCTGTGATTGATGAATGGTTGATTGTTGTTGGTGGTTTGTTTGGTTGTTCATGATATGCAAGATCCGCGTTGAATTTAATATATTGTTGAATTTTATTTGCGATTAGAAAATAAATCTATATTTAGATTTAAATCATATTTTATTCAGATCTAGTTATTCTAATTTATTTTAAAAAAATATTATTTTTATTATTCTGAGATGAACCATAGAATTTGATCGACAAATAAAAACTAATTTTTATTTGTTGGTATTACAATAGAATTCGATCGACAAATAAAAACTTTATTTTTGTTTATTTGTTTACTTTGCAACAGAAAATGAACAACAAATAAAACCTAACTTTTATTTGTTTACTTTGCGATAAGATTTGAACGACAAATAAAATATTCTTTTTATTTGTTTATTTACAATAGAATTTGAACAACAAATAGATTATATTTTTATTACGACAGAATTTGGCTAACTAATGAAAATCCTATTTTTGTTTGTTTTCATTTAGAACACGGTTTATGAATTACAATAAAAACATAAAACGTTCATTTGTTTGAATTGAAACCATGTTAACGATAAAATTTACATTTTTACCGTATATATAGAATAGAATAAAAATGTTCACCTATTTGAAATGAAAACATGAAACATTAAAAATCTTATTTTTAATGAAAAGAATTATTCGTATGAAAATTGTTCATGTTAAAATAAAAGTGTTGAAAACATAAAAAAATCACATTTTTAATGTAAAGAATGATTCATATGAAAATTGTTATGTTAGAATTGTCGAAAACAAAGTTATCCTTTTATTTGCCTTTGTTGAAATGTTAGAAATAAATCAAAAAGATTACATTTTTAATGTAATTAGAAATAAATTAAAAGATTACATTTTTCAATATAATTAAAATTGAAATAAATTGATTACATTTTTCAATGTAATTAAAATTGAAGTAGAATGATTATATTTTCAATATAATTGATATTGTAATAAAAATAACATTTTGGTTAAAGCACAAGTATTGAAATAAGAGATCACATTTTGGCCAAACTTTATTAGTGAACATTGTTGGCCAAAACTTTACTAGTGAAATGAAAATATCACTTTTGTCAAAACTTGATTATTGAATTAAAACTTTCATTTTTGTCAAAACCTGATTATTGAACTGAAAATATCATTTTTGTTAAAACTTGATTACTGAAATAAAAGTAACTATTTTGTTTACATTTTTTTTATGTAAATAAGAAATTATTTTCTTAAGATACATAGAATTTGGGTAGATATTTTATTCATATTTTTCAATGCAAATAATCATAGAAATTAAAAGTTTGCTTTTCATTTGCACTTTTCAATGCAAATATAGCATGAAATAAAATTCATTTTTCTCATTTGCATCCCACAATGCAAACATAACTTGAAAATAAAAAAAGTACATTTTTATTTGTGTTCGATAACACAGATAAAACTAGAAAATAAAACATATATTGAAAATAAAGTTTTGTTCTTTATTTTGTGTTCAACAATGTAAATATATTTTGAAATTAAAATTTATTCTTTTATTTGCATTCACCAATGCAAATTCATACATATATTGTAAATAAAGTTTATTTCTTTGTTTGCTTTTATCAATATATATATATATATGCATTGAAATTAAGGTTTATTCTTTTATTTGCATTTATCAATGCAAATATCCAATGAAACTATAGTCTATTTTATTTATCTATAATTACCAATACAAATGTACACACTTTTATACATTTAATAGAATTTGTTTAAATTATACTTTGAAAATTAATTTTGTCCTTTTATTTACATTCACTAATGTAAATAATATTTGTAAACAAAATTATTCTTTGTTTGTATTCATAAATGCAAATACTCTTTTAAAATAAAATTTGTTTCTTTTATTTACATTCAATAATGTAAATACACTTTGGAAATGAGGTTCTTTTTACATTCACTCAAATATACTTTTAAATAAAAATAAAAGTTGCAATTTTTATTTGCATTCCTTGTTGCAAATAAAACCTTAAAATAAAATTCATATTTGTTTGTCGTTCATTAATGCAAACAAACCATCAGATTGAAAATTTTATTCCTGATTTATAATTTTGATATGAATAAAGATTGTTTGAAATAAAGGATAGAATTTAAAAGTTACATTTTAATAACTATACATTCACATTTTTATCATTAAAGTAAAACAGACAAAAACACTCATTTTGTCTAAATTAAAAGAATGAAACAAGATATAGCATTGGCATATTTTTGAAACACAAATTATTCATTTTTGTAAATTTATATTAGTTAAAACCAATCATTCATTTTTGTTAATTTACATTAGTAAAAAATAATTATTCATTTGAGTCAATTTATACTAGTTAAACAAAATTTTACATTTTGTCAGAAATATTCATTTTTGTCAAAATGAATTAGTTGAAGCAATTTTTATACATACATACATACATATATATATATATATATATATATATATATATATATATATATGCTTGGCAAGATATATACTTGTCAAGATAGGTTAGTTAAATCAAAATATTTATCATTTTGTCTCATTAGAATTGCCAAAACAAAATAACCATTTTTGTTTAGAGTTTAAATTAGCAAAATATAATTTGTAAATAGAGGCGAATTTATTATGCTTATTCATTCATTGCAATAGAGATATTTTCTTGTCATCATTATATGTATTGTGTATTACACTTCCATTCACAAGTTACCCGACTTGTGTATGTGATTGGGACGATACTTTATCACACATCGCTCAAGTGCACAAATTAGCTTATTATTTGTTTGTTGGTTGAAAACCCCACACGGGTGTTGGGACAAAAATTTATATACACTAATCCCAATATTTAGTTGTATGTTGATCGTTAGATCGACAGGCTGCAATGAGCGTTATTATTGAATTTTAACGCTTACACAGTGGAAATTATACTTTGGATGTAGATGGATGATTTGATGGTTTTACTGTTATTATCATATATATGATGTGTGTGAAATCCATATAATCCAAATTATATGGCAAATGTTTGTGTCGCATTTCGATTCAGGTGTTCTTTTAAATAATGATATTTTTACGTTAGAAATCCTTTTTATATAAAGTGCATATGTTTTTATAATATATTTTTAATCAACTATATGTTAAATAAAGAATATTTGAAAAAGAAAGAATTCGTAATATAAAGCATACCTTTCATTTGGAGTCTTTATATAAAGAATATTTTTACGATTATGTTAAAATATGTTTTTAAAAGATTACTAGCATTTGCAATTATATTTTTTGTGATTATAAATAAATTGAGATGTGAAGTGGATTTATCGTGGAGAATGTTTTAAACGACATTTTTCCTTTAATCCAATTTACATTGAAATTATTATTTGGAATTTTTAAATCTATTTTATAGATTTAAAAAGGGCATTTTCTAAAAATCAAGTTTTTCAATTTAATATATTAAATTGGAATTAAGTGGAAATTCGATTGGTAACAATCGAAATGGGCTTCTGTAAAAGAAGACCGATATTATATATGGAATTTAAGAGGCTTTGCCGTTATTCCATTTATATTATTAGTCTGATACAGAAATCTATATCGATTATGTATTGATTTGATTTCTATGGAATTCCATATTTCGGAAATGGATTTTTAGATTTTATTTTCAGAATTTTATCTTTGATAATATTAATGAGAATCTTTTAAAACGAATATCTTATTAAAAGAATATTCTGAGTTGGAATGTGGCGTAATGTGTGATTTTCCAACATTTGCTTTTTAATCCCAAAATACGCGAATTATTCAGAAAGACCTGGTTTAACCCATTCTGAATAATCATCACAACGATTAAAAGTCGAAGATGAAGACGGTGATTGAAGACCGAACGTTTTCACATCGTTGGGATTATGATGACTGGTATCTTGAATTGGGATTGGCCTTCCAAGGCAAGGTATTTGGTGATGGTCGTCCAAACGCATTTGGAGATCGATGGGACGTTGTTTCGCTCAGACCCAGAGCGAACTTGTAAATGGATTGTGTGTCTGACATTGTATTCATTTCTGCTATATTTGTTGAACGCTACTGATTATATATTTCTGTTTGGTGGTGAAGAATTTATTCTTTACTTATCACCCTTCTCTAAGACGTATGAGCTTAGAGGTTATATATATATATTGGTAGATGATCAGTAATATGGTAGGGTCTGACAATGTGACATGCTAAGATGCAAATGATCAAGGCTTTGTTGAAAAGCAGGCCTTGTGGTTGATGATCAAAGCATAGCCTGTTTAGGCATAGCTTTGTGTATAGCGTGACTTCGCGAGCCTCACACCCTGGTATGAGTCAAAAACGGGATTAGGACTGCAGGGAGTGCACACGTTTCTTTCTAGCTAGGGGTAGTGTCGGTGCTTTAACACGGCCCGACATTTTACTTATGTGGATTTTGGATTGAGGTACCTCGGGTTTTTATAGGCCGGAAGTGGTCATACTATAGGTTCAAAGGAACCGGGAAACGTGTGTTTAGGAATTGCCAATCCACTACCGTTAGGTGGGGACCGGCCATAAAGATCCAAGGGTTCACTGCAGGGGATCCTGAGGCATTTGCTAGAGTGTCTCGAATCGGAAGAGGACGATCCCTAGCCTCGATTTCATGACAGAAAACCAATTTCCAATACGACATTATGGTTTTGATTGTAAACTTATATATGGCGACATAGTAGGATCGGGTACTATGCTGTCTAAGATTAATACATTTATATTGAAATGTTTTAAGTATATATATACACACTAATAATAATATCGTTTTTACGTATCAAGCATCTTTTGACCATTATAAGGTAAAACCTTATCCTCTGGTGTGCGTTGCATTGTGTGATGGGACCTGGGTCTTATAATGGTTTCATTTTTCTAAAAAGCATTGTGTTATTTGACGATTTACTTTAATTATGCACTGGAAATCCAATGGAGTAAACCCGTTCCGCGTTAGCGACGTGCTCCTGTGATTAGCCTACTTATTAGGTGAGTTAAGTATAGAATTCTCACACCAGTCCCACGACTGACCTGTAGTTTGTTTCACTTTGCAAACTCGGGTGCCCTCTTTCCACACGGGCAGTCGAGTAGCTTTTTGCAGATATAGTTAAGCATGATCCTGGATTGAAGCCTGAAGCTGGGTCCAGATTATTGATGGCCTTCCGCTGAGATTAGTTCCGCTGCAATGTATTTAATTTATTGTAAATGTATCTTCCGCTGTATTATTTATTGATGTAATCTGATATATTCTGTACTCTGATGTAACTTTTATTATTGATGTTATAAAAGTCTGTGTTGTTGTTCTGATGTGTTGTATGCCCAAAGTTAACGTACGCGGGTTATGAACGGTTTTGATCAATCTTGCAATCGATTGGGGTCGGGCGAAATCCTGGTCGTTACAGCTGGTATAAGAGCTCTGGTTAGCTCAAATATTTGGGGTACAACTCATTAGAACTAAACAGAAGACTCATCAGAGGTTGGATTAGTAATATCCAATAAGAATACTCATTAGAGGTAGGATCAGCAGTATCCTAGAATGAGAATACTCATTAAAGATGGGGTTAGCAACGCCCTAAAATGAGTCAGAGTGAAGAAGAGTTCATATTTAACATACTTGTTATTATAAATAATTCGATTTTAGAAAATATGATTTTGAATATATAAAAGTTATATATTTTTGAAAATTTAATCAACTAATTGATTGATGATTGTGTTGTATGAATATGAATTCAACTAATAAAGTGATTAAACAATTAATGAATGAAAATTAAATTAGTTGAATAAACAACTTTAGCTTCATTTCCTTTTCGAGGACGAAAAGATTTTAAGTGGGGGAGATTGTAACAACCCACAAATTCTGAACCAATTTAAAAAAATTATTTTAGAAAATTTTAATGAATTTTGAGGATATAATATAATTTATTATAAATAATAATGGCTAGAATTTATTTTAATTGAAGTTAAAACGAATAAATTTAATTTAAATATAAAAGGAGTTAGAGATGGCGCGGTAGTTTGAAAATTTGATTTTGAACTTTAACTAAATGTACAGGATTCAAAATAAATCAAAATTGAGTGAGACCAGAAATATCTAAATCTGTTTAACCATATCTTTCTAACGAATCTGAAAAATTGAAATTTCATAGCGAAAATCAAAAGTTATAGCCAATTCAATTTTTAGAAAGCTCGCTGTAGAATTTATATATATAATATATATGGGCCAAAAGGCTACTTTTCACATACGAAGGAATTTCGACTCGAAACCACTTCCATTGAGTCTGGAATGATGTTTCTGCATTTAGAAAGTATAAACACTTATATATTTTGAGTTTCAGAAATTATTTGTTTAAAAATGTATTTTTAATATTAAATATATTGGCCTTAAAAATAGTCATTTTTCAAACGACCTTCGTTTTCGACGAAACCAATTTTGTTGGAACCGAAATGTAAAATTATAGCTAAGTTTTAATTTTTAGAATTTTTCGAATTAATATGTGAGCGTGGCAAGAGAAAATGTGTTTTGACTATTTTAGTTAACTTTAAACGACTTGAAAATAGCCATTTTCAAACAGTCTTAGAATTCAACGAAAATAATTTTGTTGGATTCGTATCGTCATAAGAAAGCTAAAAATATTTTTTTTAGAATTTTCTGAGGTCATATGTGGCCCCGGCATATTTAAATGTATGGTCAATATTTAATTAATTAATTTTTAATGGGATTTGAAATAAAATTTCAATAGATTTCGGAATTGGACCCCGAGACCCATCCCGTTGCGTTTAGAAGACCTCAAAACGTTAAGATCGACAGTAAGCAAGCCCAATTCAGAGACAACCCGCATTTTCACCTTTATAACACGTTTTTCAATGATTTAATAATAAAATAATAAAAAATTTAAACCCTAACCCTAATAAAAACGCAGCCGCCGCCTATTGCTTTCTATGGCTAGTGAAACACCCCACCTCCGTTAGGGTCACTCTCAAAGGGAATGCCCTAATTTTGGTGGAGGTTTATAAGTACAAGTCACAGATATACAAGACAGATATAAGAACACATATTTGTAAACAGCGGAAGAAGAACAAACTTTTATTTCATAAAGTCAAATACGTGTTACAACAACATCCTTTCCAAAAAATATAACATAACACTTTTTCCATAATCTGTCTTGAGTACATTATTTAAAGAAGCATAAATAAAACATAGATAAACTGCCAAAAGTCCCCATAGTGGATTGTCCAAAGCCATAGTTCAAAACAGGAAAGTCCAAGCAATACATTTCTCTTCTTCAAGCTGGATGTCAAGGCTGATCAAGCTGCTGTGTTCCCTCCCTGAGGACCTGGGGGGGAAACGGAAGAAAGAAGACGAAAGAAAAGTAGAGTCAGACATAAAGCCTGAGTAAGTCTAGTACTACTTTGTCTATGAATAAAGAACTGGGTATGATAAGTAATAACAAGAAGTGGGCAAACACTATAACTTGGTTAAGTTGTCTAGGGTCGAATATACTATCGTACCCCATGTTAATCTCTGAACCCATATAAACTAGTTTCCAACTGGCACCCCATAATCAGGGTGATGTGATCCATTCAACGATGATCGGCTCCTACTCGCATAGTTACATGTGTCTTACGGCCCCCGATGTCTGTAGTTACCTATGCTGGTCCCACCATGGGGTGTATCAAGTCCCATAGTGGCAACCCGACACAACCTTAGAGTGCACAGGTATGCTACTGGTGTCCAGTGCCTTATTTTTCTGCGCCGGAGTGTGTGCACGCCCGCACTCCGTTAGAACCTACACTGCTACACCACCGCCGTCGCTTTGACCTCTTACAATCAGCCCAGTAATCGTGCCCCACCCTGCCTAGTTTCAGGGTATCCTGATACACCTTCTAGGGTTACTGCTGAAAAGGGTCCCCCGTTACTAGGTTTTCTATCTCTAGCCAACATGCTAAGTTGGTTAAGTGTTGCTAACCTAACCCCCACCATTCCGTTTAGTTTAGCATGTTCCATTTTGATTAAGTCTTTTTGTCCACTTAATCCTAACAATCCTGACTCAGCCTTAATTGTCTTATTAAGGCCCTGACCTCTCACATTAGACAGGTATTGTTGTGGCTGCCTGTTGCCGGTTGGTTCCGGGCAGTCTTACGCCACAACTCAGTCTAACCTCGGGTCCTTGCTGGGCTCCATGTTTAACCTCCCACATTGGATAGGTATTGTTGTGACTACTGGACAGCCGGGCGGTTCCGGGCAGGTTTACATCACAACTCAATCCAACCTCGGGTTAAACACATCGTATTTTCTACATTTACATATCTTGTCATTCTTCTTTATTTCTTATATGTAAATATTTGCGGCCCATTATTAAGTTAATGGTGTAAAGGTTACACCAATCATGGGCCCAACCCATACTTGAACTTGGGCCCTTCTATTTTATATTTTCATTCATTAATTAATTTTAACCCAACGTTATTTTCCCCCGTTTTACACGTCCGTTCATATATATTGGGCTTAGCCTTTTAAAGCCCAATTTAGCCATGCGAAAAGGGGAGGCTTATGGCGTATACACAAAGAGGGGAAGGTGAGCGCATGAACTTGCAATACGACGTTGGAAATACAAAATAGAAATTGGTGTACTTGCATAGTGGTAACATAGGTGACATGAATCAAAGCATATGAACTTGCATAGGTTTAACTACAACATGAACCTATATTCTTATTTAGGCATAATGTCAAACATGAGCATGTCGTAAGTATTTCTAGCATAAGCATAGCATAATGTCAAACATAAGCATGGCATAAATACTTTTGGCATAAACATGGCATAATGTCAAACATAAGCATGGCATAAGTAAAGTTAAATTTTGTTTATGGCATAAACCTAAACATGTCATGTTCATAAGGTTTCTACATGTTTACAAAGGGGATACTTTGTTACCAACACAAAAGCATAGTTCAACTTAATCATGGTTTAAGTCTATTCACATAACATACTTATGCATAAATATTCCTAAACATGGTGTTGCTTTAAAACTTGCAAAAAGGGATTTTTGAGTCTAACCTAGCCATGTCTCACATATGTCATCATATAATTCCTTTAAACAAGATAGACTTAATCATAGATTTCAATTATGCCAAATATCATTCATAGCCTAGCCATATTCATAAGTTTTGCAAAAGCATGACTTAATACATGGATTATGGAGTCAAAGTTCCAACATAGTTTCATACGAACTATAACAACCAAACTTGTTTCAATTACTTGCAAAATGATTTATGCATAAAACTATACATCATGATGGCATAATAACAAAGCCCCAAACTTGCATGAATTTCACTCAACTACATACATGTAGCTTCAACATAGATTATATAATTTGCGCAATATTCCAAACGTATATTTGCATAGAACTACCGCATGTAGTTCTTTATAACATGAATAACATAATTCAAGAATATCCAAACGTATACAAATTGATAAGAACGCATAAGTATGAATTACTTTTACTGCCACAATTCAAGCATACACATCAACACAATTGTTTATTCATACCAAAGTAATACTCTACTTACAATGGTTGCGGTGAATTCTCAAATTAAGAGATATGATTCCTTTGTTGAATTGATTAGCTTTAGGTTGCTTGAATTGCTTTAGGCTTTAGAACTTTCTCCCTAATCCTCTCTTTAGTTGGCGGCTACTCTTTGTCGTTCCTCAGCAACATGGCGGCTATGTTCTTAATTTGAATGAATAGATTAGGGTTTAGTCTAGGGTTGTTTATATAGAGGTTAGGAATTGATTAGGACCCTTGATGTTGCTAGGTTAGATCGTAGCCATTCATTAGGAAGAGAGACCAATAAAAACCCGCCACCTAGCCCTAATGACAAAGCAGACCACAGAAATTCGACCACACACCGACCTGGCCAGCCAGGTTGACTGGGCTCGACCAGGTCGATACCCCTGTCGACAGGGCTGTCGACAGCCCTGTCGACATGGGTATCCCAGGTCGACAGCCCAGTCGACCTGGGTGGCCCAGGCGGGTGTTCTTCCACCCTGGCCCAATGGGCCCGATTTTAAATTATTATTTTATTCTGTTTGAATTTTAAATTTAATTCAAAACTTCCGAAGGCCATATCTTCTTCATACGGACTCCGTTTTTCGAAAACTCGGACTCTATTTCGCGTATTTTTCCGAGACGAACGCAATGGCGTATCCCGTTTCCCTTGGTTCTTTGATTTCAGATTAATTACACTTTAATTTGTTAAGTTCACAGTTATAGAATTTTCGGGGTGTTACATTCTCCCCCACTTAAAAGGATTTCGTCCCCGAAATCTTCAAGTTAGGAGGAATGTATATCCTACCATCCAATCATCCATCTACTCATCCATCAAACACGAGCATCCATTGTCCTTAAAAGACTTCTAATGCTTCATGATCATATGCGAAGTGTGTGTGTACATGCACTTATCTAATGCAAAATCAGGCGGTCTACTGATTCAGTTGACCTCCTTAATGCGAATTATGTAAGTGCCATGAATCCATCATGTATGCAAATTTCCCTATTCTTGATTCTACATGAGTGCACAATCATTCAGTACAAATGCAACATCCACATGACAACACATTTAAAGTTCAACCACATACGAATACAAACATATATGCATATGCAATATGAAGTGACTGAGCCGATCTAAAACCAAGATTGTGTGTGTATATGCAACCACGAGCAACCACTAGCAATCACTTGCAACCACTTGCAACCATCATACATAACATGTTTCAATTACATGTTTCCATCCAAAGAGTTTCTACCTAAAAGATACGGTCGAGGAAATATACCTAAGAAAATAGATAAAAACGCAACTTAAGGAAAAAGAAAGATCAAGGATGTACCCTCGAACAGAAAAGGGTAGGCTGTACGGATTCTAGCTTCAGTTTCCCAAGTCGCGTCTCCCTCGGCGTCGCTCCACTGGACTTTGACGAGCTTGACTTCGCGGTTGCGTAGCCTCTTCACTTCCGTTCCTAAGATGCGGGTTGGAACTCTCCTTAGGGTTGCTTCGTGCTCCACTTCGGCCTCTTCGAGGATATTTGGCTCTACCACTTCCGCAGACTCATGAAGACATTTTCGGAGATGAGAAACATGAAAAACGTTGTGGACTCCGGCCAACATCTCGGGTAGCTCTAATCTATAGGCCATTTTCCCCATTTTCTCGATGATAGGGAATGGTCCTGCCTAAAGGTATAGTCGAATGATAGAAGCAAGTAAAAACTTTGTGCCCATTAGGCAATGTCAAAACTGAAAACCTATGCCACTTATATATTGATTAGGAGAAGAACTCCCTAAGCATCAGCCCCGAAGAC
Source organism: Allium sativum (assembly GCA_030737875.1). Taxonomy (NCBI): domain Eukaryota; kingdom Viridiplantae; phylum Streptophyta; class Magnoliopsida; order Asparagales; family Amaryllidaceae; genus Allium; species Allium sativum. The sequence goes on along the minus strand of CM060920.1, from coordinate 688,957,860 downwards.
CAAAATCAACATCAGACTGACACCCAAAGAGTTACTCAACCCAACCACCATATATGATTCTAGGCAACTAAGCATGATGGACTCCTTTTAGGTCACAAGGGAGTCCCTTCCTAAGACCAATCTGTATCCTATAAAACCCAAAAACTTTAGTCAAACCAATGAACACCCTCGAGCCCCAACATGTGTTACTAACAGATGAGTCATACTCCCTATGTGGTTTGCAACAGAAATTGGATTGAGAATGGGACCGAGAGGATATACTCTTAAGAAGAGATATTATACACGAATCTAGTCTTCAATCTTCTAAGTCGCATTTCTTGAGCTTAACTCCATTATGCTTTGTCCGTCTTTAACTTCACAATTTCGTAGCTTCTTAATTCTTGTTTCCAAAATATGAGTTGGAACCTATTTCTCGTTCCTCTTTCACTTATTCTCCTTCTAGTATACTTGGCTCAAGCATAACTGCGTACTCATGGTTCCATGCAAGCTCTCCAAAATTCATTAGTGAATCTTGGATCTTGTTCACTTACTAGAAGGTATTCCACATAGATGAATTATCTCTTGAAAATAAACAAATGTCAACTATGTTGCCAAATGTACTTACTAAGGTGATTCTTTACAACTCATGCATCAGCGAAATGAACCTTCAGCCTTAGTGGCGAACACTACTGGAGCGCCCTATTCTGAAATGCTCCTCCTAATGAACCCCTTTTTCTAGAAGCTCTTTAATCTGTTTACTGAGCTCTTTCCTTTCTCGTGGAGCCATATGTCTAACGGGCAACGCAACGGGCTTTGCATTATCTACAAGATATATGCGGAAGTCTATTTCCCGCTTCGGAGGCAAGCCCTTCACTTCTTCAAAGACATCCGGATATTCCCGGACTACTCTAACTGATTGCAAGTTTTCAACAGAGGCATCTAGCGACTCAAGATAACTAAGCATAACCGCATACGAGGGATTACAAGAAATTTCCAAAGTATTACCGAGCTGGGTTAGGAGCCTAACAACCCTTTTCTCACAATCAAGGATGGCCCCATTACGGGATAGCCAATCCATACCCAAAATCAAACCATAACCCGAAAAGCCCAAAACGAAGGCACTACATTGAAATTCAACACTTAGAATAGAAATTTTCAATCCCACACAGATCATAGTCAAATGAGCTGGGCCCCCAATTGAGTTTGAAACAATTAAGGGGTCCTCTACCATACTAGTTTCTCGGTGCAGAGATTCTACTAAAGCAAACGAGATAAAGGAGTGTGACGCGCCAGAATCAAACAAAGTGCGAACGGGGTGATCATAAAGATAAATTACGCTTTCTACAGAAGTATTTATACCTCGCTGTTGCAAAGGTGGCGCTTCCAGCACATGAACCTGTGCCCTTGGGGTAGATCCAGCCCTCTGCCCCTGTCCCCGTTTCTTTGGGCAGTCCTTAGCCCTATGGCCCGTCTCACCGCAAGAAAAGCACCCATCATTCTCCTTGGCCTTCTTTTTCCGGCAGTCCTTTACTAAGTGCCCCACTTTGCCACAGAAATTACACGTCCTCTTCTCTTTGTTGCCTTCCCCGCCCTTCTTAAAGTCTGTCTTCTTAGGCTGCAAAACCTCTTTCTTCTTGCCCTTATCCTCTTCATTCAGCAATGCCATTTGCACCAATCTTTCATACGTGGCTCCCATGGGTATATGGGTCATGGCCAAACTGTGTAATGGCTCATTTAACCCTTTAACGAAATGGAGAGCCTTCTTGTGCGGGGTGTTGACTAGGTCAAGTCCAAACCTAGCCAGCTCATCGAACTGATTCACATACTCTCTGACCGTCTTGTCCCCTTGCTTAAGAAATAAGAATTTTTCCAACTGCAAACTTCTTTCCGCATCTGAGAGAAATTTTGTCTCAAACCTTGCCCTAAAGTCCTCCCATGCCTCCACTGGTCTTTCAGCATTAGTGACTTCCCACCAGTAGGAAGCCTCGCCCTTCAATAGCCATACTGCCAATTGTACTTTTTGTCTATCTTCTACCTCAAAGATGATGAATAGGTCCTCCGTTTCTTTCAGCCAATTTCTAGCTGCTACGAAGGACTCAGTTCCATGGAAATCCCTTCCTCCCATAGCTTTAAAATCTTTACATATCTTAGCAAACGTGTTTCCCCGAGGAGGAGGTGGAGGAAAAGGTGCTGCTGCAGCTGGATGATTTCCTTCCGCTGGAGGAGGAGGAATGGTAGGACCTGGCTGAGTGGCCCTTGCTTCTAAGAACCGTCTAAACCAACCAGGTATGGGCACCCCTTCTGGCAAGTTAAGATCTTGGGACATGCTGAAACAAAAAGGATAGATTCAAAACGAAGGATAAGAGATAGTTCCTATGGCTTTGGGGAGTGGACTTTGCCTTTTAGAAATAAAATAATATTTTTCTTTTAAAAATGCTTCTTTAAATTTTCTTTTTGAAAATAATTTTCCAAAACTTTTGATCTTATCTGGTAAACCTATGCTCTGATACCAAGTGAAACACCCCACCTCCGTTAGGGTCACTCTCAAAGGGAATGCCCTAATTTTGGTGGAGGTTTATAAGTACAAGTCACAGATATACAAGACAGATATAAGAACACATATTTGTAAACAGCGGAAGAACAACAAACTTTTATTTCATAAAGTCAAATACGTGTTACAACAACATCCTTTCCAAAAAATATAACATAACACTTTTTCCATAATCTGTCTTGAGTACATTATTTAAAGAAGCATAAATAAAACATAGATAAACTTCCAAAAGTCCCCATAGTGGATTGTCCAAAGCCATAGTTCAAAACAGGAAAGTCCAAGCAATACATTTCTCTTCTTCAAGCTAGATGTCAAGGCTGATCAAGCTGCTGTGTTCCCTCCCTGAGGACCTGGGGGGGAAACGGAAGAAAGAAGATGAAAGAAAAGTAAAGTCAGACATAAAGCCTGAGTAAGTCTAGTACTACTTTGTCTATGAATAAAGAACTGGGTATGATAAGTAATAACAAGAAGTGGGCAAACACTATAACTTGGTTAAGTTGTCTAGGGTCGAATATACTATCGTACCCCATGTTAATCTCTGAACCCATATAAACTAGTTTCCAACTGGCACCCCATAATCAGGGTGATGTGATCCATTCAACGATGATCGGCTCCTACTCGCATAGTTACATGTGTCTTACGGCCCCCGATGTCTATAGTTACCTATGCTGGTCCCACCATGGGGTGTATCAAGTCCCATAGTGGCAACCCGACACAACCTTAGAGTGCACAGGTATGCTACTGGTGTCCAGTGCCTTATTTTTCTGCGCCGGAGTGTGTGCACGCCCGCACTCCGTTAGAACCTACACTGCTACACCACCGCCGTCGCTTTGACCTCTTACAATCAGCCCAGTAATCGTGCCCCACCCTGCCTAGTTTCAGGGTATCCTGATACACCTTCTAGGGTTACTGCTGAAAAGGGTCCCCCGTTACTAGGTTTTCTATCTCTAGCCAACATGCTAAGTTGGTTAAGTGTTGCTAACCTAACCCCCACCATTCCGTTTAGTTTAGCATGTTCCATTTTGATTAAGTCTTTTTGTCCACTTAATCCTAACAATCCTGACTCAGCCTTAATTGTCTTATTAAGGCCCTGACCTCTCACATTAGACATGTATTGTTGTGGCTGCCTGTTGCCGGTTGGTTCCGGGCAGTCTTACGCCACAACTCAGTCTAACCTCGGGTCCTTGCTGGGCTCCATGTTTAACCTCCCACATTGGATAGGTATTGTTGTGACTACTAGACAGCCGGGCGGTTCCGGGCAGGTTTACATCACAACTCAATCCAACCTCGGGTTAAACACATCGTATTTTCTACATTTACATATCTTGTCATTCTTCTTTATTTCTTATATGTAAATATTTGCGGCCCATTATTAAGTTAATGGTGTAAAGGTTACACCAATCATGGGCCCAACCCATACTTGAACTTGGGCCCTTCTATTTTATATTTTCATTCATTAATTAATTTTAACCCAACGTTATTTTCCCCCGTTTTACACGTCCGTTCATATATATTGGGCTTAGCCTTTTAAAGCCCAATTTAGCCATGCGAAAAGGGGAGGCTTATGGCGTATACACAAAGAGGGGAAGGTGAGCGCATGAACTTGCTATACGACGTTGGAAATACAAAATAGAAATTGGTGTACTTGCATAGTGGTAACATAGGTGACATGAATCAAAGCATATGAACTTGCATAGGTTTAACTACAACATGAACCTATATTCTTATTTAGGCATAATGTCAAACATGAGCATGTCGTAAGTATTTCTAGCATAAGCATAGCATAATGTCAAACATAAGCATGGCATAAATACTTTTGGCATAAACATGGCATAATGTCAAACATAAGCATGGCATAAGTAAAGTTAAATTTTGTTTATGGCATAAACCTAAACATGTCATGTTCATAAGGTTTCTACATGTTTACAAAGGGGATACTTTGTTACCAACACAAAAGCATAGTTCAACTTAATCATGGTTTAAGTCTATTCACATAACATACTTATGCATAAATATTCCTAAACATGGTGTTGCTTTAAAACTTGCAAAAAGGGATTTTTGAGTCTAACCTAGCCATGTCTCACATATGTCATCATATAATTCCTTTAAACAAGATAGACTTAATCATAGATTTCAATTATGCCAAATATCATTCATAGCCTAGCCATATTCATAAGTTTTGCAAAAGCATGACTTAATACATGGATTATGGAGTCAAAGTTCCAACATAGTTTCATACGAACTATAACAACCAAACTTGTTTCAATTACTTGCAAAATGATTTATGCATAAAACTATACATCATGATGGCATAATAACAAAGCCCCAAACTTGCATGAATTTCACTCAACTACATACATGTAGCTTCAACATAGATTATATAATTTGCGCAATATTCCAAACGTATATTTGCATAGAACTACCGCATGTAGTTCTTTATAACATGAATAACATAATTCAAGAATATCCAAACGTATACAAATTGATAAGAACGCATAAGTATGAATTACTTTTACTGCCACAATTCAAGCATACACATCAACACAATTGTTTATTCATACCAAAGTAATACTCTACTTACAATGGTTGCGGTGAATTCTCAAATTAAGAGATATGATTCCTTTGTTGAATTGATTAGCTTTAGGTTGCTTGAATTGCTTTAGGCTTTAGAACTTTCTCCCTAATCCTCTCTTTAGTTGGCGGCTACTCTTTGTCGTTCCTCAGCAACATGGCGGCTATGTTCTTAATTTGAATGAATAGATTAGGGTTTAGTCTAGGGTTGTTTATATAGAGGTTAGGAATTGATTAGGACCCTTGATGTTGCTAGGTTAGATCGTAGCCATTCATTAGGAAGAGAGACCAATAAAAACCCGCCACCTAGCCCTAATGACAAAGCAGACCACAGAAATTCGACCACACACCGACCTGGCCAGCCAGGTTGACTGGGCTCGACCAGGTCGATACCCCTGTCGACAGGGCTGTCGACAGCCCTGTCGACATGGGTATCCCAGGTCGACAGCCCAGTCGACCTGGGTGGCCCAGGCGGGTGTTCTTCCACCCTGGCCCAATGGGCCCGATTTTAAATTATTATTTTATTCTGTTTGAATTTTAAATTTAATTCAAAACTTCCGAAGGCCATATCTTCTTCATACGGACTCCGTTTTTCGAAAACTCGGACTCTATTTCGCGTATTTTTCCGAGACGAACGCAATGGCGTATCCCGTTTCCCTTGGTTCTTTGATTTCAGATTAATTACACTTTAATTTGTTAAGTTCACAGTTATAGAATTTTCGGGGTGTTACAGCTAGAAAGCTCCGATTTTCAAACATCAATTTCTCTCAATCCGTCTAACGAAAATCAACAAATAATATACCGAATGGAAGAGAATTTCGAGGGCTTTCAATCCGTACGGTTAAGATCAGTTTTCAGTGCATGGATTTCGCGAATTCTGGCGAGGAAGGATCGGCGGTCGGGGGCAAATTTCAGGTGATGGGGCCCACCGATCGTGACGGGGTTCTGGGCGGTGGTGGCTTGCGGGCGGAGCTACGGCATGACGGAGTCGGATCGGGTCCTAGACCCTCGGATTGGGGTGCGCATGGGGGTTTGGAGGAAGAGATATGAGTTCGGTCGTATCCCGAACGTGGAAGAAGAAGGTCCTTTTTTTATATTATTTTATTTATTTAATATTTAATTTATCCATTCTTTAAAAATCAATAGCTCTTTCAAACGAGGTCCGATTGACGAACTATAAGTTGCGTTAGACTCGTCTTTCCGAGATCTTCGCAATGCCGCAGACCAGAGCTAATTCCGAGACAGTCGAATTTTCAGCCATATTAATGTGAGAATTCTGAATTTTATTATTTAATTAATTATAAATTATTTTTCTTGCGTTAAAAATAATTGTATTGTGATGTAATTCAGATCTGAAATGTTCTATGATTTATGAATGGTTGATTGTTGTTGGTGGTTTGTTTTGTTGTTCATGATATGCAAGATCCGCGTTGAATTATATATATTGTTGAATTTTATTTGCGATTAATAAATAAATCTAAATTTAGATTTAAATCATATTTTATTCAGATCTAGTTATTCTAATTTATTTAAAAAAATATTTTTATTATTCTGAGATGAACCATAGAATTTGATCGATAAATAAAAACTAATTTTTATTTGTTGGTATTACAATAGAATTCGATCGACTAATTAAAACTTTATTTTTGTTTATTTGTTTACTTTGCAACAGAAAATGAACAACAAATAAAACCTTACTTTTATTTGTTTACTTTGCGATAAGATTTGAACGACAAATAAAATATTCTTTTTATTTGTTTATTTACAATAGAATTTGAACAACAATTAGAATATATTTTTATTACGACAGAATTTGGCTAACTAATGAAAATCCTATTTTTGTTTGTTTACATTTGGAACACGTTTTATGAATTACAATAAAAACATAAAACGTTCATTTATTTGAATTGAAACCATGTTAACGATAAAATTTACATTTTTACCGTATATATAGAATAGATTAAAAATGTTCATCTATTTGAAATGAAAACATGAAACATTAAAAATCTTATTTTTAATGAAAAGAATTATTCGTATGAAAATTGTTCATGTTAAAATAAAAGTGTTGAAAACATAAAAAAATCACATTTTTAATGTAAAGAATGATCCATATGAAAATTGTTATGTTAGAATTGTCGAAAACAAAGTTATCCTTTTATTTGCCTTTGTTGAAATGTTAGAAATAAATCAAAAAGATTACATTTCTAATGTAATTAGAAATAAATTAAAAGATTACATTTTTCAATATAATTAAAATTGAAATAAATTGATTACATTTTTCAATGTAATTAAAATTGAAGTAGAATGATTATATTTTCAATATAATTGATATTGTAATAAAAATAACATTTTGGTTAAAGCACAAGTATTGAAATAAGAGACCACATTTTGGCCAAACTTTATTAGTGAACATTTTTGGCCAAAACTTTACTAGTGAAATGTAAATGTCACTTTTGTCAAAACTTGATTATTGAATTGAAATTTTCATTTTTGTCAAAACCTAATTATTGAACTGAAAATATCATTTTTGTTAAAACTTGATTACTGAAATAAAAGTAACTATTTTGTTTACATTTTTTTAATGTAAATAAGAAATTATTTTCTGAAGATACATAGAATTTGGGTAGATATTTTATTCACATTTTTCAACGCAAATAAACATAGAAATTAAAAGTTTGCTTTTCATTTGCACTTTTCAATGCAAATATAGCATGAAATAAAATTCATTTTTCTCATTTGCATCTCACAATGCAAACATAACATGAAAATAAACAAAGTACATTTTTATTTGTGTTCGATAACACAGATAAAACTAGAAAATAAAACATATATTGAAAATAAAGCTTTGTTCTTTATTTTGTGTTCAACAATGTAAATATATTTTGAAATTAAAATTTATTCTTTTATTTGCATTCACCAATGCAAATTCATACATATATTGAAAATAAAGTTTATTTCTTTGTTTGCTTTTATCAATATATATATACGCATTGAAATTAAGGTTTATTCTTTTATTTTCATTTATCAATGCAAATATCCAATGAAACTATAGTCTATTTTCTTTATCTATAATTACCAATACAAATGTACACACTTTTATACATTTAATAGAATTTGTTTAAATTATACTTTGAAAATAAATTTTGTTCTTTTATTTACATTCACTAATGTAAATAAAATTTGTAAACAAAACTATTCTTTGTTTGTATTCATAAATGCAAATACTCTTTTAAAATAAAATTTGTTTCTTTTATTTACATTCAATAATGTAAATACACTTTGGAAATGAAGTTCTTTTTACATTCACTCAAATATACTTTTAAATAAAAATAAAAGTTTCATTTATTATTTGCATTCCTTGTTGCAAATAAAATCTTAAAATAAAGTTCATCTTTGTTTGCAGTTCATTAATGCAAACAAACCATCATATTGAAAAATTTTATTCTTGATTTATAATTTTGATATGAATAAAGATTGTTTGAAATAAAGGATAGAATTTAAAAGTTAAATTTTAATAACTAAACATCCACATTTTTATCATTAAAGTCAAATAGACAAAAACACTCTTTTTGTCTAAATTAAAAGAATGAAACAAGATATTGCATTGGCATATTTTTGAAACACAAATTATTCATTTTTGTAAATTTATATTAGTTAAAACCAATCATTCATTTTTGTTAATTTAAATTAGTTAAAAATAATTATTCATTTTAGTCAATTTATACTAGTTAAACAAAATTTTACATTTTGTCAGAAATATTCATTTTTGTCAAAATGAGTTAGTTGAAGCGGTTTACATATATATATATGCTTGGCAAGATATATACTTGTCAAGATAGGTTAGTTAAATAAAAATATTTATCATTTTGTCTCATTAGAATTGCCAAAACAAAATAACCATTTTTGTTTAGAGTTTAAATTAGCAAAATAGAATTTGTAAATAGAGACGAAGTTATTATGCTTATTCATTCATTGCAATAGAGATATTTTCTTGTCATCATTCTATGTATTGTGTATTACACTTCCATTCACAAGTTACCTGACTTGTGTATGTGATTGGGACGATAATTTTTCACACATCGCTCAAGTGCACAAATTAGCTTATTATTTGTTTGTTGGTTGAAAACCCCACACGGGTGTTGGGACGAAAATTTATATACACTAATCCCAATATTTAGTTTTATGTTGATCGTTAGATCAACAGGCTGCGATGAGCGTTATTATTGAATTTTAACGCTTACACAGTGGAAATTACACTTTGGATGTAGATGGATGATTTGATAGTTTTACTGTTATTATCATATATATGATGTGTGTGAAATCCACATAATCCAAATTATATGGCAAATGTTTGAATCTCATTTCGATTCAGGTGTTCTTTTAAATAATGATATTTTTACATTGGAAATCCTTTTTATATAAAGTGCATATGTTTTCATAATATATTTTTAATCAACTATATGTTAAAACAAAAAATATTTGTAAAAGAAAGAATTCGTAATATAAAGCATACCTTTCATTTAGAGTCTTTATATAAAGAATATTTTTACGATTATTTTAAAATATGTTTATAAAAGATTACTAGCATTTGCAATTATATTTTTTGTGATTATAAATAAATTGTGATGTGAAGTGGATTTATCGTGGACGATGTTTTTAACGACATTTGTCCTTTAATCCAATTTACATTGAAATTATTATTTGGAATTTATAAATCTATTTTATAGATTTAAAAACGGCATTTTCTAAAAATCAAGTTTTTCAATTTAATAAATTAAATTGGAATTAAGTGGAAATTCGATTGGTAACAATCGAAATGGGCTTCTGTAAAAGAAGACCGATATTATGTATGGAATTTAAGAGGCTTTGCCGTTATTCCATTTATATTATTAGTCTGATACAGAAATCTATATCGATTATGTATTGATTTGATTTCTGTAGAATTCCATATTTCGGAAATGGATTTGTAGATTTTATTTTCAGAATTTTATCTTTGATAATATTAATGAGAATCTTTTAAAACGAATATCTTATTAAAAGAATATTCTGAGTTGGAATGTGGTGTAATGTGTGATTTTCCAACATTTGCTTTTTAATCCCAAAATACGCGAGTTATTCAGAAAGACCGGATTTAACCCGTTCTGAATAATCATCACGACGATCAAGAGTCGAAGATGATGATGGTGATTGAAGACCGAAGGTTTTCACATCGTTGGGATGATGATGACTGGTATCTTGAATTGGGATTGGCCTTCCAAGGCAAGGTATTTGGTGATGGTCGTCCAAACGCATTTGGAGATCGACGGGACGTTGTTTCGCTCAGACCCAGAGCGGACTTGTAAATGGATTGTGTGTCTGACATTGTATTCATTTCTGCTGTATTTGTTGAACGTTACTGATTATATATTACTATGTGGTGGTGAAGAATTTATTCTTTACTTATCACCCTTCTCTAAGACGTATGAGCTTAGAGGTTATATATATATTGGTAGATGATCAGTAATATGGTAGGGTCTGACAATGTGACATGCTAAGATGCAAATGATCAAGGCTTTGTTGAAAAGCAGGCCTTGTGGTTGATGATCAAAGCATAGCCTGTTTAGGCATAGCTTTGTGTATAGCGTGACTTCGCGAGCCTCACACCCCGGTATGAGTCAAAAACGGGATTAGGACTGCAGGGAGTGCACACGTTTCTTTCTAGCTAGGGATAGTGCCGGTGCTTTAACACGGCCCAACATTTTACTTATGTGGATTTTGGATTGAGGTACCTCGGGTTTTTATAGGCCGGAAGTGGTCATACTATCGGTTCAAAGGAATCGGGAAACGTGTGTTCAGGAATTGCCAATCCACTACCGTTAGGTGGGGACCGACCCTGAAGATCCAAGGGTTCACCGCGGGGGATCCTGAGGCATTTGCTAGAGTGTCTCGAATCGGAAGAGGACGCTCCCTAGCCTCGATTTCATGATAGAAAACCAATTTCCAATACGATGTTACGGTTTTGATTGTAAACTTATATATGGCGACATAGTAGGATGGGGTACTATACCGTCTAAGATTAATACATTTATATTGAAATGTTTTAAGTATATATATATACACACTAATAATAATATCGTTTTTACGTATCAAGCATCTTTTGATCATTATAAGGTAAAACCCTATCCTCTGTTGTGCGTTGCATTGTGTGATGGGACCTGGGTCTTATAATGGTTTCATTTTTCTAAAAAGCATTGCGTTGTTTGACGATTTACTTTAATTATGCACTGGCAATCCAATGGAGTAAACCCGTTCCACGTTAGCGGCGTGGTCCTGTGATTAGCCTACTTATTAGGTGAGTTAAGTATAGAATTCTCACACCAGTCCCACGACTGACCTGTAGTTTGTTTCACTTTGCAAACTCGGGTGCCCTCTTTCCACATGGGCAGTCGAGTAGCTTTTTGCAGATATAGTAAAGCAGGATCCTGGATTGAAGCCTGAAGCTGGGTCCAGATTATTGATGGCCTTCCGCTGAGATTATTTCCGCTGTAGTGTATTTAATTTATTGTAAATGTATCTTCCGCTGTATTATTTATTGATATACTCTGATATATTCTGTACTCTGATGTAACATTTATTATTGATATTATAAAAGTCTGTGTTTTTGTTCTGATGTGTTGTATGCCCAAGTTAACGTATGCGAGTTTTGAACGGTTTTGATCGATCTGGCAATCGATTGGGGTCGGGCGAAATCCTGGTCGTTACAGTAGTACCCCATCCTACTATGTCGCCACATAGGTTTACAACTAAAACTGAAAAATGTTGTATTTAGAAATTGGATTTCCATCATGATGGCTACTAATCCAAAAGATCGATCACGTAGTGCAATACTCAACGGCTTACATCCCGTTCATGAGAAAACTCGTAATACACATCTGCACTATATCCAGGAAATCAAGTATCTCAACGGCTTACGTCTCAGGCATGAGAAAACGCCGTATACTCTAACCTTCTGGGAATCGGGGAGGTGTGCCCTATCCCTACCAAGTGTGAAGCGACCACGCCCAGCCTAGCTCGGTCGACTAAATCCATCCTCCTCTCGAAAGTATACTGATCTAACCATCAGTTCACCATCATACCAATGTGTGAGGCTCGCGAATTAACGCTACACAAAGCTGTGCTACTGAAAGTTGTGTATCAACATTCCTCCACCAAGCTCTGCTTTTAAACAACAGCTAAGATCACTGCAACTCAGCATGCCACATTATCAATCCATGTCGTACCATTGATTTCTACCAATACATAACCTCTAAGCTCATATGTCTCAGAGGCGAGTGTTAAGCAAAAGAATAAATTCTCCGCCACCAAACAGATATATATTTAGCAGAGATCAACGAATACAGCATAAAGGAATACAAGATCAGACATGCTATCCATTTGCAAGTCATTCTAGGTCTGAACAAAACTGAAGGCACCTTATTCCTTGTCTCATATGTCTAATACAGGAGAGAGGCCCCCGCATATCTGAACAATCAACAAGTACGTCCGGACAACTACCACTGTAACCTTTTCAAGGTAGCTACTCCAATCATGGGTATCAGTAGCAACCCATCTATTTGATCTGAGGATTGTCAGTCTTGCACTGTCTTCAATATCTTTAACTTTTAATCGTCGAATCAATTATTCAGAATGAGTTAAACCCGATCTTTCTAAATAATTATTGTATCTTATAATCAAGTGCTATAAAAACACATAATATGCCTCATTCCAATCCAGAATATTGTTTTATTAAAATATTCTTTACATTGGGAATTATTCCCATAAATCTTATCAAATATTTAATTCATTTAAACCTCTTGTTTAAATCTTCACTTGCAAACCATTTCAAAAGATTATGTATTTTCTTTTCACAACTTTAAACCAAATTAAGGTTATTCCAACTAGTCGGGATTGTAGAGCCTTACTGAAGTAATCATTTATTTTATTTTTCCCATCCCAACCTATTCATCCCGCGGAGGAAAACTGGTAGTACTCCATATCTAACACCTACTGTGTTATTGGTAAATACAATTACCATTCTACGTTCAAATATAATTAAATATTTAACTATCGCATGAAGTAAAATTGGTGATACTCCATTCTCGAACACTTCTCAAATTTGGAAAATTTAATTACCACACTAACATTACAATCTAAATAAAGATTTATTAAAATTCCACTTAGTATTAATCTCCAAAAATCATTATTTAATGATTATTCAAATTAAGGAAATAAATCCTGTCATTAACTGGGTTAAAGAATGAGTGTCATTTAAATCAAAGTTCACGGTAAACCTGAAATCATCTTCAATTAAAATGGAACCTAAACGAAAATCATGAAATCATAACAGTATATAATCAATATAAATTCACGTATCAGACTAATAATATAAATGGAATAACGACAAAGCCTTTTAAATTCCATATATAGTAACGGTCTTCCTTTACCGAAGCTCATCTCAATTATTACCCAATCGAATTCCATTCAATTCCAATTTTTAAATTAAATTGGAAAACTTTAGTTTGGAAAATTCCATTAATCTTAATAAAAAGATTATAAATTGCAAATCATAACTTCACTGTTTATTAGGTTAAAGAACAAGTGTTATTTAAAGCACTGTTCACGATAAACCCAAAAATCCAATTCTTAATTCAATTCCAATTAAATATTAATTAATTGGTAAACTTCTCTAAATCTTAATTAAAAGATTTATTCTTTTCTCAATTAGGTTTAAGAACAGTGTTAATAAAGACGCCATTCATGACAAACCCAAAATCCAATTTGATATTAAATACAAGGCTTTGGATAGAAATTATATCGGCTTATATTCAATATCAAATTCTGAAACCAACAAATATCGTTTTGGGAATAACGATATATATATAAATATATCTTCCAAATTCCTCAACTATATCCATATAGTTACGGAATCCCATATTGAAATATTCCAGAGATCATTTCCATTCCAAATCCATTCCAATTTATTTGTTGGATAAAATCTGATTATTTTAAAACCATTTTCAAATTCAACTTATTTATTTCTGAAAATAATTGGATTATTATTCTAGTTATTAACTAGTTCATTTCAATAAAAATATATTTTTATCTTTTCAAATATGGAATTTTTCATCCAAAATCTTTCCAAATCATTTATTATGATTTACTCAATTTCTCCATATTTTAAAGAATTTTATTAAGGCCTTACAGTCGGTTTTCAATATCGACCACTGAACTACATCTATAGCGAACTTTTATGAAATTAGTTTGGATATAATTTGAAATCCAACCGTTCAAATGTAAATCCCTTATATTCATTGAAAAGATCTTTTTCATACAGACCCAATGATTCCAGTTTTAGGAGAATCCGATGGTTGGATATGTCTTAACATCAATTCGAAGTTAATGGTTGAAATTCGCGAACGGTCGTTGCGCGGCGCATTCTATTCAAACCATTATATAATATATATATATATATCTTCAATTTCCATTCAAATCATATTTTATAAATTCATTTATAAATTCATTGCAAAATGATTTTAACTTCATTTTCAATTTTATATCAAAATTCAATTTCTCCATATTTTAAAGAATTTTATTAAGGCCTTTACAGTCGGTTTTCAATATCGACCACTGAACTACATCTATAGCGAACTTTTATGAAATTAGTTTGGATATAATTTGAAATCCAACCGTTCAAATGTAAATCCCTTATATTCATTGAAAAGATCTTTTTCATACAGACCCAATGATTCCAGTTTTAGGAGAATCCGATGGTTGGATATGTCTTAACATCAATTCGAAGTTAATGGTTGAAATTCGCGAACGGTCGTTGCGCGGCGCATTCTATTCAAACCATTATATAATATATATATATATATATATATATGTTCAATTTCCATTCAAATCATATTTTATAAATTCATTTATAAATTCATTGCAAAATGATTTTAACTTCATTTTCAATTTTATATCAAAATTGAGTATTCCATATTATTATAATATCAAAATGATAATATTTTCTGAATATCGGTTTTAGAAATCCATTTCCTTTTCGTATTCATTATAAAACGAATAAAATCGATCGATAAACCCATTTACGTTAAAATGGCATTTAACTACTTAACTCGGCTTCACATTTCAATATTCTTGTGTCCATCCAAAATCGGACATCAAAATCATAATTCAATTCTTTACTGAATACCATTTTAAAATATTCGTTATTTCTGAATCAGAATGCGACTCAATCAATTACCATATAATTTCAGTTATATGGATTTCATACATCGCATGTATTCAACAATAATGATAAATAATCATTACACATTCAAAATCATCCAGAGTGCATTCTACCAATGTATAAGCATAGATAAATAACGCTCATCACAGCCTGTCAACCTATCGATTGACATGCAACAAAATATTGGGATTAGTGTATGTCAAATATCATCCCAATACCCATGTGGGGTTTTCAAACAACAAATACTGTTTATTATTAGTGCATTTAGGCGATGTGTAAAATTTATCGTTCCAATCAATATCAGTTAATAGGTGTACATAAACAAGCCGTCTGACTTTTAAATGAATATTTATTTCAATTTATTTTCATGATAATTTATATAATTATACATTTTATATAAATAGTTTCTACATTTTAGTTTTTAGAAAAATTTGGCATTATAATGACGCTATTCTAGAACCAGAATAGTGTCTAGCATTATCCCTCTCCTGTTACTGGCTCGCGCCATACAATAATATCAATCAATGACAATCCCAATCAATTCATCCAATCACAATCCAAATAATTAATCAACCATGGTTTTCCAAAAGTAGTGACAGGGGCTACTAAGCTCCATTTACAACTTACCGTGTATTAAAATAACCAAAAAAGTTGAGTGCGAAAAATGTTCTCACATCAATCAGATAGAAATCGTTATATACGATTATTTTACTAAAATTAAACGGTATGTTTAATTCTATCGAAAATTTCTACTAGCTCTAAATGCAATCCAGCCAGTACTAGAAGGTAGTACACGTTGTCATGAGTCCAATGTCTCCTGTTTCATTGGATTTCGACACCGTATGAGAAAGTTGTGTATTTCTGAAGGGTAACGACATTTTAAATAATTAATATAGTAATTAATTAAAATTAATATCACCTTCTTCTACTAAATACACAGGCCACCGTTCAAACTAACTGTTCCAAACTAAGGTGTGAATTTGCACTAAATCTGTGAAGCTTGGACACGATCGGACTGCACCACGTCGAAGAGCTCTGAAATCCGCACCTGCGCCACCTCCTAGTGTTGAACTCGACGGACCCTATGACGTGGAAAATGAGGGCGAGCATTGGCGGTTAGAGTGAGTGAATCGACGAAAATACACAATTCCAGATATCAATACCCATATGGATTTGAAGAGGGTGGAGAATACTACAATATTGCCTCAAGAATTTCTCAATTTCATTGTGTGGATCGAAAGTTATTGAGGGAGGAAGTCTGGAGCTTTTTCCGCCATTATCGCTTTTGAATGAGCGGCTGCGGGTTTGAAACGTGATTAGGATTTATTTAAAATCCTATTGGCCCATTAATATATTTATAATTTTTGATTCTTTTAATTTCCAAAAATACCCATTTATTGATACGAACTCCAAATCAAACCTAACGACTGTCGCCCTAGCTAAATACCCCCATTCCAGACACAATGGGATGTGTTTCGTAAGACAAGTCAGCTATTTCGATCCGTTTTTATTTAAGTTAAAATATACATTGAATTTAAATGTGCGTTTTAATTTATTGGGGCCACATACTGACTCCAAAACTTACAGAAAAATTAATCTAGCTATGTTTTGACTATATGGTCCTTAAAAAACTAATTTCATCAAATATGGAGATTGTTTGAAAATTGGCCCTTTTTCCAGTCGGTTAAATTTACAATTAAATTACAAAACATGTTTATATTCACTGTGCTCACATATTAGTTCTAATAATTACGAATTTTTAAACCTTGCTATAATTTGACATTTCAGATCCAACAAAAGTGGTTTCATCGAAAACAGAGGTCGTTTGCAAAATGGCTGTTTTAAGGGCCATATATTATATTAAACATATATAAATTCCATAGCGACTATTTCAAATTTTAAACTGGCCATAACTTACAATTTAAAAGTAAAATCTCAGTTTTTCACAGTCGTTAGAAAGATATCATTAATCAGATTCAAATGTTTAAGGTTTTACTGAAATTCGATTTATTTTGAATTATGTACATTCAATTGAAATTTAAAATCGAATTTTCAAACTACTGCGCCATCTCAAACTCTATTTATAATTAAAATAAATTTATACATTTTCACTTCGATTTAAATAAATTTTAAATCGTTAATATTTAAAATAAATCATTTTAAATCCTAAAAATCCATTAAATCAATTAAAAATAAAATTTTAAATTGGTTCTGATTTTCCCAGTTGTTCCAATCTCCCCCACTTAAAATCTTTTCGTCCACGAAAAGGAATGGAATAGAAAGTTATTTAACTAATGTAACAACCCGGAAATTCTGAGCCAATTTAAAATTTTTATGTTGGCAATTTTAATGAATTTTGAATATTTAAAATGAATTATTTTAAATAATAGCGATGAGAAATTTATTTTGAATAGAATTAGAACGTATATATTTATTTGAATCATCGCTAGAATATAAATATTTTATTTTAAATATAAAAGGAATTGGAAATGGCGCGGTAGTTTGAAAATTCAATTTCAAATTTCAAATGAATGTATAGGATTCTATATAAAACGGATTTTGGCGAAACCAAAAATTTTAGAATCTATTTGAGAATATCTTTCCAACGAATCCGAAAAATCAAAATTTCTTAGCGGGAATAAATAGTTATGCCCAATTGAAAATTCAAAATAGTTGTAATAACCCAGAAATCTGAGCCAATTTTAAAATTTTATTTTGGCAATTTTAATGAATTTTTAATATTTAAAATGAATTATTTTAAATAATAATGGCGAGAAATTTATTTTGAATAGAATTAGAATGAATATATTTATTTGAATCGATGTTAGAATATAAATATTTATTTTAAATTATAAAAGGAATTGAAAGTGGCGCGATAGTTCAAAAATTCGATTTGAAAATTCAAATGAATGTACAGGATTCAAAATAAACCGGATTTTAGCGAAACTAAAAATATTAGAACTTAATTGAGAATATCTTTCCAACGAATCCGAAAAATTGAAATTTCATAGCGGTTATAAAAAATTATGTCTAGTTGAAAATTCAGAATAGTCGCTATGGAATTCTGGCCCTTATAAATGGAAATTTTGCAAACGACCTCGGTTTTCGATGAAACCACTTTTGTTGGATCCGGGATGTCTAGGTATTGCTAGGTTCCAAAATTCATAATTTTTCGAATCTATATGTGAGCATGGCAAAAGAAAACGCGTTTGACCAGTTTTAGTTGATTTTAATCGACTGGAAAATGGCCATTTTTTAAACGATCTCAGAATTTGACAAAATTAGTTTTGTTAGAACCATATCGTCAATATGAAGCTAGAAAATATTTTTTGGGAATTTTTAGAGTCCGTATGTGGCCCCGGTAAATTGAAATGCGCGTTCAAATTCAATATATAGATTTATATTTTGATTTTGATGAAAACTGATCGAAATGATCGAACCGGCTTACGATACATATCATGTTCGAAATGGGGGTAATTAGCTAGGAACGACAGTCGGTGGGTTCGATTTCGGGTTTGAAATAAAAAGTTACTTTTTGAAATTAAAAATAATAATTAAAAATATATATATTTATATAACCCCTCCTCCCTCTCCTTCCCCGTTGACTTCCTTTCAGATTGAAAAAAAAAAGAAAAAAAAAAAACCAGAAACCCGTCGCCTCGCCCCCCCCCCCCCCCCCCCCCCCCCGATTCACGACGCCAACCACCACCGTGCCTCCCCCCTAGGCGGCGGCGGACCTCACCAGAGCCCCATCTCGCCGGACCCCGTTCTTCCTCCTCCACCTTGAAACCCCAATTCCCACGAGCCCCAAAATCCATCGTGAACCCTAGACTTCTTCGCCCTTAAACCGACAGCGCCACCTTCCCCCTCGCCTACGCGCGCAGCTCCGACCACCACCTCTCCGGCTACGACGCCCACATCCAACAGCCCCCCTCTCAAACCTTTTGTTGTAAGTCTTTCGATTTGTTTTTATTTATTTATTTGTTTATTTTTGTTTATTTTCCATGTTATTAATTTTATAAGTTTAAAAATATAATTTTTATTATGTGAATGGTATAAAAATTGGATTCTCATTCGTTTGAATGACATATATGATTTTTGATACATTGAAAAAGGGATTGATTTTTAACATTGTAAAAGAATATATTTTTATTTTCAATATATAAAGAACAGATTTTTAACATAGAAAATGTGAGATTTTTATAAAGATAGGATTTTTACAAATGAAAAAGATATGATTTTTCAAACAAAAAAGATAGGATTTTTAAACAAGATAAAGAGGCGATTTTTACTCATGTGTATTGCATTGAAAAATATGATTTTTATTTATTTGAACAGCAAAGAAAAATGTGATCTTTATAATATATGTAGCGTATAAAATATAATTTTTATAATGAAGTAACGAATATAAAAAAATAATCTTTATTAGAAGAAGAGCGATATAAAAATATAATTTTTATGCATGAAGTGATAATATAAAAATGTGATTTTTATATATGTAGTGAACACGGACGACGAAAGTGACAAAAGGCGAGCACGGCGAAGATTTCCTACATATGAAGAGTCATGGAGTTTGGTTTAGCTTCTCTGTGAGAACTCCTCGCCTTTAATCTATTTCTAGTTTGAAATATATACTAGGATGCAGACGGTGCTTAGCAGCACCCGACACTCATCGTCCACAGACCATGGATGACATGTTTGTTTGATTGCTGTGTTGTGAAATTTTATTATGCGTTGAAATAAAATATATATTCATGTGTTGAAATAAAATATATATTCATGTGTTGAATAAAAATATATATTCATGTGTTGAAATAAAATATATATTCATGTGTTGAATAAAAATATATATATTCATGTATTGAAATAAAATATATATTCATGTGTTGAAGTAAAATAAATATTCATTTACAAATCGAAAGATTAGTTTATGTACACCGATTTAACAGATATTGATTGGGACGATAAATTTTACTCATCGCCCAACTGCACAAATAAAATCTGTGTTTGTTGATTTGAAACCCCACATGGGTATTGGGATGATATTTGACGTACACTAATCCCGATTGTTTAGTTGTATGTCAATCGATGGGTTGACAGACTATGTAAGCATTAATTATTTATATTTAATGCTTATGCAGTTGTGTGGTGCACTCTGGATGATGGTTGATGATTTATCGTTGCTATTATATATATATGTGTTGTAGAAAATCCATATAATTAACGTTATATGGTAATTGGTTGGGCCGCATTCCAATTTGGAAAATAAGGAATATTATAAAAGAAAATTCATGTGTTGAATAGAATAAATATTCATGTGTTGAATAGAATAAAAATTCATGTGTTGAATAGAATAAAAATTCATGTGTTGAATAGAAGAGAAAATTCATGTGTTGAATAAAATAAATATTCATGTGTTGAATAGAATAAAAATTCATGTGTTGAATAGAATAAAAATTCATGTGTTGAATAGAAAGAAAATTCATGTGCTGAATAAAAATAAAATTCATGTGTTGAAGAAAATATTCATTTGTTGAATAGAATAACGAAGTTATTGAAACATATAAAGCCGTGTAGATTAGATTGAAGCCATTTTGACATGAACGATATTTATATCGATTTTATTCATTTTTATAATGAATATAGAAAAGAAAGTGATTTTAAAATATAACGTTTTGAAAATATTATCATTTGTATAACGATGATGTGGGATATTCAGTTTTGATTAGAAATTGAATATGAAGTTGAAATCATTTCGAAAAGGAATTTAAAACAATTTATAAAATACATAAGGAAATCGACGAAATATATATATAATATATATATTATATACATAATGGCCTGAATAGAACGCGCTGCGCTGTGGCAGTTCACGAATTTCGACCATTGACTTCGAATGGACGTTACGGGAGATCCGACCGTCGGATTCTCCTAAAACAACCATTGGGTTCTTATCGAAAAGATCTTTCTAACGAATATTAGAGATTTTAAATCTAACGGTTGGATTTGGAATTATGTCCAAATCAAATTTGGAAAATGTCGCTGTAGGTGTAGTTCGATGGCCGTTGATGGAAATCGAATGTACGGGCCTTGATAAAATTATTAAAAATAGTAATAATTTGTGTAAAATCATAAGAAATGATTTGTTAAAAATAGGGAAGAAAAATTCCATATTTGAAAAGATAAAAATAGATTTTTATTGAAATGAACTAGTTTTGAACTAGAATTATATTTCTATTTATTTTTAAAATAAATAAAGCGGATTTGATAGGGTTTTAAAAGTGACCAGAATTTCCAATAAGTGAACTGGAATGGATTTTAATCGAAATTGTCTTTGGAATATTTCGATGTTCGATTTTGTGATTATACAGATATTGTTATGGAAATTTGAAAGATATACTAATATCGTTATTTCCAATACGATATTTGTTGGTCGTAGAGTTTGATATTGAATATAAGCCGATATATTTTCTATTCAGAGCCTTGTATTTAAAATCAAATGGGATTTGGGTTTGTCGTAAATGATGTCTTCATTAACACTGTTCTTAAACCCAACTGAGAAAAAGATTAAATCTTTTTATTTAGATTTAATGAAGTGTACCAATTAAATGGTATTTAATTGGAATTGAATTGGAATTTATTTTTGGGTTTATCGTGAATGGTGTTTTGAATAACACTTGTTCTTTAACCCAATAATTAATGGAATGTGATTTTGGGTTTATCGTGAACCGTGTTTTAGATGACATTGGCTCTTTAACCCAGTTAAAGACATGATATTGATTTTTGGGAAGATTAAACTAAGTGTAGTTTTAATGAATCTTTAACTAGAGTGAAGTGATCGAGAATGGAGTATCACCAGTTTTGCTCCAGGCGATAGTTAAATCTTTTATTAGGTTTGAACGTGAAACGGTAATTGAATTTACTGATAACACCGTGGTGTTAGATATGAAGTATGACCAGTTTACTTCATGGGATGAATAGGTTGGGATTGGGAGATAAAATAAATGATTACTTCGGTGTGGTTCGCTAATCCCGACTAATTTGAATTGATATTCAAAAGAAGATTAAATAATAAATTTAAAGAATTTATTTTTGATAAAACTAATGGGAACCTTTCCCAAAGTATAAGAATATTTGAATAAAAGAATATTCTGAATTGGAATGAGTCGTATGTTGTGTTTGTGTAAAACTTGTTTATTATATATGCGAGTTATTCAGAAAGACCGGGTTTAACCCATTCCGAATAACTGATTCGACGGTGTGTCGAGGATGAAGACGGCGGTTGAAGACAGGAGGTCTTCACATCATTTGGATGATTACTGATGATCTTGATTGGGCTGTACACCCAAGAGTAGGAAATCAGTTGGTGATCGTCCAGACGTACTTGGAGATCGATGGATATGCGAGGTACAAGGTGCCTCCGATTTCATTCAGACCCAGAATGGACTTGTAAATGGACTGTGTGTTTGACATTAGATTTTATTCTATGTGATTGATTTATATTAAATATATATTTCTTTGGCGGCGGAGAATTTATTCTCTTGGTTAACGCCCTTCTCTGAGACGTACGAGCTCAGAGGTTATATATTGATGGATATCTAACGCATGGAGTGAATTGCCTGTGTGGCATGCCTAAGTGGCATTATGATCAAGGCTTCTATTGAAAAGCAGAGTCTTGTGGTTGATGATAAAAGCACGGTCTGTGTAGCATAGCTTTGTGTAGCGTTGATTCGCGGGCCTCACACCCCGGTTGTGAACCAGAAACGGGAGAGGACCTCAGGGAGGGCATGCGTTTCGTTCTAGCTAGGGTGGTGTCAGTGACCTACCAGCCCTGACATTTATATTATTTTCACTTGTGTGGTTGTTGCTATTGCGAGGCGCCTCGGATATATCAGCGACTATGCGGAGCCGATGGAGCCATTGGGCTCATTTACGCCCCAAAGGGCGGGGAAACGCAATGTTCAGGCATTTTAATCCACATCGGGTGACCGACCCTGTCGCTCCAAAGGCTTGACTGAGTACTTGCCAGAGACATGGGCTAGATTGTCTCGAATTTGGTGAGAACTATCTTTTGCCTCGGTTCATAGATGGAAATCCAGCTTCCAATACATGACTTTGCGGTTTTGATTGTAGAACCTATATATGGCAACATAGTGGTATGGGGCACCTATGCCGTCTATGATTGATACTTATGATTGAAATTGTTTTGACACTATGCACTTATTGTACCATTAAAATAATCTGTTTTAAATGTATCAAGCATTCTTTCGCTATTACAAGGTAAAAACCCTATACTGCGGCTTGCGTTGCATTGTGTGATGGGACCTGGGTCTTACAATAGCTTCATTGTTCTTTATTTAGCATTGTGCTGTTGTTTTATGCACTGGTATTCTTGGGAGAAAATCCGTTCCGTGTTATACGGCGTTGTCCCTTGATTTACCTAACTTTAAAATAAAGATTAATAACTGTTTTAGTTCTCACACCAGTCTCATGACTGACCTGGAGTTTATTGTTTTAACCTAAACTCTGGGTGCCCTTATTTTCGAAATGGCCAGCTAGTAGTTTTGGTTTTGCTGATTTATATTCGCAGGAACCTGGTTTTGTGACAACCCGTAACTTCCCCGTGAAGGAAAGCGCGGATAGTTCGAGAATAAAGCACAACAGAACGCAGACGGAAGAACATTTCATTGTATATTACAATAATACATCAGATTACAAGAATATACAGAGTATAAACGAATCAATATTACACAGAAATATCAGAGATTACAATAAATTACATAGCAGCAGAAAATAATACAATACACAACTGAAGGAGATATACGGAAACAAAGCTTTCCGGATATCGTTCCAATTGTAAACCAGGATCCTGTGAATATAAATCTGCAAAACCAAAACTACTAGCTGCCCATGTCGAAATAAGGGCACCCAGAGTTTAGGTTAAAACAATAAACTCCAGGTCAGTCATGACTGGTGTGAGAATTAAAATAGTTATTAATCTTTATTTTCAAAGTTAGGTAAATCAAGGGACCACGCCGTATAACACGGAACGGGTTTCCTCCCAAGAATACCAGTGCATAAAACAACATCGCAATGCTAAATAAAGAACAATGAAGCTACTATAAGACCCAGTTCCCATCACACAATGCAACGCAAGCCGGAGGATAGGGTTTTTACCGTATAATAGCCAAAGAATGCTTGATACGTTTAAAACAGATTATTTGATACTATTATAAGTGCATAGTGTATAAAACAACTTCAAATCATAAGTATCAATCATAGACGGAATAAGCGCCCCATCCCACTATGTCGCCATACTAGGCTCTACAAATAAAACCGCAAATGTCACGTATTTGGAAATTGGGTTTCCATCTATGAACCGAGGCAAAAGATAGTCCTCAACCGATTCGAGACGCTCTAGCCCGCCCCTCAGGACCCAGACTCAGGTGGACCCTTGTATCCTCACGGTCGGTCCACCGATGTGGATTAAAATGCCTGAACATGCGTTTCCCCGCCCTATGGGGCGTAGTTGAGCCAACTAAATGACTCCATCGGACCCGGATCATCCAATCAAACTGGGGCGCCTCGCAACAGCAACAACCACATAAGTCAAACTCATCAGGGCTTGTAAAACCACTGACGCCACTTCTAGCTAGAAAGAAACGCATGCCCTCCCTGACGTCCTCTCCCGTTTTTGGTTCACAACCTGGGCGTGAGGCTCGTGAATTCACGTTACACAAAGCTATGCCACACAGGCCGTGCTTTGATCATCAACCACAAGACTATGCTTTTCAACAGAAGCCTTGATCATTTCCCACTTAGGCATGCCACACAGGCAATTCACCTCATGCGTTTGATATCCATCAATATATAACCCCTGAGCTCGTACGTCTCAGAGAAGGGCGTTAAGCAAGAGAATAAATTCTCCGCCGCCAAACAGATATATATTTAATAGAAATCAATCACACAGACTAAAATCCAATGTCAGACACACAGTCCATTTACAAGTCCGTTCTGGGTCTGAACGAAACCGGAGGTACCTAGTACCCCGCATATCCATCGATCTCCAAGTACGTCTGGACGATCACCAACTGTTTCCATCTTATTGGGTGTACAGCCCAATCAAGATCATCAGTAATCACCCAAACGACGTGAAGACCTCCGGTCTTAGACCACCGTCTTCATCTTCGACACCACGTCGAATCAGTTATTCAGAATGGGATAAACCCGGTCTTTCTGAATAACTCGCGTATATAATAAATAAGTGTTACACAAACACAACATACGCCTCATTCCAATTCAGAATATTCTTTTATTCAAATATTCCTATACTTTGGGAAAGTTCCCATTAATTTTATCAAAGATAAATTCTTTAAATTTATTCTTTAATCTCCTTTGAATATCAATTCAAACTAGTCGGGATTAGCGAACCACCCCGAAGTAATCATTTATTTTAATTCCCCAATCCCAACCGATTCATCCCATGAAGTAAAACTGTAATATTTCATATCTAACACCACAGTGTTATCGGTAAGGTCAATTTCCATTTCACATTCAAATCTAATTAAAGATTTAACTATCGCCTGGAGTAAAACTGGTGATACTCCATTCTCTATCTTTTCAATCTAATTAAAGATTCATTAAAACTCCACTTAGTTTTAATCTTTAACTGGGTTAGAGAATCAGTGTCATTTAAAACACGGTTCACGATAAACCCAAAATCACATTCCATTAATTATCGGGTTAAAGAACAAGTGTTATTTAAAACACTGTTCACGATAAACCCAAAAATCAATACCAATTCAATTCCAATTAAATATTATTTAATTGGTACACTTCATTAAATATAAATAAAAAGATTTAATCTTTTCTCAACTGGGTTCAAGAACAGTGTTAGTCAAGACACCATTCACGATAAGCCCAAATCACATTTGATATTAAATACAAGGCTCTGAATAGAAAATATATCGGCTTATATTCAATATCAAATTCTACGACCAATAGATATCGTATTGGAAATAACGATATATATATCTATATCTTTCAAATTTCCATAACAACATCTGTATAATCACGAAATCCAACATCGAAATATTCCGAAGAAAATTTTGATTCAAATCCATTCCAATGCAATCATTGGAAATTCTGGTTATTTTCAAAACCATTTCAAATTCAATTTATTTATTTAAAAATAAATAGAATTATAATTCTAGTTCAACACTAGTTCATTTCGATAAAAATCTATTTTTATCTTTTCAAATATGGAGTTTTTCATCCCAATTCTTCACAAATCATTTCTTATGATTTTACACAAATTATTACTATTTTTAATAATTTTATCAAGTCCCGTACAGTAGATTTCCATCAACGGCCATCGAACTGCACTTACAGCGACCTTTTTCAATTTTTATTTGGACATAATTCCAAATCCAACCGTTAGATTTCAAATTTCTAATATTCGTTAGAAAGCTCTTTTCGATACGAACCCAACGGTTCCGGTTTTAGGAGAATCCGACGGTCGAATCTCCCGCAATATCCATTCGAAGTCAATGGTCGAAATTCGAGAACTACCGCGGCGCGGCGCGTTCTATTCAGGCCATTATATTATATATATAATATATACTTCGTCGATTTCAATTCAAAACGTGCTTTATAAATCGTTTTAAATTCATTTTCAAAACGGTTTCAACTTCATATTCAATTTCAAATCAAAATTGAATATTCTAATATAAATTCGTTTTAAATTCATTTCAAAGCAATTTCAATTCAAATTGATTTCTAATTCAATTTCAGTTCATTTTCAATTCAATTCAATCAATTCGGATTTCAATTCTATTCAAATTTCAAATCGCTTCAGTGTATTTCGAATTTCAAATCAATTCAGTTTAATTCGAATTTCAATTCACTTTAAATAAAATTCGAATTTCAATTCATTTCAATATAACTCGAATTTCAAATCTATTTCAATATTCATTGAAAAATGAATAAAATCGATATAAATATCGTTCACGTCAAAATGGCGTCAATCTAATCAATACGGCTTCATATATTCCTATTTTCAAATATTCTATTTTGAATATTTCTATTTCAAATATTTCTTTTTCAAATATTTCTATTTCAAATATTTCTATTTCAAATTTTCCAATTTCAAATATTTCTTTTTCCAATATGGAATGAGGCCCTATCAATTACCATATAATGTTAATTATATGGATTTTCTACAACAGATGTATACAATAACAACGATGAATAATCAACCATCATCCAAAGTGCATTCTACACTGTATAAGCATCGAATATAAATATTTAACGCTTATAACAGTCTGTCCATCAATCGATCGACATACAACTAAACAATCGGGATTAGTGTACGTCAAATATCATCCCAATACCTGTGTGGGGTTTCAAACAATCAAACACAGATTTTATTTGTGCAGTTGGGCGATGTGTAAAATGTATCGTCCCAATCAATACCAGTCAAATGTGTGTATATAAACAAATCGTCCGATTTGTTTATTTTTATTTCATTTCATATACATGTTAAAAATTTATTTTTAACTATAAAATATTTTATTTCATCTATATAAATATTTTATTTCATTTCACATCACATCACACAATCAACTACACATCAAAATCAAACAAACAAGTGTAACAACCCGAATTTTAAACAACGTGTTAAGACAAGAATCAAGGCAGAATTAGATTATAAAATCTGAATCAGGATAAACGGGATGTGCCATTGCGTTCGTCTCGGAAAAATACGCGAAATAGAGTCCGAGTTTTCGAAAAACGGAGTCCGTATGACCAAGTTATGGCCCAATGAAGTTTCACGAAAATTCAAATCCGAAAACATATTTGAATTCAGCCCAAAAAGAGAAGGCGGGAAAATTCCCACCAGACACACAGGGTGTCGACCCCAGGGGGTCAACATGGGTGTCGACCCCTGGGTCGATCCCCCCCCCCCCCCCCCCCCCCCCCGTAGAACCCCGACCTGGTGCACCTGCTTGTCATGTTGGCTCGGTTTTGGAGGCTTGTGACGATTTTTGAGGGTTCGGATCTATCCTAGGGTTTATCCTACGGCCTAAACTACTCCTAATCTCTATAAAAAGACCCCTAAGCCTACCCTAAACCCTCACAATTCACTCATGCCACGAAGTGCTGCCCGAATGCCAAGTGATCATGGCCTCCATCTCCAATTCCTAGAGACTATGCATTCAAATCGGATTCAAATCAAAAGGTGCAAGCTTGCTACACCAAATCGAGGCCAAATCAACGTTGCTACGACGGTTTCATGATGGTTCTTCTTCAAAGGAGCCACCTTTCTTCGTCGAGACGATTCATGCTAATTCGCTAAGCCACGCTATGTAAGTTCTAGCTACTTCTAGATCTAAACGGTAGTCTTAACGATGGCATGGAATAAAACGAGATTAAACTAAGTATGCTAGCCTATATGAACCTTGTCATGCCTCTTTTGCTTGAACCTATGACTTTTGGTTATGCTTAGTGACTAAATCATGCTATTCATGTTATGATTAACCTAGTTTATCTTGCAAGTTTGAATCTTTATCTATGGAATGCTAGCATGAACCTTTGGGAACCATTTGACTTGTGAAACATTGGCAAAGAATTGACTTTGGGGCTTATTCATGTAAATGAACCCAAACACCTTATGTATCATGCATGTTTGTGGCCAAATTCACCTATGATACTATGCATGCTTGTGGCCAAATTCCCTTATGCTACTATGCATGTTTGTGGCCAAATTCCCTTATGATACTATGCATGTTTGTGGCCAATATAGTGACATAATACCCTACTATGTGACTCGCTTCCACTTGGGTTGGAAATACATTTGGGTAGTTTAGGAAAAACATGGGTATGACATGGAAAACTTGACATGGGGTTTACATGAGAACATGACATTCATGATACATTTAAATATGGTCATGACACGGGGGAAAACATGGAACTTGAACTAGACATGGGTGGGTTGTAAGTGTAATAAGACACTAGACCAAACATGAAAGTGGCCAACTCGAGGTTGGGTTGAGTTTGTAGCATAAATCTACCCGGACCCGCCCGGCTTAACTAGTGGCTACAAACAATAGGATCCAATGTGAGAAGTTGGTCATGTCGCACTTAAGACCCGAGGTTAGACTAGGTTGTGGTGTAAAACTACCCGGACCCGCCCGGCTTAACTAGTAACCACAACAAGGTCTAATGTGAGTGGTTGAGAGTGCATTAATTAAATTAATGCCACATGATAAGGTTAAGTAAATTTGACTAATGACACTTAACCGATATGACACGAATGGGTAGGTTAAGTGGGACCGGGCTTGATTTCTTAATGACACTTAACCATACAAGACGATTAGGGGATGGGGTTAAGTAATTTACACTTAACTAATCTAAGCACGGTAATTAGATGGAGTTAAGTAACCTACACTTAACTAATCTAAACACGGTAATTAGATGAGGTTGAGTAACCTACACTTAACTAATCTAAACACGGTAATTCGACGGGGTTAAGTTAAACACTTAACCAATCTAAATTTGGTAATTCAATGTGGTTAAGTAACCAATACTTAACCAACTTAACATGATAATTTAATGAGGTTAAGTAACTTATACTTAATCAATTATGCATGATGATTGGATGAGGTTAAGCAACCACGCTTAACCAATCTAATATGAGAACTTGATAGGGTTAAGTCACAAGACCGCTTAAATATACTTAACCATTCTAATACGATTAGTGGATGGGGTTAGTTAACCTATACTTAACCAACCCTGAAACACCCCACCTCCGTTAGGGTCACTCTCAAAGGGAATGCCCTAATTTTGGTGGAGGTTTATAAGTACAAGTCACAGATATACAAGACAGATATAAGAACACATATTTGTAAACAGCGGAAGAACAACAACCTTTTATTTCATAAAATCAAATACGTGTTACAACAACATCCTTTCCAAAAACATAACATAACACTTTCATAATCTGTCTTGAGTACATTATTTAAAGAAGCATAAATAAAACATAGATAAACTGCAAAAGCCCCATAGTGGTTGTCCCAAGCCATAGTTCAAAAATGGAAAGTTCCAAGCAATACATTTCTCTTCTTCAAGCTGGATGATAATGCTGGTCAAGCTGCAGTGTTCCCTCCCTGTGGACCTGGGGTGGGGGGGGGGAAACGGAAGAAAAGAAGACGAAAGAAAAGTAGAGTCAGACATAAAGCCTGAGTAAGTCTAGTACTATTTTGTCTATGAATAAAGAACTGGGTATGATAGGTATAAACAAGAAGTGGGCAAACACTATAAACTTGGTTAAGTTGTCTAGGGTCGAATATACTATCGTACCCGATATTAATCTCTGAACCCATATAAACTAGTTTCCAACTGGCACCCATAATCAGGGTGATGTGATCCATTCTATGATGATCGGCTCCTACTCGCATAGTTACATGTGTCTTACGGCCCCCGATGTCTGTAGTTACCTATGCTGGTCCCACCGTGGGGTGTATCAAGTCCCATAGTGGCAACCCGACACAACCTTAGAGTGCACAGGTATGCTACTGGTGTCCAGTGCCTTATTTTTCTGCGCCGGAGTGTGTGCACGCCCGCACTCCGTTAGAACCTACACTGCTACACCACCGCCGTCGCTTTGACCTCTTACAATCAGCCCAGTAATCGTGCCCCACCCTGCCTAGTTTCAGGGCATCCTGATACACCTTTTAGGGTTACTGCTGAAAAGGGTCCCCCGTTACTAGGTTTTCTATCTCTAGCCAACATGCTAAGTTGGTTAAGTGTTTCCTAACCTAACCCCACCAGTCCGTTTAGTTTAGCATGTTCCATTTTGATTAAGTCTTTAGTTCACTTAATCCTAACAATCCTGACTCAGCCTTAATTGTCTTATTAAGGCCCTGACCTCTCACATTAGACAGGTATTGTTGTGGCTGCCTGTTGCCGGTTGGTTCCGGGCAGTCTTACGCCACAACTCAGTCTAACCTCGGGTCCTTATTGGGCTCCATGTTTAACCTCCCACATTGGATAGGTATTGTTGTGACTACTGGACAGCCGGGCGGTTCCGGGCAGGTTTACATCACAACTCAATCCAACCTCGGGTTAAACACATCGTATGTTCTACATTTACATATTTTGTCATTCTTCTCTATTTCTTATATGTAAATATTTGCGGCCCATTATTAAGTTAATGGTGTAAAGGTTACACCAATCACAGGCCCAACCCATACTTGAATTTCGGCCTTTCTATTTTATAATTTCATTCATTAATTAATTTTAACCCAACGTTATTTTCCCCCGTTTTACACGTCCGTTCATATATATTGGGCTTAGCCTTTTAAAGCCCAATTTAGCCATGCGAAAGGGGAGGCTTAAAGCGTGATTACATACACAAAGAGGGGAAGGTGAGCGTATGAACTTGCAATATGACGATGGGAATACAAAATAGAAACTGGTGTACTTGCATAGTAGTGACATATACTTTGGTCATAAAACATAGGTGACATGAATCAAAGCATGTGAACTTGTAATTGAGATATCATTATTGACACATGAACCTATATTTTTATTTAGGCATAATGTCAAACATAAGCATGGCATAAATACTTCTAGCATAAACATGGGCATAATGTCAAACATAAGCATGGCATAAATACTTCTAGCATAAACATGGCATAATGTCAAACATAAGCATGGCATAAATACTTCTAGCATAAACATGGCATAATGTCAAACATAAGCATGGCATAAATATTCCTAATCATGGTGTTTGCTTTAAACTTGCAAAAAGGGATTTTTGAGTCTGACCTAGCCATGTCTCGCATATGTCATCATATAATTCTTTTAAACAAGATAGACTTAATCATAGATTTTCAATTATGCCAAATATCATTCATAGCCTAGCCATATTCATAAGTTTTGCAAAAGCATGACTTAATACATGGATTATGGTGTCAAAATTCCAACATAGTTTCATATGAACTATAACAACCAAACTTGTTTCAATTACTTGCAAAATGATTTATGCACAAAAATATACATCATGATGGCATAATAACAAAGCCCCAAACTCGCATGAATTTCAATCAACTACATACATGTAGCTTCAACATAGATTACATAATCTGCGCAATATTCCAAACGTATACTTGCATAGAACTACCGCATGTAGTTCTTTATAATGAATAACATAATTTTGCACAAATATGAATTACTTTATTATCCCAATTCAAGCATACAAATCAATACAGTTGTTTATTCATACCAAAGTAATACTCTACTTACAATGGTTGCGGCGAATTCTCTAATTAAGAGATATGATTCCTTTGTTGAATTGATTGGCTTTAGGTTGCTTGAATTGCTTTAGGCTTTAGAACTTTCTTTCTAATTCTCTCTCTAGTCGGCGGCTACTCTTAGTCGTTCCTCAGCAACATGGCGGCTATGTTCTTAATTTGAATGAATAGATTAGGGTTTAGTCTAGGGTTGTTTATATAGAGGTTAGGAATTGATTAGGACCATTGATGTTGCTAGGTTAGATCGTAGCCATTCATTAGATAGAGAGACCAATTAGAACCCGCCACCTAGCCCTAATGACAAAGCAGACCACAGAAATTCGACCAAACACAGACCTGGCCAGCCAGGTTGACTGGGCTCGACCAGGTCGACACCCCTGTCGACAGGGCTGTCGACAGCCCTGTCGACATGGGTAGCCCAGGTCGACAGCCCAGTCGACCTGGGTGGCCTAGGCGGGTGTTTATCCGCCCTGGCCCACTGGGCCCGATTTTTAATTATTTTATTCTGTTTGAATTTTAAATTTAATTCAAAACTTCCGAAGGCCATATCTTCTTCATACGGACTCCGTTTTTCGAAAACTCGGACTCTATTTCGCGTATTTTTCCGAGACGAACGCAATGGCGTATCCCGTTTCCCTTAGTTCTTTGATTTCAAATTAATTATACTTTAATTTGTTAATTTCACAGTTATAGAATTTTCGGGGTGTTACATTCTCCCCCACTTAAAAGGATTTCGTCCCCGAAATCTTCAAGCTAGGAGGAATGTATATCCTAACATCCAATCATCCATCTACTCTTCCATCAAACACGAGCATCCGTTGTCCTTAAAAGACTTCTAATGCTTCATGATCATATGCGAAGTGTGTGTGTGTACATGTACTTATCTAATGCAAAATCAGGCGGTCTACTGATTCAGTTGACCTCCTTAATGCGAATTATGTAAGTGCCATGAATCCATTATGTATGCAAATTTTCCTATTCTTGATTCTACATGAGTGCACAATCATTCAGTACAAATGCAGCATCCACATGACAACACATTAAAGTTCAACCATATACGAGTGCAAACATATATATGCATATGCAATATGAAGTGACTGAGCCGATCTAAACCCTAGATTGTGTGTGTATATGCAACCACGAGCAACCACTAGCAATCACTTGCAACCACTTGCAACCATCATCCATAACATGTTTCAACTACATGTTTCCATCCAAAGGGTTTCTACCTAAAAGATACGGTCGAGGAAATATACCTAAAAAGATAGATAAAAGCGCAACTTAAGGAAAAGAAAGATCAAGGATGTACCCTCGAACAGAAAAGGGTAGGCAGTGCGGATTCTAGCTTCAGTTTCCCAAGTCGCGTCTCCCTCGGCGTCGCTCCACTGGACTTTGACGAGCTTGACTTCGCGGTTGCGTAGCTTCTTCACTTCCGTTCCTAGTATGCGGGTTGGAACCTTTCTTATGGTTGCTTCGCGTTCCACTTCGGCTTCTTCGAGGATATTTGGCTCTACCACTTCAGCAGACTCATGTAGACATTTTCGGAGATGTGAAACGTGAAAAACGTTGTGGACTCCAGCCAATTTTTCGGGTAGCTCTAATCTATAGGTCATTTTCCAAATTTTCTCAATGATCGGAAAAGGTCCTACCTAAAGGTATAATCGAATGATAGAAGCAAGTAAAAACTTTGTGCCCATTAGGCAATGTCAAAACTGGAAATCTACGCCACACATATATTGATTAGGAGAAGAACTCTCCAAGCATCAGCCCCGAAGACCGAAATCAACATCAGACTGACACCCAAAGAATTACTCAACCCAACCACTATATATGATTCTAGGAAACTAAGCATGATGGACTCCTTTTAGGTCACAAGGGAGTCCCTTCCTAAGACCAATCTGTATCCCAAAAACTTTAGTCAAACCAATGAACACCCTCCAGCCCCAACATGTGTTACTAACAGATGAGTCATACTCCCTATGGGGTTTGCAATAGAAATTGGATTAAGAATAGGACCGAGAGGATATACACAAAAGATAGCATGCAAGTGAGCTTTACAGGAAGAGAGGGATCAAGGATATACTCTTAAGAAGAGATATGATGCACGAATCTAGTCTTCAATCTTCTAAGTCGCATTTCCTTGAGCTTAACTCCATTATGCTTTGTCCGTCTTTAACTTCACAATTTCGTAGCTTCTTACTTCTTGTTTCCAAAATATGAGTTGGAACCTTTTTCACTGTTGCCTCTCATTCCTCTTTCACTTACTCTACTTCTAGTATACTTGGCTCAAGCATGACGGCGTACTCAAGCTCTCCAAAATTCACTAGTGAATCTTGGATCTCGTCCACTCATTATCGGGTATTCCACGTAAAGGGACTATCTTTTGGAAATAAATGCCAACCATGTTGCCAAATGTACTTACTAAGGTGATTCTCCACAACTCATTCATAAGCAAAATGAACCTTCTGCCTTAGTGGCGAACACTAGTGGAGCGCCCCATTCTGAAATGCTCCTCCTAATGAACCCCCTTCTCTAGAAGCTCTTTAATCTGTTTACTGAGCTCTTTCCTTTCCCGTGGAGCCATGTGTCCAACGGGCAACGCAACGGGCTTTACATTATCTACAAGATATATGCGGAAGTCTATTTCCCGCTTCGGAGGCAAGCCCTTCACCTCTTCGAAGACATCCGGATATTCCCGGACCACTCTAACTGATTGCAAATTTTCAACAGAGGCATCTAGCGATTCAAGATAACTAAGCATAACCGCATACGAGGGATTACAAGAAATTTCCAAGGTATTACCGATCTGGGTTAGGAGCCTAACAACCCTTTTCTCACAATCAAGGATGGCCCCATTACTGGATAGCCAATCCATACCCAAAATCAAACCATACCCCGAAAAGCCCAAAACAAAGGCACTACACTGAAATTCTACACTTAGAATAGAAATTTTCAATCCCAAACAGATCATAGACAAATGAGCTGGGCCCCCAATTGGGTTTGAAACAATTAAGGGGTCCTCTACCATACTAGTTTTTAGGTGCAGAGATTCTACTAAAGCAGACGAGATAAAGGAGTGTGATGCGCCAGAATCAAATAAAGTGCGAACGGGGTGATCACAAAGATAAACTACACTTTCTACAGAAGTATTTGTACCTCGCTGTTGCAGAGGTGGCGCTTCCAGCACATGAACCTGTGCCCCTGGGGTGGATCCAGCCCTCTGCCCCTGTCCTCGTTTCTTTGGGCAGTCCTTAGCCCTGTGGCCTGTCTCACCGCAAGAAAAGCACCCACCATTCTCCTTGGCCTTCTTTTTCCGGCAGTCCTTTACTAAGTGCCCCACTTTGCCACAGAAATTACACGTCCTCTTCTCTTTGTTGCCTTCCCCGCCTTTCTTAAAGTCTGTCTTCTTAGGCTGCAAACCCTCTTTCTTCCCTTGAGAGCTTTCTGCCTTTGTCTCCTTCTTGCCCTTATCCTCTTCATTCAGCAATGCCATTTGCACCAATCTTTCATACGTGGCTCCCATGGGTATATGGGTCATGGCCAAACTGTGTAATGGCTCATTCAACCCTTTGACGAAACGGAGAGCCTTCTTGTGCGGGGTGTTGACTAGGTCAAGCCCAAACCTAGCCAGCTCATCGAACTGATTCACATATTCTCTGACTGTCTTGTCCCCTTGTTTAAGAAATAAGAATTTTTCTAACTGCAAACTTCTTTCCGCATCCGAGAGAAATTTAGTCTCAAACCTTGCCCTAAAGTCCTCCCATGTCTCCACTGGTCTTTCAGCATTAGTGACTTCCCACCTATAGGAAGCCTCACCCTTCAATAGCCACACCGCCAGTTGTACTTTTTGTCTATCCTCTACCTCAAAGATGATAAATAGGTCTTCAGTTTCTTTTAGCCAATTCCTAGCTGCTACGAAGGACTCAGTTCCATGGAAATCCCTTCCTCCCATAGCTTTAAAATCTTTACATATCTTAGCAAACGTGTTTCCCCGAGGAGGAGGTGGAGGAAAAGGTGTCGCTGCGGCTGGATGATTTCCTTCTGCTGGGGGAGGAGGAATGGTAGGACCTGGCTGAGTGGCCCTTGCTTCTAAGAACCGTCTAAACCAACCAGGTATGGGCACCCCTTCCGGCAAGTTAAGTTCTTGGGACATGCTGAAACAAAAAGGATAGATTCAAAACGAAGGATAAGAGATAGTACCTATGGCTTTGGGGAGTGGACTTTGCCTTTTATAAAATAAAATAACATTTTTCTTTTAAAAATGCTTCTTTAAATTTCCTTTTTGAAAATAATTTCTCAAAACTTTTTATCTTATCTGGTAAACCTGGCTCTGATACCAAGTGAAACACCCCACCTCCGTTAGGGTCACTCTCAAAGGGAATGCCCTAATTTTGGTGGAGGTTTATAAGTACAAGTCACAGATATACAAGACAGATATAAGAACACATATTTGTAAACAGCGGAAGAACAACAACCTTTTATTTCATAAAATCAAATACGTGTTACAACAACATCCTTTCCAAAAACATAACATAACACTTTCATAATCTGACTTGAGTACATTATTTAAAGAAGCATAAATAAAACATAGATAAACTGCAAAAGCCCCATAGTGGTTGTCCCAAGCCATAGTTCAAAAATGGAAAGTTCCAAGCAATACATTTCTCTTCTTCAAGCTGGATGATAATGCTGGTCAAGCTGCAGTGTTCCCTCCCTGTGGACCTGGGGGGGGGGGGAACGGAAGAAAAGAAGACGAAAGAAAAGTAGAGTCAGACATAAAGCCTGAGTAAGTCTAGTACTATTTTGTCTATGAATAAAGAACTGGGTATGATAGGTATAAACAAGAAGTGGGCAAACACTATAAACTTGGTTAAGTTGTCTAGGGTCGAATATACTATCGTACCCCATATTAATCTCTGAACCCATATAAACTAGTTTCCAACTGGCACCCATAATCAGGGTGATGTGATCCATTCTATGATGATCGGCTCCTACTCGCATAGTTACATGTGTCTTACGGCCCCCGATGTCTGTAGTTACCTATGCTGGTCCCACCATGGGGTGTATCAAGTCCCATAGTGGCAACCCGACACAACCTTAGAGTGCACAGGTATGCTACTGGTGTCTAGTGCCTTATTTTTCTGCGCCGGAGTGTGTGCACGCCCGCACTCCGTTAGAACCTACACTGCTACACCACCGCCGTCGCTTTGACCTCTTACAATCAGCCCAGTAATCGTGCCCCACCCTACCTAGTTTCAGGGCATCCTGATACACCTTTTAGGGTTACTGCTGAAAAGGGTCCCCCGTAACTAGGTTTTCTATCTCTAGCCAACATGCTAAGTTGGTTAAGTGTTTCCTAACCTAACCCCACCAGTCCGTTTAGTTTAGCATGTTCCATTTTGATTAAGTCTTTAGTTCACTTAATCCTAACAATCCTGACTCAGCCTTAATTGTCTTATTAAGGCCCTGACCTCTCACATTAGACAGGTATTGTTGTGGCTGCCTGTTGCCGGTTGGTTCCGGGCAGTCTTACGCCACAACTCAGTCTAACCTCGGGTCCTTATTGGGCTCCATGTTTAACCTCCCACATTGGATAGGTATTGTTGTGACTACTGGACAGCCGGGCGGTTCCGGGCAGGTTTACATCACAACTCAATCCAACCTCGGGTTAAACACATCGTATGTTCTACATTTACATATTTTGTCATTCTTCTCTATTTCTTATATGTAAATATTTGCGGCCCATTATTAAGTTAATGGTGTAAAGGTTACACCAATCACGGGGCCAACCCATACTTGAATTTGGGCCCTTCTATTTTATAATTTCATTCATTAATTAATTTTAACCCAACGTTATTTTCCCCCGTTTTACATGTCCGTTCATATATATTGGGCTTAGCCTTTTAAAGCCCAATTTAGCCATGCGAAAGGGGAGGCTTAAAGCGTGATTACATACACAAAGAGGGGAAGGTGAGCGTATGAACTTGCAATATGACGATGGGAATACAAAATAGAAACTGGTGTACTTGCATAGTAGTGACATATACTTTGGTCATAAAACATAGGTGACATGAATCAAAGCATGTGAACTTGTAATTGAGATATCATTATTGACACATGAACCTATATTTTTATTTAGGCATAATGTCAAACATAAGCATGGCATAAATACTTCTAGCATAAACATGGCATAATGTCAAACATAAGCATGGAATAAATACTTCTAGCATAAACATGGCATAATGTCAAACATAAGCATGGCATAAATACTTCTAGCATAAACATGGCATAATGTCAAACATAAGCATGGCATAAATATTCCTAATCATGGTGTTTGCTTTAAACTTGCAAAAAGGGATTTTTGAGTCTAACCTAGCCATGTCTCGCATATGTCATCATATAATTCTTTTAAACAAGATAGACTTAATCATAGATTTTCAATTATGCCAAATATCATTCATAGCCTAGCCATATTCATAAGTTTTGCAAAAGCATGACTTAATACATGGATTATGGTGTCAAAATTCCAACATAGTTTCATATGAACTATAACAACCAAACTTGTTTCAATTACTTGCAAAATGATTTATGCACAAAAATATACATCATGATGGCATAATAACAAAGCCCCAAACTCGCATGAATTTCAATCAACTACATACATGTAGCTTCAACATAGATTACATAATTTGCGCAATATTCCAAACGTATACTTGCATAGAACTACCGCATGTAGTTCTTTATAATGAATAACATAATTTTGCACAAATATGAATTACTTTATTATCCCAATTCAAGCATACAAATCAATACAGTTGTTTATTCATACCAAAGTAATACTCTACTTACAATGGTTGCGGCGAATTCTCTAATTAAGAGATATGATTCCTTTGTTGAATTGATTGGCTTTAGGTTGCTTGAATTGCTTTAGGCTTTAGAACTTTCTTTCTAATTCTCTCTCTAGTCGGCGGCTACTCTTAGTCGTTCCTCAGCAACATGGCGGCTATGTTCTTAATTTGAATGAATAGATTAGGGTTTAGTCTAGGGTTGTTTATATAGAGGTTAGGAATTGATTAGGACCATTGATGTTGCTAGGTTAGATCGTAGCCATTCATTAGATAGAGAGACCAATTAGAACCCGCCACCTAGCCCTAATGACAAAGCAGACCACAGAAATTCGACCAAACACAGACCTGGCCAGCCAGGTTGACTGGGCTCGACCAGGTCGACACCCCTGTCGACAGGGCTGTCGACAGCCCTGTCGACATGGGTAGCCCAGGTCGACAGCCCAGTCGACCTGGGTGGCCTAGGCGGGTGTTTATCCGCCCTGGCCCACTGGGCCCGATTTTTAATTATTTTATTCTGTTTGAATTTTAAATTTAATTCAAAACTTCCGAAGGCTATATCTTCTTCATACGGACTCCGTTTTTCGAAAACTCGGACTCTATTTCGCGTATTTTTCCGAGACGAACGCAATGGCGTATCCCATTTCCCTTAGTTCTTTGATTTCAAATTAATTATACTTTAATTTGTTAATTTCACAGTTATAGAATTTTCGGGGTGTTACAAACCCGACTCGATAATCCGATGAGGTCAAGATAATCTTTGCTTAACCAATCTAACACGATAATCTGATAGGGTTAAGATAAACAAATACTTAACCAATTTGACTTGAGGATTGAATAGGGTTAAGTCTTGAGCTTCTTGGTATACTTAACCAACTTGTAGGGCTAGGTTTTGGACTTGAATACTTAGCCAGATCTTGACATGATTCGTAGGCAAGTTAAGTCATGAACTTAAATGACAATACTTAACCCATTAGACAAAACCCTAGTTCAGGGGACTAGGTGGAAAACTGGGATTAACAAGGATAACGGGAAAAGAAGCTAAGTGGTAAACCTTAGTTAAGGATAACTAAGTAATAATTATTAGCCAAGGACATGGGACTAGTTCATAATTAGATGAGTTACTTGATACGGTGGGTCATCGCTTAGTATACGAGGAGGAGCAAATTATCTGACTTAGATAAAGGCTCCAACGAACTGGGTGACGAAGCGGTAGCTTCGGGGAACGTGAGGGTACTCTTGGTATCCCTCTGTGAGGTGGCAGATGGTCCATGAAACCCGGCCTCACAGGGGTTAAGGTCTGCGGTAGAAGAGCCAAGGGTATGCCTTGGTTGCTATGTGAGCGACCTAAAGACTGGGATGGATTAGCGTGGAGTCGACGATACTTGATTTTGCCCTGGATAGCACGTCGCCGACTACCTACCATCTTTAGTCAATCGTGTACGAACGGAAAGGCAGGGGACCCCCAACAGACCATGTTCTTGCTATCGAGTCATGGGTGAGGTTAGCCCATAGGAAAGTGGGGCTATAGTGGGGCCGGGATGTGGTTCTCATACATGATTTTTCTTGGATTGTCTTTCAGTAGTTGAGGTAGGGGTCACGTGGGACCATAGCCACGGGTACAAAAACAAACCTTGATATCTGCATCAGCAGACGACTTAAAGCTCCCGACCGAGTTCCGTACTTCTTGATTTGCCCTGGCACAGAACTCGGGTGGCACATTGAGGAACATGTGCATCTAGACATGGAAAATGATTCACGATACATACGCGGGATAAAGGGCGCGGTTGACGGGTGGCATAATCCCTAGTGGCCCTAGGTGGCCTGAACCCAAACCGAGACACGGAAATGTTCATTAGGTAGCATAATCCCTAGTGGTCCTAGGTGGCGTAAATCCTAAGTGAACACGCGATAGTTCATGGTAAGAAAACATAACCAGGTCAAGGGTAACAGTCCAAAACAACTTCAAGGATACGATGGTACTACATGGGAAAGCCCGTACGGCCTATGGCAAAGGACTGAACTTATACATAGAAACATACGAGTGGGGAAAAACCTGAATATGTTATATATTAGGTTGACATGGACAACTATATGACATTGGGCAAGGGACGTTCATAGTTAACACATGACGCGGATTGGGATACTAGTACGAGAGGTGCAGAGCGAATATACATGGTAAATACCTTTGGATGTTATACATGATAGATACCGTGGGATGTTGTACATGATAGATACCTTGGGATAGTATACTTGATAGGAACCTGACGATGTGATACCTTGATTTATCTTGACACCGTAGTTTATCTTGATACCTTAGTTTACCTTGCTATAGTAGTTCATCCAGTTATCTTGGTTTAGTTATCTATCTTGTCGTCATCCTTATGTTTACTTTCAGTTTATGCATGTCATGTTACCTTTACCTGTTTTTATACTGGAAGTAGATAGGACTTACCAGTCTTTATGACTGACCCCGTTTTCTTTCGCCTCTTTGTCTTTCGTTTCTCCCCCAGGTTTCAGGGAGGAAATGCTGTTGTTAGTTCAGACTTCTTCTGTTGAAGGTCATCTTGTATGGCTTGGACTTTTCTTGGCTATGGCTACTTTACTATTTCACTTGGGGAATAATTTATGAAAAGGTTTTATGCTTCTTTATTATGGCAAGACAGGTTTTGATGTATTCTGATGTAAAAGGTTTTAGACCTTGTTTTATAAGGTAAATGAAATTTGTTCTACTTCCGCTATTTTATATATGTTCTGTCTTGTAATATTTCTGTGTATGTTTACCTCGATAATGCTTCACCAAACCTAGTGCATTCCCTTTGTGAGTGACCCTAGCGGAGGTGGGGTGTTACATTTGGTATCAGAGCAGAAGGTTACCAGACTGGGCAAAAGTTTTTAAAACCTTCTGAGAACTATTTGAGATACCGTTTACAAAGAAGCATTTTTCAAGAAAAGTTTTTAAAGTCTATACCCCAAAAGCCAGTAGCACTGTCCTTTGTTCCCTTGATCGAATCTCTTTTCCTTTCTTTCCTCCATCTGTAGTCACAGTAGTTCTAGCTGTGACTAATCTTTGTCTAGCCACGTAGGTGTTTTCCGGACGATGGAGGTGTTTCTCGAGAGACCTGTTGCCGTGGTACAAGGAAGGATAATAAGAGTAAGGATAAAGGACGCGAGCTTAAGGATAAGCAACTTGTTGGTATGGCTTAGTCCATCCTGGAGGACAAGGACAAGATCATCGGAGAGGGCAATTGTACGCTCCCATTTCTAGGGTAACTAAAAGAGATGGTACCGTTTCTGGTAAAGATTTAGTCGTTCTTTTTTATCATCCCATCCAGACTTTGTCTTGATCATCGTATCATTTAAGTCTGCTTGGATAGTTGAGTCTCTGCACCTTAGTACTAGCATGGTAGAGGATCCCAGTTTTTGTCCCAAAAATCTGGTTGGAGAGTTGGTCCATTTCTTCATGACTTGTTTGGATTTGAGAATGACATGTCTCGGCTACGGATGGATTCTAGGGATAAAGTGGTCACCCAATAAGGGGTGCCATTCTCGGTTTTGGAAAGAGGGTAGTTAGACTCTTGACTCAACTGAGTGATACCCTCGAAGTCTCGTATAACCTTTTGGGTTCTGTCATGGTTAGTTACCTAGAATCTCGGAATGCAGTTGTTGGTAATCCGTTCGAATAGAATTCGTCGCTAAGGCGGATGGTTCGTTTCGCTTATGCATGAGTTATGGGAATCACCCTAGTAACTACTCTTGGCAACATGGATTGGCAATGGCAAACGTGATCCAGAATTCCCTAGTGAATTTTGGAGAGCTTGCATGAGTAAGTGGATACGTTTGAGCCAAGTATACTAGGAAAAGGATAAGTGAAAGTGGAATAAGAGGCGACAATGAAATGAGTTCTAACTCACATCTTGGAAATAGGAATCAAGGGGCTACGAAATCATGGAGTTAAAAAGATGGTCAAGGCACCGAGGAATTAAGCTCAAGGAAACGCGACTTAGAAGACATAAGGTTAGAC
This sequence comes from Allium sativum, assembly GCA_030737875.1. NCBI lineage: Eukaryota > Viridiplantae > Streptophyta > Magnoliopsida > Asparagales > Amaryllidaceae > Allium > Allium sativum. The sequence goes on along the minus strand of CM060920.1, from coordinate 688,914,323 downwards.
ACGCGCATCGTACCTCTTTTTAAAGAGTGTATCCTTGATCCCTGGTTTTTCCTGTAGAGCTTGCTCGCATGTTATCTTTTGGTGAATATCCTCTCGGTCTTGTTTCTGTTGCAAACCCCATAAGGAGTTTATCTTCTCGATCCTGTCTTGGGAACCTTAGGTAGAACCCTATGGATGTAAACATGTATTTGAAACATGTTATGATTGATATGGTTGCAAATGGTTGCAAGTGGTTGCTCGTGGATGCGCGAATACACATTAGATACTAGATTGGCGCGGTCACGTTTCATGTTGCATATGCACGAGTATTTATACTTGTTTATGGATGAAATTGAATGGTTTATCATGCGGATGTTGCATATGAATGAATGTTTGTGCACGCATACAGTACTTATATGACTAGGACTATTTGCATACATGTTGGACTCATGGCACTAAACATATTTTGCATTAGAAAGATCATTCAGGCCTGATCATTAGCATTAGCTAAGGAACATATACACACACTTTCTTGCATGTGTTCATAAAGCATTAGAAGCCTTTTAAGGACCATGGTTGCTTGTGGATGATGTTTTGAGTAGATGGATGATGGATGGTAGGATACGTTCTTCCTAACTTGGAGATTTCGGGGACGAAATCCTTAAAGGAGGGGAGAAGGTAACAACCCGAATTTTAGACAACGTGTTAAGACAAAAATCAAGGCAGAATTAGATTATAAAATCTGAATCAGGATAAACGGGCTGTGCCATTGCGTTCGTCTCGGAAAAATACGCGAAATAGAGTTCGAGTTTTCGAAAAACGGAGTCCGTATGACCAAGTTATGGCCCAATGAAGTTTCACGAAAATTCAAATCCAAAAACAGATTTGAATTCAGCCCAAAAAGAGAAGGCGGGAAAATTCCCGCCAGACACACAGGGTGTCGACCCCTGGGTCGACCCCCCTCCAGGGGGTCGACATGGGTGTCGACCCCAGGGTCGACCCCCCCCAGGGGGTCAACATGGGTGTCAACCCCTGGGTCGACCCCCCTGTAGAACCACAACCTGGTGCACCTGCTTGTCATGTTGGCTCGGTTTTGGAGGCTTGTGACGATTTTTGAGGGTTCAGATCTATCCTAGGGTTTATCCTACGGCCTCAACTACTCCTAATCTCTATAAAAAGAACCCTAAGCCTACCCTAAACCCTCACAATTCACTCATGCCACGAAGTGCTGCCCAAATGCCAAGTGATCATGGCCTCCATCTCCAATTCCTAGAGGCTATGCATTCAAATCGGATTCAAATCAAAAGGTGCAAGCTTGCTACACCAAATCGAGGCCAAATCAACGTTGCTACGACGGTTTCATGACGGTTCTTCTTCAAAGGAGCCACCTTTCTTTGTCGAGACGATTCATGCTAATTTGCTAAGCCACGCTATGTAAGTTCTAGTTACTTCTAGATCTAAATGGTAGTCTTAATGATGGCATGGAATAAAACAAGATTAAACTAAGTATGATAGCCTATATGAACCTTGTCATGCCTCTTTTGCTTGAACCTATGACTTTTGGTTATGCTTAGTGACTAAATCATGCTATTCATGTTATGATTAACCTAGTTTATCTTGCAAGTTTGAATCTTTATATATGGAATGCTAGCATGAACCTTTGGGAACCATTTGACTTGTGAAACATTGGCAAAGACTTGACTTTGGGGCTTATGCATGTAAATGAACCCAAACCCTTTATGTATCATACATGTTTATGGCCAAATTCACTTATGATACTATGCATGCTTGTGGCCAAATTCCCTTATGATACTATGCATGTTTGTGGCCAAATTCCCTTATGATACTCTGCATGTTTGTGGCCAATATGGTGACATAATACCCTACTATGTGACTCGCTTCCACTTGGGTTGGAAATACGTTTGGGTAGTTTAGGAAAAACATGGGTATGACATGCAAAACTTGACATGGGGTTTACATGAGAACATGACATTCATGATACATTTAAATATGGTCATGACACGGGGGAAAACATGGAACTTGAACTAGACATGGGTGGGTTGTAAGTGTAATAAGACACTAGACCAAACATGAAAGTGGCCAACTCGAGGTTGGGTTGAGTTTGTAGCATAAATCTACCCGGACCCGCCCGGCTTAACTAGTGGCTACAAACAATAGGATCCAATGTGAGAAGTTGGTCATGTCGCGCTTAAGACCCGAGGTTAGACTAGGTTGTGGTGTAAAACTACCCGGACCCGCCCGGCTTAACTAGTAACCACAACAAGGTCTAATGTGAGTGGTTGAGAGTGCAATAATTAAATTAATGCCACATGATAAGGTTAAGTAAATTTGACTAATGACACTTAACCGATATGACACGAATGGGTAGGTTAAGTGGGACCGGGCTTGATTTCTTAATGACACTTAACCATACAAGACGATTAGGGGATGGGGTTAAGTAATTTACACTTAACTAATCTAAGCACGGTAATTAGATGGAGTTAAGTAAAATACACTTAACTAATCTAAACACGGTAATTAGATGGGGTTGAGTAACCTACACTTAACTAATCTAAACACGGTAATTCGACGGGGTTAAGTTAAACACTTAACCAATCTAAACTTGGTAATTCAATGTGGTTAAGTAACCAATACTTAACCAACTTAAAATGATAATTTAATGAGGTTAAGTAACTTATACTTAATCAATTATACATGATGATTGGATGAGGTTAAGCAACCACACTTAACCAATCTAATATGAGAACTTGATAGGGTTAAGTCACAAGACCGTTTAAATATAATTAACAATTCTAATACGATTAGTGGATGGGGTTAGTTAACCTATACCTAACCAACCCGACTCGATAATCCGATGAGGTCAAGATAATCTATGCTTAACCAATCTAACACGATAATCTGATAGGGTTAAGATAAACAAATATTTAACCAATTTGACTTGAGGATTGAATAGGGTTAAGTCATGAGCTTCTTGGTATACTTAACCAACTTGTAGGGCTAGGTCTTGGACTTGAACACTTAGCCAAATCTTGACATGATTCGTAGGCAAGTTAAGTCATGAACTTAAATGACAATACTTAACCCATTAGACAAAACCCTAGTTCAGGGGACTAGGTGGAAAACCGGGATTAACAAGGATAACGGGAAAAGAAGCTAAGTGGTAAACCTTAGTTAAGGATAACTAAGTAATAATTCTTAGCCAAGGACATGGGACTAGTTCATAATTAGATGAGTAACCTGATACGGTAGGTCATCGCTTAGTATACGAGGAGGAGCAAATTATCTGACTTAGATAAAGGCTCCAACGAACTGGGTGACGAAGCGGTAGCTTCGGGGAACGTGAGGGTACTCTTGGTATCCCTCTGTGAGGTGGCAGATGGTCCATGAAACCCGACCTCACAGGGGTTAAGGTCTGCGGTAGAAGAGCCAAGGGTATGCCTTGGTTGCTATGCGAGCGACCTAAAGACTGGGATGGATTAGCGTGGAGTCGACGATACTTGATTTTGCCCTGGATAGCACATCGCCGACTACCTACCATCTTTAGTCCATCATGTACGAACGGAAAGGCAGGGAACCCCCAACAGACCATGTTCTTGCTATCGAGTCATGGGTGAGGTTGGCCCATAGGAAAGTGGGGCTATAGTGGGGCCGGGATGTGGTTCTCATACATGATTTTTCTTGGATTGTCTTTCAGTAGTTGAGGGAGGGGTCAAGTGGGACCATAGCCACGGGTACAAAAACAGACCTTGATATCTGCATCAGCAGACGACTTAAAGCTCCCGACCGAGTTCCGTATTTCTTGATTTGCCCTGGCACGGAACTCGGATGGTACATTGAGGAACATGTGCGTCTAGACATGGAAAACGATTCACGATACATACACGGGATAAAGGGCGTGGTTGACGGGTGGCATAATCCCTAGTGGCCCTAGGTGGCCTGAACCCAAACCGAGACACGGAAATGTTCATTAGGTAGCATAATCCCTAGTGGTCCTAGGTGGCGTAAATCCTGAGTGAACACGCGATAGTTCATGGTAAGAAAACATAACCAGGTCAAGGGTAACAGTCCAAAACAACTTCAAGGATACGATGGTACTACATGGGAAAGCCCGTACGACCTACGGCAAAGGACTGAACTTATACATAGAAACATATGAGTGGGGAAAAACCTGAATATGTTATATATTAGGTTGACATGGACAATTACATGACATTGGGCAAGGGATATTCATAGTTAACACATGACGCGGATTGGGATACTAGTACGAGAGGTGCAGAGCGAATATACATGGTAATTACCTTGGGATGTTATACATGATAGATACCGTGGGATGTTGTACATGATAGATACCTTGGGATAGTATACTTGATAGGAACCTGACGATGTGATACCTTGATTTATCTTGACATCGTAGTTTATCTTGATACCTTAGTTTACCTTGCTATAGTAGTTCATCCAGTTATCTTGGTTTATCTATCTATCTTGTCGTCATCCTTATGTTTACTTTCAGTTTATGCATGTCATGTTACCTTTACCTGTTTTTATACTGGAAGTAGATAGGACTTACCAGTCTTTATGACTGACCCCGTTTTCTTTCGCCTCTTTGTCTTCCGTTTCTCCCCCAGGTTTCAGGGAGGAAATGCTTTTGTTAGTTCGGACTTCTTATGTTGAAGGTCATCTTGTATGGCTTGGACTTTTCTTGGCTATGGCTACTTTACTATTTCACTTGGGGAATAATTTATGAAAAGGTTTTATGCTTCTTTATTATGGCAAGACAGGTTTTGATGTATTCTGATGTAAAAGGTTTTAGACCGTGTTTTATAAGGTAAATGTAATTTGTTCTACTTCCGCTGTTTTATATATGTTCTGTCTTGTAATATTTCTGTGTATGTTTACCTCGATAATGCTTCACCAAACCTAGTGCATTCCCTTTGTGAGTGACCCTAGCGGAGGTGGGGTGTTACAACAAGCATACAAGTCGTCCATGGTCTGTGGACGACGGGTGTCGGGTGCTACTAAACACCGTCTGCATCCTAGTATATATTTTAACTAGAAAAATAGAATTTAAGGTGAGAAGTTCTCACCAAAGCTATCCCAACTCCACAACACTTCAAATGTAGCAAATCTTCACCTTTTCGCCTTTTGTCACTTTCGTTGCCCGTATTCTCTACATATGTAAAAATCGAATCTTTACTTTGCTATTCAATATATAAAAATCGAATTTTTACTTCGCTATTCAATATATAAAAATCGAATTTTTACTTTGCTATTCAATATATAAAAATCGAATTTTTACTTCGCTATTCAATATATAAAAATCGAATTTTTACTTCGCCATTCAATATATAAAAATCGAATTTTTACTTCGCTATTCAATATATAAAAATCGAATTTTTACTTCGCTATTCAATATATAAAAATCGAATTTTTACGAATTTTTACTTCGCTATTCAATGTATAAAAATCGAATTTTTACTTCGCTATTCAATATATAAAAATCAAATTTTTACTTCGCTCTTCAATATATAAAAATCGAATTTTTACTTCGCTATTCAATATATAAAAATCGCGCCTTTTCTTAACTAAAAAGCAAACTTTTCTATAGTAAAAACTTCACCTTTCTAATGTTATAAACCGTATCCTTTATAACTGAACATCGTATGTTTTTATATACTTTAAAAATCGTTTCTAAAATTAATAATATATTTAAAAACCATATTTTTATTATAACATTAAAGAAAACTGATTTCATAATAAAATAAAAACAAAAGATAAATAAATACTTACAGTTGGATTTATAAGGGGAGGGGGCTGTTCGAGCTCGCGGTCGACTTGCGGCGCATGGATCGAGGTGGAAGATGAGGTGGCGTGGCAGGCATCATGGGAGGTGGCGCGGTTTCAAGGAAAAGAAAGGGGAGGGGCTCATGGGTTTTCCTGCTCGCGATTGGGCGTCAGGGCGCTGGAGTTTTCACGTCGAGGGGGGCATCGGAGGATCAGGTGGTGTGGCAGGCGACTTCCACCAGAAGCGAGGCGCGATGGCGATCGCCAGGGAGGCCGCGACGAGGTGAGAAGGCGGCAATGAGATCTGGACTTCGGGTCTCTACCCCTTTTTTTATTTTAAAATAAAGGGCGTTGACTGAAGGGTATATAGGGAGAGAGAGAGTATAGTTTAATTAATTTATTTATTATTTTCTCCATAATTGTGATTTCGTATACGAACGCCAAACGAGACCCAATTACTGCCACCCCTAGCTAATTGTCCCCATTCCGAACACAATGCGATATGTTACATTAGCCAAATCTATCGTTTCGTTCAGTTTTTCGTCAAAATCAACATATAACTATATATATTGAATTTGCACGCGCATTTCAATTTACCGGGGTCACATACTAACTCGAAAAATTCCAAAAAAATAGTTTCTAGCTTCGTATTGACGATACGGTCCTAACAAAACTAGTTTCGTCGAATTCTGAGACCGTTGGAAAAATGGCCATTTTCCAGTCGATTAAAATCAATTGAAACTGGTCAAACTCGTTTTGCTTTGCCATGCTCACATATTGATTTGAAAAATTATGAAATTTGAAACCTAGCAATAATTTGACATCACGGACCCAACAAAAGTGGTTTCGTCGAAATTCGAGGTCGTTTGCAAAATTTCCATTTTTAAGGGCCTGAATTCCATAGCGACTATTCAGAATCTTCAACTGGACATAACTTTTTACCTCTGCTATGAAATTTTGATTTTTTGGATTCGTTGGAAAGATATTATCAATTAGATTCTAATATTTTTGGTTTCACTAAAATCCGGTTTATTTTGAATCATGTACATCCATTTGAAGTTTGAAATTGAATTATCGAACTACCGCGCCATTTTCAATTCCTTTTATAAATTAAAATAAATATTTATATTACAACGTCGAGCGATATAAATATATGCGTTCGAATTATATTCAAAATAAATTTCTCGTCGATATTATTTAAAATAATTCATTTTAAATAATCAAAATTCACCAAAATTGCCAAAATAAAAATTTTAAACTGGCCCAGATTTCTGGGTTATTACAGGTTTACAGCTGGAATGATATTCGGAAAGCTTTGTATCTGTATATCTCCTTCAGTTGTGTTTTGTATTATTTTTCGCTGCTATGTAATTTATTATAATCTCTGATATTTATCGAATGTGTAATATTTATTCATACTCTGTATATTCTTGTATTCTGATGGAGTGGTTGTAATTAACAATGAAATGTTCTTCTGTTTGCATTTCGATGTGGTTTGTCCTCAAAGTATCAACTCTTTCCTCACCGGGGAAGTTACGGGTCCTTGCAATAGTCGCTATGGAATTCTGTCCCTTAAAAATGGAAATTTTGCAAACGATCTCTGCTTTCGACGAAACCACTTTTTTTGGATCTGTGTTGTCAAGTTATTACTAGATTCCAAAATTCATAATTTTATGAATCAATATGTGAGCGTGGCAAAAGAAAACATGTTTGACAGTTTCAGTCAATTTCAATCGACTGGAAAATAGCCCATTTTTCAAACGGTCTCAGAATTTGACGAAATTAGTTTTGTTAGGACCGTATCGTCAATACGAAGCTAGAAATAATTTTTTTGGAATTTTTAGAGTCCATATGTGGCCCCAGTAAATTAAAATGTTCGTTCAAATTCTATTGATTGATTTATATTTTGAGTTTGATGAAAAATGATCAAAACAATCGAATCGGCTTATGATACATATCCCATTGTGTTCGGAATGGGGGTAATTATCTAAGGATGACAGTCGTTGGGTCTCTTTTGGGGTTTAAAAGAAAAGTCAACTTTTTGAAATATAAATAAATAATTAAATGTTAAATTATATAAATCTTAGCCCCCCTTTTACTTATTCTCTAAACCTAAAGAAAAAAAATTAAAAATCCCGCTCAGCCCCCCCTTCAATCTCGTCCGCCGCCACCCCTCCAGAAGGCGCACGCCTCCCCACCAACACCGACGCCGTCGAGGCCCCCTTCTCTCTCCTATCTACGCTCTCTCTCCCTCTAATCCTCGAACCCGGAGCCAAAACCCATGCCTTCTTCCTCCTGAGGACCCGCCGCCACCACTGGAAGGCCCCGCACCTCCTCCGACGCACCAGTACCCCACTACCGGTCAGGTGTGCCACCACTCCCCCCTTTGCTCTACCCCGTCGGCCAATGAACCCCTTTTCTTTCCCTGATGCAATGTAAGTAGGTTGAATTCAACTTTATTTTCAGTTTTTACATGGGTTAAAACTCTGATTTTTAGACTATAGATTCAAATAGAAAAATTCGATTTTTATATTAATGAAAGGTTCGATTTTTATATTAATGAAAGGTTCGATTTTTAATTAAAGAAAGGCGAGATTTTTAATTAAAGAAAGACGAGATTTTTATATTATAGAAAGTATAAAATATTTATATTATAGAAAGTAAAAAATTTAATTTTTATATTATAGAGATAATAAAAATACAATTTTTATATTATATAAATGATAAAAATTTAATCTTTATATATTTAGTAGCGCTATAAAAATACTATTTTTATTTATAAAGTAGCAGTACAAAAATATGATTTTTATTTGAATAGCACTAGAATAAAAATACAATTTATATACATGAAGTGATATTATAAAAATGGGGTTTTTATATGAGTGGTGGTATAAAAATATGATTTTTATATACTAGAGAATATAAAAATGTAATTTTTATATATGTAGTGAACACGGAAGACGAAAGTGACAGAAGGCGAGCTCGGTGAAGGTTTCCTACATAAGAAGAGTCGCGGCGTTTGGTTTAGCTCTTGGTGAGAACTCCTCACTTTTATTTTAATTTCTAGTTGAAATATATACTAGGATGCAGACGGTGCTTAGTAGCACCCGACACCCGTTGTCCACGGACCATGGATGACTTGTTTGTTTAATTGGTGTGTTGTGAAAGTTAATTGTGTGATGTGGAATGGAATAAAATATTTTATAGTGGAAACTATTTTATAGTTAATAAATATAATTTTTGACATGTATATAAAATAAATATTTATAAACAAATCGGACGATTTGGTTATATACACACATTTGACTGATATTGATTAGGACGATAAATTTTACACATCGCCCAACTGCACAAATAAAACCTGTGTTTTATTGTTTGAAACCCCACATGGGTGTAGGGATGATATTTGGCGTAAACTAATCCCAAATAATTAGCTGTATGTCGATCGATTGATTGACAGGCTATTATAAGCATTAAATATTTACATTTGGGGCTTATGCAGTGTAGAATGCACTCTGGATGATGGTCGATTATCTATCATTGCTATTATATATATGTGTTGTAGGGAATCCATATAATTAACATTATATGGTAATTGATTGGGCCTCATTCTAAGTTGGAAAATATATATTCATGTGTTGAAGAAAAGAAAATTCATATGTTGAATAAAATATAAATTCATGTGTTGAATAAAATATATATTCATGCGTTGAATAAAAGAAAATTTATGTGTTGAAGAAATTATTCATTTGTTGAATAGAATAAAGAAGTTATTGAAATATATAAAGCCGTGTTGATTAGATTTGCACCATTTTGACGTGAACGATATCTATTACGATTTTATTCATTTTTATAATAAATATCGAAAAGGAAATGATTTCAAAATATAATATTTTGAAAATACTAACATTTATATATCGATGATATGGAATATTCAATTTTGATTTGAAATTGAATATGAAGTTGAAATCGTTTTGAAAACGAATTTAAAACGGTTTTTAAAATACGTTTTGAAAGGAAATCTACAAAACATATATAATATATATATATTATAAAAATATAATGGTCTGAATAAAACGCGCCGCGCTGCGGCAGTTCGCGAATTTCGACCATTGACTTCGAATGGATATTACGGGCGATCCGACCGTCGGATTCTCCTAAAACTGGAACCGTTGGGTTCGTATTGAAAAGAGATTTCTAACGAATATTAGAGATTTGAAATCTAACAGTTGGATTTGGAATTATGTCCAAATCAATTTTGGAAAAGGTCGTTGTAAGTGCAGTTCGATGGCCGTTGATGGAAATCGACTGTACGGGCCTTGATAAAATTATTAAAAATAGCAATAATTTGTGTAAAATCATAAGAAATGATTGGAAAGAATTGGGATGAAAAATTCCATATTTGAAAAGATAAAAATAGATTTTTATCGAAATGAACTAGTCTTGAACTAGAATTATAATCCATTTCTTTTTGAAATAAATAAATTGGATTTGAAAGGGTTTTAAAAGTAACCAGAATTTCCAATAATTGAATTGGAATGGATTTGAATCGAAATTTTCTTTGGAATATTTAGATGTTGGATTTCGTGATTAAACAGATATTGTTATGGAAATTTGAAAGATATATTTATATCGTTATTCCCAACACGATATTTGTTGGTCGTAGAATTTGATAGTTAATATAAGCCGATATATTTTCTATTCAGAGCCTTGTATTTAATATCAAATGGGATTTGGGTTTGTCGTGAGTGGTGTCTTCATTAACACTATTCTTAAACCTAGTTGAGAAAGAGATAAAATCTTTTTATTTATATTTAACGAAATGTGCCAATTAAATGATATTTAATTGGAATTGAATTGGAATTGATTTTTGGGTTTATCGTGAATGGTGTTTTAAATAACACTCGTTCTTTAACCCGATAATTAATGAAATGTGAATTGGGTTTGTTGTGAACTGTGTTTTTAACGACATTCGTAACCCGATTTGCAGTGAAATGTGATTTGGAATTTATAAAGCTTTTGTTAAGATTTAAAGGTGATTTTCCAAAGTAAAGTTTTCCAATTTAATAAAATAAATTGAAATGGAATGGAATTCGATTTGGTGATAATCGAAGTGAATTTCTATGGAGTAAGACTGCTAATATATATGGAATTTTAAAGGCTTTTCTGTTATTCCATTTATATTATTAATAAGATATGGAAGTTCATATCGATTATATACATTGATCCGTTTTCCGTGAAAATTCCATTGTTAATGGAATGTGACTTTGGGTTTATAGTGAACCGTGTTTTAAATGACGTTGGTCCTTTAATCCAGTTAAAAGACAGGATATTGATTCTTGGGAAGAATAAAACTAAGTGGAGTTTTAATGAATCTTTAATTAGATTGAAATGATCGAGAATGGAGTATCACCAGTTTTGCTCCTGGCGATAGTTAAATCTTTAATTAGATTTGAACATGAAATGGTAATTGAATTTACCGATAACACCGTGGTGTTAGATATAAAGTATTACCAGTTTTACTTCATGGGATGAATAGGTTGGGATTGGGAAATTAAAACAAATAATTACTTCGGTAAGGTTCGTTAATCCCGACTAGTTTGGATAAACAATAATTTGGTTTGAATTGATACTCAAAAGAAGGTTAAAGAATAAATTTAAAAAATTAATCTTTGATAAGATTAATGGGAACCTTTCCCAAAGTATGAGAATATTCTGAATTGGAATGAGGCGTATGTTGTGTTTGTGTAACACTTGTTTATTATATACGCGAGTTGTTCAGAAAGACCGGGTTTATCCCATTCTGAATAATTGATTCGACGATGTATCGAGGATGAAGATGGTGGTCGAAGACCGGAGGTCTTCACATCTTTTGGATAATTACTGATGATCTTGATTGGGCTGTACACCCAAGAGGAGGGAATCAGTTGGTGATCGTCCATGCATACTTGAAGATCGATGGATATGCGAGGTACAAGGTGCCTCCGGTTTCGTTCAGACCCAAAACGGACTTGTAAATGGACTGTGTGTCTGACATTGGATATCATTCTGTGTGATTGATGGATATCGATTGCATGGAGTGGTTTGCCTGTGTGGCATGCTAAGATGCAAATGATCATGGCTTCTGTTGAAAAGCAGAGTCTTGTGGTTGATGATCAAAGCACAGCCTGTATGGCATAGCTTTGTGTGACATTGATTCGCGAGCCTCACACCCCGGTTGTGAACCAGAAACGGAAGTGGACATCAGGGAGGGCATGCATTTCCTTCAAGCTAGGGTAGTGCTAGTGACCTACCATCCCTGACATTTATATTATTTTCACCTGTGCGGTTGTTGGATTGCGAGGCGCCTCAGATATATTGCTGACTATGTGGGGCCGATGGAGTCATTTGGCTCATTGACGCCCCAAAGGGCGGGGAAACGTAGTGTTCAGGGATTATAATCCACATCGGTGGACCAGACCTGACGATCCAAGGGGCAGTTGCGGCTGTTCGTGAGGGGCGGGCTAGAGCGTCTCGAATTCGGTAGAGGACGATCCCTTGCCTCGGTTCACAGATGGAAATCCAACTTCCAATACACAACTTTGCGGTTTTAGTTGTAAACCTATATATGGCGACATAGTGGTATGGGGCACTTATGCCGTCTATGATTGATACTTATGATTGAAATTGTTTTGATACTATACACTTATAGTAATAATAAAACTTGAAATTTAGCGTATCAAGCATTCTTTGGCTATTATAAGGTAAAATCCTATCCTTCGGCTTGTGTTGCATTGTGTGATGGGACCTGGGTCTTATAATAGCTTCATTGTTCTTTATTTAGCATTGCGTTGTTGTTTTATGCACTGGTATTCTTGGGAGGAAACCCATTCCGTGTCATATGGCGTGGTCCCTTGATTTACCTAACTTTAAAGTAAAGATTAATAACTGTTTTTGTTCTCACACTGGTCACATGACTGACCTGGAGTTTATTGTTTTAACCTAAACTCTGGGTGCCCATATTTTGACACAGGCAGCTAGTAGTTTTGGTTTTGCAGATTTACACTCATAGGATCCTGATTTACTGCTGGAATGATATCCGGAAAGCTCTGTATCCGTGTATCTCCTTCAGTTGTGTATTGTATTATTTTTCCGTTGCAGTAATGTAATTAAATCTCTGATATTTCTTTGATGTATAATATTTATTCATACTCTGTATATTCTTGTATTCTGATGGAATTGTTGTCATTAACAATGAAATGTTCTTCTATTTGTGTTCTGATTCATCCTGTCCTTTATTCAGTCCGTGCTTTCCTTACCGAGGAAGTTCGGGTCGTAACAACTAATCAACTCAATTTTCATTCTAGCTTGAGTTCTTCAAATTTTCAGTTTCTAAGAACTTTCTAATTTCTCAAAAATTTGGCTGACACACTAAATTTTCAAAAAAATTCACCATAACCTTCTTATACAGGTTGATCGGTAAAACCACAACTTGCCTCACAGGGCCCTCATCAATCTAAAAGAAAAGGCCAAGCGGCTTGCCAATCAACCCATAAAATCATCAAACCCAATGAATAGTAAACATATACCTATTTGTCTAATATACAATTTTATTCCTCTTCTTAACTTCCATGCTATGACTGTTCATTATATATACATGTACATATATCCAATTCCAAAAAAAAAATTTAAATCGATTCAATACTGATGTTAAATTTGAATTAATACGATATTTTCTTACATTAGTTATATTATACAATACCGATACATTTTTAAAACAATAAGCATAATACCAAATATATCCCTACAAGCATCCACATATACAAACATACATATATATATCCAAAATCCAAGTTCATTATATTAGAACTAATTTCCTAGGAAGTCATGTCCCCTTCTTGCATAATTTCCTAAGTAGATAGCTCCTTTCCTTTGGATTTTTTATCATCCTTCTTTAACGGGCATTTCCGGGCTACATGCCCTACTTCTTTACATCGGAAGCACTTCTTTTCCTTTCCTAGATTTTTTTGTTTCTTCTTACTTTTGGACACTTATGTACAAAATGTCCTATCTCTTTGCACTTGAAATGAACTATGTCCACTCTTTTATGTTTCTCTTTCTTCTTCTTTTCTCAGGACACAGAACAACATAGTGTCCTTCTTTTTTGCATTTACGACAATAAACAACCACGCGCGATCCTAAGTCCAATTCTCTTTCCTTTTCTACTTGCTGATGGGCCTTTCTTGCTTGTTTTGGAGTCATACAGAATTCAGTTCTGGATAAGCCGTAGTCATCCATATCCTAAATAATATTTTATGATTTCATTAAGAGGGATAATATTATTTTTCACTTAACAAATATCCTAATTTGTACTTTAACTTTTCAATCTATTTAACCAATATACGTTAAAATTTAAAACTCAAATCATTTCCCAATACTTACTTAAATTAGTTTAAGTATATTTTGATGTTTTAACTGGAAATATATAGCCGTCCGACTTTCGAAACTTGAAAATAAACACTGATGATACCTAAGTCATCAACAGAATCATCCTCAAGCGACTACAATGTGATTCTATATCAATCTAGTATATTAGAGACTTCATATACACATCAGCCAAACGTATATATCAAAATCTTCTTATTCTCGATAGTCCAACTTCGACGTCAAAATAACAATCCAAATCATATAATAAAATAATCAGATGGGTTATCCATACATTTTCAAATCATATTCTTTGTTTTTTGAAATATAATCTTTTTAAAATCCAGTTCATTTTCACATATATACACAAATTCATTTTCTTCTATATATATTACTCTTCCAACTCATTCTAGGGTATTATTGACCCTATCTCTAATGAGCCACTCATTCTGGGATACTACCGATCCCATCTCTAATGAGTTATTCTTATAGGATATTGCTAGTCTTATCTCTGATGAATTCTTTTGTTTGGTTCTAATTTGCCTTGTTCTCGAGCTCTATAAACCAAAGCTTCGAAACCAAAATGAAACAACTCAAAATCCCCCTTACGGGAAAGCCAGGATTGCTTTGAGAACACGATGCATTAGAACACAAACATGAGAACATTTCAGTGATATTACAACAATTACATAAGAGTACAAGATATTAGGGAATAAATAATATACATTGGAAAAATAATATTAGAGATTAAAGTACATAGTAGTGGAAATTAAATGTACAAATACAATGTACAACGGAAATACATCAACTAACACAACTAAATGAAATACACGGATACAAAGCTTTCCGAATATAGCTCCAGCTCTAATCCAGGATCCTGGGAAAAGAGATATCTGCAAAACCAAAACTACTAGCTGCCCGTGTGGAAAATATAGGCACCCAGAGTTTAGGCAGAAACAATAAACTCTGAGTCAGTCATGGGACTAGTATGAGAACTAAAACAGTTACTAACTTGATTTTAAAGTTTGGTAAATCAAGGGACCACGCCGTATAACACAGAACGGGTTTACCCCCAAGAATACTAGTGCATAAAACAAATAGTGAAATGCTAAATAAAAGAACAATGAAGCAATTATAAGACTCAGGTCCCATCACATAATGCAACGCAAGCCGGAGGATAGAGTTTTACCTTATAATAGCCAACTATGCTTGATACGTGAAATTTCATCTTTTATTACTATAAATGCATAGTGTATAAAACCCCTTCAAATATAATGTATCAATCAAAGAGGTATCGTACCCCATCCTACTATGTTGCCATATAGGTTTACAACTAAAGCCGAAAAATGTCGTATTTATTTCCATCATGATGGCTACTGATCTGAAAGATAGATCACGTAGTGTAATACTCAACGGCTTACGTCCCAGGCATGACAAATGCCGTATACTCTAACCTTCTGGGAATTGGGAGTGTGCCCTATCCCTACCAGGTGTGGAGCGACCACACCCAGCTTATCTCAGTTGACCAAATCCATCCACCTCTCGAAAGTATACTGATCTAACCATTAGTTCACCATCATACCGATGTGTGAGGCTCACGAATTAACGCTACACAAAGCTATGCTACTTAAAGCTATGCTTTGGTCATCATCCACTAAGCTCTCCTTTTTGACAACAGCTTGGATCAATGTAACTCAACATGCCACGTTATCAATCCATGCCATACCATTGATTTCTACCAATATATAACCACTAAGCTCATACGTCTCAAAGAAGGGTGTTAAGAAAGAGAATAAATTCTACGCCACTGAAAAGATATATATTTAGCAGAGATCAATGAATACAACATCAGACATACCATCCATTTGCAAGTCTGTTCTGGGTTTGATCGAAATTGAAGGCACCTTATTCCCCGTCCTATATATCAAATACAGAAGAGAGGCCCTCGCATATCTGAATAATCAACAAGTACGTCTAGAAAACTACCACTGTAACCCCTTTAAGGTAGCCATTCCAATCATGGGTATCAGTATCAACCCATCCATTCGACGTGAAGATTGTCGGTCTTGCATCGTCTTCAATATCTTCGACTTTAAGTCTTCGTATCAATTATTCAGAATGGGTTAAACCTGGTCTTTCTAAATAATTCGTGTATCTTATAATCAAGTGCTATAAAAACACATTGTACGCCTCATTACAATCCAGAATATTGTTTTATTCAAATATTCTTTACATTGGGAATTATTCCCATAAATCTTATCAAAGATTTATTTCATTTAAACCTCTTGTTTAAATTTTCAATTGGAAACCATTTCAAAAGATTTTGTATTATCTTTTCACAACTTTAAACCAAATTTGGGTTTTTCCAACTAATCGGGATTATCGAGCCTTATCGAAGTAATCATTTGTTTTATTTTTCCAATCCCAACCTATTCATCCCATGGAGCAAAACTGGTAGTAATCCATATCTGACACCCATTGTGTTATTGGTAAATTCAGTTACCATTCGACTCTCAAATCTAATTAAAGATTTATCTATCGCATGAAGTAAAATCGGTGATACTCCATTCTCGAACACTTCTCAAATTTGGCAAATTTAATTACCACATTAACATTTCAATCTAATTAAAGATTTGTTAAAACACCACTTAGTTTTAATCTTAAAAAATATTATTTAATGATTATTCATATTTAGGAAATAAATCCTATCTTTAACTGGGTTAAAGAACGAGTGTCATTTAAAACACAGTTCACGATAAACCTAAAATCATCTTCCATTAAAGTGGAATCTACACGGAAATCATAGTAGTATATAATCGGTATAAATTCCCGTATCAGACTAATAATATAAATGGAATAACGACAAAGCCTTTTATATTCCATATATAGTAACGGTCTTCCTTTACAGAAGCTCGTCTCGATTATTACCCAATCGAATTCCATTCAATTTCAATTTAATATATTAAATTGGAAAACTTTACTTTGGAAAATTCCATTAATCTTAATAAAAAGATTATAAAATCCAAATCATAACTTCACTGTTTATTAGGTTAAAGAACAAGTGCTATTTAAAACACAGTTCACGATAAACCCAAAAATCAAATTCTTAATTCAATTCCAATTAAATATTAATTAATTGGTAAACTTCTCTAAATCTTAATTAAAAGATTTATTCTTTTCTCAACTAGGTTTAAGAATAGTGTTAATAAAGATCTCTTTCACAACAAACCCAAAATCTAATTTGATATTAAATACAAGGCTTTGAATAGAAATTATATCGGCTTATATTCAATATCAAATTTTGAAACCAACAAATATCATACTGGGAATAACTATATATATATATATTCCAAATTCCTCAACAATATCCGTAAAGTCACGAAATCCCATATTGAAATATTCTGGAGATTATTTCCATTCCAAATCCATTCCAATTTAATCGTTGGAAAATTTTGGTTATTTTAAAACCATTTTCAAATCCAATTTATAAATTGCTAAAAATAATTGGATTATCATTATAGTTATTAACTAGTTCATTTCAATAAAAATATAATTTTATCTTTTCAAATATGGAATTTTCCATCCAAAATCTTTCCAAATCATTTATTATGATTTTACACAATTTTTCCATATTTTTAATTATTATGGCCTTTACAATCAGTTTTCAATATCGACCATCAAACTGCATCCATGGTGATCTTTTCAGAAATTGATTTAGACATAATTTGAAATCCAACAGTTCAAATTTAAATCTCTTATATTCATTGGCAAGACTTTTCGATACGAACCCAACGGTTCTAGTTTTAGGAGAATGTAACACCCCACCTCCGCCAGGGTGGCTCTTGCAAGCACTCTGACTTTGGAGGGGCGTTTGAATCAGGTAAACATGCATAATGATATATCAAGGCAGAACAAGAACATATGTATATATGTAAACAGAGTAAATAAGATAAGTAAAACAGTGGAAGATTTCAATCTATTTCAAAACAAGTCTGATACAACATAATGTCAACTTTCCAAATACACAAGTCTAGATAAAAACAACATTACTGAAATACATATGTACTATCCCCAAAATAAGTGATAACCATAGCTAGCTTCATGTCAAGACCGTACATGAGCTAAAATCCCACAAGCAAGCGATCAGAAATCCAAGCTAAGCTCCAATATTCCCACCCTGAGAACCTGGGGGGGGGGGGGGGGAAACGGAAGAAAAGAGGCGAAAGGAAAACAGGTCAGTCAAAAAGACCGAATAAGCCCTACTACAATCAATGTAAACTGATAAAGTTAACTAGCATGAGAAGCAGGGATGAACTTTAGGATAACAACATACTAGCATGATGATTAACTAACAAGGTAGATAAAGGTGTCATCGCATAATCAGGTTTAAGGTTTTGCACCACAGGTGTACTAGCAAACTAACATGACTTGAATATACAAGTATTGATCCCTTGGCCCAAGCTTTGGCCCAATAACATGAAATGACCCTAATACAAGGTCTAACCAAACGGTCTAGTCGATCGGCTCCCTATAAGCCTAACTCGTCACGTGTTGGTGTCAATGCGGCCCAAACATAATTGTAGTCAGACTGTGCCGGGTCTCCCGTCGGGTGTATCAAGCCCTAGGGTGTCAACCCCTAGACACCATAAACATGCGTGCACAGTCTCGATCTACTGGTACCCGTGCATGTTTTCCCCGGCTTCGGACTGTGTGCACGACCATAGTCCGCCCGGAACTACACCGGCGTACCCTTCTGCCGTCGCTTTTGGTCACTTACCTCCAGTCCAGTAATCGTGCTCCCTCCCTAGCCTACACCCTAGGGCCTTAATGATACAAACTTAGGATTACTGCTGGAGTGGACCCCCATTGCTAGGATTTTTCTAGTGGGTTAAGTACGGTTTAACCCTCTTGCTAATCATGGATTAACTTGGTTAAGTGTAACGATGAGTTCACGACTTAACCCTGATTAATCTACCAAGCCCAAATTGGTTAAGTATTAAGTGGACCATGACTTAACCCTAATCACGAGGCATTAATTAATTTAATGCGCCTTAACCTCTCACATTAGACCTTGTTGTGGTTACTAGTTAAGCCGGGCGGGTCCGGGTAGCTTTACACCACAACTTGGTCTAACCTCGGGTTCAAGGTACAACATGGCCAACTTCTCACATTGGGTCCTATTGTTTGTAGCAACTAGTTAAGCCGGTCGGTTCCGGGTAGGTTTACGCTACAAACTCAACCCAACCTCGAGTTGGTCACACTTATCTTTTCTAAGTGTCATGTCCATCATGTTTCCAAAACATGTTACAAATTTTCAAGCAATTGGGTAGACCTAACTTAATAGGTAAATTCCCAATGGGTAGACCTAACTTAATAGGTAAATTCCCAATCTTATGTTTTTATGTCGTTTAAGTTTACCCAACCCCAAACGCAATCCCATCGCTTACATATCGCAATAGCGCATAAAGGATAGAAAGAGGGAACTTGGCATAATCATGACATAAAGGTGTTGAAGCAACAAGTTCAACATGGTGGCATATGAAATGTACATGTGTCCATATACTTGCATATTACATTTTTAGGTCTCAAAAGCATGCATAAAACCAAACTTAGCATATTGGTGATACATGGTGATAAATGACATGTAGAAATGGCCATAATTTCGCATTTAGCCTCACATGCAAGTTATCATAAGGGATATGATAACTTACATGTTGCCAAAATGCAACCTTTAGCATAAAGCTTGAAGCTTTATGTTCATATACTCAAGATAAGCTTGCATAACATGATAACATGAACAAAATGATCACCCCAAACTTGCATAACCTACTTTCATATCATATGACGAACTTGCATCTCAAACTTGCATAACATAACATGATAAACTTGCATATCATAACATGGCAAACTTGCATAGCATAACATGGTAAACTTGCATAGCATAACATGGTAAACTTGCATATCTTAACATGGCAAACTTATATAACATAACATGATAAACTTGCATATCATAACATGGCATACTTGCATAACATAACATGATAAACTTGCATATCATAACATCTCAAACTTGCATAACATGACATAGTAAACTTGCATATCATGGCAAACTTGCATATCATACATTTAACTTTAGAGTTTAAGTATGAAAGTAGAATAGGGCTTACAATGCTTAGGAAGTCACAAAAATATGACAAAGCCCTTATGAAATCAATTAAACCCAAAATGCAAGCTCTAATAGAAAATCCCTTGAGCCAAAATGATCAAAACCCTTTCTTTATGATGCAAATATAGAAACTTGACTTGAATGCAAGCTAATGATGCTCATACAAGCTTGAAAACACTTGTATGCATGGAAAATCTCTCATAGAAATTTATTTAGAATTTTATGAAGAGAGTGGAGGCCATGAGAGGAATGATTTTGCCATAGTTTAGTTACTTGAATGAATAATCATGATTTAGGGTTAGGTTAGGGGCTTATTTATAGAGATTAGGATTAGTTCTAGCCTTAGGATTAAACCCTAGTTCCAATCTCATCCCTCAAAACCGAATCTGGCCCCCAAACTCAACACAAACCCAAAATGGTGCACCAGGCAAAACTGCCCGGCTGGACCAAGTCGACAGCCAAGTCGACAGGGCTGTCGACTTGGGTCCAACCAAGTCGACTCCCAAGTCGACAAGGCTGTCGACTTGGGTGCTCTGGCGGGAATTTCCCCGCCTAGCCCAATCTGACCTAATTTTTCAAATTCAAACTTGAATTTGAAATCTGTTTTTACTTTGAAATTTTCTGAAAACTTCGTTGGGCCTTAATCGGGTCATACGGACTCCGATTTTCGAAAACTCGGACTCTATTTCGCGTATTTTTCCGAGACGAACGCAATGGCATAGCCTGTTTCCCTTGATTCAGATTTATAAATTAAATTCTGCCTCGATTTATGTTATAACAGGTTATTGAAAATACGGGTTGTTACATTCTCCCCTCCTTAAAGGATTTCGTCCCCGAAATCTTCAAGTTAGGAAGAACGTATCCTACCATCCAACATCCATCTACTCAAAACATCATCCACGAGCAACCATTGTCCTTACAAGATTCTAAATGTTGTATGAACATATGCAAAGGTGTGTGTATATGTACTTATCTAATGCAAATATCATCAATGCAAATTATGTTAGTGAAATGAATCCATATGTATGCAATTCCTAACATAATATATAACATCTATATGCGTGCACATAACATACATCCATATGCAACATCCATGTGATAACACCAAAATTTTCATCCATGAATAAGCATAAACACTCATGCATATGCAATATGAGGAGTGTGTGAGCCGATCTAGTGCCTAATGTGTATAATGCATCCACGAGTAACCACTTGCAAACACTTGCAACCACTTGCAAACATCAAGCATAACATGTTTCAAACACATGTTTCATCCAAAGGGTTTCTACCTAAGGTTCTCATGACAAGATTAACACGATAAACTAGATAAACATGGATAGCAAAGGATATGCTACAAAGAGATCGGGAAGATAAGCAGGATATACTCCTTTTGGATTACAAGAAATCCCTTCCTAACCCTGACATGTATTACTAGCCAATAAGTCATACCTCCTGACAGAAATAGGACCGAGAATGGGACCGAGAGGATATATGTAAAAAGATAACATGCGAGTAAGTTCCATAGGAAAATAAGGATCAAGGATATGCTCTTAAAAAGAGATATGATGCGCGTATCTAGCCTTCGGTCTTCTAAGTCACGTTTCCTTGAGCTTAACTCCACTGTGCTTTGACCGTCTTTTACCTCATGATTTCTTAGCTTCTTAACTCTTATTTCCAAATATGAGTTGGAACCCATTTCATTGTCGCCGCTCGTCTTCCTCTTTCACTTACTCTTCTATCATTCTTGGCTTAAACATAACTATGACCTCATGGTTTCATGCCAGCTCTCCAAAATTCACTAGTGAATCCTGGATCTCGTTTACTTACTATAAAGTATTCCACGCAGCAGAACTTTTCTTGGAAATACCAATCCACGTTGCCAATTGCTCTTACCAACGTGATTTTCTATAACTCATGCTTGAACGAAATGAATCATCCGCCTGCGAATGATAGGCCGTACTTAGATTCAGTTGCTTGCCCATGACTTCCCGTAGACTATCTCAAAACTGACTGGTGAAGATTGAGTCATGGTTACTAACTATACTTTAGGGCACCTCGTGCAACCGCTTTATTTCTTGAAAGTAAACTGTCGCTAGCTATGATGCAGCCCTTTCGCTCTTTACCGGAGTGAAATGAGCACTCTTCGTGAGTCTACCTACTATGACCCACATGCTCGTATTCTCTTTCCTTGACCTAGGCAGTCCATCCACGAAACCCTTCGTGACACTTTACTATTTCCATTGCGAGGAACTCCAATGGATGTAATAGCCCACCGGGCTTTTTATGACTCGGCCTTAATCTGTTGGCACAACATGCACCTTGGGACAAACTCGGCCACCTCCTCGAGTGATGTGCATCTTTAAGAACCTTCTTTCTCTCATCGCGTCTTAGCCATCCCTTGTCATCTATAGCGAGGTGACTTACCATCTCGCCTCGAATCAACTTGTACATGATCTCGACTAACTGCAGGTCTTCTTTCTGTAAAGTCCCTACTCGATCCAGAAGGGTAGGTCTAAGCTCAAGGGACGCTAACTAACTAATTAAACTGAGAAAGCTTCTTACTTCAATTGTCCTCGTCGGAGCTTTCAGGTCTTAAACCGCGACCACTTTAGCAGGATCCGCCACTAAGCCTTGCTTAGAAATTATGTGCCCAAGAAATCTAACTTCTTTTTCTCCAAAATGACATTTGGAGGACTTGGCTTTCAACTGATGTGCTCTAAGCGTATCCATCACCTCCACGAGATGCCTTGCATGCTCTTCCTCATCCTTAGAGAAGATCAGAATATCATCTACGAAGACCACGACAAACTTGTTCAAGAACTCCCTGAACACCCTACTCATCATGTCCACGAAGTAGGCGGGTGCATTAGTCAAACCGAATGGCATGACCAGCCATTCTAAGAATCCATCTGGAGTTCTGAACGCAGTCTTGTCTATACTATCTTCAGCTACCCTGAGCTGATGGAATCCAGTAGCTAGATCAAGCTGAGAGAAAACAGAAGCACCGATTAGCTGGTCAAAGAGATCATCAATCCTCGGTAACGGGTGTCTGTTCTTCTTAGTCAGCTTATTCAACTCTCGATAGTCAACACAAAGTCGGAGAGAACCATCTGCCTTGGTAGCAAATACTACAGGCGCTCCCCATTCAGATATACTTCGTCTAATGAAGTTCTTCTCAAGCAACTCCTCGACTTGCTTTCTTAACTCTCATCTTGCGGGGCCATGTGCCTAACCGGCCACGAAACTATCTTGGCATTATCAACCAGATAAATGCGGAAATCTATCTCTCGTTTAGTGGTAACCCCCCTTCACTTCACCCAAGATATCAGGATATTCCCGGACCACCCTCACCGATTGCAAACTATCGATAGACGAGTTGAGGGATTCAAGATAACACATCATGACGGGACTCATAGGGTTACTAGAAATTTTTAGGGTATTACCGAGGCGAGTCATGAGCCTCACAACCCTATGCTCAAAAATCAAGGATGGCTCCAAAACTGGACAACCCATCCATGCCCAAAAATCAACCCATACCCCATGAAACCGAGAATATAAACATCACGCGAGAATTCAAATCCACCTAGATAATAGACAAATGGGCGGAACCCCCAATTGGATTTGAAACACACACGGGATCATTAACTAGACTAGTACTTAGGTGCAAACTATCAACAAGATCAGATGAGATAAAGCTATGCGATGCACCAGAATCAAACAAGGTACGAACTGGAAGATCAGAAAATGTAAACAGGGCTTTTAACAGAAACACTACCTCGATCATGAGCTGGAAGAACGATGTTGAGGGGATGAATTCGCCCTCCAGATGGTCTTGCACACTGAGTCTGACCTTGCCCTTGCTTCTTCGGGCAATCTTTGCTGAAATGTCCAAACTCACCACAACGATAGCATTCACCGCTCTTCCTTTTCCTCTTCTTACAATCCTTAATAAGATGCCCAACTGAACCGCAATAATGGCACTTACCCTTTTTGTTATTGCCCTTGTTGTTGTTCCCCTTGTTGCCTTGACTCTTGTTCTTGTTCTTGTTCTGATTGCCTTGACTGCTCTGACCACTTGGATTACCCTGATTTCCTTTCCACTGGGAATCAGTCTTCTTGGCTTGAGTATCATTCATCTTGATCTCTTTCTTGTCACTCCTATTCTCTTCACTGAGTAGGGCCATATTCACCAAGCTCTCGAAAGTTGCCCCCAAGGGTATATGAGTCATGGCTAAACCATGTAAAGGCTCGTTTAATCCTAGAGCAAAGTATAGGGCCTTCTTCTGAGCTGTGTTAACCAAGTCTAAACCGACCCGAGCCAGTTGATTAAACTTATCTATGTATTCCCTAATAGTCATGTCCCCTTGCTTCAGTGATAGGAACCTTAGTCCAAACTTTCCCCGAAAGTCATCCCAAGTCTCAATTGGCCTAGTAGCGGTGGTGACCACCCACCAACGTGCAGCTTCTTCCTTTAGCAACCACACTGCCAATAAAACCTTCCTACGGTCTTCTATATCAAAGTAGGCAAAAAGATCTTCGGTTTCTTTCAACCAATTCCTGACCTCTACAAAAGTCTCGGTTCCAATGAAATTCTTGCAACCCATCGCCTTAAAGTCTTTGCAAATCTCCGCGAAATCCTCTTGTGGATGCGGAGGGGGAGGAGGAAGAGGAACCTCAGCGACAGGAGGAAGAGGAACATTAACTACCGGAGGAGGAGGAGGAGCATCTGCGGGGCCGGCTTCGGTCGCCCTAGCCTCCAAAAGTCTCCTATACCAAACAGGTACGTGTACTCCCTCCGGAATGGCAAAGTTATTGGCCATACTGAAAACGAAGAAAAAGATAGATTCAGAATGGAGAAAAACGAAGGAATTTTGCTAATGGATTTTTGGGGAATAGCCTTTAAAATAAACTAGACTTTTCTTTGGAAAATACTTTATACTTGGTTTTGAAAATAGTTTTCCAAAAGTTTTAAAAACCTTTTTGTTCCTTCTCGTAAACCATATGCTCTGATACCAAATGTAACACCCCACCTCCGCCAGGGTGGCTCTTGCAAGCACTCTGACTTTGGAGGGGCGTTTGAATCAGGTAAACATGCATAATGATATATCAAGGCAGAACAAGAACATATGTATATATGTAAACAGAGTAAATAAGATAAGTAAAACAGCGGAAGATTTCAATCTATTTCAAAACAAGTCTGATACAACATAATGTCAACTTTCCAAATACACAAGTCTAGATAAAAACAACATTACTGAAATACATATGTACTATCCCCAAAATAAGTGATAACCATAGCTAGCTTCATGTCAAGACCGTACATGAGCTAAAATCCCACAAGCAAGCGATCAGAAATCTAAGCTAAGCTCCAATATTCCCACACTGAGAACCTGGGGGGGGGGGGGGGGGGACGGAAGAAAAGAGGCGAAAGGAAAACAGGTCAGTCAAAAAGACTGAGTAAGCCCTACTACAATCAATGTAAATTGATAAAGTTAACTAGCATGAGAAGCAGGGATGAACTTAAGGATAACAACATACTAGCATGATGATTAACTAACAAGGTAGATAAAGGTGTCATCGCATAATCAGGTTTAAGGTTTTGCACCACAGGTGTACTAGCAAACTAACATGACTTGAATATACAAGTATTGATCCCTTGGCCCAAGCTTTGGCCCAATAACATGAAATGACCCTAATACAAGGTCTAACCAAACGGTCTAGTCGATCGGCTCCCTATAAGCCTAACTCGTCACGTGTTGGTGTCAATGCGGCCCAAACATAATTGTAGTCAGACTGTGCCGGGTCTCCCGTCGGGTGTATCAAGCCCTAGGGTGTCAACCCCTGGACACCATAAACATGCGTGCATAGTCTCGATCTACTGGTACCCGTGCTTGTTTTCCCCGGCTTCGGACTGTGTGCACGACCATAGTCCGCCCGGAACTACACCGGCGTACCCTTCTGCCGTCGCTTTTGGTCACTTACCTCCAGTCCAGTAATCGTGCTCCCTCCCTAGCCTAGACCCTAGGGCCTTAATGATACAAACTTGGGATTACTGCTGGAGTGGACCCCCATTGCTAGGATTTTTCTAGTGGGTTAAGTACGGTTTAACCCTCTTGCTAATCATGGATTAACTTGGTTAAGTGTAACGATGAGTTCACGACTTAACCCTGATTAATCTACCAAGCCCAAATTGGTTAAGTATTAAGTGGACCATGACTTAACCCTAATCACGAGGCATTAAATAATTTAATGCGCCTTAACCTCTCACATTAGACCTTGTTGTGGTTACTTGTTAAGCCGGGCGGGTCCAGGTAGCTTTACACCACAACTTGGTCTAACCTCCGGTTCAAGGTACAACATGGCCAACTTCTCACATTGGGTCCTATTGTTTGTAGCACCTAGTTAAGCCGGTCGGTTCCGGGTAGGTTTACGCTACAAACTCAACCCAACCTCGAGTTGGTCACACTTATCTTTTCTATGTGTCATGTCCATCATGTTTCCAAAACATGTTACAAATTTTCAAGCAATTGGGTAGACCTAACTTAATAGGTAAATTCCCAATGGGTAGACCTAACTTAATAGGTAAATTCCCAATCTTATGTTTTTATGTCTTTTAAGTTTACCCAACCCCAAACGCAATCCCATCGCTTACATATCGCAATAGCGCATAAAGGATACACTACAACAAAATGACCCTATTACAACGGTGGAACACCGTTGTAATAGGGTTTTTACAACGGTGGGCAAACCGTCGTGTCTTAAGAAGTTGTAATAGCCTAATATCTTTTACAACTTTTCTGCACTGTTGCAAGACCGTTGTAATATGTATATTTTACAACTTTTTTCCACCGTTGTAATAAGTTTATTACAACAGTTATGCACCGTTGTTGTTTTAATTTTTACATTTTATTACAATTTTTATATTTTACAATTGTAATATATCCACAAATTATATACATATTACTAATAAAAGAATTCATTGCAGAACATATTATCTACAAAACTGAAAATATCAAACAAACTTAAACCATGAACCAAAACAATATATTATTAATTTCAAACTCATCATTTTTTTTACATAATACATTGACAAAACTGAAGATACAAAGACTTTATAACAGTTCTAACTTTCTTCTGCTCCTGTTAATCTCCTTGTGCTCCTTTTTCTCCTTAATATCCATTCCTAAGAAAGAAATTATCAAACTGTTAGTGCTGCAGTATAGATTTATGCATGTAACAAAAATTGGAAAAATGTGAGTGCACAAAATAAACAGCTAATACAATGCATTCAAACCATTATATACGTAAATAACCTGACCATTATATACAATGCATGTAAAGTTGGATGATTCATTTTGTTATATACAATGCACTGAAAAGCTTTGCCGCGGCAAAGCCATGCAGTGCAATCACTTTGCCGCGGCAAAGCTTTGCAGTGCAAAGCTTGCTGCAGCAAAGCTTTGCACTGCTACTTGCAGTGCAAAGATTTGCTGCAGCAAAGCTTTGCACAGCAAAGCTTTGCACAGCAAAGCTTTGCGGCAACAAAACTTTGGCAAAGCTTTGCACAGTGTGCAAAGCTTTGCCGCAGCAAAGCTTTGCACTGCAAGTAGCAGTGCAAAGCTTTGCCGCGGCAAGCTTTGCACTGCAAAGCTTTGCCGCAACAAAGCTTTGGCAAAGCTTTTACATAGCAAAGCTTTGCGCTGCAAATAGCAGTGCAAAGCTTTGCCGCAGCAAAGCTTTCGCAAAGCTTTTGCACAGCAAAGCTTTGCCGCAGCAAAGCTTTGGCAAAGCTTTTGCACAGCAAAGCTTTGCACTGCAAAGCTTTGCAATGCAAAGCTTAGGCAAAGCTTTGCAAGCTTAGGCAAAGCTTTGCAGTGCAATCACTGCATAGCTATGCCGCAGCAAAGCTTTTTTGCATATTCATCAAGTTTATAAGCAAAATAGCCTCCTGTGCCTTGAATTAGAACACAAAATGCACAGACAAACCAAATAAAAACTTGCATGAACAGATCACAATAATCCCAAGCAGCAAAACCATAGAACCACAAGGCTGCAAAACCATAGAACCACAACAAACCCTTCGAAACTTCCTCAAAACCAACAACCAACTAATAGTTCCTCAAATTCCTCGATAACTCAATAAACCAATTCCAAAATCCACTCAACAAGCAAAGAACCCATCGAAAAAAGCAAAATAGACATACCGTAGCAGTGCAAAGCTTAATTCGTATCACACCCAATACGAAATCATATCTGAAATCAGACAATCTGATGGTCGAACTATAGATCTAACCCAATACGAGCCCCATGGTTCTGAAATCACATGAATCGAAATATAGATCTAACCCAAATCAAACAAACAAAATATTACAGCTAATTTAAAACGAGTAAAAAGGAGAAACTTAGCTTAATTCGAGATCGCTCGTCGTGAAGGCTCGGGGGTTGGCTGGCGATGGCCGAACTGGTGGTCTGTGGGGGTTTAGGGTTGATGGCGAATCATTGAGGAGGTCGAAGGGGTAGTTGCGATGTCGGTTATCTCGTGTTACGGAGGAAGAAAAGGGGATCTAGGGTTTTTCATCAATTCGGTTTTGAGAAATTTGTGAGGCGGCTTGAGTGAATGAAGGGGGTTACGATGGAATTAGGGTTATAAGGGATGGCGGGTCGGGTACGTTTGGTTGGGACGACGGATCATAAGGGTAAATATACTTATTAATAGTATTAGATATTACTTTTTGTTATTAGTTATTACCTATTAATGTTACATATTAAATATTACTTATAAATGAAATATTAAATGTTGAATATTGATCATCAAACATTTGATGTTAAATATTAAATTATAAATAATGACGAGTATAAGTTATTATCAAGAAAAACCAATTATAAAAACCCTTTATTACAAATGTCGAGAAAAATCAATTTTTATAAATTTGTTATTGCAATTGTCGTCTATCGAACGTTGCAAATATTTAGTTAATTGTAATATGGTGATTAATTTTGAATTATTAAATATTTTGTTACTTATTGATTATTTATTAAATTTATTTTTTATAGTTATTATTAGTTAATAATTATTAAATTAAAAAATTACGTTCATCATAGATTATAAACTAATTGGTACATCTTAAAAAAAACATACTTGAACCTCACACGCAAATACATGTGAACTCCAGACAGATGAATTATTTGTAAATTATTAATTAATTAAGTAATATTTATTTGTTTACTTATTATTGATTATTAATTATTATTTACTAATTAGTTATTAATTAAATGTTAATTATT
Source organism: Allium sativum (assembly GCA_030737875.1). Classification (NCBI taxonomy): domain Eukaryota; kingdom Viridiplantae; phylum Streptophyta; class Magnoliopsida; order Asparagales; family Amaryllidaceae; genus Allium; species Allium sativum. The sequence continues at coordinate 688,884,688 of CM060920.1, read as the reverse complement.
AATTAGGATTATTTCATATTAACAATAGTTATTATTTAACTTTTACTTATTTCTACTTAGTTATAATCGAGTAATAACTATTAAAAGCTTATAATGTATATGTCACCTAAATATTAATTAATAAGCAGTTAACATTAACTATTAAACATTAATTATCACTTATTAACTATTAATTATTTAATAAATATTATTGATTCCTAAGTTTATTATTAATTATTAATTATTATTAAATATTAATATAATTAGTTATTAAATATAGATATTATAAACATGAAATTTGTAATGGGCATCTATTACAACTAACAAAACAAAAAGTTGTTAAAAATATGTTTATTACAACTTTAGGGAATACCACCGTTGTAAAAAACCATTTATTACAACGGTGCTTTTACCACCGTTGTAAAAAACCATTTATTACAACGGTGTCTTTACCACCATTGTAAAAAACCATTTATTACAACGGTGCGTTTACCACCGTTGTAAAATTAAAGTTGTAATATGGTGTTTTTGTTGTAGTGATAGAAAGAGGGAACTTGGCATTATCATGACATAAAGGTGTTGAAGCCACAAGTTCAACATGGTGGCATATGAAATGTACATGTGTCCATATACTTGCATATTACATTTTTAGGTCTCAAAAGCATGCATAAAACCAAACTTAGCATATTGGTGATACATGGTGATAAATGACATGTAGAAATGGCCATAAGTTCGCATTTAGCCTCACATGCAAGTTATCATAAGGGATATGATAACTTACATGTTGCCAAAATGCAACCTTTAGCATAAAGCTTGAAGCTTTATGTTCATATACTCAAGATAAGCTTGCATAGCATGATAACATGAACAAAATGATCACCCCAAACTTGCATAACATACTTGCATATCATATGACGAACTTGCATCTCAAACTTGCATAACATAACATGATAAACTTGCATATCATAACATGGCAAACTTGCATAGCATAACATGGTAAACTTGCATAGCATAACATGGTAAACTTGCATATCATAACATGGCAAACTTGCATAACATAACATGATAAACTTGCATATCATAACATGGCATACTTGCATAACATAACATGATAAACTTGCATATCATAACATCTCAAACTTGCATAACATGACATAGTAAACTTGCATATCATGGCAAACTTGCATATCATACATTTAACTTTAGAGTTTAAGTATGAAAGTAGAATAGGGCTTACAATGCTTAGGAAGTCACAAAAATATGACAAAGCCCTTATGAAATCAATTAAACCCAAAATGCAAGCTCTAATAGAAAATCCCTTGAGCCAAAATGATCAAAACCCTTGCTTTATGATGCAAATATAGAATTTTGACTTGAATGCAAGCTAATGATGCTCATACAAGCTTGAAAACACTTGTATGCATGGAAAATCTCTCATAGAAATTTATTTAGAATTTTATGAAGAGAGTGGAGGCCATGAGAGGAATGATTTTGCCATAGTTTAGTTACTTGAATGAATAATGATGATTTAGGGTTAGGTTAGGGGCTTATTTATAGAGATTAGGATTAGTTCTAGCCTTAGGATTAAATCCTAGTTCCAATCTCAGCCCTCAAAACCGAATCTGGCCCCCAAACTCAACACAAACCCAAAATGGTGCACCAGGCAAAACTGCCCGGCTGGACCAAGTCGACAGCCAAGTCGACAGGGCTGTCGACTTGGGTCCAACCAAGTCGACTCCCAAGTCGACAGGGCTGTCGACTTGGGTGCTCTGGCGGGAATTTTCCCGCCTAGCCCAATCTGACCTAATTTTTCAAATTCAAACTTGAATTTGAAATCTGTTTTTACTTTGAAATTTTCTGAAAACTTCGTTGGGCCTTAATCGGGTCATACGGACTCCGATTTTCGAAAAATCGGACTCTATTTTGCGTATTTTTCCGAGACGAACGCAATGGCATAGCCCGTTTCCCTTGATTCAGATTTATAAATTGAATTCTGCCTCGATTTATGTTATAACAGGTTATTGAAAATACGGGTTGTTACAGAGAATCTGACGGTTGGATCTCCCGTAACATCAATCCGAAGTTAATGGTTGAAATTCGCGAACGCTCGCTATATGACACATTCTATTCAAACCATTATATTTATATCATCGATTTCAACTTCATTTTGAATCAAAATTGAATATTCCATATCAAAATGATAATATTTTCACAATATCGGATTTTGGAATCCATTTCCTTTTCATATTCATTATAAAATGAATAAAATCGATCGATAAATCCGTTCGGGTTAAAATGGCATTTAACTACTTAACTCGGCTTCACATTTCAATATTCTTGTGTCCATCCAAAATCCGACATCAAAATCATAATTCAATTCTTCACTGAAAATTATTTTAAAATATTCGTTATTTCTGAATCAGAATGCAACTCAATCAATTACCATATAATTTCTATTATATGGATTTCATACATCGCATGTATTCAACAATAATGATAAATAATCATTACACATTCAAACATCATCCAGAGTGCATTCAACCACTGTATAAGCATTAAAATAAATAAATAACGCTCATCATAGCCTGTCAACCCATCGATTGACAAACAACAAAATACTGGGTGTATGTCAAATATCATCCCAATGTGGAGCTTTCAAACAACAAATACTGTTTACTATTTGTGCATTTAGGAAATGTGTAAAATTTATCATTCCAATCAATATCAGTTAAATAGGTGTACATAAACAAGTTGTCCGACTGGTAAATGAATATTTATTCCAATTTCTTTTCATGATAATTTTATATACATTTTATATAAATAATTTACACATTTTATATAAATAATTTCAATATTTCAATTTTCAGAAAAATTTGCATTATAACGATGCTATTTTAGAACCTGAATAATGTCTAGCATTATCCCTCTCCAGTTACTGGCTCGCGCTATACAACAATATCAATCAATGACAATCCCATTCAATTCATCCAATCATAATCCAAAAAAAAAATCAACCATGGTTTGCAAAAAGTAGTGACAGGAGCTACTAAGCTCCATTTACAACCTATCATATAGTAACATAACCAAAAAATTTGAGTGAGAAAAATGTTCTCACCTCAATCGAATAGAAATCATTATACGATTATTTTACTAAAATTAAATAGTTTGTTTAATTTTATCAAAAATTCCTACTAGCTCCAAATGCAATCCAGTCAGTTCTAGAACGTAGTACACGTTGTCATAAGTCCAATGTCTCCTGTTTCATTGGATTTCGACACCGCATGATAAAGTTGTGTATTTTTAAAGGGTAATGGCATTTTAAATAATTAATATAGTAATTAATTAAAATTAATATCACCTTCTTCTACTAAATACAAAGGTCGTCGTTCAAACTAACTGTTCCATACTAGGGTTTGAATTTGCACCAAATCCGTGAAGCTTGGAGACGATCGGATTGCACCACGTTGAAGAGCTCTGAAATCCGCACCTGCGCCAGCCTCCAATGCTCAACTCAGTACGATACACAACTAATTTCATTCGGTGTAAACCAAAGAAGGAAAACTTGAAATAGATTTAATCGTAAGTAAGCTTACATTTAAACGCGACGATGAAGATGTAGGGCTGGAGCAAGGCAACTCGACTTCGCTCACTGGAAACGCTTCGGTCAGGGGTGTTGTTCAGAGGCCACGCAGACAACGGGAACAGCAAGGCTTGGTGGTCATACAAAAAGGGATGCAGTGGCTCAACGACTGCGAACATGTGGAGGCGCCTAATTAGATGGGTCCGATTTCAATTTTAGGCTGAGGAGGGTGTCGGCTTCGTCTTTGGCGAGGTGGAGATGCGAGTTAGAGAAGGCGGTGCAGTGAACATGGAGGAAAGGGACAACGGTGAAGGAGAGAGCGGTTCTACAGTGGAGGAAGGCACTTCTCTTCCATGGACCATGCTATTTTAGTTTAAATGCATAGTGTACTCTTAAAAATTCGCCAGCTGAGAACATGAACTATTTGGATTTTTGGCGTCAACCTTCACATGGACTCTTTCATGTTTTAACTAACACCATATCATAGTTGCATAAGTGTTTTCCATGTGAATTTTCATACATACCCCTATTGCTCTGTATATGTGTTAAATAACATAGCCATCCACCATTTATATTCAATGTTCTTTTGCTTGGTTCAACATGTTTTGAGTGTATAGTAGATGACTTAGGCAACTCCATGCAAGTTAGTCCTTTGATTTTCATAACTCTCATCCATTTCCTTCCTTGTCATAAAGGTGCGAAAACATGTGGCCTGCGTAAGGGAATCCTGTAGCTGCAACCATAGACGAACCCATATTGTTTCCTTTAGTAATGTTGTAATCTGACATTTGCGCCTACAATTCGGTCATCGTAAGGGTAATGACTTTTTTTGGTTGTCAAAATTTAGCCTTCTTTGTTCGCTAGTTCACCGGGCGATATGTATATATGCATATTTAGTAGCCACCTTGCTGCCGGGAAAAACCCGGTTGTGTGGCCTGTAATTGCCTATATCTCAATTTTACTACAAACTTTAGCATCTCAGTTTTGTACATATTTCATGCATGCAATATCTTCGCTGATTCCTGAAATTTCACTATCCATTTTTTGAAATGAAGAAAAGTGATCAACTGTTCTACTGTATACCCTGTTTCAAGTTATTTGCATGCGTCATTTGTTTAGTTTTGGACCGCTTATTTTAGTCATTCATGATTATGTGACTGAGTTACATGCGTGGTTCACTGAACTGCAAAATAATCTTCCTATTTCGGTGCCATGTTGGTCCTTCCAATTGACTTGTTGGCTCTTGTTGTCCCAAGAAATGCTGGTCTTTGCTGTGTTCACTGGGTCTTACATGTCAGCCTGGACTATGAAAAATTAGTTTTCTCTAAGTTTTATTTTAGGCGCTACCCTGGATGCTCTATACGGTTGCACTGTTCTACCGTGCATGTGTTAACCTCCGCTAACATGCATGTTTGCTAGAATATAATTTTGGGAATCCATACCCTCTAGAAATAGGTGTCTTTCCCGCACATGTGCTTCCATGTGTGTCTCATAATATTCGAGTCGGTTAACTTCCATTTGTGGTCCATAAGTCAGTATGTTCGAACTATTTAAATAAATTTGTCGGGATTATACTAATTTTAATTATGTGTTTATCGAAGTTTGATAACATGAAATAAGTTTAATCCTAAGTCGGGTGTTTTGTGTATTTTGCATGGGACACTCGGGTCAGGCCCAAAGTGTTCCAGGTTTAGATATTTCAGCTTGCAACGAACTGGAGAGGACGAGAAGATGTGGAAACGCCTGCGCGCTCTAAGCTCGGAAAATAAAAAGAGTAATTTTATTTAAAAGGATTATGTATAATATTTCATTCATTTTCTTCCGCTGTGCAAATAATTTTTATTAACTCTGATATTTTACTAAAAAAATATATTCCGCTGCAATTTCGTACTATGTGATTCTATATTGATTTCGTTTAAACCATGTAAGCCAATAACAATCTATCGTTTTGGACATTTCTAATGGGTTTAAATACCGTTTTGGAATGGGCAAAATGCCAGGTCGTTATGGAACCTATGGCGTGGAAAACGAGGGGAAGCGACGACTGTTGGAGCGAATGAATCGACAGAAATACACAATTTCAAATACCAACACCCGTATAGATTTGAAGAGGGTGGAGAATACTACAATATTGCCTCAAGAATTTCTCGATTTCATTGTGTGGATCGAAAGTTATTAAGGGAGGAAGTCTGTAGCTTTTCCGCCGTTATCGCTTTTGAACGAGCGGCTGCAGGTTTGAAAAGTGATTAGGGTTTATTTAAAATCCTATTTGCCCATTAATATATTTATATATTTTTAATTCTTTTAATTTCCAGAAATACCCATTTATTTATATGAACTCCAAGTCAAACCCAAAGACTATCGCCTACAACTAAATACCCCCATTACGGACGTAATGGGATATGTTTCGTAAGACAATTCAGCTGTTTCAATTAGTTTTTCTTCAAATTAAAATATAAGTCAATATATATTAAATTTAAACGTACATCTTAATTCACCGGGGCCACATACTGCCTTAAAAAATTACAGAAAAATTAATCTAGCTATGTTTTGACGATACGGTCCTAACAAAACTAATTTCGTTGAATTTGGAGACCGTTTGAAAAATGGCCCTTTTTCTAGTCGATTAAATTTGTAATTAAATTACAAAACACATTTATATTCACTGTGCTCACATATTAATTCTAAAAATTATGAGTTATTAATCTAGCTATAATTTGACATTCCAGAACCAATGAAAGTGGTTTCATCAAAAACGGAGGTCGTTTGCAAAATGGCTATTTTTAATGGCCATGTATTATATTAAAAAATATATAAATTCCATATCGACTATTTCAAATTTTAAACTGGCCATAACTTACAATTTAAAAAGTGAAATCTCAGTTTTTCACATTCGTTAGAAAGATATCATTAAAAAGATTCAAATATTTCTGTTTTTACTGAAATCCAATTTATTTTAAATTCTGTACATTCAATTGAAATTTAAAATAAAATTTTCAAACTACCACACCATCTCAAACTCTATTTATAATTAAAATAAATTTATACATTTTAACTTCAATTCAAATAAATTTTAAATCATTAATATTTAAAATAAATCATTTTATGTCCTGAAAATCCATTAGATCAATTAAAAATTAAATTTTAAACTGGTTCGAATTTTCCGGATTATTACAGTTATTGTCATCAAAAATGGGGAGATTGTTAGGGCCTGAAATGTTGATAATGGTTTTGATGAAAACAACCTTATTTCAATTATTATTGTAAAATATTTACTAACACTATTGTCTAATATATATATATATATATATATATATATATATATATATATATATATATATATGCGTATGTGTGTATATGTATATATAGGAAATCTATGAGCTATGGATTATTGAAGATTGTACGGTTCTGAGATTTAGAGAATCAAGATTTCAAAGTAGAAGAGTTCAAGATCCAAGATTCATGAGTATCAAGGATTCAAGAGTTCAAGAAAATAAAGTAATTGAGTCTAGATGTTTTTTTAAAAACTTTGGTTAGCATTGAATTCTGATTTCAAATTTTTTTTCTCACTATTTTTCAGAGGATTTCAAAATGTACTTTCTTGTTTTAAAAAAGCTATTTTCAAAATGATTTCAAATTTACATCCTTATTTTAAATCTGTATCCCTTTATTTTTAAATCTATTCTAACTCCTCTATTAAAATTATACTTTATTTATTAAATATAGTTTAATCCTAATTCAAGTATTCATTACTTATAGAATTACTGCTAATTTCATAGTTACTTATGTTTCCAATTTCCTTAGTTATATTTATTAAGTTCTAAAGTATTTCTTAAATTTATAGCTTTATATATACATACACACACACACACTTTTATATCATTTTATACTTAGTTTTTAAACATTTTTAAATCATCTTACTATATGTTTACTTTAAAAACTCTGTTGATATTTTAATATAAAGAAATATAGTTTGTTTTGACACAAGAATCCTCATAATTTATTTAGCTATTATTTGTTTTAAATTTAAATTTTTGCATTTTTGAAAATCCCTAAAGGATGTTGACATATGTGTGTGTATGTCGACATATGTGACGTTGGTTTATTTTAAATTTTGAAAAGTTGTGTCTTTTGAATTCAAACCTGAATGGTTGTAGCTGTTGAAAACTATAAATAGGCTTAAGATTTTGAGTTTTTTAATAACTAATCATGATCTTCTTCTTCCTTTATCTCCTTTCCATTCTTCTTCTTAAATTCTTAAAATCTATATTTATACTCTGCCCAATTTTCAAGAGAATTATATTAATCTCTTTCAATTCTACATCAAACTCTCTGTGAAATTCAAGTACTACTCAACAGTTATAGGTTATTTGTAATCAAAGATCACAAGATCAAGTTTTGTCGATTTAATACTTCAAAATAGATACTGAGAAAAGGCCCTGAAATCAATTAGGTGTGATTGTTTCTCAGAAATCAATTAGGTGTTGGTTTTGCCCGGAAATCAACTAAATCTCACTGTACTTTGGAAATCAGTTGGGGTGTTCATTGTGGACCTGAAATCAAGGAATGTAATATTGATATTAGTTGAATAGAAATCCACATCAACCAATCGTTGTTTGGGAATGGATATAGGGTAACTCTGAACCAGTATAAAATCTTGGTGTGTACTTTCCTTTTACTGCTTTTTATTTTTATTTTCAGCATCTGTTGTTGATTATATTATTGTTGATATATGTGATCTGCATAACATATGATAAATCTAAAAAGATTTCAAGAAATTAATAAAATCCATAAAACACTGTTCACCCGCCTCTAGTGTTTAGTTTGCCTTAAGATTCTTAATTTGCATTCCAAACAACAACTGTGTATAACTATCATATATATTTTAATTAGCAAACTCTTATAGAGAAATATAGTAACCTGTTTTCTAAAATCTTATAAACAAATGAGTATATCTCTGAATGTGTGTGTGTATGTGTGTGTGTGTGTGTATATATATATATCACAACACAAGTTTATGTGTATATATTAACTAAGAACTGTTTTACTATCTACAATTATTACTAGAAATTTCTAAGGAACCAATCCATGCATTCAACACTTCAAATATATTCAAGCATTCAAATATTCAACATTCATGCAACTTTAAGTAGTGAACCCTATAATCATACACTACAATTTAATTATTTTTAACTGTGTATTTTATTAACATAACTCTAATACCAACTGAGATGACCACCAACATTTTTTCAATTTTTTAATTATTTGTAGTTTATACAAACCAAGGTCATCTTCTCAAGGATCACCTCCTTCAATCATTCAATTCCATGATTCCTTTCACAAATATAAAAACATTAGTATAATTCAAACAAGTTATAAGTTGTGTATATGGAGATACACAAGTCTCCTTTTCTTAATATCAGAGTTTAATTTATCAGAAAAAGGCATTTGAGTAATTTGTGAATTAACTAATCACTACACAGCCAATACAAGGATAAATCAATTGTTTTCCTGTTATAAGTGCTTCTTGTAAAAATTCATACATTAATGTCATATTTAGACCTCCTGAACTATCTGGTTATAAAATGGTTTAATAATGAAACACCTTTGTCAAGCTATAAAATTGTTGAAAAAGTGTTCCAAGCCATCTTTGTTCATAAAACAGTGTAAAGTATATTATATAACTTTATATCTTAAAGTATTTAATTATACACAAGGAAGTGTTTTCTAACATAGATTACAACACTTTATTCCTGGGAAATCCAGTAGGAAAAATAGTAGCTTTCGGTCTTGAGTAGTATTAAAAACATTGGTATATGCCTATATGTGCCTCTGGCATTTAAAAAAGTAGTATACGCTTGTAAAAATGCATTTTTCCTTATATAGACAAGTTTGGTTTTCATTTACAAAACCATGGTAGAACTGATGCGTATATTTAAACATATACCAACATATAGTTCATATCAAAACAATAGACTTGTGGGTTTAAACCATTATATATTTAGAAAACATGTCACAACTATATATATTTAAAGAATTTTAGGGTATTCTTTCCTATAATTTGTACCTCATATGGCAGCCTATAGCCAATTTATATAGATAAAGTTGTTCATTTGTACATTTGCATGAAAATATGTATATACGAATACCGATTTATTCTTCCTCACAAACTAGGTCCGTTAAAGGACGCTTGATCAGTGACAACGACCTTTCAGCCCAGGAGTTCGTTTCTCAAATTGATCGTAAGGTCAGGGGTTCTAATGTGGTTGTCAAGCCGGACATGGCTCAATCTTATGACCGTATGTCTTGGTTTTTCATCAAGGTTCTGAGGGCTTTCGGGTTCCCGGATTCCCTTATCGATGTTATTTGGAGGCGCATTTCCAACTTTTGGTTTTCTATTCTCATCAACGGATCGACCCACGATTTTTTCAAGTTGGGCAGGGGTCTTCGTCAGGGAGACCCCCTTTCGCTGACTTTTTCCGTCATTTCCGCCGAGGCTTTCGTATGAGGATTTCATTCTATTATGATAGAGGGCCAGATTCATAGGTTTGGCATCCCCTGTAGTTTTCCAATCATCTATTGTGACGACCCCAAACTCCGATAAGACGGTGGCAAGGGTAATCTTTGGAATATAACACATAAACCGATAACAGCAGAACAGAAATAAATAAATACACTAGATAATGTACAATAGAATACACTGGACAAACATAATCACTAGAGTTACATAGTATATAGGATCATACTTAGTACAAATACAGTTCAGCTATACATAAATGTCTACAGTGGAAAAGAAAACATAATACGTACAACAGGAGCTGAACAACATAAAAAGAGATAAATGATGTAACACCCCACTCCCGCTATGGTCACTCACTAAGGGAATGCCATAGCATCGGTGGAGTATTTTAGTGAATATAGAACAGAAAAATTACAACAAGACAGATATAAACAGTACTTGAAATTTAAAACATCATCTCATAACAGCGGAAGTAAAACATGTCTGGTTACATCATAAAACCACAATAAAAGTCAAGTACAATATCCATCAAAATAAAGAAGTACATAATCCCACTCTCATACAATAGCCAAGACAAAAGAAAAGATAACTGGATAACTGGAGCTTTACATCTATCCAAGCTCCTAAAGACTGGAACAGCAATCCGATCAAGCTCCACTACTGCTAGGATCCACCGTAGGATCTGAGGTTTGGGAAAAAGATAAAAACAACGGGGTCAGACATAAGTCTGAGCGAGTCCTATAACTTTAACAATACAATCGTTAAAGTAAACAGAGAAGACATGACCTGATATACGGTAACACATGGGGATGAACGGTTACACTAAGCAATCAACTAAGCTAAGATAAAAGATAAAGACGCATCTACCCTTCCTAAGGTAAATTACTAAACTGCCCACACCAGTCGTTCCTAACTTAAAGGTTGATCCCACCCATGGACTTACAAAATTAACTTAATAGTACTTGCGTACCCCTAGGTGACCAAGTAGACGCCACGGGGCCCTACAATCCACTAGGTGTACACACCACTCCCCATTCGATCGGCTCCCTAACGTAGATACCCGTGCTGGCCCCACCATGGGGTGTACCATTCCCCAACGTGGCAACCCGATATAATTAACGGTACACGGCTTATATCTACACGATGCAACAACGGCTTATCTACCAGCCCGGGCCCACTCACGCATATGAAGCCCGTTGGACTTGCGTTGCCACCGCTAACCCGTTTGCCTCTTACAGTCAAGCCCAGTATGCGTGTCCCGTCCTCGACATGGGTCGAGCCCACAAAGATACGTATGGGTTACTGGTTGAAATGGGCCTCCCACAAGCTACCCACCTAAGCTTGTCCCCTTTTCTAGTGTATCCCACTTAACCCTTTAATCATGTTTTAATTACATGTTCCACTTTGGTTAAGTATTCTAATCGTATTTTCTATTGCCACCCAAGGCAACCACTAGATTTCCTCATGCCACCCAAGCACCCACTTAACCCCTCATGTCCCTCTACATGCTAATGTGGTTAAGTGTTTCTTAATTAATTAATTAAGATCGTAACCTTTGTAAAGACCTCTCACATTAGACTGTCTTTTATGACCGCTGGTTAAGCCGGTTGGGTCCGGGCAGCCTTATGTCATAACCGAGTCTAACCTCGTGTCTTTACATTAATCACGTATTTAGTTTGTGCCTAAGACCTCTCACATTGGGCTAACATTTGTAGCAACTGGTTAAGCCGGTTGGGTCCGGGCAGTTTTACGCTACAACTGAGTCCAACCTCGTGTCTTAGTCAATTAATTACAACTAATTAATCACCCTCATAATTTTATATTAATTATCCCTAATTAATCAAGTTTTTCTTAACATGGGTAGACCTAACTCAATAGGTAAATTCCCATGGGGTAGACCTAACTCAATAGGTAAATTCCCAACACATAGTATGGGTACACCTAACTAAATAGGCAAATTCCCATACTATGTTCATTTATTTTATGTTATGCATAATTATATTAATTTCACACAAAGTCTTATTAACTTATGCATTTAATTACCCCATCGTTCCCACGTAATTTCGTTCTCATGATATAACACATATAAAAGGTGTCAACTTGCATATGAATGAACATGTTTCAAAGGTGCCATCTTGCATATTAACAAACACATAACTTGCATATGAACTTGCATAATATGTCACATAACTTGCACATAATATGTCACATAACTTACATATCCACTTACATAACATACTTGCATATTAACTCATAGACTTGCATAATGTGTCATCATGAACTTGCATATTAACAAACATGTAACTTGCATATTTACATACATGTAACTTGCATATTAACAAACATGTAACTTGCATATTTACATACATGTAACTTGCATATTAACAAACATGTAACTTGCATATTAACAAACATGTAACTTGCATATTAACAACCATGTAACTTGCATATTTACATACATGTAACTTGCATATTAACAAACATGTAACTTGCATATTTAGCATCATGCAAACATGACATACATCATATTAAACTTGCATAAACTTGCATACTCAACATGCATAAACATACATACTCAACATGCATAAACATAAGATTAATGCTAACATCATATCATATGATTCAAGACTCATTAATCCACATACAAAACCATAAATCCCATCACATCTCATCTACTTAGTTTACCAAAAGATCATCAAAGTGATAGAAACTCACAACTAGCAATTTTGCACTCCAAATGAAGAAGATTAAGATGCTTAGAAGGGATTAGAGGTTGATTAGAGAGTGATTAGCTTGCAACCCTCTTCATAAATTAGTGGAGGCCATGAGAGCTAGCATTTTGCCATAGTTTAGTTGTATGATAGATTAATGATGATTTAGGGCTAGGTTAGGGTCTTATTTATAGGATTAGGTAGTGTTTTAGGCCCTTAGATTAACCCTAGATTAGATTAGGACCCTTAGATTTAGGAACCCTCTAGAACATGGCCCTAGACTCAGCCAAGACCAGACCTGGTGCACCCAGATCCACAGAGCCGACACCCTGTGTCGACACCCCTGTCGACAGGGCTGTCGACACCCCTGTCGACACCCCTGTCGACATGCCTGTCGACACGGGGCTAGGCGGGAATTTTCCCCCTTTCCCTCTTTTGGCTCCAAACTTATTTTAGAGCTGAATTTTAAATCTGTTTTTAAATTTAAATTTTCTGAAAACTTCTTTGGGCCATAACCGGGCCATACGGACTCCGATTCTCGAAAACTCGGACTCTATTTCGCGTATTTTTCCGAGACGAACGCAATGACGCAGCCCGTTTCCCCTGGTTCTCATATCTGAGATTAATTATACTTTAATTTCTAACCGTTAGTGTTAATTGAAATTCGGGGTGTTACAAATGATAGAATCCATCTTCAGCTCCAGCTATCCAGAAAGAGCCTATTAAAACCTGAATACAAGGCTGCCCGTGTAGAAAAAGGGGCACCCGAGTATGCAAGTGAAACAAACTACAAGTCAGTCATGGGACTGGTATGAGAAATCTACTTAACACATTTTCAAATATGGCAAATCACAGGACCACGCCACTTTCGCGGAACGGGTTTACTCTATTGGATTTCCAGTGCTTTAAAACAAATAAATCTTTTAAACATCGCAACGCTTTTTATAAAAATGAAGCCATTATAAGACTCAGTTCCCATCACACAATGCAACACAAACTAGAGGATAGAGTTTTACCTTACAATGGCCAAAATATGCTTGATACGAGCAAAACAAATCATTTGATATTATTGTTAGTGTATATATGTTTCAAAAACAATATCAATCATAACTATCAATGATAGACGGCATGGGTACCATATATCATGTCGCCATATATATATATATAAAAATATAAATATATATATATATACACATACATACAATCAAAACTGCACGGTGTCGAATTTGGAAATTGGATTTCCATCATGAACCAAGGCAAAAGATAGTCCTTACCGAATTCGAGACTCTCTAGCCCGAGTCTCAGGCAAGTACTCAGTCAAGCCTTAGGAGCCACAGGGCCAGTCCACCGATGTGGATTAAAATGCCTGAACACTGCGTTTCCCCGCCCTTTGGGGCGTAAATGAGCCCAATGACTCCATCGGTCCCGGATCGACCGATATATCCAAGTCGCCTTGCAACAGCAACAACCACATAGGTGAAAATAATATAAATGTCAGGGCTGGTAGGTCACTGACACCACCCTAGCTAGAAAGAAAGCATGTCCTCCCTAGATCCTTCCCCCGTTTTTGGTCCATACCGGGGTGTGAGGCTCGCGAATTCACGTTATACACAAAGCTATGCCACACAGGCCATGCTTTGATCATCAACCACAAGACTTTGCTTTTTCAACAGAAGCCTTGATCATCTTCCACTTAGGCATGCCACACCAGCAATTCACTCCATGCGACTGATTTCTATCGATATATAACCTCTGAGCTCATACGTCTCAGAGATGGGCGTTAAGAAGGAGAATAAATTCTCCGCCGCCAAACAGATATATATTTAATAGAGATCAATCAGCACAGAACAAATCCAATGTCAGACACACAGTCCATTTACACGTTCGTTCTGGGTCTGAACGAAACCAGAGGCACTCAATACCTCGCATATCCGTACAATCAACATGTACGTCCGGGTGGCTACTACTTAAACCCCTTCAAGGTAGCTACTCCTATCATGAGCATCAGTAGCACCCCTCCATTCGACGTGAAGATCATCGGTCTTGCACCGTCTTCATATCTTCAAATTTCACTCGTCAAACAATTATTTGAAATGAGAATCAACTCGGCCTTTTCAAATAATTCACGCATATTTAGAATTTCAAATCTATTCATTTCGATGGTTAAATTATTCGATATCACTAATTCTATTCTTTAGTGTAATTTTCATGCCGAACACATTCAACCATCAAATATTACATAAACAGAGCAAATTCAGTTTATTTCCATTCCATATCGTTTATAATATTTTATCATGATCTATTGCTATTTTTATTTATTTAAAAATAGCCAATTCATTCAAAACAACTCTTCAGGCCTTAACGCGGCCTTGGCGCTATTCTTCTTCAGATTTGGTTTACACATATCTGAAAATCTAACTGTTGGACCTTCACAAATTTTATGTCATTAGAAAGATCTTTTCAAAACGAATCCAACGGTTTCAGTTTCCGGAAAATCCGATGGTCGGATCTCCCGCACTAATCGTTTGAAGTTACGATTTCAAAATACGAACTGCAGCGTCGTTATTCGATTTAATTTAATTATATTTATACATATATATATAATCGATTCTGGTGCTGTTTTTCTTCAGATTTAATTTAAATAGTCCAGACAATCCAATCATTGGATCATTACAAAGTTGGTGTCGTTGGAAAGATATTTTCAAGGCGAACCCAACGGTTGCGGTTTCGGGAAAATCCGACGGTTGGATCTCCCGCACTAATCATTTGAAATCACGGTTTCAAAACACAAACTGCAGCGTCGTTATTCAATTTATTTTAATTATATATATATATATAATTCTTTCTTCGATTTCAAAACTATATCCACTTTATATATTTGAAAAAAATGATATTTTTATATCAAAAATATTTATTCCCCACATCACCATTTTTAACACTTCGTATTCACAATAAAAATGTAGATTTTATTGTTCAATCTGTATATTCAACACATGAACGTCTTCAACTTCACACATACGATAAAATATGATTTTTATTGTTCTAGTCCTTTATTCAACACATGAATATTTTCCATAGTTGATATATATAATAAACATGTAATTTTTATTGTAAAACAATTTATTTCAATACACGATTATTTTATATAGTCTATACATAAGGTAAAAATGTTATTTTTGGTGTTAAAACTATTTATTTAAAATACCAATATTTTATATAGGCTATATATATAATAAAAATGTGATTTTTATCTTTCAAATAATTTATTCAACACATGAACTTCATTCAACACATGAATTTCTATTCAACACATGAATTTCTATTCAACACACGAATATAGTTTCAATACATGAAAATAATTCTAACACAAGAATATTATTGAAAATTTCGGCAGCATAACGGCAGGATAGTTAAAACCGGCACCGTCCCTAGTACGGCTGCTCGCTCTGCCTTAAAACCTCGCGGTTTTTGATAATGGGGATTTCATGCATCTAATTTGCACGCAGGCGAGCATGTTTTCTTTCAATTCCATAGCCTATTATAATATTGTTTTCAACCACAAATGGGTATTTTTAAATCATAGTCAATCATTCTCAACCACAAACAATTCTATCAACCATTCGCCTTATTCACCAAATTTCACATCAACCAAATAATCCAAACAATATCACAACCATTATATATCGTCCATGGTCTGTGGACAAGGGGAGTGTATATATATATTCGTATATAAATATATTTCAATTCACTTCAATGTCATTTCATCGCATATATAATTTTTTTTACAATGCATTTATAACTTATACATCGAACATATAACTTATACAATGCTTATACATGAGGTGTACAACGCTTATATAACTCATACATCGACTATATAATTTATACATTGTTGTTTTCCATATCGTTTATAAATTAGAAATCTCACATTGGGTTCCACTCCACCAAAAATTGAAGAAGGCTTAGAAAAATATGCGGTCTCTTCTAGAATGTAGAAGACGTCCACACAAGTCCACTGTTTCTTGTTTCACTGAATTTCGACCACAAATGAAAAAGATATGATTTTAAATACCTTAATTAGTTAAACGAGTAATTAAATTAATTAATTAACTATTTAATAACGTTTTTTAAACGCTACCTTCTTTCTGTTAAACCTGACCCGATTCCTGGAAATGGCTCGTGCCCTAGGGTTGGCCGTCGCCGCCACCCTGATCACTTATTCCTCGATCGCCCTACGCCACAAGACTCGCCTTCGAGAGAGCTGCCCGCGCCACCCCGAGTTGATGAACTCGAACCCCTTGACCCCCAAAACCCGATCGACGGCAGCACGTTCTCGACTGGAATGCCGACGCTCTACTTCACCAGAATCGATCAAGGAGGTAGGGATGGAAAGATCCTGTCTAGCACTTCATTTTCGTTTAAGTGGTTTTGAATTTCATTATGAATCGAGGGAGATCGGAGGAAGGGAGGTTTTGGGCGATTTGGATTGTTCGTTCGAAGTGGCGGCGGCTGATTCAAAGGGGGCTAGGGTTTTGACCGGCCAATGAGAATTTTTTCTATATTTATATATTTTTAAAATCTCTAAAATACCCCTCCTTACATACTAACTCCAATCCAAGCCCAACGACTTTCGTCCCTAGCTAAATACCCTCATTCTGAACACATTGGGTTATGTTTCGTAGGCCCAATAGACTGTTTCAGTCAATTTCTCTTCAAATTAAAATATAAAACATTGAATATTTGATTTGAACGTACATTTCAATTTGTCGGGGCCACATACTGATCCCAAAAATTTCAGAAAAATAAATCTATCTATTTTTGACGATACGGTCCCAACAAAACTGGTTTCATCGAATTCTAAGATCGTTTGAAAAATGGCCATTTTCCGGTTGATCCAATTTAACAAAAATTCACCAAACACATTTTCCTTTGCCACGCTCACATATTAACTTCAAAAATTATGAAATTTGAAACCTAGCAATAATTTCACATCCCAGATCCAACAAAAGTGGTTACGTCGAATTCCGAGGTCGTCTGTAAAATGTCTATTTTCACGGGCTATATAAATTCTATAGCGACCTTTCTGAAAATTCATTTGGCCATAACTTTTGACTCCCGCTACGAAACTTCGATTTTTCAGATTCATTAGAAAGATATTCACTAACAGATTTAAATATTTTTGGTTTCACTAAAATCCATTTTATTTTGCACCCAGTACAGTCATCAATGTTTGGAATGAAATTTTGAAACTGCCGCGCCATTTCAGGGCTTGTTTATAATTCAAAGTAATTATACTCATTTTCAAACATCGATTCAAACAACTTTTCGTCGTTATTATTTAAAATAATTATTTTAAATATTTAAAATTCACTAAAATAGCCAATTTAAAAAATTTATATCGGTTCAGATTTTACGGGTTGTTACAATCTCCTCCACTTAAAACTTTTCGTCCCCGAAAAGGAACAAAGTCGAAAGTGGTTTAATTAACCAACTCTACTTTCAATCTGGTTTCCATTCTTCAACCTTTCGGTTTCTAAGAATTTTCAAATTCTTCCAAAATTTGGCTAACACCCTAAATTTTCGAATTTTTTTGCCATAACCTCCTTTGTATGGGGAGGGGTTTGGAAATTTATTGGGTCGTATTAGGTACCCAATAAATCCTAATAAGCATGCACATATTTATAGTGATATATTCCGGGGTCCACAGGGGAGTGTGTATAGATCATAACTCCAGAGAATAAATTCTCGTCACCCTATAAATGGTTTTTGTGCCTTAATGACCAGAGAGACGTGTTTATTGTCATCTCCAGACCCGTGTGGGTTTTTTTATTAATCTGGAAATTTACCGTTATATTTTATATGGTCATATCAGTCATCTGTTTAACCTGTAAAATATAGTCATCGCCATGCAAGCCTCTCGCTCATATGGTAAATCTTCAACCTCGTCACACAAGCTCCAAATGCTTATGTGGTATATGATGAAGCACGCCTATCTCAAGAAGTATGCCATGTAGTGTAGTTCAAAATTAATTGTTACTATCCTATGGCGACATTTATTATTACACACAGAACAACCATCACTCCGCATCCAATGGAAATCACAGGAGTTGATATAATAATAAAATTGTGCATCCAACTCATTAAGGTTTACCTATTTTTCGGGCACGCAAATAATTTATTTACTCAACAGCTAATCCTTTTACCTTTTCAAACATATATAATGCACATGTACATATTTCTATCTATTTTCTAAATCAGTTTCAGTTTTCCTTTTGTTGCTCGAACTGACTTCCTCTTCATCAACTAAAACACCTCGATTATTTCAATCCTCATACTAATAAGCCATGTATATCATTTTGGAAAAGGGAAGCTTCACATGCCCCATTATTTTATTCTAGTATTTTCTTTGAAGACCATAAATAATCCTCAGATTCTTCCTCTTTGGATCTTGAATTAGATGAAGGGAAAAACGAGAAAGTTCATTGAATCTCTTATGATATTCTGGGATATTCATATCTCCTTGTATCAAATAGTAGAATTCATCACTTAACCGCTCAGTTGCTTCTGGAGGAGTAAATCTTTCCCTAAAAAGCTCTTTGAATCTATCCAAGGTGATATCACCTTCTGGATTATCCTTAATGATTGTCTCCCACCAGAACAAAGCTTCATCCTTGAGTGCCCAAGATGCCACTAATATTTTTTGATCATCTCCCAGCTGGAGACGTTCAAGAATTCTTTCAGCAGACCGCACCCAATCTTGGGTTTGACTAATGGATTCATTTCCCAAGAATGATACTCCGCCCAGATTTTGATATTTCTTTAATAGAGCCTCTAGATCTGGTTCTGCATTCCTTCTGTTTCTGACACTCATTTTCTAGTACTACTGCAAATAGCAGACCAAGTGTCAAGTCAACAGAAAAGGTAATTTTAAAATATAGAGACATATACTTGAATGTAAATGCATCTATCGAGGTGTATTTCATTCTGCTATACTCATACTAAGATATTACTGATCCTATCTGTAATGAGTTATTCGTCCTAGAACACTACTGGTTCTATTTCTGATGAGTTCGTTCATATGTTACATTCCAGAACTAAGCTTAACCAAAGCTCTGATACCACGTTTGTGACGACCCCAAACTCCGATAAGACGGTGGCAAGGGTAAACTTTGGAATATAACACATAAACCGATAACAGCAGAACAGAAATAAATAAATAAATACACTAGATAATGTAAAATAGAATACACTGGATAAACATAATCATCAGAGTTAAACAGTATATAGGATCATACTTAGTACAAATACAGTTCAGCTATACATAAATGTCCACAGCGGAAAAGAAAACATAATATGTACAACAGGAGCTGAACAGCATAAAAAGAGATAAATGATAGAATCCATCTTCAGCTCCAGCTATCCAGAAAGAGCCTGCTAAAACCTGAATATAAGGTTGAGAAAAAGGGGCACCCGAGTTTGCAAGTGAAACAAACTACGAGTCAGTCATGGGACTAGTATGAGAAATCTACTTAACACATTTTCAAATACGGCTAATCACAGGGCCACGCCACTTTCGCGGAACGGGTTTACTCCATTGGATTGCTAGTGCTTTAAAACAAATAAATCTTTTAAACATCGCAATGCTTTTTATAAAAATGAAGCCATTATAAGACTCAGTTCCCATCACACAATGCAACACAAACCGGAGGATAGAGTTTTACCTTATAATGGCCAAAATATGCTTGATACAAGCAAAACAAATCATTTGATATTATTGTTAGTGTATATATGTTTCAAAAACAATTCCAATCATAACTATCAATCATAGACAGCATGGGTACCACATATCATGTCGCCATATACATATATATATACAATCAAAACCGCACGGTGTCGTATTTGGAAATTGGATTTCCATCATGAACCAAGGCAAAAGATAGTCCTTACCGATTTCGAGACTCTCTAGCCTGAGTCTCGGGCAAGTACTCAGTCAAGCCTTAGGAGCCACAGGGCCGGTCCACCGATGCGGATTAAAATGTCTGAACACTGCGTTTCCCCGCCCTTTGGGGCGTAAATGAGCCCAATGACTCCATCGGTCCCGGATCAACCGATATATCTGAGGCGCCTTGCAACAGCAACAACAACATAGGTGAAAATAATATAAATGTCAGGGCTGGTAGGTCACTGACACAACCCTAGCTATAAAGAAACGCATGTCCTCCCTGGATCCTTCTCCCGTTTTTGGTCCATACCGGGGTGTGAGGCTCGCGAATTCACGTTATACACAAAGCTTTGCCACACAGGCCGTGCTTTGATCATCAACCACAAGACTTTGCTTTTCAACAGAAGCCTTGTTCATCTGCCACTTAGGCATGCCACACCGGCAATTCACTCCATGCGACTAATTTCTATCGATATATAACCTCTGAGCTCATACGTCTTAGAGAAGGGCGTTAAGCAAGAGAATAAATTCTCCACTGCCAAACAGATATATATTTAATAGAGATCAATCAACACAGAACAAAATCCAATGTCAGACACACAGTCCATTTACACGTTCGTTCTTGGGTCTGAACGAAACCAGAGGCACTCAATACCTCGTATATCCGTACAATCAACATGTACGTCCGGGTGGCTAATACTTCAACCCCTTCAAGGTAACTACTCCTATCACGAGCATCAGTAGCACCCCTCCATTCGACGTGAATATCATCGGTCTTGCACCATCTTCATATCTTTGACATTCACCCATCGAACAATTTTTGAAATGAGAATCAACTCGGCCTTTTCAAATAATTCACGTATATTTAGAATTTCAAATCTATTCATTTCAATGGTTAAATTATTCGATATCACTAATTCTGTTCTTTAGTGTAATTTTCACGCCAAACACATTCAACCATCAAATATCACATAAACGGAGCAAATTCAGTTTATTTCCATTCCATATCGTTTATAATATTTTATCACGATTTATCGCTATTTTTATTTATTTAAAAATAGCCAAGTCATTCAAAACAACGCTTCAGGCCATTATGCGGCCATGGCGCTGTTTTTCTTCAGATTTGATTTACACATATCTGAAAATCTAACTATTGGACCTTCATAAATTTTATATCATTAGAATGATCTTTTCAAAACGAATCCAACGGTTTCATTTTCGGGAAAATTCGACGGTCGCATCTCCCGCACTAATCGTTTGAAGTTACAATTTCAAAATACGAACTGCAGCGTCGTTATTCGATTTAATTTAATTATATATATATAATCAATTCTAGCGCTGTTTTTCTTTAGATTTGAATTAAACATTCCAGACAGTCCAACCATTGGATCTTTACAAAGTTGGTGCCGTTGGAAAGATATTTCAAAGGAGAACCCAACGGTTGCGGTTTCGGGAAAATCCGATGCTCGGATCTCCCGCACTAATCGTTTGAAATCACGGTTTCAAAACATGAACTACAACATCATTATTCAATTTATTTTAATTATATTTATATATATATTTATAAATATAATTCTTTGTTCGATTTCAAAAGTATATCCACTTTATATATTTGATAAAAATGATATTTTTATCATAACGGCCGGGTAGTTAAAACCGGGACCGTCCCTAGTACGGCACCTAGCACAACCTTATAACCTCGTGGTTTTTGACAATGGGGATTTCATGCATCTAATTCGCACGCAGGCGAGCATGTTTTCTTTCATTTCCACAACCTATTCTAATTTTTTTTTCAACCACAAATGGTTATTTTTCAACCACCGTCAATCATTCTCAAGCACAAACAATTCTATCAACCATTCGCATTATTCACCAAATTTCACATCAACCAATTAATCCAAAAAATATCACAACCAATAAATATCGTCCATGGTCTGTGGACGAGGGGAGTATATATATATATATATTCATATATAAATACATTTCAATTCACTTCAATGTCATTTCATCACATATATAATTTTTTTTACAACGCATATATAACTTATACATCGAACATACAACTTATACAACGCTTATACATGAGGTGTACGACGCAAATATAACTCATACATCGACTATATAATTTATACGTCGTTGTTTTCCATATCGTTTATAAATTAGAAATCTCACATTGGGTTCCACTCCACCAAAAATTGCAGAAGGCTCAGAAAAATATGCGGTCTCTTCTAGAACGTTGAAGACGTCCACACGAGTCCACTATTTCTTGTTTCACTGAATTTCGACCACAAATGAAAAAGATATGATTTTAAATACCTTAATTAGTTAAACGAGTAATTAAATAAATTAATTAACTATTTAATAACATTTTTTAAATGCTACCTTCTCTCTGTTAAACTTGACCCGATTCCTGGAAATGGCTCGTGCCCTAGGGTTGGCCGTCGCCGCCACCCTGATCACCTGTGCCTCGATCGCCCTACGCCACAAGACTCGCCTTCGAGAGAGCTGCCCGCGCCACCCTGAGTTGATGATCTCAGACCCCACTGGCCCCCAAAACCCGATCGACGGCGGCGCGTTCTCATCTAGAATGTCGGCACTCTGCTTCACTAGAATCGATCAAGTAGGTAGGGATGGAAAGATCCTGTCTAGCACTTCATTTTTGTTTAAGTGGTTTCGAATTTCATTTTGAATCGAGGGAGATCGGAGGAAGGGAAGTTTTGGGCGATTTGGATCGTTTGTTGGGAGTGGCAGCGGCTGATTTAAAGGGGGCTAGGATTTTGACCGGCCAATGAGATTTTTTTTCTATATTTATATATTTTTAAAATCTCTAAAATACCCCTCCTCACATACTAACTCCAATCCAAACCCAACGAATGTCGTCCCTAGCTAAATACCCCCATTCCGAACATAATGGGATATGTTTCGTAGCCCATTTGACTGTTTCAGTCAGTTTCTCTTCAAATTAAAATATAAAACATTGAATATTTGATTTGAACGCATATTTCAATTTGCCAGGGCCACATAATGATCCCAAAAATTCCAGAAAAATAAATCTATCCTTGTTTTGATGATACGGTCCCAACAAAACTGGTTTCGTCGAATTCTGAGATCGTCTGAAAAATGGCCTTTTTCTGGTCGATCCAATTTAACAAAAATTCACCAAACACATTTTCCTTTGCCACGCTCACATATTAACTTCAAAAATTATGAAATTTGAAACCTAGCAATAATTTCACGTGCTGGATCCAACAAAAGTGGTTTTGTCGAATTCCGAGGTCGTTTGCAAAATATTTATTTTCACAGGCTATATAAATTCTATAACGACCTTTCTGAAAATTTATTTGGCCATAACTTTTGACTCCCGCTACGAAACTTCGATTTTTCAGATTCGTTAGAAAGATATTCACTAACAGATTTAAATATTTTTGGTTTCACTAAAATCCTTTTTTTTCACCCAGTACAGTCAGTCAAAGTTTGAATTGAAATTTTGAAACTGCCGCGCCATTTCAAGCCTTGTTTATAATTCAAAGTAATTATATTCATTTTCAAACATCGATTCAAACTACTTTTCGTCGTTATTATTTAAAATATTTATTTTAAATATTTAAAATTCACTAAAATAGCCAATTTAAAAATTTTAAATTGATTCAGATTTTATGGGTTGTTACATCTATTCTTAATCCTTTGAGGAAGACATTATCGTTTTCATTAATGGTAACCATTGATCCGACCATCGCCTTCTTTGCTTCATTCACTAGTGCGAGAGGTGCTTCTGCCAACTCATTAACTTTTCAAAGTTGTATCTTCCCTGTGAAAGACTAGTCCCTGTTGAGGTCTTTTTGGATCGAAACCCTCACCGTTTTAAGGCTACCTCCCTCTAGTTACCTTACCTAGGTATTATTCTATACATAGGAAGGACGCTCAATGCTATTCTCGATCCTTTGACTAAAAAGTCAGGGGTAAGATTGAAAGTGTGTGCGTGTACTTGTCAAGTATAATACACTCACAAGGATCGTGTAATACGACAACCAATATTTCAGATATAAAGAAATAGCTAATAACGGAATAATAATATCGAAAAAGCAGTAAAAGGAAAAATCACACCAGCGATTTTTATACTGGTTCGGAGCACCGTCCTACTTCCAGACCTAGACCTCTTTCTGGATTTTCACTAATCAACTAACTCATTTCACCCGGAGGAATAGGTTCACAATACCCGAGCAGCCGAATGAGTTTTCACGCCTCTAACAACACGAGGACTTCAACTTTTGCCTGATCACACACAGGACTTCAATACTTGCCTGATCACACACAAGACTTCAACACTTGCATGATCACACACAGGTCTTTAACTAATACAATAGTTTTGACTTCTGCTTGTGTTCTTGATTCAACATGGATAGTCAACAGTTTGAGTACAATCTTCCTATAATCTGATCCTCAAGTATATACTTGGAATGCATAGATTTAAGGAAGTAGAATGCTTGTTGAATCAAATAATATTAAATTGATTCCAAGAATTCAATAAGTATTTGAAATTTGGAGAGCTTTTGTTTTGCAAAGAGTATGAAAATGTAATTCAGAAATTTGAGAGAATATAGAATCATTTTGTTGTTGTAAAGCAACTTTGAAGTTGTTTATATAATAGTAGAAAGGTAGTAATTCTTCATGAAGAGTTTCTATAAAAGTTATGTCTATTTCCTTTGATTATTGAAGAGAAATCTCTTCACAATAGAAGCAACCTTTCATAAAAAAGCTTGCTGTTCAAAAACAGTCAACTGGTTGAGTTTCTGTTAAATTAAAAATTCCAAAAAAATAATCGTTATGTGCAAAAAATAGCCTGACCGGTCGACCGCCCATATTTGGACCAGTCGACCGGTTTATGGCTGTGGACCGGAGGACCTCGGTCCACAGTCTATATCACTCTGCACTCTTTCCCGGTCGGATCTTGGACCGTTTGGGCTTTTTCTGTGACTTTTCAATTCCTCAAATATACATATTTCAACAACGAAGATATGATATTGTTTTGTGCATTTGTGTTATACTTTGAGGATAGATTTTAACATATTTCTAACATGACTCAAAGTAAAAAACCTTATCTCTATGAAATGATCTTTATTGCACCTTTATATGTTGGCATCGACCAAAATCTTGTCTCAACATTCTCCCGCTTTTTGATTGATGACAACACCTTGGATTTTCTCCCTCCAAATATAAAGCTCCCCCTGAATTTCTGCAACATTTGTTAGTTCATAATATAAATAATCTTACCTTTTGATTCCTGCATTAACAAATGTTAGATCACATATACTATTACCATTGTTAAGCACATTATTTTAAATGATAGTATATGTAACATGAATGATATGAATAATCATAAGAGAAAATATTTCTCCCCTTTGTCATCGATTAAAAAGAATAAATACCATAATAAGCACAGTAATCGAGAGCAGTAGAGAATACAATAATTATAGTACGTTCAGGAGATACCGAATAACCTTCTCTTTATTGTGATATACCTGCAAAAAATATAACATATATAGTTTGGTACCCACTTTCTTTGTTTGGGTCCATGGGTTAGATGGAAGGTAACCATACCCAAGAGGGATTAATGGAACCTTTAAAGATAAAATTTTCATTATTAACTACTGAATCAAAATAATCATCGATATATTTTTCTCTGTTTTTCCAACTTACAGGAACCCAAATACTTAAGTAATCTCTAGTGATATTCCTTTTCGTACTTCTATATTTATTATAAATATTGTTGGTCATAGAAGTATTCGAATTTCTATAATAATTGGGTCTTGGATGTGCATTAGTACTAACAGTGATATTCTTTTTGTAGATAAAAGCATATCTAGTACTATTTCTATGATTGGTTTTATTATATCCTATACCACTTTTGTCATGTAAAGTTCGAGATCTAGACAAAATCATGTTTAAATCATTTTGTCCTTTATTAAATTTCACGAACTTATTTGTACATTTGATTCCACAGTCGCGATTGATATTTTCAAAAGAAACCTTGTTATTAATACCCTTATTTAATTCAGAATTCTTCCTTTTTAAAGTTCTATTCTCATTTTTGAGACAACTAATTTGAGATTCTGAATTATATAAAGATGATTGTAATTTTTCTTTTGAGTCAGAAATTTCATTTTGCAAAATATTACTATTCACCTTTAAGAACTCACATTCATTAGATAATTCCAAATTCTTTTTAGTTAGAGCTACATTCACTTTTTCAAGACGCGAAATTAAAGAACTTGAATTATTTAAAGAATCTTCTAATGATTTATTTCTATTTTGCAAAAGATCGATTTCCTTTAAAAGAACATTGTTTTTATCTTCTAGTCGTTCATTTTCTTTGCGAAGGAAATCTTTTTGAGAAACAAACTTTTCTAAGGTATTTTCAAAATATTAGGCTTGTTTTGTTAAAAAATTGTTTTCTTCTTTTAATTTGGAATTTTCTTGCTCACAATTTTTAGACTTGGCTATAATGATTGCATTAAGTTTAACCAAACTTTTACAATCTTTCAACAATTTTTCACGGTCTAACAAAACATCTTTATATAATGAATCTACACATACCGATTGTGATCTGACTTTAGCCATAAGACATTTGCTTCCTTGCTCTCTTGATTCTGCTTTGTTGCTCTTCAACTTTCTAATCCGTTGACTAGACTTCTTTATTGCCATTTATTCTAGGATGTTGTTACGATCTCTAGAACACAAGGCTCTGATACCAATTGAAAGTGTGTGCGTGTACTTGTCGAGTATAATACACTCACAAGGATCGTGTAATATGACGACCAATATTTCAGATATAAAGAAATAGCTAATAACGAAATAATAATATAGAAAAAGCAGTAAAAGGAAAAATCACACCAGGGATTTTTATACTGGTTCGGAGCACCGTCCTACTTCCAGTCCCAGACCTCTCTCTGGATTTTCACTAATCAACTACCTCACTTCACCCGGAGGAACAGGTTCACAATACCCAAGCAGCCGAACGGGTTTTCACGCCTCTAACAACACGAGGACTTCAACTCTTGCCTGATCACACAAAGGACTTAAACACTTGCTTGATCACACACAAGACTTCAACACTTGCCTAATCACACAAAGGTCTTCAACTAATACAATAGTTTTGACTTCTGCTTGTGTTCTTAATTCAACACGGATAGTCAACAGTTTGAGTACAATCTTCCTATAATCTGATCCTCAAGTGTATACTTTGAATGCGTAGATTTAAGGAAGTAGAATGTTTGTTGAATCAAATAATATTAAATTAATTCAAGAATTCAACAAGTATTTGAAATTTGAAGAGCTTTTGTTTTGCAAAAAGTATGAAAATGTAATTTAGAAACTAGAGAGAATATAGAATGATTTTGTTTTTGTAAAACAAGTTTGAAGTTGTTTATATAATAGTAGAAAGGTAGTAATTCTTCATGAAGAGTTTATATAAATAGTTATGATTATTGAATAGAAATCTCTTCACAAATAGAAGCAACCTTTCATAAAAAAGCTTGCTGTTCAAAAATGGTCGACTGGTCGAGTTTCTGTAAAATTAAAAATTCCAAAAAAAATAGTCGTTATGTGCAAAAAACAGCCTGACCGGTCGACCGCCCATATTTGGACTGGTCGACCGGTTTATGGTTGTGGACCAGAGGACCTCGGTCCACAGTCTATATCACTCTGCACTCTTTCCCGGTTGGATCCTGGACCGTTTGGGCATTTTCTGTGACATTTCAATTCCTTAAATATACAGATTTCAGCAATGAAGATATGATATTGTTTTGTCAATTCGTGTTATACTTTGAGGATAGATTTTAACATATTTCTAACACGACTCAAAGTAAATAACCTTATCTCTATGAAATGATCTTCATTGCACCTTTATATGTTGGCATTGATCAAAATCTTGTCTCAACAAAGATTATTCGATGGAATGCGACTCTCCTTTCTCAGGTAGAGAGACTAATTCTTATAAAGTCATTTCTTGACTCTATAGGATCGCACGTCTTTGCTGCTATGACTCCTACTTCTTCCTTCTTTCAATCTTATCAATCTTTGGCATCGTCTATTTTTGGAGGGAAAAAGACAATGCTAATCATCATCACTAGATTTCTTGGGACATCGTTTGTCATCCAAAAGTGAATGAGGTTTGGGCCTTCGAAATTCTATGGATATATATACTGCCTTCACTTGCAAGCTTTGGGTTTGGTTTGGAGCGAACGATTCCCTCTGGGCGAGTTTCCTCCATGTTAAGTATCACAGACTTCTAGGAACGAATTTCACTGGTGTCCTGTCCTATGCAAGAGAGACATAGAAACGGATGCAACCTGTGAAATCCTTCTCTGACTCACATGGTGGTGGGTCAGGTTAGGATGGCGGTCCTTTCTCGATTAGGGCGGCGAGGACACCTACTCTAACACTCCTTATATTTCTTTCATTTGCGATGTCCGACTCCCTCCAAAAGTTTCTTTGTTTATGTGGAGAACCCTTCATGAAGGGTTACCATAGACAAGAATCTACAAAGGATTGGCATCTGACTCGTATCTCGTGTTAGATGTTATAGAGCCGGTGACTAGCAATACAATGCTATTTGTTTTTTCCCGCCCCGGCTCTTGGGCCAGATCTGTCTAGAACTACTTCGGGAACTTAGTTGGTCTTCGAGTAATGCCATTTATCTTATAGATATACTGAGATACTGGTGGACTAGCATCTCAGGCAAATCTATCCATTAATATCCTTTTTCATTTTTATTCCTTGTCTTATCTGTTGACATATTTGGTGCTCGCGGAATAAGGCCATTTTCGATGAGTGTTCTATGGATCCTCCTACCATCATATAGAGTGTAAGGAATGATGTGTTTCTTGCCTTCTATGGTCAGCCTTTTAAGGGAGCTTTTGGCTCCTGCTCTAGGCAGTTGGCTCGTTCTTTTGATATTACTTCAGATCGGTTGTTTCCGAGAGTGGGATCGGCTGATTCTTTTGTTTGATTGTTTGTTTGTTCCCACTACCTTCACCTCCCGATTATAAATCTTATGCTGTTTTCTAGTCGAACAGGATATAGATTTACAAGTTCTTTTAGCTTGGATTGTTAGATGGAGCTGGAGCTTTTGCTTGGAGCAAGATGGCTTTGTGAGTAGTCCTTTCATGCTTAGTCACTGTAGCATGCGCATTGTTATCCCGTGGGATGGCGCTTTTGCAGTCGCTCATTGTTCTGGCCTGGCAGTGGTTGGAGGCCTTTGTTCCCTCTATGGCTTATGTTTGGCTCATTCGATTAGCTCTTCTCGCTTCTGATTGGGGATCTTTTGTCTTCCAGCTTTTTATTTTGTCACTATCTATTATCTATATTTAATTTCCATTGTTATATCACAGATCTTGTAGTCAACTATAAATTACAAATCTATTTTTTCCATTGGTGAAAGGCTTTTTCCCCCCTTTTGACATATGGTATTGTTTTGGCTAAAAAAAAAGGAAAAAAATGTATAAACAAATACTTCTAGCCGTGCTAAAAATACATGTTTACTCCTTCATTCACATTTAAAACTTCCAGGTCAATTTTAGCTTAAATTCAGAAGTTCTCTACCAATATATACTTAAGTTATTTTGTCATATATAAATATGGGTATTTATATACCACTAAAAAAACTTGGAGGTTCATTTTTACCACTTTAAACTCCATTGAAATCCCAATTCATTTTAGAAATTAACACTTCAACATTACAACATTTGCATTTTTGTTCAAGTCAGCAAATAAGTTTGACACAAGGCTATATTTAAGATGGAGATATCAATCAAGTCATTATAAGCCATATTTCATTATACAAGTTCCACTAGAAAATAATATTTTAAACTTAGTTGAAATGCTATGCTACCCAGTTACTTACAATAGATTACATCACCATACGAAGTTTTCTTTTTAATCAAAGTGTCATTAATGGAACCAAACAAATTATGTGATATTTAAAGAGCTTATTACTACACTATATTTATGTAGTCTATATCCTTTTCCTATGATTATACTGTCACCTAGATTTATTTGTATAAAATAAAAGCATTGCTCCGGCCAAACTTCATTGCATGATAGCAATGTGCCATCACATCAAGTGTATATAAATCATGTTATAATATTATTTTCTTTGTAATTCTATAACTCGGCTTATTAATAAGTGTGTATGTAATGCAATTACATGCATAATGCTATAAATTATTATTACCTACATAATATGTTCTTCTACTACTATGTTCATGTGGATATAACCAGGCATTACATTAAAAATATACAGAAAATTCTACTTACACTTTCCATTTCTCAAACCCCAATATTTCCAAGTTATCTTAAGTTTGATAATCAAGGTACTTACCCACACGACTCTTATATTTTAATGTTGTTGACACAGCATCTCACCATAGTTTAATACTGAATCTAAGAAAAACAACTTTAACACACATATATAGTCTAAGTGACAATTTATCATCTTGATGTACTAAATACTTTAATTATCGAAACAAGTGTACTCTATTTATCAATAAGCTCCTTTTTAAATTTTCTTGTTGTTCATCATCTATAAGCATATAGACTTAGCCATGTTTAACTTGCTGGGTAAGAAAGAAAATGCATGCATAATCTATATGCCACTCCGTCTTCCTTTTTACAATGCACGATATAAATGTACTTAAAATTTTAAGGATGATCAATTGTTATAAAAAAGCAGAGCATTCATTCAAACAATCTGTTCAGTTACGAGGAGCTATTCAAGTTAGTTTCTGTGAAAACATACTAGTATCATTTACCAAACATTCTTTCCAATTAAAACAAGCATATTAGTTCATCTAAACATACATAATTCAACTAAAAAATTTAACCACTTTAACTACTAATATAACTAAGCATTTCTAGTTCTCTCCAAGTAATCTTGCAAACACTTTTTCATTTTTCTTCTTTATTGCCTGCACATACACATGAAGTTTGCCTCATCATAAAATGAGACACCATATGTAATAAACCGGAAATCTGGGCCAGTTTAAAATTTTTATTTTGGCAATTTTAGTGAGTTTTGAACATTTAAAATGAATTATTTTAAATAATAACGACGAGAAATTTATTTTGAATAGAATTCAAACGAATATATTTATATAGATCATCGTTAGAATATAAATAATTATTTTAAATTATAAAAGGAATTGAAAATGGCGCGGTAGTTCGATAATTCGATTTCAAATTTCAAATGAATGTACCGGGTGCAAAATAAACCGGATTTTAGTGAAACCAAAAATATTAGAATCTAATTGATAATATCTTTCCAACGAATCCAAAAAATCAAAATTTCATAGCGGGAATCAAAAGATTTGTCCAGATGAATTTTCAGAATAGTCGCTATGGAATTCTGGCCCTTAAAATGGAAATTTTGCAAACGACCTCGGTTTTCGATGAAACCACTTTTGTTGGATCCGTGATGTCAAATTATTGCTAGGTTTCAAATTTCATAATTTTTCGAATCAATATGTGAGCGTGGCAAAGGAAAACGCGTTTGACCAGTTTCAGTTGATTTTAATCGACTGGAAAATGGCCGTTTTTCAAACGGTCTCAGAATTTGACGAAACTAGTTTTGTTAGGACCGTATCATCAATACAAAGCTAGAAAATATTTTTCGGGAATTTTTAGAGTTCGTATGTGGGCCCGGTAAATTTAAATGTGCGTTCAAATTCAATATATAGAGTTATATTTTGTTTTTGACGAAAACTGATCGAAACGATCGAAACAGCTTATGATACGTATCCCATTATGTTCGGAATGTGGGTATTAGCTATGGACGATAGTCGTTGGGTTTGATTTGGAGTTCATATCCGTAAACATGTAATTTGAAAATTAAAAGAATTAAATTAAATTAAATATTAATTATAAATGCCCTCATCCCTTTCAAAACCCTAGGACGCTCATTATCTGCCGCCGCCAACAAGAATTGAAAGGCCAAAATTGTTCGATCCTCGCTCCTCCAAATTAACGCAATCCAACTCAAAATCGAAGGGAATTCTAAACGGAAATTGTAGAGGACTATGAGATCCTTCAATCCAAAGGTAGTGATCATTTCTGGTGGTGTACATTTCGAGATCTCCGTGCTTGGAGGGGCTGCGTTCGAAGGTGGATTCACAGCAGTGGGGTAGTTCGAATCAGTCCTGGTGGCGGCTGAGGGAAGCACAAATGGAGGCGCTCGCAATGGTGGGTTTCGATCGGGGTCAAAGGCGTTGGTTTGCGTGTGACTGGGTGATGATGAAGTCGACGATGGGTTATGTTCGACGGCCTAATGCAGAACGATGAAGAAAGGTAATAAATTTTATTAATTAATTTAATTGTTACACTTAAAAAATGTCCTTAGCAATTGTTGTGTAAATTAAATTAGCATTTGGTTTTGAAAATACAATGGCATTTGTTTTAAAAAAAAATATCAATAGCATTATGTAAAAATAGAATTTTTAGATATAACATTATTTTTATATAGATATAAAATAGCATTGCAAAAAAAATATAAACATGGTTTTCAAAAATATACTTTGCTTTTGTAAATATAAAATATACCAAGTTTTTTAAAATAAAAATAAGCATTGTTTTTAAAAAACCTATAAAAGATATTGTTTTTATAGGTATATAAGACCTTGTTTTTATAAATATATATATATATATATATATAGCATTATCTTTGTAAATATAAAAATATGATTTCTTTTGTAATAAGAAAATGTCATTGTTTAGTAAGTAAAAATAAAATCTTTGTCATGGAAAGAACGAAGTAAAATATAATTTTTTTTAGCGAAGTAAAAATATGAAGTGAAGATAAAAATTCGATTTTTATATATTGAATAGCAAAGTAAAAATTCGATTTTTATATATTGAGTAGCAAAGTAAAAATTCGATTTTTATATATTGAGTAGCGAAGTAAAAAATTCGATTTTTATATATTGAGTAGCGAAGTAAAAATTCGATTTTTATATATTGAGTAGCGAAGTAAAAATTCGATTTTTATATATTGAGTAGCGAAGTAAAATTCGCTTTTTATATATTGAGTAGCGAAGTAAAAAATTCGATTTTTATATATTGAGTAGCGAAGTAAAAATTCGATTTTTATATATTGAGTAGCGAAGTAAAAATTCAATTTTTATATATGTAGTGAATACGGGTGACGAAAGTGATGAAAGGAAAAACGACGGAAATTTTCTGCATATGAAGAGTCGAGGAGTTGGTTTAGCTAATCGGTGAGAACTTCTCACTTTAACTTTTCTTTTCTAGTTATATAAATATATACTAGGATGCAGACGGTGTTTAGTAGCACCCGACACCCGTCGTCCACAGACCATTGACGGCTTGTATGCTTGTTTGTTTGATTTTGGTGTGTTGTTGATTGTGTGGTGTGATGTGAAATGAAATAAAACATTTATATAGTTGAAATAAAATATGTATATAGTTAAAAATATTTTATAGTTAAAAATAGAATTTTTAACGCGTATATGAAAGGAAATAAAAATAAACAAATCGGACGATTTTTTTATATACACACATTTGACTGATATTGATTGGGACGATAAATTTTACACATCGCCCAACTGCACAAATAAAATCTGTGTTTGATTGTTTGAAACCCCACACGGGTATTGGGATGATATATGACATACACTAATCCCAATAGTTATTTGTATGTCAATCGATTGATTGACAGACAGTTATAAGCGTTAAATATTTATACTCGATGCTTATACAGTGTAGAGTGCACTTTGGATGATGGTTGATTATTCATCGTTGTTATGGTATACATGTGTTGTAGAAAATCCATATAATTAACATTATATGGTAATTGATTGGGCTTCATTCAATATTTGAAATAGAAATATTTGAAAAGAAATATTTGAAAAAGGAATATTTGAATAGAAATATTTGAAAAAGAAATATTTGAAATAGAATATTTGAAAATAGAAATATATGAAGCCGTGTTGATTAGATTGACGCCATTTTGACGTGAACGATATTTATATCGATTTTATTCGTTTTATAATGGATATCGATTTTATTCATTTTATAATGAATATCAAAAGTGAATTTGAATTGAATTTAATAGAAAACGAATTTGAATTGAATAGAAAACAAATCTGAATTGAATTGACTACAATTGAAAACGAATTGAAATCGATTTGAATTGAAATCAAACAGAAGTGAATGTAAAAAGAATTTATAAGGGAAAATTCAATTTTGATTTGAATTTGAAATAAAGGTTGAAATTGTTTTTGAAACAAATTTGAAATGATTTATAAAATTCGTTTTAAAAAGGAAATTGATGGAATATATATATATATATATATAATATATATATATATATATTATATATATAATGGCCTGAATAGAATGCGCCGCGCCGTGGCAGTTCGTGAATTTTGACCATTGACTTCGAACGGACATTGCGGGAGATCCGACCGTCGGATTCTCCTAAAACTAGAACCGTTGGGTTCGTATCGAAAAGAGCTTTCTAACGAATATTAGAAATTTGAAATCTAACGGTTGGATATGGAATTATGTCCAAATCAAATTTGGACAAGGTCGCTGTAAGTGCAGTTCGATGGCCGTTGATGGAAATCGACTGTACGGGCCTTGATAAAATTATTAAAAATAATAATAATTTGATTAAAATCATAAGAAATGATTTGTGAAGAATTGGGATGAAAAACTCCATATTTCAAAAGATAAAAATAGATTTTTATCGAAATGAACTAGTTTTGAACTAGAACTATAATTCTATTTATTTTTAAATAAATAAATTGAATTTGAAAATGGTTTTGAAAATAACCAGAATTTCCAATAATTATATTGGAATGGATTTGAATCGAAATTGTCTTCGGAATATTTCGATGTTGGATTTCGTGGTGATACAGATATTGTTATGGGAATTTGAAAGATATATATATATATATATATATCGTTATTTCCAATACGATATTTGTTGGTCGTAGAATTTGATATTGAATATAAGCCGGTATATTTTCTATTCAGAGCCTTGTATTTAATATCAAATGTGATTTGGGTTTGTCGTGAATGGCATCTTCATTCACGCTGTTCTTAAACCCAGTTGAGGAAAAGATTAAATCTTTTTATTTAGATTTAATGAAGTGCACCAATTAAATAATATTTAATTGGAATTGAATAGGTATTGATTTTTGGGTTTATCGTGAACAGTGTTTTAAATAACTCTTGTTCTTTAACCCGATAATTAATAGAATGTGATTTTGGGTTGTCGTGAACGGTATCTTCAATAATACTGTTCTTAGACCCAAAGGAGTTAAGAAAATCAGAAACTAACTGGAGATTAGTTAAGTTGAATGGTTTCTGGGGTATTGATCTGATGTTGGTTTCGGCCTTCGGGGTTAATACTTAGGGAATTGCTCACTTGCTAATTTATGGTTAGGGTCTAATTGAAATGTAATGTGATTTTGGGTTTATAGCGAACCGTGTTTTAAAATGACACCGATTCTTTAACCCAATTAAAGATTAAAACTAAGTGGAGTTTTAATGAATCTTTAATTAGATTGAAAAGATCGAGAATGGAGTATCACCAGTTTTGCTCCAAAGCGATAGTTAAATCTTTAATTAGATTTGGACGTGGAATGGTAATTAATTTTACCGATAACACCGTGGTATTAGATATGGAGTATTACCAGTTTTGCTTCCTGGGATGAATAGGTTGGGATTGGGAAATAAAATAAATAATTACTACGGTGTGGTTCGCTAATCCCGACAAGTTTGGAAAACCATAATTTGGTTTGAAATGATATCCAAAGGAAGATTAAAGAATAAATTTTAAAGAATTTATCTTTGATAAAATTAATGGGAACCTTTCCCTAAGAACGTGAAATTTAGAAACTAACTGTAGGTTAGCTAAGAAGGATGGTTTCCTGGGTATTGATCTGATGTTAGTTTCGGCCTTCGGGGTTAATATTTGGGGAATTGTTCTCTTGCTAATTTACGGTTAGTGACTGATGAATCGGAATGAGGCATATGTCGTGTTTGTGTAACATTTGTTTACTATATACGCGGGTTGTTCGGAAAGGCCGGGTTTATACCCATTCTGAATAACCGATTCGACGAAAAGTCGAAGATGATGACGGTGGTCGAAGACCGAAAGTCGTCACATCGTTTGGGTGATTACTGATGATCTTGATTGGGCTGTACACCCAAGATGAGGGAATCAGTTGGTGGTCATCCAGACGTACTTGGAGATCGACGGATATGCGAGGAAAGTGCCTCCGGTTTCGTTCAGACCTAGAACGGACTTGTAAATGGATGGTGTGTCTGACATTGTATTCCTTTATATTGTATTCGTTGATCTCTGCTAAATATATATCTGTTTGGCGGCAGGGAATTTATTCTCTTGCTTAACGCCCTTCTCTGAGACACACGAGCTCAGAGGTTATATATTGGCAGAAATCAGTGGTACGATATGGATTGATAGTGTGGCATGCTGAGATGCAGTAAACCAGACTTTTGTTGAAAAGCAAACTTTGGTGGATGATGATCAACGCGCAGCTTTAATATAGCATGGCTTTGTGTATAGCGTTGATTCGCGAGCCTCACACCCCGGTATGGTGGTAAACTGATGGTTTGATCAGTATGCTTTTTAGTGGATGGGCACCTTAGTGGTGTCGTGGATTCGGTCGACCGAGATGAGCTTAGTGCTCAGGGATATATAGGGTAAGCTGTAACACCCCACACCCGCGAAGGTCACTCACTAAGGGAATGCCTTAACTTCGGTGGAGTATTTTAAGTGAATATAGAACAGAATAATTACAACAAGACAGATATAAATAATACTTGAAATCTAAAACATCATTTCATTGCAGCAGAAGATAAACATGTTTGGTTACATATCAAAACCAACTAAAACAAGAGTCAAGTACTAAATATCCATCCTGATAAAACATAAGTACATAATCCCACTACATAACTAATAGCCATAATAGAAAAGATAAGCTAGGCTTTACATCACGGTCCAAGCTCCAAAAGATAGATAAAGCAATCTGATCAAAGCCCACTAGTGCTAGGCCCACTCTGAGAACCTGAGGGTTGGGAAAAAGATAAAAACAACGGGGTCAGACATAAGTCTGAGTGAGCCCTATAACTTTAACAATACAATCATTAAAGTAATTAGGGTATGATATAAACTTGGTACGGTGATGACTGGGGATAAATGACTACACTAAGCAGCCAACTAGACATAGGATGAACTAAGATAACGGTAAAGACGCATCTACCCACCCAAGGGTAATTACTACACTGCACCACACCAGTCATTCCTACTTAAAGGTTGATCCCACCTAAGGACTTAGAAAATTTAACTAGTAGTTTCGTGTACCCCTAGCTGACTACATAGGTGCCGTCTGCCCCTATCTCCACTAGGTGTACCCACTACTCCCCAAGCGATCGGCTCCCTAACGTAGATACCCGTGCTGGCCCCACAGTGGGGTGTATCACTCCCCAAAGTGGCAACCCGATACAACCAACGGTGCACGACTTATACCTACACGATGCAACAACGTCTTATCTACCAGCCCGGGTCCACACACGCATATGAAACCCGTTGGACTTGCATTGCCACCGCTAACCCGTTTTGGCCTCTTATAGTCAAGCCCAGTACGCGTGTCCCGTCCTCGACATGGGTCGAGCCCAATAAGATACATATGAGTTACTGGTTGAAATGGGCCCCCACAAGCTACCCACCTAAGCTTGTCCCTTTTTCTAGTGCATCCCACTTAACCCTTTAATCATGTTTAATTACATGTTTCCACTTGGTTAAGTATTCTAATCGTATTTTCTATTGCCACCCAAGAAAACCCACTAGATTTCCACTTGCCACCCAAGACACTTACTTGATTTCCACATGCCACCAAAGGCACCCACTTAACCCCTCATGCCCCACTACATGCTTATCTAGTTAAGTGTTTCTTAATTGATTAAGAACGTAACCTTTATAAAGACCTCTCACATTAGACTGTCTTTTATGGCAGATGGATTTGCCGGTCGGTTCCTGGCAGCCTTACGCCATAACAGAGTCTAACCTCGTGTCTTTACACTTGTCACGTATGTAGTTTATGCCTAAGACCTCTCACATTGGGCCAATCATTTGTAGCCGCTGGATTTGTCGGTTGGGTCCGGGCATTCTTATGCTACAAAAGGGTCCAACCTCATGTCTTAGTCGATTAATTACACCTAATTAATCACCCCCATATTTTGAATTAATTTTCCCTAATTAATTCCAATTTAATGATGTACATAATTGACTCAATTATGTCCATCCACTTATGGTATGCAACATCATACCAATTTCATCACAATTTTGTTAACATGAATATTAACCCCATCGTTTCCCACGTAATAGGCTAACATGATATACTTAAAGGGGAAGATTCATCACAAATACAATGGGTCCAACTTAGCATAACATTAGCATCAACATGGGTTTTAAAGGTGTCAACTTGCATATATGACCATAGCATC
Source organism: Allium sativum (assembly GCA_030737875.1). Lineage (NCBI taxonomy): Eukaryota > Viridiplantae > Streptophyta > Magnoliopsida > Asparagales > Amaryllidaceae > Allium > Allium sativum. Next base: position 688,845,410 of record CM060920.1, on the reverse strand, counting down.
AAACCCAACTAGCATAAATAATCAACCCAACTTGCATGAATCACATATGTCATAAAGAGGGTAACTTGCATAAGTTACTTATGTCATACAAAGGGGTAAACTTGCATATATATATATATGTGTGTGACATATAAAGGGGTTAACTTGCATATGTATGCATCTCATACAAAGGTGTAAACTTGCACATGTTACTTGCATATAATCAAACACCAAACTTGCATAACATGTCATATATGAACTTGCATATAATCAAACACCAAACTTGCATAACATATCATATATGAACTTGCATATAATCAAACACCAAACTTGCATAACATGGTGTCATAATGGATCAATGTTTATCATAGTGATTTGCATAACTAGCATCATGAACACATAGCATAAAACTTGCATAACTAGCATCATGAACATATAGCATAAAACTTGCATAACTTGCATCATGAACTCATAGCATATGACTTGCATAACTTGCATAACATCATGAACATAGCATATGATAACATAACTTGCATTGATCCACATACATAACCATAACCTCATTATATCCTATCATAATTAGTTTAGCAATTGCTTGCTAAAGGCATAGAAACTCACAACTTGTTGATTAGCACTCCTATGAAGAAGATTAAGTTGCTAGAGTTGATTCGAAGTTGATTTGAGAAGCTATCTTCTTCTACAATTTGATGGAGGCTCCTTCAAGTTGCATTTTGACGGCATAACGACGTTGTATCTATTTTTAGTATGAATTAGGGTAGTCTTAGGGTGTATTTATAGAATTAGGATGTAGTTTAGGCCCTTAGATAAACCCTAATTTAGTTTAGAGCCGTCAGATTTCGTCACAAGCCACCAAAACACAGCCCAAAGCTCAAATCAGTGCACCCAGGCCAAACAGACCGACAGGGGGGGTCGACCCCTGGGTCGACACATGGGTCGACCCCTTGGGGGGGTCGACACCCATGTCGACCCTAGTGTCGACACCCTCTGTCTGGCAGGAATTTTCCCGCCTCTTCTGAAATTTGAAATTTGAACATTTTAAATCTGTTTTGAAGTTTCTGAAACTTCGGATGGCCATAACTTCTTCATACGAAGTCCAAATCACGCAAACTCGGACTCTATCTCAACCAGAATTCCGAGACGAACACAATGGCGCAACCCGTTTCCCTTAATTCTCACGTCTGAGATTAATTATTCTTTAATTACTAAACATTAATATTAAGTGAAATTCGGGGTGTTACAAAAGCGGTGTTTTCTCTCGCTGGGACGTAAGCCGTGGTGATACTCTGGTCCCAAAAGTGCGGATGTGCATTACGGTGTTTTCTCTTACTGGGACGTAAGCCGTGGGGAATTGCACTACGAGATCGATCTTTCGAATCAGGAGCCACCATGATGGAAATCCAACTTTCCAATACGTGTATTTCGGCTTTATTTGTAGAGCCTAGTATGGCGACATAGTGGGATGAGGCGCTTATGCCGTCTATGATTGATACTTATGATTTGAAGATGTTTTATACAATATGCACTTATAATAGTATCAAATGATTTGTTTTAAACGTATCAAGCATTCTTGGCTATTATAAGGTAAAAACTCTATCCTCCGGCTTGCGTTGCATTGTGTGATGGGACCTGGGTCTTATAATAGCTTCATTTTTCTTTATTTAGCATTGCGCTGTTGTTTATGCACTGGTGTTCTTGGGAGGAAACCCGTTCCATGTTATACGGCGTGGTCCCTTGATTTACCTTACTTTGAAAATAAAGATAAATAACTGTTTTAGTTCTCACACCAGTCCCATGACTGGCCTGGAGTATATTATTTTAACCTAAACTCCGGGTGCCCTTATTTTGATACGGGCAGTTAGTAGTTTTGGTTTTGCAGATTTATATTCACAGGATCCTGGTTTACAGCTGGAATGATATCCGGAAAGCTTTGTATCCGTATATCTCTTCTAGTTGTGTATTGTATTATTTTCCGCTGCGATGTATTTAAATGTAATTTAAATCTCTGATAATTTCTGTGTAATATTTATTCATACTCTGTATATTCTTGTATTCTGATGGAATTGTTGTAATATACAATGAAATGTTCTTCCGTCTGCGTTCTGATTTGTCTTGTCCTCACAGTAATTCGTTCTTTCTCATCTCTTCGGAGACCGGGGAAGTTCGGGTCACTTCAGTTGGTATCAGAGCTTTGGTTTACAAAGCTCAGAGAACATGACACATTAGAACCATACGAAAGAATTCATCAGATATTGGATTAGTAACATCCAATGAGAATGACTCGTTAGAAATGGGATCAGTAGCATCCTAGAACGAGTGTGAAGAGTATTTTTGAAATGAAAACAAGTTTTGTTTTGAAAATTTAAATCAATCATTCGTATTTGATTATTTATATTGATGTGGACAATCCAGTATATATAGATTTTGCATATACGTCTGATCCACGTGTATTCGAAGTTTTAATATACTGGATAGATATAGATTCGCACTCTAGTCGCTCGGGGATAATTCTGGTGACGTCCGGACATCGTCAGTATTTATATTCGAGTTTCGAAGGTGTGATATCTATATATTTCCATTGGACTGGTGTGAGAACCAAAATTAGATAGGGCTTGTTGTTGTGATTTTGCATCAAAAATCAGATTTTTTGACTATATATCAAAGTTATGAATTTGAAAAGCTAATCAACTAATTGATTGATGGTTGTGTTGTTTGATTACTGTTTTGATTAATTGAAATTTTAACCATTTAATCAAATTGTACCAAAAGGTGAGTTGTATTGAAAATTTGTCGCATTTTCTTGCATATACTTGTACTTACATTGAACAGGTCATAGCAAAAAGGCTAGAGCAGAAGAATAAAATTTGTTTGCCCGACAAATAGGTACATGTTTATCATAATTTACTGTTGTGTTTGGGTGATGATGATTTTATGAGCCGAATTGCTAGCCGCTTGGCCTTTTCTTTTTCTTTTTGAGATCAGAAGGCCTATATGGCAATTTCGGGATTTTCCCGTGCTCCCGGTGCAGGGGAGGTTGTGGAGAAATTTTTCGAAAATTTAGGGTGTTAGCCAAATTTTTAAAAAATTTGAAAAGTTCTTAGAAACTGAAAAGTTGAAGAACTTAAGCCGTAATCAAAATATTGGAAGTTGGGTTGAATTGTTAAACAACTTTCGGCTTCGTTCCTTTTCGGGTATGAAAAGTTTTAAGTGGGGGAGATTGTAATAACCCGGAAATCTGGGCCAGTTCAAAAATATTATTTTGGCAATTTTAGTGAATTTTTAACATTTAAAATGAATTATTTTAAATAATAACAACGAGAAATTTATTTTGAATAGAATTCGAATGAATATATTTATATAGATCGTCGTTAGAATATAAATAATTATTTTAAATTATAAAAGGAATTGAAAATGGCGCGGTAGTTCGATAATTCGATTTCAAATTTCAAATGAATGTACAGGGTGCAAAATAAACCGGATTTTAGTGAAACCAAAAATATTTGAATCTAATTGATAATATCTTTCCAACAAATCCAAAAAATCAAAATTTCATAGCGGGAATCAAACGATTTGTCCAGATGAATTTTCAGAATAGTCGCTATGGAATTCTGGCCCTTAAAAATGGAAATTTTGCAAACGACCTCGGTTTTCGACGAAACCACTTTTGTTGGATCTGTGATGTCAAGTTATCGCTAGGTTTCAAATTTCATAATTTTTCAAATCAATATGTGAGCGTGGCGAAGGAAAACGCGTTTGACCAGTTTCAGTTGATTTTAATCGACTGGAAAATGGCCATTTTTCAAACGGTCTCAGAATTTAACGAAACTAGTTTTGTTTGGACCGTATCGTCAATACGAAGCTAGCAAATATTTTTCGGGAATTTTTGGAGTTCGTATGTGGGCCCAGTAAATTTAAATGTGCGTTCAAATTCAATATATAGAGTTATATTTTGTTTTTGACGAAAGCTGATCGAAACGATCGAATCAGCTTACGATACGTATCCCATTATGTTCGGAATGGGGGTAATTAGCTATGGACGACAGTCGTTGGGTTTGATTTGGTGTTCATATCGGTAAACATGTAATTTGAAAATTAAAAGAATTAAATTAAATTAAGTATTAATTATAAATGCCCCCATCCCTTTCAAAACCCTAGGACGCTCATTATCTGCCACCGCCAACAAGAATTGAAAGGCCAAAATTGATCAATCCTTGCTCCTCCAAATTAACGCAATCCAACTCAAAATCGAAGGGGATTCTAAACGGAAATTGTAGAGGACTATGAGATCCTTCAATCCAACGGTAGTGATCATTTCTGGTGGTGTACATTTCGAGATCTCCGTGCTTGGAGGGGCTGCGTTCGAAGGTGGATTCACGGCGGTAGGGTAGTTCGAATCAGTCCTGGTGGCGGCTGAGGGAAGCACAGATGGAGGCGCTCGTAATGGTGGGTTTCGATCGGGGTCAAAGGCGTTGGTTTGCGTGTGACTAGGTGATGATGAAGTCGACGATGGGTTCTGTTCGACGGCCTAATGCAGAACGATGAAGAAAGGTAATAAATTTTATTAATTAATTTAATTGTTACACTTAAAAAAATGTCCTTAGCAATTGTTATGTAAATTAAATTAGCATTTGTTTTTGAAAATACAATGGCATTTGTTTTAAAAAAAATCAATAGCATTATGTAAAAATAGAATTTTTAGATATAACATTATTTTTATATGGATATAAAATAACATTGCAAAAAAAATATAAACATGGTTTTCAAAAACATACTTTGCTTTTGTAAATATAAAATATACCTCTTTTTTGAAAATAAAAATAAGCATTGTTTTTAAAAAAAAAACTACAAAAGATATTGTTTTCATAGGTATATAAGACCTTGTTTTTATAAATATATATATAGCAATATCTTTGTAAATATAAAAATATGACTTCTTTTGTAATAAGAAAATGTCATTGTTTAGTAAGTAAAAATAAAATCTTTGTCATGGAAAGAACGAAGTAAAAATATAATTTTTTTAGCGAAGTAAAAATATGAAGTGAATATAAAAATTCGATTTTTATATATTGAATAGCAAAATAAAAATTCGATTTTTATATATTGAGTAGCGAAGTAAAAATTCGATTTTTATATATTGAGCAGCGAAGTAAAAATTCGATTTTTATATATTGAGTAGCGAAGTAAAAATTCGATTTTTATTTATTGAGTAGCGAAGTAAAAATTCAATTTTTATATATGTAGTGAATACGAGTGACGAAAGTGATGAAAGGAAAAATGGCGGATATTTTCTGCATATGAAGAGTCGAGGCGTTGGTTTAGCTAATCGGTGAGAACTTCTCACTTTAACTTTTCTTTTCTAGTTAAATAAATATATACTAGGATGTAGACGGTGTTTAGTAGCACCCGACACCCGTCATCCACAGACCATGGATGGCTTGTATGCTTGTTTGTTTGATTTTAGTGTGTTGTTGATTGTGTGATGTGATGTGAAATGAAATAAAACATTTATATAGTTTAAATAAAATATTTATATAGTTAAAAATATTTTATAGTTAAAAATAGAATTTTTAACGCGTATATGAAAGGAAATAAAAATAAACAAATCGGATGATTTGTTTATATACACACGTTTGACTGATATTGATTGGAACGATAAATTTTACACATCGCCCAACTGCACAAATAAAATCTGTGTTTGATTGTTTGAAACCCCACACGGGTATTGGGATGATATATGACATACACTAATCCCAATAGTTAGTTGTATGTCGATCGATTGATTGATAGACTGTTATAACGTTAAATATTTATATTCGATGCTTATACAATGTAGATTGCACTTTGGATGATGGTTGATTATTCATCGTTGTTATGGTATACATGTGTTGTAGAAAATCCATATAATTAACATTATATGGTAATTGATTGGGCTTCATTCAATATTTGAAATAGAAATATCTGAAAAGAAATATTTGAAAAAGAAATATTTGAATAGAAATATTTGAAAAAGAAATATTTGAAATAGAATATTTGAAAATAGAAATATATGAAGCCGTGTTGATTAGATTGATGCCATTTTGACGTGAACGATATTTATATCGATTTTATTCGTTTTATAATGGATATCGATTTTATTCATTTTATAATGAATATCGAAAGTGAATTTGAATTGAATTTAATAGAAAACGAATTTGAATTGAATAGAAAACAAATCAGAATTGAATTGAATTCAATTGAAAACGAATTGAAATAGAATTGAAATTGATTTGAATTGAAAACAAATAGAAGTGAATGTAAAAAGAATTTATAAGGGAAAATTCAATTTTGATTTGTATTTGAAATAAAGGTTGAAATTATTTTTGAAACAAATTTGAAATGATTTATAAAATTCGTTTTTAAAAGGAAATCGACGAAATATATATATATATACACATATATATATATAATGGCCTGAGTAGAACGCGTCGCGCCGCGGTAGTTTGTGAATTTCGACCATTGACTTCGAACGGACATTGCGGGAGATCCGTCCGTCGGATTCTCCTAAAACCGGAACCATTGGGTTCGTATCGAAAAGAGGTTTCTAAAGAATATTAGAAATTTGAAATCTAACGGTTGGATTTGGAATTATGTCCAAATCAAATTTGAAAAAGGTCGTTGTAAGTGCAGTTCGATGGCCGTTGATGGAAATCGACTGTAGAGGCCTTGATAAAATTATTAAAAATAATAATAATTTGTGTAAAATCATAAGAAATGATTTGTGAAGAATTGGGATGAAAAAATCCATATTTAAAAAGATAAAAATAGTTTTTGTATTGAAATGAACTAGTTTTGAACTAGAACTATAATTCTATTTATTTTTAAATAAATAAATTGAATTTGAAAATGGTTTTGAAAATAACCAGAATTTCCAATAATTATATTGGAATGGATTTGAATCGAAATTGTCTTCAGAATATTTCGATGTTGGATTTCGTGATGATACAGATATTGTTATGGGAATTTGACAGATATATATATATCGTTATTTCCAATACGATATTTGTTGGTCGTAGAATTTGATATTGAATATAAGCCGATATATTTTCTATTCAGAGCCTTGTATTTAATATCAAATGTGATTTTGGTTTGTCGAGAATGGCGTCTTCATTAACGCTGTTCTTAAACCCAGTTGAGGAATAGAGTAAATCTTTTTATTTAGATTTAATGAAGTGCACCAATTAAATAATATTTAATTGAAATTGAATAGGTATTGATTTTTGGGTTTATCATGAACAGTGTTTTAAATAACACTTGTTCTTTAACCCGATAATTAATAGAATGTGATTTTGGGTTGTCGTGAACGGTATCTTCAACAATACTGTTCTTAGACCCAAAGGAGTTAAGAAAATCAGAAACTAACTGGAGATTAGTTAAGTTGAATGGTTTCTGGGTATTGAACTGATGTTGGTTTCGGCCTTCGGGGTTAATACTTAGGGAATTGCTCACTTGCTAATTTATGGTTAGGGTCTGATTGAAATGTAATGTGATTTTGGGTTTATAGCGAACCGTGTTTTAAAATGACACTGATTCTTTAACCCAGTTAAAGATTAAAATTAAGTGGAGTTTTAATGAATCTTTAATTAGATTGAAAAGATCGAGAATCGAGTATCACCAGTTTTGCTCCAAAGCGATAGTTAAATCTTTAATTAGATTTGGACGTGGAATGGTAATTAATTTTACCGATAACACTGTGGTATTAGATATGGAGTATTACCAGTTTTGCTTCCTAGGATGAATAGGTTGGGATTGGGAAATAAAATAAATAATTACTTCGGTGTGGTTAGCTAATCCCGACTAGTTTGGAAAACCATAATTTGGTTTGAAATGATATCCAAAGGAAGATTAAAGAATAAATTTTAAAGAATTTATCTTTGATAAAATTAATGGGAACCTTTCCCTAAGAACGTGAAATTTAGAAACTAACTGTAGGTTAGCTAAGAAGGATGGTTTCCTGGGTATTGATCTGATGTTGGTTTCGGCCTTCGGGGTTAATATTTTGGGAATTGTTCTCTTGCTAATTTACGGTTAGTGACCGATGAATCGGAATGAGGCGTATGTTGTGTTTGTGTTACATTTGTTTACTATATACGCGGGTTGTTCGGAAAGGCCGGGTTTATACCCATTCTGAATAACCGATTCGACGAAAAGTCGAAGATGATGACGGTGGTCGAAGACCGAAAGTCTTCACATCGTTTGGGTGATTACTGATGATCTTGATTGGGCTGTACACCCAAGATGAGGGAATCAGTTGGTGGTCGTCCAGACGTACTTGGAGATCGACGGATATGCGAGGAAAGTGCCTCCGGTTTCGTTCAGACCTAGAACAGATTTGTAAATGGATGGTGTGTCTGACATTGTATTCCTTTATATTGTATTCATTGATCTCTGCTAAATATATATCTGTTTAGCGGCGGGGAATTTATTCTCTTGCTTAACGCCCTTCGCTGAGACACACGAGCTCAGAGGTTATATATTGGCAGAAATCAGTGGTACGATATGGATTGATAGTGTGGCATGGTGAGATGCAGTGATCCAGACTTTTGTTGAAAAGCAAAGTTTGGTGGATGATGATCAAATCGCAACTTTAATATAGCATGGCTTTGTGTATAGCGTTGATTCGCGAGCCTCACACCCCGGTATGGTGGTAAACTGATGGTTTGATCAGTATGCTTTATAGTGGATGGGCACCTTAGTGGTGTCGTGGATTCGGTCGACCGATATGAGCTTAGTGCTCAGGGATATATAGGGTAAGCGGTGTTTTCTCTCGCTGGGACGTAAGCCGCGATAATACTCTGGTCCCAAAAGTGCGGATGTGCATTACGGTGTTTTCTCTTGCTGGGACGTAAGCCGTGGGGAATTGCACTACGCGACCGATCTTTCGAATCAGGAGCCCCCATGATAGAAATCCAACTTTCCAATACGTGTATTTCGGCTTTATTTGTAGAGCCTAGTATGGCGACATAGTGGGATGGGGCGCTTATGCCGTCTATGATTGATACTTATGATTTGAAGATGTTTTATACAATATGCACTTATAATAGTATCAAATGATTTGTTTTAAACGTATCAAGCATTCTTGGCTATTATAAGGTAAAAACCCTATCCTCCGGCTTGCGTTGCATTCTGTGATGGGACCTGGGTCTTATAATAGCTTCATTTTTCTTTATTTAGCATTGCGCTGTTGTTTATGCACTGGTATTCTTGGGAGGAAACCCGTTCCGTGTTATACGGCGTGGTCCCTTGATTTACCTTACTTTGAAAATAAAGATAAATAACTGTTTTAGTTCTCACACCAGTCCCATGACTGACCTGGAGTTTATTGTTTTAACCTAAACTCTGGGTGCCCTTATTTTGACGCGGGCAGTTAGTAGTTTTGGTTTTGCAGATTTATATTCACAGGATCCTGGTTTACAGCTGGAATGTTATCCGGAAAGCTTTGTATCCGTATATCTCTTCTAGTTGTGTATTGTATTATTTTCTGCTGCGATGTATTTAAATGTAATTTAAATCTCTGATAATTTCTGTGTAATATTTATTCATACTCTATATATTCTTGTATCCTAATGGAATTGTTGTAGTATACAATGAAATGTTCTTCCGTCTGCGTTCTAATTTGTCTTGTCCTCACAGTAATTCATTCTTTCTCATATCTTCGAAGACCGAGGAAGTTCGGGTCGCTTCACCATAAGGATGCATAAAGAAAATATGGTCAGACTGATGCCTGTGTAAGTAATTCACTTAATGCATGACATCAAACTTATAAACTTAGCTAAAATAATATTTCATTATTCAAGGATACTAGCAGTTTTTCTTGAGCATATTTATTTGTCATTATAGGAACTGTGTATGTGCATATCAGGGTTCCTTTCATTAATACTTGCAACATCATATGCCATTTTATTCAAGTTGAAATTGATAAATGGTTTAACTCATAAATCAATACAAGCATCAGCCATGATCAAGTACATCCAGCATCAATCTATAAGATAGATTAATTCAACATACCCCATTAGCTTCCTACTCAAGAAACTAGCTCTTTAATCATTAGACCTATGTCTAACATAAGTTCAATTATGTACTTATCAGATTTTTGAATTCCCTGCAACTCCTTGACTCATAGGTGCATATTTCCTAGGTTATGTAGTTATGCCAAACACTTGGATCTCTGTGCCTAAATAAGCCATTTACAAGCTTGCATTAGGGTCCATGCCAGGCTACTCAAGGTAGCCTTTCCAGACCCGGTATCCTTAGTTCATTACTAAGTTTTTCATGTCTCCCTTACTTCACTCATTACTATTTTTCCGAGTGTCATTCTATTCTCAAAGACAGACCCATACAAACTGTATGCCAAAACCATTCATTTATACATATACATATCAGCAACCCATAATTTACCAGGCATTCATTCAATCTTTTAGTAGCATCCAATACGTAAAATTCTACTTGAATATAGGTCAGGTTATTCACCTATGTATTTTATCAACCAACATGCAGATCATAATATTAAACATGTTGTGTACATCAGTTATTTCCCACATAGTTTATTTATGAATTTATATTGCTAACAACATATGGCCATGTACGTTTGTATGAGGCACATCCTAAAGCCCATATATCCAATTATCTGTGCTTTAAATTGATCACATATATTTTATGAGACTAGCTAAATCATATCATAAATATTAAGGGATATTCTTGTGTAACTTAAGCGATCAGCCCACAGACACCATTGCACCCTAAATACCTTGTTTTATTTAAATATAGAACATAAGTTGTGTCATCTTACACTGCTGCCCTATACTTCTCAAAACTCAAACCACACATGTTAATAATAATTTAAAACAAGTTACTCATCTCTACTTATTCAGGGATCATCTCCACGCTATTTGTTTTTACTGATTGTCTTATGCATCCAATCGGTGAACTGTATCAAATAGGTTGAAGTGCATTTTCATATAATGTCATAAATCTTCATCAAATAATGACTAATAAAATCATAGCACTGCAATGATCACAAAAAATACATATCAAATGAATATTCTATTCATCACAGCCAACCAACATTTCATTTTATTAATACAAACATGTAGATTTTTCCTAGAAAATTAAGGCTGCCTTTAATAGGAGTTAATGCCATATTTTAAGTGAGGGTACTCATCAATACTCCTCTGTCTTTAACCTTTTTAATCTCTTGCTTCATTGATCTTAACCCAACATCCTATTCCCTATAAAAGTTGCTGCCATTCTTTATTTTATCTTATTTTTGTGAAGAGAAAACACATTAGCCTGACAAGGCTATTATTTTACTTATTCAGCCACTCTGCTAGGGTTTTAGACCATTAAGAATTATTTATTTTACTTTGGACAAAATTCTATGAGTTACACCTATTTTTACACCCATTTTCCTAGGCTTACTACTTCCTTTCTTTAATTCGTTAGGGAAAGTTGGGTTTCTTTTATTTAGGAAAAAGGTTCTTTCCTTATTTCTGTTTTTACCCAATAGTCATGCTATATGCATGTAGTAATTTCTTTGTTTCATGTGCTAAAGAGAAATATGTGTGTATAATTTATGTAGGAGTTGGTGCGAACAACCCATTCCTTTCTTCTTATAAATTCTGTGGCATAAATATATTTTTTATAGGTATCCTTGCTTATTTAATTTTAACCTAGTGTACATATACTCATCCAGGCATAAACATAATGATCTTTTTACTAAATCATTTACATAAACATATTTGCTTATTTATTTATTTTATAAATCTAATATAAATCCCATACTCATATTTTTAACATAAGTTTTTTAGTTCCAAAGACTATCATATTTCAAACACTCTTCCTTGATTAATTCTCACAACCTATTCACGTATATACTCAGTAATTCTTATATACCTAGTATATACTCTTATTACTTTTAATTGTAATAACTCGCATGTTTACATTTCATATATCATATAAACTTGAATTCCCATGCTTCGTTTATTAACGCTTTCATAGATTTTTATTTCCATAATTTTTAATGCAAGTTGGACATGCATAATGTGCACATGCACACTCGATATCATCATTCAATCACACACATCCATTTCTAAAGTGCTTAATCACTTTAATAATCATAATTAATCTAGGTGTAAATTTAGGGTCATCACACTAGTGGTCTTAGTCTCCAAGTGCTATAATTACATTTGAGTTGGAGGCATACTAGTTTAGGAGTGATATCCTTTGTTAATTGTATTAAGTACTGGTTATGACTCAGATCTTGGATTGATGTGTACATATTCAAATGTAGTGTTTGGTTCCATATAAAAGATGTTGTTTATTCCAAGCTTCGTTAAAGGAGAGTGATCGAGCATTTTATCAAGATGAATGGATGGTCAGCTAGTAATGCTGAGTCAGAAAAATCGAGTTGTCCCCTATAACTACTTGAGGTTCATAGGTGGATGCGAGAATAACTATATATGTTTTTTACCGATAGGTTGCTAAGGAATTTAGGATAGTATGATGACTTTGGAGTCATATCTGATTCATTAACAAAAGGTGTTGGATTTATATTCCTTATTCTCAATGAGATGGAAAAGTTTGTCGAGTCATATATAGACTGGATGTCTTATTTCATGCCCTGCATTAAGTAGAATAGTATTGTTGACCCACTTTTTGGCAAAACAGTCACAAGGAAGGTTTACGGTCTTCTAAGTACTCAGCATTCGAGTACGAACTCATGGAAGCACAAAGCGATGTGGTCGAAGTCGAGACATGCTCGAAATCGGGTTGGAAATATGATTAACTCTTGAAATCGGCATTGACCCAATTACATATGGCAAATACGTGTCTATCACTCAGAAATGCTTGAGCACACTGTGTCATTCACATTGGAAAACTCAGATCTGGTATCGAGTTAAACTTATGATTTGGCATGGAAGAAATGCGTGATTGGCACGTCTAGATCACCTCCAAGCCCTAGAGCACCTCAGGACAATCACGTGGAAATTCAAGTGCCCAAGCTAGGAAAACTCGAGTCTGATCAGCTTAGAATTGTGTGATCGTATCAGAGCGATCACCTCAAAAACCATGCGCACATTATCTTGATCACACACCGATACATAAGGAAAAACACGGGACTTTCTTATCCTCAATAGGATATGAAAATACGGATTTTGTATCCCTTTTAGCATACAGAATACATATTTCGTATTCTCCTCGGGATATGATACAACTTCAGGTTTTGGCAAGCTCTAAAAGGCTGGATCGCATTGTATGATCACTTGATTTCTTTGGTTTGGCACAAGTTTATGAAATTTGGCACTTGGTAAGATCTAAGTATAAAGGCTTCGGATCTGGCAAAGCAGGAAACATGGATCAACACATATGGATCATCAGATCTGGCCTGAGCACCTTGAGTTTTCCTCTTGGCAAAATTTCCTATTTTGCAGTCAGAGTTTTGTATCCCACCTGGGGATACGAGTTTCGTATCCCACCGGGGGATATGAAATGTTCAGAGCTGGATTTGGTAATAGTAGGTCATCCCAACCCCGTGTAGATCACCACTTTTTGAGTGAACGGCATGCACTAATCACTTGTTTTTCACACGCCAAGACAGGATACGAATTTCGTGAGGAAATATTTTTTTTCTTAGCTAACTCCCAAGGGTACAAATTTTGTGTCCTATGGGATATGAATTTTGGGCTGATGCCCAAAATCTCCACTTATAAATGCCCCCTCTCTTGACATGAATAGGGGTTGGCATTTTTTGACTTTTGGCTACTAATTGGCATACAGAAAAGCTCTCTTTGGACCTCACTAATGTCTTCTATGATGGTTTCTATGGCTTTGGACTACTTGGATTTGTGAACCTCACTTAGAAGTTTACACACAACATTTGGACATTGGAGTTGACGCTTACCTTGTTTTTGGACACACATTTTGCAGACATATTTTACACAATTTGGCTTGGACAAGATGATTATGGCTTAATTTGAGTTTAACAAGGACTTTGTTATCCACCAACACAACTTTGTAAAATCAAAGTGTAAAATCTCAAACAATTGTTGTAATTGTAACAATGATGATGAATGGTTACTATGAAGTGGACTTAGGCATTAGTACTGAACCACTATAAAAAGTTGTGTGTCCCTTTACATTCCATTGCATTTGGATAATTTACATAACATTAACCCATCGGGTGTTGACGAGGGAGAACGTCCACTTTTCCATGTCAACAATTTGGCGCTCCAAGAGGGGGCGTAAGATTGCCTTCAGATTCTGGACCTTTAAGGAAACAATTCTCTCGGTTAAAAGGAAGCATATAAGTTTATCTTGCTTGGAAGGAGCAGGGATGGAGGAAAGTTAGGAAGTTTCCCCGACTTGGCATTCGTCAAATTACGTTACTTGGGATGATATTGATGGAGTAGTCTAGGATTTGTCTAAGGATCTCACTTCTCCTTTGGAACAACAACAAGAACATTTTCATCGGCAAGAAACTACTATGAACACTTTTGTCGCTCAGCTCGAAGGTATCACAAGGCCGTCAGGCCAAGGTAACGTAATCAGAACAAGTGCTAGTGTTCCACAAGAATTATCTTGAGACTTGGGGGCAATTACCGAAGAGAAGCCTCGTGTCGACACCAATCCGCAGACAGCTACCGGATCGGCTAGGCTCGGGGAACCATCCTGAATCCCGCTCAAGGCTCGTTTCAGGTTTTCAATAATCGGGTTTCATGTTCTAGAGTTCGTAATGTCGCTCAAGCGCCGAAGCGCGCAACTTCGGATGTAGGAAATCCCGTAGTTCTGAATGTTATATTTGTGCCAGTCGAGGCACCTCAGGTTAGGATTGAGCCAGATATCTTTGATGGGGCTCAATAATTCATTAATGTTGGACTTAGCACCGGGGGTGCCGGTGCATATTTGAATAATTAGAATTTCTTTCTTGGTAACGGTAATGGAGATCAGACCATCGATATTAATTGAGGATACACTTAAAGCGGGACCTCTTTCTTGGATTTGGATTGCCTAACTTGTAATCCACTGACTCAAGACATTCAGATTTAAGATCTCGCATATGCTAATATGATATTAAGTAAAGGCAAGGCGAGACATTATGCAAGTTTTTGGAAAGATTTAATGTTGATGCGGCTTCGGTCGATCGACCAGAGCCTTCTATGGTTTTGATGGATGCATTTTTTTGGTATTATGGATAAGACAGAGTTCTAGATCTCACTCCAACGGGATCCACCAAGGGACCTTATTAAATTCTATTTCGAGGTTGATCGGTTTCTCAGGGAGGAGGATGTAAGGACTAGTAAGAAAGTTCTTGAGGCTAATTTTTTGCAGGGAGAGGGATCGTCCGATTTTGGCAAAGGCAAAGTAAAGGTTGTTTCCTGTAATGATCGAAATGCATGAAATCAACCTAAATTTTCCTCGTATTTCGAACTTACTCGCCCTCTACAGGAAATTTATCTCAAAGTACACCCGGTTTCTCCTTTTAGAAAGCCTCCTACGAGGGAGTCGACCCATAAGGAGAAGGATACTAGTAGGCACTGCTTATTTCATGGCCTAGATGGACATAAAACTAGTGATTGCAAACATCTCAGGGATGTGATCGAAGTGTTGTATATAATAGTGTTGTATACACAATTATATACAATTATATGATTTTTGTTTGATGATAACAACCAAATATATTTTATTATTGAATGTGTTGATTTACTACACAACAAACAGAAATATAGTATTTCTATTTAAATAAAAATAACTGTACAGAAATTTGAACAATCACACAGTATTTTATTTAAATAAAAATATTTTATTTCAATATCAAAAAGCACATCTTTTTACTCCACTATTTGACATACTACATTTCATTCATACAACTACTTTTATATTCACATATACAGACAATTATACATTGACACTGTTATTTTTACTGTCTTTCATCTTATGTCTTCACAAGCTCCAGTCAAGTCCTATCTTCATACCTGTCACAAGAAACGCGCACACACAGTAGACTACAACAAAAATAAATTCAAATACAACCAAATAAAAATTTAGTTTTAAATTTTATTTGCCTCAGAATTACGGTGTGTTTCTCATCACTTTTCTAGACTTGGTCTGATATGCAGGGACAGAAAAACTCGTCTGGATGGCTGCATATACACACGTGTATACACGTGTGCACTACCACGCCAATCCAGTGTCGCGACTGAGGAGTAGCCACTTGGACCATCTCGACTCAGCGCAATATACTCATGAACATGAACAAAGTGAAAAGCAAATGGCCGAGGACATAGTCAAAGTAAAATGGTCGACAAGTCAACACACAAGAGAGTCATAAGTAAGTCAAACATGAATGAAACATAGTGCAAGTGAAAAGGCAGCAATGAGATGAATCATAGCACAAGCCAAATGGAGCAAGTCAGGTTTACATTGCATGCTGAATACAAACTCACTCAAGCAACTCAGCAGCATGAAGGTTAACACAACACAGCAAGTCAAAGTCAAGAAACAAGTAAGCATCTCAGGCAGCACACAACTCATAATACAGTGTAAAAGTGGTCGGGCTAGTGTACAACAACATGGTACAGCACATGCTCGAGCATGATCAAGCAAGAGTGGCAATACCCAATCTCAGGTGCAAACAAGGTCAAGGCTACAGCAGCAAAAATAGTTAAAAATGCAAAGATGCAAATTTGAATAAGCATGACATAAGGAAGTGCAGTATGATTGATTTTTGAATAAGCCTGCAATCTATCAGTGAAGCCAGTTAAGGAATAATCTTAAATGTTTTGAGAATTCAAAACATTACTCTTCCAGAACAAATTCAAATTGTTTCAGAAATGAACATATAAGTGGAGTTAACAAAGAATGCAGACAAGTTCTCAATAGTTGCATGTATGAATGGACAAATGTGCACAGCGTTATGAAATTGGGTCGAGGCAGTTTGACATATCAAAGCAATAAGTAAAATGCAACAGGGGGCCGAGCACAATTCAAAACAATTACACATGCGTATAGTACAACAGTTTTAACAAGGCATCAGGCCAGTTTTTTTAAGTTCATGGCAACATACCAAAGTCAAAGCATCAATCCAAGGCCGAGGCAATTCAAGAGTAGTATTAGTACGAGACAGATTTTCTTTAAGGAGAAATCATGTTTGATGGTGTCGAAAGTATTAACTTAAAATTCCAAGCAGAAATCATAAAGACATTATCTTGAGGAAGAGAAATTCGCATTTTTTTAGAAGCCACCAATGTTTTCTTTTGAGATAAAGTTCTATATTTTTTGGCAAAAGATCAAAGCAGTAAATTTGGGAAAGTTTTTAATCAGAAAGAGGAGTCACGAATTCACTCCTTATTTTTCTCAGGATATTTCGAGAAACTCATGAATCAGTTCAAAATCAGTTAGTCAAATATGGCAAGCAAATATTCTCGTTTTAAAACCAACGAAAATTAGCACAAATCCATCCACGAAGACTCCAGAATCAGAAGAAATCAAGCCCAAAATTCTCGTATATATCATGACAAAATCAAAGCAAAATATCATCTAGAATCGAGCCCAAAATCAACGAGCATATTCAAGACCAAATCAACAAACGAAATCAGAGAATCAGTATTCTAGAGAGTTCGTAATACTCTATAAATAACACACGTCTTCCTCATTGGCAAAAAAAAATCAATCAACAAGAAAATCGAAACAAACATCGAGCATAAATAAACGAAATCAAGGGCAAAATCACATACAATTTTCCAGAGCAAACGAAGTTGAATCGAAGAATCCTGAAGCATCAATTTGATCACGCTACCCATTGGAGGAAGATCGATTCTTGAAGAACCCTAGGAGGAAGCCGCCGCCATTATTTAACAATAAGCGAAAAGCTTCAGTACTGAGTAAAAAGAATGGCCGGCCAAGTCAAAACAAGGGGCTAACCCACTTTAGTTATTTCTAGGGTTTTATTTTTTGGTTTTTTTAAGTTTTTTTATTTAAATCAAAAGGAGTAAATAAACTACTAATGTTCGTAGTTGGAAAAATCACAGCTTGAGAAGTACGAGTTGTGTCAAGGTCTTGAGCGTAGGGTTTAAACAGTCGGGAGCAAAGGTCGCGAGTTACAATAGTCTGTAGCGTAGATATTTTTTATAATTCCTGGTAGAAACCTAGAATGCAGCAGCAGGCACAGTTTTGCCGAAGCTGGGTATCCTCTGTGTGTGATTTTCTTTCTGCAATTTTTTTTTAATTTTGTCATTCTGTGATATTTTGATTTTAATTCACTTAATTTGCAATAAACCCTATTCACCCCCCCCCCCTCTAGGTTTAATTTAGATCCTACAAGAAGAACGCATCAGACATGGCGAGCTAGCGGAATACAGTCGTATTCGAGCTGCAGTACCGAGACAAGAACGACTTCCTGCTCCGGCTTAGGATAGGAATGGGTCGGGGCCTCTTCCTGGCAGCATGATTATCAATTGATATGGCTTTCTGGATTTTATGGCTTTGTAGCTCTTCGACTTTGGATTTCTCAGTCTATGTTTTTCTTAACTTTTAGTTTATCGACTTTTTATCTTTCGGCACTCTGGACTTTGGCTTGGTAGACTCAGGTCTTTTGGTTTTCTGTCTTTTGGATTCTAACGTTTATAGTTTTGGTTTTTTGGTATTTTGATTTCTAGCTTGTGGATGTGGCCCAACTTTTATTTGGGTCTTTGGTCTATGTACTGTGGTTATTCAATGATTAAAATTATGGTTTTCTGTCTCTGAATTCTGGTTATTACACTTTTAGTTCATCATATGGCTCTTAGTCGGTTCACACACATATGGGATTAGGATTTAATCCCTAGGCGTTCTTTGTACCCCGACTACGAACAATCTTCCCTACCACTAACTAATCACTCGGGTCAATGTGATTATATAAGAGTGGAGGGCCTAAGTTTGCCTACCTATGTACGGGTTTAGGAGTTAACCCCTAGGCATGCTCTTTGCGGACGAGAGACCGCCTAATCATCTGCACTCGTCTCTGAATACGTCTGGATTTGGAGTCCGAAGGGCCTAAGTCCACCTACCCATGAATGGGATTACACCTTCGTCTTTAGCCATGCTCTTTGCAGATGATGAACTATCCGACCTCCCACTTCATTCTGGTTTTCCGGCCTGGGATTTCCGATGGCTAAGTCTTCCTACCCATGTACAGGGTTAGACCTTTATCTCTAGGCATGCTCTTTATGGACGATAAACCCTCGTACTTCTATCACTCATTTCTGGTTATCTGGATCAGGAGTTTGGAGGGCTAAGCATGTCTACCCATGCACCTGATTAGGCCTTGATCCCTAGGCATGCTCTCTACGAGCGATAAATCATCCAATCTCCTTCGTATATTTTTCCTTTTTTCGGATTAAGGAAAGCTACATTGGCCTACCCATGTACGAGGATCAGTGTGACCCCTAACCATGCTCTGTACCCAGCGCCAGTCCATTCCACGAGTATATTCAAGACCAAATCAACAAATGAAATCAGAGAATCAGTATTCTAGAGAGTTCGTAATACTCTATAAATAACACACGTCTTCCTCATTGGCAAAAAAAATCAATCAACAAGAAAATCGAAACAAACATCGAGCATAAATAAACGAAATCAAGGGCAAAATCACATACAATTTTCCAGAGCGAACGAAGTTGAATCGAAGAATCCTGAAGCATCAATTTGATCACGCTACCCATTGGAGGAAGATTGATTCTTGAAGAACCCTAGGAGGAAGCCGCCACCATTATTTAACAATAAGGGAAAAGCTTCAGTACTAAGTAAAAAG
This sequence comes from Allium sativum, assembly GCA_030737875.1. Taxonomy (NCBI): domain Eukaryota; kingdom Viridiplantae; phylum Streptophyta; class Magnoliopsida; order Asparagales; family Amaryllidaceae; genus Allium; species Allium sativum. The sequence goes on along the minus strand of CM060920.1, from coordinate 688,825,591 downwards.
AATGGCCGACCAAGTCAAAACAAGGGGCTAACCCACTTTATTTATTTCTAAGGTTTTATTTTTTGGTTGTTTTAAGTTTTTTTTATTTAAATCAAAAGGATTAAATAAACTACTAATGTTTGTAGTTGGAAAAATCACAGCTTGAGAAGTACGAGTTGTGTCAATGTCTTGAGCGTAGGGTTTAAATAGTCGGGAGCGAAGGTCGCGAGTTATAAGAGTCTGTAGCGTAGAGATTGTTTATAATTCCTAGTAGAAACCTTGAATGCAGCAGTAGGCACAGTTTTGCCGAAGCTGGGTATCCTCTGTGTGTGATTTTCTTTCTGCAATTTTTTTTATTTTGTCATTCTGTGATATTTTGATTTTAATTCACTTAATTTGCAATAAACCCTATTCACCCCCCCCCCCTCTAGGGTTAATTTAGATCCTACAAGTGGTATCATAGCGGGTATTTTTAACTCTAGAGTCATGAATTTGTCAAACAACGCTTTTTCTGAGGGTTAGTCCATAGCTAGGCCACCAATGTTTAATGGAACCGATTATGCCTATTGGAAAGCTAGGATGAAAATTTACTTAAGTTCTATCGATTATGATGTATGGGATATTGTTGAGACAGGCTACAAACCTCCCGTTACGATTATTAATGATATTGAAATTCCTAAGCCAAAAGATAAGTGGGATGCTAATGATAAAAAATTATTCTCAACTGATGCCAAAGCAATGAACGCTTTAATTTGTGCTCTTGATAAAACTGAGTTTAACCGTATATCTCACTGTTCAACTGCGCAGGAAATTTGGCATACTTTGGAAGTTACACATGAAGAAACATCTCAAGTCAAGGAATCTCGTCTCGCACTACTCTGCAACGAATATGAAAATTTCACGATGCGGAAAGACGAAGATATAAAAGAGATGTATGGTCGATTTTCCACACTGATTTATAATGCAAGGGCTCTTGGTAAAGTCTACACTGAAGTAGAATTAATACGCAAGATACCGAGAGTATTGCCAATGAATTTCGAAGCCAAAGTAACTGCCATTCAAGAATCAAAAGATCTAAATAAGTTGAAAATAGAAGAATTGATTGGAAACTTGATTGCTTATGAAATGGAGTTAAAATCCAAAGAAGGACGCGATGATTCAGAATCAAAGAAAAAGACAATTTCTCTAAGAAACACTGTTGAAAGTAACGATGAAGCCGAGAATCCTATCGAAGAATTGGCCATGGTTCTTAAAAAGTGGTCTAACAAAAAATATAAGTCACGAAAGAAGAGTTCAAAACCCAACAAATCCAAGAATTCAGACAACTCGGACGATGAAGTCAAATGCTACAACTGCAATAAACCAGGCCATATCAAACCCCTGTCCATTACTTCAGAAAGACAGAAAGAAGAAGAAGAAAAAGAAAGCTTTTGCAGCTACATGGGACGATGAAGAAGGAGAAGAAGAAGACTCTGACAGTGATAAAGAGGAAGCCAATTTGTGTCTTATGGCACAGTCAGATTCAGAAAGTAGCGAAGATGATTCCACTGAGGTACCAAATTACTCTTACAAAGATTTAATTTTAACGTGTCATGATCTTACCAAAACCGTTGATTCTCTTGAACTAAAAGTCAAGAAATTAAAATCTGATAGGTTAAAATTGGTCCACGAAAACAATAGGTTAGAAACTGAGCTTGAAAAAGTGACAAACCTTGATTGTGAAAACTGCAAGTTTTTAAAACAAGAGCAAACAGAATTTAAGGCAAATTTTGAAAAATTGAAACAAGAACACTTGGCTTTAAAAGAAAGTGATGACACAAAAAGAAAGAACTTCATTAACAGATGCACTTCTCTTGTAAATGAAAATGAAGCACTTAAAACCAAAGTAAAAAATCTTGAAATAACATTAGTAATTTTCAAAAGGGGAAAAGTCATTTAGAATGCTGCTTGGAAATCAATTATATGCTAATAATAGAAAAGGATTAGGATTTGGGAAAACACACATTAATATAAATGATAATGCAAAGGGTGGAAGTGTTTTTCCTAAATGTATAAAATGTGGAAAAATTGGACATAGCTATGAGAAATGTGAAAGTAGAAACAACAATAAAAAATTCATACAAATTTGGGTTCCAAAAGGGTCAACAAGCAATTGTTATAGATTTGGATTTGGTAAGAACAAACAAATTTGGATTCTAAAAGGATCTGTTGTTCAGAATCAAAAATTTTCAGTTACTAATTTTGTTAGACCTATGAGTCTCTCTAGGTCAATCTCTTTTTCTCGTGTGTAGGTATGTTGGCGGGCTAAAGAATGGTACTTGGATTCAGTTTGTTCCAAACATATGACAGGAGATAAATCAAAGTTCCTTAGCCTTGAAAAATATAAAGGAGGAAGTCTGATAATGGGCGATAACAGAAAATGCAAAATTATCGGTAAAGGTAAAGTAGGTAATAGTACTTTCTCCTTAACTGATGTTTTATATGTTGAAAACTTGCATCATAATCTCATTTCCATAAGTCAACTATGTGATAAAGGAATGAGTGTGATATTTGATAATGAATCTTACAAAATTATTGAAAAATCCACAAACAGTAATGTGTTCACGGGAAAAAGAAAAGGAAATATTTATACGATTTCTTTTGATGATTTGACTCTCTCACGATGTTTAGTAGCTACAGATGAAGAAGTTTTCTTATGGCATAGGAGGTTGGGTCACGCTAGTATGAGTCTCTTAGAAAAACTTGAATCAAAAGAATTGGTAAGAGGACTACCTCATCAGAAATATAAAAATAATAAAGTGTGTAAATCATGTGCTATGGGAAAATTCAGTCGTTCATCATTTCGTCCCAAAAATGTTGTTAGTACTAATAGGGTACTTGAATTGATTCACATGGATTTATTTGGACCAAATGAAATCGCTGGCTTGAATGGAAAACGGTATTGTTATGTGCTGGTTGATGATTATTCTAGATTTACATGGGTTTATTTTCTAGCCAAAAAATCCGAAACTTTTGATTACAAAGTTTGCAAAACTCGTTCAAAATGAAAAAGGTGTTTCAATAAAAACTTTAAGAAGTGATCACGGTGGTGAATTTGAAAATTTGGATTTTGAAAATTTTTGTGAAGAAAATGGTTTTAAACACGAATTTTCTGCTCCTCGAACACCCCAACACAATGGGGTAGTCGAAAGGAAAAATCGTACATTACAGGAATTGGCTAGATCTATGTTAAGTGAATATAATTTGCCATTGACTTTTTGGGCAGAGGCAGTTAATACATCCTGCCATGTAATGAATAGAGTAATGATAAGACCAATACTCAACAAAACATCCTATGAATTGTGGTTTGACAGAAAGCCTAACATTTCATATTTTAGAGTTTTTGGATGCCCTTGTTATCTTCTTAATACAGGTGATCATCTTGGTAAGTTTGAATCAAAGGCCGACGAGGGAATTTTCATGGGTTACTCTTCAAGAAGCAAGGCTTACCGAATCTTCAACAAACGATCAAAAACTATTGTTGAAACCATAAACGTGAAATTTAATGAATCAGATCTGGATACGGTGCACAAAGAGAAAAACGATGAGGGAATTACATATGAAGGTGAAAAAGAAAATAGCAAAGAGAAGACTGGCAGTGATGATCCAACAAAACAAACATTTGATGTTGAGAAGTTGAAATTCAAAGCCAACCATCCTCCAGAATTGGTAATAGGAAATCCAACGGTAGGTATACGAACTCGTTCATCATTTAATAAAGATATCTGTACTTTTTGTATTCACAGTTGTTTTATCTCTGAAATCGAACCTAAAAATTTTGAAATTGCACTTAATGATGAAAGTTGGATTTTAGCGATGCAAGAAGAACTTAATCAATTTGAGCGGAATACAGTTTGGAAATTAGTTCCTAGACCGAATGACTATCCAGTAGTAGGAACTAAATGGGTGTTCAAAAATAAACTTGATGAATCCGGAAATGTAATTAGAAACAAAGCTAGGTTGGTTGCAAAAGGATATAATCAAATTGAAGGCATTGATTTTGATGAGACATTTGCACGAGTAGCTAGGTTAGAAGCCATTAGAATTTTGCTCAGTTTTGCATGTTATAAAGGTTTCAAACTTAAACAAATGGACGTAAAAAGTGCGTTTTTAAATGGAGAATTAAAAGAAGAAGTTTTTGTGGAACAACCCCCTGGTTTTGAAAATCATGAATTTCCAAATCATGTATTTAAACTTGAAAAAGCATTATATGGTCTTAAACAAGCTCCTAGAGCTTGGTACGATTGTTTAAGTGCATATCTTTTGGAAAATGGTTTTAAAAAAGGCAGTGCTGACACTACATTATTTCTATTACATGAAGGTGATAATTTTTTAATAGTCCAAATTAATGTTGATGATATTATATATGGTGCTACTAATGATTGTTCGTGTGAGAAATTTGAAAAAGTCATGTAGGATAAATTCTAAATGAGCTTAGTAGGTGAATTAAATTACTTCCTTGGATTTCAAATCAAACAAAGCACCAAGGGTATTTTCATATCACAAACAAAATACATTGATGAATTGCTGAAAAGATTTGGACTAGAAAACGCCAAACCACTCAGAACATCGATGAGTCCTTCAACCAAGCTTGACAAAGACGAGAAAGGAGTTGCAGTTGATCAGAAAAAATACCATGGAATAATTGGTTCACTTCTTTATCTCACTGCATCTAGGCCTAATATTATGTTTGCTGTTTGTTTATGTGCACGCTTTCAATCTAACCCAAAAGAATCTCACTTAAAAGCCACAAAAAGAATATTAAGATATCTTTTGCACACACACAAATTTGGTTTATGGTACCCCACATGCAATAATTTTGAATTAATTGGATATTCTGATGCTGATTATGATGGATCCCTTGTTGATAGAAAAAGCACTAGTGGGACTTGTTTTATGCTAGGACACTCGTTAGTCTCATGGTCAAGTCGAAAAAAAAATTGTGTTGCTTTGTCCACAACCGAGGCTGAATACATTGGTTTAGGAAGTTGTTGTGCACAAATACTATGGATGATGCAAACTCTTTCAGACTTTGGTCTAATTTATAAAAAAGTACCACTAAAATGTGACAGTAAAAGTGCTATAGACTTGTCTAATAATCCTATTCACCATTCACGCACTAAACACATAGATGTGAGACATCATTTTATTAGAGATCACATTTCACGAGAAGATATTTGTATTGAGTTTATTTCAACTGACTGTCAACTTGCTGATATCTTTACAAAACCTCTTCCCGAAGATAGATTTTCACGATTACGCTTAGATTTGGGAATTATAGAAATTGATTGATCATTATCCATTTTTAAAAAAATTCTTAAATGGTTATTCGAGAGTTAAAAGATTGATCATTTGAACTATTTTGGAACTCGTTGAAATTATATCAGGTCTTGGAATTGTGATGAATATTGACTATAATATTTTTTTATCATGAGGAAATATTTTTAAATCTCATGATGATTGGACAGATTTTATAATACTTTTGAATTAGAGCTAATTTTACGACCATCTTCTATATCTACCATACTTCTGTCACTCATCATTGTTTTATTTAATTTGGGGAGTTCTAATTATTCTTGGAATTTAGAAATAAATAAATAAATAATAATTTATCCTTAGTACTCACTCCCATTTAAAAGTCCTCGCGGTTATGCGTAGGTGAATTACCTTAATCTCTATGTGCTTCCATTCTCACTTAAAAGACCTTTGGGCTGTGCATGGATGGAACTCATCAGAGAGGATAAAGTTAAGTTACTACTAACCCCATTTAAAAGACCTTTGGGCTATGCGTGGTTAGGAAGTGCTTAACACATTTTTTAAGCATATTTAAAATCTTTAAATTTTATATTCAAATATTCATTTTTTATTGAACTCTCCTAATTCTATAAAATCCATAGTAAATCCATTCATTTTGAAAGTGAAATTTGTCTTTGACTCCAAGAATATTATGATTTCTGTTTGATTCAATGAGATTTACGATATACTATCCTCTTGATCTAAATTTATATTTCTAGTTTATATTCATCACTGTTTTAATTTCTGTTATTCTTTTGATGATAACAAAAGAGGGAGAATGGTCAAGATTTTGATGGATGAGTAAGCATTTATAGAATATTTTGAAATTGGGTGTTTGATTAATTTATTTCAAAATTTTCAAATCTATGCATCAACAAGGGAAGCTTAGTTGTAGGGGGAGCATACAAATAGGGGGAGTAATATACTTCACGTTTCAAACACATTCAAAATCTTTTATTTGTTTGTCATCATCAAAAGGGGGAGATTGTTGTATATAACAGTGTTGTATACACAATTATATACAATTATATGATTTTTTTTTTATGATAACAACCAAATATATTTTATTATTGAATGTGCTGATTTACTACACAACAAACAGAAATATAGTATTTCTATTTAAATAAAAATAACTGTACAGAAATTTGAACAATCACACGGTATTTTATTTAAATAAAAATATTTTATTTCAATATCAAAAAGTACATCTTTTTACTCCACTATTTGACATACTACATTTCATTCATACAACTACTTGTATATTCACATATACAGACAATTATACATTGACACTGTTATTTTTACTGTCTTCCATCTTATGTCTTCACAAGCTCCAGTCAAGTCCTGTCTTCATACCTGTCACAAGAAACGCACACACACAGTAGACTACAACAAAAATAAATTCAAATACAACCAAATAAAAATTTAGTTTTAAATTTTATTTGCCTCAGAATTACGTTGTGTTTCTCATCACTTTTCTAGACTTGGTCTGATATGCAGGGACAGAAAAACTCGTCTGGATGGCTGCATATACACACGTGTATACACGTGTGCACTGCCACGCCAATCCAGTGTCGCGACTGAGGAGTAGCCACTTGGACCATCTCGACTCAGCGCAATATACTCATGAACATGAACAAAGTCAAAAGCAAATGGCCGAGGACATAGTCAAAGTAAAATGGTCGACAAGCCAACACACAAGAGAGTCATAAGCAAGTCAAACATGAATGAAACATAATGCAAATGAAAAGGCAGCAATGAGATGAATCATAGCACAAGCCAAATGGAGCAAGTCAGGTTTACATTGCATGCTGAACACAAACTCACTCAAGCAACTCAGCAGCATGAAGGTTAACACAACACAGCAAGTCAAAGTCAAGAAACAAGTAAGCATCTCAGGTAGCACACAACTCATAATACAGTGTAAAAGTGGTCGGGCTAGTGTACAACAACATGGTACAGCATATGCTCGAGCATGATCAAGCAAGAGTGGCAATACCCAATCTCAGGTGCAAACAAGGTCAAGGCTACAGCAGCAAAAATAGTTAAAAATGCAAAGATGCAAATTTGAATAAGCATGACATAAGGAAGTGCAGTATGATTGATTTTTGAATAAGCCTGCAATCTATCAGTGAAGCCAGTTAAGGAATAATCTTAAATGTTTTGAGAATTCAAAACATTACTCTTCCAGAACAAATTCAAATTGTTTCAGAAATGAACATATAAGTGGAGTTAACAAAGAATGCAGACAAGCTCTCAATAGTTGCATGTATGAATGGGCAAATGTGCACATCGTTATGAAAATGGGTCGAGGCAGTTTGACATAACAAAGCAATAAGTAAAATGCAACAGGGGGCCGAGCACAATTCAAAACAATTACACATGAGTATAGTACAATAGTTTTAACAAGGCATCAGGCCAGTTTTTTTAAGTTCATGGCAACATACCAAAGTCAAAGCTTCAATCCAAGGCCAAGGCAATTCAAGAGTAGTATTAGTACGAGACAGATTTTCTTTAAGGAGAAATCATGTTTGATGGTGTCGAAAGTATTAACTTAAAATTCCAAGCAGAAATCATAAAGACATTATCTTGAGGAAGAGAAATTCGCATTTTTTTAGAAGCCACCAATGTTTTCTTTTGAGATAAAGTTCTATATTTTTTGGCAAAAGATCAAAGCAGTAAATTTGGGAAAGTTTTTAATCAGAAAGAGGGGTCACGAATTCACTCCTTATTTTTCTCAGGATATTTCGAGAAACTCATGAATCAGTTCAAAATTAGTTAGTCAAATATGGCAAGCAAATATTCTCGTTTTAAAACCAACGAAAATTAGCACAAATCCATCCACGAAGACTCCAGAATCAGAAGAAATCAAGCCCAAAATTCTCGTATATATCATGACAAAATCAAAGAAAAATATCATCTAGAATCGAGCCCAAAATCAACGAGTATATTCAAGACCAAATCAAAAACGAAATCAGAGAATCAGTATTCTAGAGAGTTCGTAATACTCTATAAATAACACATGTCTTCCTCATTGGCAAAAAAAAAAAATCAATCAACAAGAAAATCGAAACAAACATCGAGCATAAATAAACGAAATCAAGGGCAAAATCACATATAATTTTCCAAAGCGAACGAAGTTGAATCGAAGAATCCTGAAGCATCAAATTGATCACGCTACCCATTGGAGGAAGATCGATTCTTGAAGAACCCTAGGAGGAAGCCGCCACCATTATTTAACAATAAGGGAAAAGCTTCAGTACTGAGTAAAAAGAATGGCCGGCCAAGTCAAAACAAGGGGCTAACCCACTTTAGTTATTTCTAGGGTTTTATTTTTTGGTTTTTTTAAGTTTTTTTTATTTAAATCAAAAGGAGTAAATAAACTACTAATGTTCGTAGTTGGAAAAATCACAGCTTGAGAAGTACGAGTTGTGTCAAGGTCTTGAGCGTAGGGTTTAAACAGTCGGGAGCGAAGGTCGCGAGTTACAATAGTCTGTAGCGTAGAGATTGTTTATAATTCCTAGTAGAAACCTAGAATGCAGCAGTGGGCACAGTTTTGCCGAAGCTGGGTATCCTCTGTGTGTGATTTTCTTTCTGCAATTTTTTTTTATTTTGTCATTCTGTGATATTTTGATTTTAATTCACTTAATTTGCAATAAACCCTATTCACCCCTCCCCCCCACTAGGGTTAATTTAGATCCTACAAGAAGAACGCATCAGACATGGCGAGCTTGCGGAATACAGTCGTATTCGAGCTGCAGTACCGAGACAGGCACGACTTCCTGCTCCGGCTTAGGATAGGAATGGGTCGGGGCCTCTTCCTGGCAGCATGATTATCAATTGATATGGCTTTCTGGATTTTATGGCTTTGTAGCTCTTCGACTTTGGATTTCTCAGTCTATGTTTTTCTTAACTTTTAGTTTATCGACTTTTTATCTTTCGGCACTCTGGACTTTGGCTTAGTAGACTCAGGTCTTTTGGTTTTCTGTCTTTTGGATTCTAGCGTTTATAGTTTTGGTTTTTTGGTATTTTGATTTCTAGCTTGTGGATGTGGCCCAACTTTTATTTGGGTCTTTGGTCTATGTACTGTGGTTATTCAATGATTAAAATTTTGGTTTTCTGTCTCTGAATTCTGGTTATTACACTTTTAGTTCATCATATGGCTCTTAGTCGGTTCACACACGTATGGGATTAGGACTTAATCCCTAGGCGTTCTTTGTACCCGACTACGAACAATCTTCCCTACTACTAACTAATCACTCGGGTCAATGTGATTATATAAGAGTGGAGGGCCTAAGTTTGCCTACCTATGTACGGGTTTAGGAGTTAACCCCTAGGCATGCTCTTTGCGGACGAGAGACCGCCTAATTATCTGCACTTGTCTCTGAATACATCTGGCTTTGGAGTCCGAAGGGCCTAAGTCCACCTACCCATGAATGGGATTACACCTTCGTCTTTAGTCATGCTCTTTGTAGATGATGAACTATCCGACCTCCCACTTCATTCTGGTTTTCCGGCCTGGGATTTCCGATGGCTAAGTCTGCCTACCCATGTACGGGGTTAGACCTTTATCTCTAGGCATGCTCTTTATGGACGATAAACCCTCGTACTTCTATCACTCATTTCTGGTTATCTAGATCGGGAGTTTGGAGGGCTAAGCATGTTTACCCATGCACCTGATTAGGCCTTGATCCCTAGGCATGCTCTCTACGAGCGATAAATCATCCAATCTCCTTCGTTTATTTTCCCTTTTTTCGGATTAAGGATAGCTACATTGGCCTACCCATGTACGAGGATCAGGGTGACCCCTAAGCATGCTCTGTACCCAGCGCCAGTCCATTCCCTTCAAACTTAACAGAACCCAATGAAGTTGAAATCGGTAGCGACTAAGTTGACTCGGCCACGTAATGAATTAAGCCCTAACTTTTCAGTGTGTTCTCTACCTGATAATAAACCGCTAAATTTTCCTCCCTTTAAATTTTTTAATAAAGATTACTTCGGTCATCAGGACGCTGCTTGCGAAGTAAGGAAATCTGGAACTGGAACTTCAAACTTTAAGGAATTGGCGTAGTAAGGACTTTATTCATTAAGTGTAAAAACCCTAGTCCTCAAGTAAGGACTTTGCTTGGGAAAGGGCAGGTCATCTTATCAGGATTTGGCAAGGCCGCCTCGCCTAGTGACTGGTATGACCCTATCCTTTTGGCTTGTCCTTGGTCCTCTTATCACATTATGGAAACGGTGTCTTGGATTCTCTGGCTTTCGAAATGGTCCTCTTGTCACATCATGGCTAGGGAGTCTTGGACTCTCTGGCTTTCTAATGGTCCTCTTGTCAAGTTATGGCAAGGGTGTCTCTGAAACTCTGGCTTTCCAGTAGTTCTATTGGACTATCTGGCTTTCCAATGGTCCTCTTGTCAGGTTCTGACAAGGGCGACTTGGACTCTCGGGCTTTCCAATGGTCCTCTTGTCATGGAAAGGACGTCTTGTACTACCTGGCTTTCCAATGGTCCTCTTGTCATGTCTTAGCAAGGGCGCCTTAGAATCATGTGGTAACCTGAATATAAATCATCTAATATTGCAGCATATTCTTTTTCTTTTTCTGAATAAATCATTGTTTGGCGTAAATTTTAGTTTGTTTGGATATGGAAAGAGTCGCTTCATTTGTCCTGGTTTATCACAATTATAGCATCCGGCATTAGTTTGATCATCACTTCCGTTTCCTTAGCTTCTATTGTCATTTATTTAAAAATTATTCATCTTTCTATATTTTAGGAATTTTCTGAAGTCTCTTGTCATCAAATGCAATCTTTTCGTCATCATTTTAAGAATCAGATTCATTTGCTACTATATTCAAGGCTATGGCCTTCTTCTCTACTTATTTGCTTTCTCTCTTGTCGTGCATTTGTGCTTCAAAAGACATCAAATTTCTAGTTAACTCTTAAAATTTTAAAGTGCTAATATCATTAGCCTTTTCGATTGCTAGAATCTTTTGATCCTTATCGGAAGTAAGTGAATTAAAAAAAATCTAACTTGACCTTCTTTAGAGAAATTTTAGCCAATGCAATAAGGAACATATTATATATTGAAATCTATTAAACATGAGATACTAATTCATTTGGACTCATATTGAATAATCAAAACTGATCAGTTAACATGAAAATCTTAGTTTGTTTAATTTTACTCGTGCCTTCGTGTGTAACTTGGAAAATTCTCCAAATTTTGTACGCAAACCTACAGATTGATGCTCTATTTAACTCCTTTCTATCTAGTGAACAAAATAATATATTTATGGCCTTAGAATTACTTTTTACAACTTCCTTTTGATCAACAGTCCATTGTGCATAATTATTCTCGGATTTAGTGTTATCAGTTTGTTTAACATTCCAAATATCTTATCCTATTGATTGTAAATAGATTTTCATCCTACATGCCCAATATGTGTGATTACTACCATTAAAAATGGTGGACTAACGGTAGATTGTCCTTGTATAAATGAACTACTGATTGTGTTAGCATTACCAGTGCTGGAAACCATTTAAAACTTTTCAAAATTCATATTACGAAAATTTTGAAAACCAGTGCTTTGACACAGAACGAGAATGATGCGGAATAAGAATCTTTTAGCTATGTTACACTAGAGAGAGGGTGAGTAGTGTTTAAGTTTTGAATTGTTTTGAAACCTTTTGAACTATCCTTGTAAATATATGCTGAATGATCACGGAATCAAGTAGCAAGCGAAATGCAGTAAAGTAAAAAAAGAAAAAACAAATTAGATTTTATTCTTGTTCGGAGTTACCATATAAATTTCGTACAGTTTTTATCATTATCAATTCTATTAGGCTTCTTGATTTCAAGGCTACAAGAGGATACCCTTCAGAATCTCAGGCCGTTAGGCACAGTCAACTCGATTTCTTGGCAAATAAGTCACTCCAATTACTTTCCAAACATAATCAAGCCCAAATTGATTTTCGGGCTAATAAATTACAACATTACAAGCAGTTTGATATTGGTTTTACAAAGTAGTAGGCTTGCATCTTTTGATCTTGGTTACAATTCTCCTGCAACTCAGAATCACACTCTGATCTTGAGAGAATGATGAGAAATTAATATAAGACCAAATCAGGGTTGAATTTACTTGATTCAATTTGAAAATTAGCAGAGTATATTTGTAGATTTCTTAGAAAACGAGTGAGAAGAGAAGTAAGTAAAGAAATGATAAATTTTGTATTCTAATTTATTTCTAGAAGAAGAGTGTTATAAGCATAAAGAGAAACAACTGTTCGCGAAAGGTTATGATGAAAAGAAATTTCAATTCAAATTGGAATTTTGAAAAAAATAATCAGTAACTAAGTCGACGTACCCTCTATACCTATGCGACATGCAGTGTTTTCGAAAAATAATTTTGTTAAAACGTTTTATATATATATAATTATTTAAAACTTTGTGAAACTATTTAAACATAGAAAATGTGTAACAACCCGTATTTTTCGATAACATGTTAAAACGAGAATCAAGGCAGAATTTAATTTTAAATTCTGAATCAAGTGAAACAGGCTATGCCATTGCGTTCGTCTCGGAAAAATACGCGAAATAGAGTCCGAGTTTTCGAGAATCAGAGTCCGTATGACCAAGTTATGATCCGTCAAAGTTTTCAGGGTTTTCAAGTTTGAAAATCACCTAGGAAGTTCAAGTTTTGGGGTAGGCGGGAATTTTCCCACCAAAGCCCATGTCGACAGGGGAGTCGACAGGGCTGTCGACACCCCTGGACCCCAAGTCGACAGGGCTGTCGACTTGGGTGTCGACTGGGTCCAAAAACACAACTCCGTGTTTTGTGGCCTGGTGCACCTGGATGCAGTCTTGGTCTGGTCTGATGGGCCTGTGACGATTTCTGTGGCCTAGATTAATCCTAGATCTAATCCTAGGGCCTAAAACTATCCTAATCTCTATAAAAAGACCCTAAACCTAACCTAAATCCCTAAAAATCAAACCTAGCAACTAAGTGTGCTGAATATATGGTTGTGTTTGATGATAACAAATAGATTTTTATTGATGTGTTTGATAGTGAAATAATAAGTATTATTGCTTAATAATGTTGTACACAGAATACAGGAAACTTATGCGAGCATTTTTTTATATATATAATACTTACTTTATTTCACAAAGAATTTATATACAAATTTCTCTTGAGACACTCATTCTTTTACATGACTTTTCAACTTCTTTACAAATGAACTCAGTACAAATGTCTTTACAAATCCCTTTACATTTCACACACATCTCTCTGCTAAACATTTCTGTACTGCACACTCTTACTGTCCAAATTTCTGTTCTTCCTTGGTTGCATCATTCTCAAAACCTGCCACACAAAAGAAAATACACACAAGTACACTGGAACAAAAATAAGCACTGAACAAATAAAATTTTATAGATTTTTTGTCTCAGCTTTCTGTGTGTTTTTCTCATCATATTTCAGACTTGCACAGCCACGCCACAACCATACTGGTTTGCTGATCAGAACCAGCTGATTCTGACCAGCCTCAACTCAGTACAGTTTGACTGCTGTTTTTTTTTTTTTTTTTTTGTGTCAGGGTCACAAGTCAAAAATCAATAGAGAAATGGAAGTGCAAACCTTTAAAACATGAAAAACAACTCAGCATGAAGAAAACAGTGTTCAACAGGCTCAAAATACAAGTGATTCAGCAAACATGTCAAAGCAGGCAACTAACGGTGGTGCAACAACAAAGATGCAAGGGGACAACTACAAGATCAAGTGTAGTGGCAATATCAAGTGTGAATCTTACAGCATGAGTTAAGATGTGTCAATACTCAAGTGACAAAATCATGTTCATCTACATGAAACAGCAAGTTCAAAATGAAGTGTTCATGCTCAGGTTTCAGGAGAAAGCATGGTGAGCAAGTACAGGGGCCAACACAACTCAGTGCAATACACAAAGTCAACTCAAGATAAAGTGGTCAAGGAAACTCAACAATGCAAACAAGTTTCAGCCCAAATAGCAAAGATCAGCTTAAACACAAGTCAAGACAGCCCAAAACATTGTGCACAGGAAAGCAGTATGCACATGTATGCAATGGTTCAAAACACAAGTGGCTCAGTGGTATAACTATAAACATGAATGAGCAAAGCCAGAACAACTCATTTTTTTTAACATGGTGAAAATGACTGTTTCAAGTGAACTTGTGCACATATATATATATATATATATATATCATTTTTCAAAATGGTGAGACAGGAAAGCAAGTGTGCAATTCAGTATGCACAAGTTTCAAGTTCAAGCCAGGTTTCAAAGCGGACACAAAGTGGTCAAGCAAAACGTGCATGCAAGAGTACACAGCAAATTCATGAAGCAGCATAAACATGGTAGAGCACAGTGGAAAAGCAAACGAGTCAGCATGATACATATACATACATGTTTCAGCAAGTGGCAGTATACTCAGTGATTCTTCTCGGCAATTAACCAATGGCAAAGCATGTTTGGCAAGGCAATCAAAATAGGAAAGAGATCAATCCAACTTTCGAGTAAATTTGGCAAGTATTCATTGTTCGATTTCAAATCAGCATAATGGAATACAAACGTGGCAACCTCACAACAATCCAAGAAAAATGCCAAATTGTTCACACAGCAATACAAGAATGAATGCAAGTGTTTTATCATCTCACAAGTTTTGGAAAAACTTTTAAATCTTTCCTGTTTTTCAGTCAATCAAGGAATTCATGTTTGGCACAAAGTAATTTGTTTTTTTTTTCATTGAAGAATTGTTCGAAAATTTCCAGAGAATATTTTTTTTGCAAGTACATTTTAGGCAGCTTTTTTAAAAAATCAATTTCAGGCAAGTTTTTTTTGGAAATTTATCAATCAAAGAATCTGCGCAAGGGACATTTTTTAGAGAGTCATTAAAGACCGAGCAAATCAGTGGAAAATATTCACAGCAACTTGTTTAAGTTGATTCGTTCACAATCAAGACCGAGAAACAAAAGGCAACATTTTTCACGCAACGCAAATCAGGGAACAAAATCAAATAGCAAGGGGCCACAAACATTCAATCTGAGAAATCCATATCAAATTCAAGGAATGTCAAAATCAAAGCAAATAAAAAGGGGGCAAGTCTCTAATGCGAAATCAGAGAGTAAAGGTTTCTAAAACCCTATATAAACACACCATACATCATCGACAGAATTTATCGAAACACACACAGAAAAAAACCGAAACCCTAATTGCAAAAATCAGAATTGCTTACTTGATTGATCGAGAGAAAGAGCACGTCGCAAGCAGCAAATCAATTCCCAGTATTTTTAGGATTCACAAGCCAAGAAACTTCAATTTTTCAGAAACCCTAGTCACGATGGTTTTTGGGAGCCGCCATTATCAAGTAAAAGGAGAATTGCACAAATAAAAGAAAAGTGGGCCGACCTTTTGTTTACTTGACTAAGTCAGGATTGTTAAAGGGGGTGCTTTTAATTTGTTCTCCTATATTTTGAATTTCCTTTGTAATTGTTTTTAGTTTTTTTTGGAGGAAAATTCATGTTTTCTAGTTTCCTGTAAAACTAGGATACAGATTACTGGATAGTAGTCTGGGAAAATCTGGTCTAGAGTTCATTGACCAGTCTAGGATTTTAAGCTTAGGGTCAGACAGGAGCAGGAGTTGCAAGTTTACATGGGATTGTAAGCGAGATCTGTTTGTATCTCCTAGTAGAAATCTTAGAAAGGCAGCAGTAGGCACAGTTTGCCGAAGCTGGGTATCTTTGCGTGTGATTCTTCTTTCTGCATTTTTTTTATCTCAGAATTTATTTTAATTCATTGTTAAAACCCTATTCACCCCCCCCTCTAGGGTTATTATCGATCCTACAATTGGTATCAGAGCCAGTGTGTAACCCTAGAATCATGACTTCAATGAACAATGCTTTTTCTGAAGGTCAATCTATTGCTAGACCACCCATGTTCAATGGTGGTGATTATGCGTATTGGAAAGCTAGGATGAAAATCTATCTTGTGTCTGTTGATTATGATGTCTGGGATATCATTGAAACTGGATATAAACCTCCTACTGAAACTGTTAATGGAATTGTAACACCTAAACCAAAAATTAGGTGGGATGCAAATGATAAGAAACTATACTCTATAGATTCTAAAGCTATGAATGCTCTGATTTGTGCTCTTGATAAAACAGAATATAACAGAATTTCTCATTGTAATACAGCCCAGGAAATTTGGCATACTCTGGAAGTCACACACGAAGGAACTTCTCAGGTTAAAGAATCCCGTCTTGCCATGTTCAGTAATGAATACGAAAACTTCAACATGCAGAAGGACGAGAGCATCAAGGACATGTATGGTCGCTTCTCCGTACTAGTCTACAATGCTAGAGCCCTTGGAAAGGTCTATACATAAGTAGAGCTCGTGAGGAAGATTCTGCGTGTTCTGCCCATGAACTTTGAAGCAAAAGTCACAGCCATTCAAGAATCTAAAGATCTGAGCAAGCTGAGCATGGAAGAGCTTATCGGGAATCTAATGACATATGAAATGGAGCTAAAAGCAAGAGAAGATCGCAACAACTCAGATATGAAAAAGAAGTCAATAGCCTTGTCCAACACTGTCACCAGCGATAATGAAGATCCTATTGAACAGCTTGCCATGGCAGTAAGACAACTCACGAAGTGGAGAAAACTCAAACCTCGGAGAAATAAACCAAAGACCAATAATTCAGAAGACGAACCACTCTGCTATAACTGTCAAAAGCCTGGGCACATAAAACCAAATTGTCCACTTCTCCAAAGAAACAAGAAGAAAAAGAAAGCTTTTGCCATAACTTGGGATGACGAGGAAGGAGAAGAAGACTCAGACAGCAGTGAGGAAGAAAGCAATTTGTGCTTCATGGCAAAATCAGACCTAGAAGATACCGACGAGGAAACCACTGAGGTATACAGTTATGACGATCTAGTTTTAATGTGTAAACATCTTTCTGAAATTATTGACACACTAGAATCAGACACAGAGAAACTGAAAGCGAAAAACATCAACCTTGTTCACAATAATAAGAAGTTGGAATCTGAGATTAAAAATGCTTCAAAAATTAATAAACTAGATTGTGAAATTTGTAAGGATGTGAATCTAGAACTTTTAACACTCAAGTGCACCATTGAGAATCTTGAAAAAGTAAATTCGACTCTTAAAAAGGATGATGACACCAAAAGAAAGAATTATGTTGAACGATGCACTTCTTTGATAAATGAAAACACAATGTTAAGAACGAGAGTTCAAGATCTTGAAGTTGCTTTGAATAAATTCTCAATTGGTCAAACATCTTTTAAAATGTTGCTTGGAAACCAACTATTTGCAAATAATAGAAAAGGACTTGGGTATGGAAAGACACAAGAAAAAGTGACTAGGATTGACAGTGCTAAAGGGAGAGGTATATTTCCCAAATGTGTAAAATGTGGAGTAATTGGGCACAATCATGAAAACTACAAGAATGGTAGTAAAATTCAAAAGTTCAAAAAGGTTTGGGTTCCTAAACACTTGGCACACAATTATTGTAATGATTGGAACACAAATAAAGGGAAAAATCAAATCTGGGATCCAAAAGAGTCTTATGACTATCATTTTTCTACTACTGATATGATTGGACCTAGAAGATTCTCTGGGTCATCCACTTCTCTGTTTGTGTAGGTATGTTGGCGGGCTAAGGAGCAACAGAAATGGTATTTGGATTCAGGTTGCTCCAGGCATATGACAGGAGACAAAAGACTGTTCCTTAGCCTTGAAAAACATAAAGGTGGGAATGTGACTCTAGGTGACAACAGCAAATGTAAAATTATTGGTAAAGGAAAAGTAGGTAACAGTATTTTTGCCTTAACCGATGTTTTATATGTTGATAGTCTATTTCACAACCTTATCTCTATCAGTCAACTCTGTGATAAAGGAATGAATGTTGTGTTTGATAGTAATGTTTGCAAAATCATAGAAAAATCCTCTGGAAAGGTTGTTTTTACAGGGAAAAGAAGAGGAAATGTCTACACACTCTCTTTCGATGATGTGACTGTTTCTAGGTGCTTGATAGCAACGGGAGAGGAGGCAACTCTATGGCACAGAAGGCTGGCACATGCAAGTATGGGTCTGCTTGAAAGACTGAAAACAAACGAACTTGTCAGAGGTTTGCCTAATCAGAAATTCAAAAATAACAAAGTGTGTAAAGCCTGTACTATGGGAAAACTTAGTCGCTCATCTTTTCGTCCAAAAAATGTTGTTAGTACGTCACGCGTGCTTGAATTGATTCATATGGATTTGTTTGGACCTACTGACATGGCTAGTTTAAATGGTAAACGTTATTGTTATGTATTGGTTGATGATTACTCTAGATTTACATGGGTTTACTTTCTAGCCAAAAAGTCTGAAGCTTTTGATTATTTTTCAAAATTTTCAAAACTTGTTCAAAATGAAAAAGGGTTTTCAATTAAAACTCTGAGAAGTGATCATGGAGGTGAATTTGAAAATCTAGACTTTGAAAAACTTTGTGAAGAAAATGGTTTTAGACATGAGTTTTCCGCTCCTCGAACACCTCAACAAAATGGGGTGGTTGAAAGGAAAAATCGTACATTACAAGAAATGGCTAGATCGATGTTATGTGAATATAATTTACCTCAAATCTTCTGGGCTGAGGCAGTAAATACTTCATGCTATGTAATGAACAGAGTTATGATTAGACCAATACTTAATAAAACGTCATATGAACTTTGGTCTGACAAAAAGCCTAACATCTCGTACTTTAGAGTGTTTGGATGTCCTTGTTATATTTTGAACACAGGAGAACAGCTTGGAAAATTTGAGTCAAAAACGATTGATGGGATTTTCATGGGTTATTCCTCAAGAAGCAAAGCTTACAGAATCTTCAATAAACAATCAAGAACAATTGTGGAAACCGTCAATGTAAAGTTCAATGAAACAGATGTGGATATGGTCTCTGAAGAAGATAAAGATGATGGTGGTGTACAAGAAGTTGAACAAGAAAACAACGATGTAGAAGAAAACAACGAAGAAGCCGCTGAAGCAGAAACAAATGTTGAAAGACTAAAGTTCAAGCCCAATCATCCTCCAGATTTGTTAATTGGAAGTCCAACAGCTAGTGTTCGTACACGTTCCTCTCTCAATAAGGATGTTTGTACTTTTTGTATTCATAATGCTTTTATATCGAAAATAGAACCAGGTTCATATGATATTGCTCTTAATGATGAATTTTGGTTGTTAGCTATGCAAGAAGAACTCAATCAGTTTGAGAGAAACAGAGTTTGGACTTTGGTGCCTAGGCCAAAAGACTATCCAGTAGTTGGAACAAAATGGGTGTTTAAAAATAAGCTTGACGAGTCTGGAAATGTAATTAGAAACAAAGCTAGATTGGTTGCTAAGGGATACGATCAGAATGAAGGCATTGATTTTGATGAGACGTTCGCCCCAGTTGCTAGATTAGAAGCAATTAGAATCTTGTTAAGCTTTGCATGTTTTAAAGGTTTTAAACTAAAACAAATGGATGTGAAGAGTGCTTTTCTGAATGGAGAACTAAAAGAAGAGGTTTATGTTGAACAACCCCCTGGTTTTGAAAGTCACGATTTTCCAAATCATGTGTATAAACTAGAAAAAGCATTATATGGTCTTAAACAAGCTCCTCGAGCTTGGTATGACTGTCTCTGTACTTATCTTTTGGAAAACGGTTTTAAAAAGGGGTGTGCTGACACGACTCTGTTTCTATTACATGACGGTGATGATTTTTTGATTGTTCAAATCTATGTTGATGATATCGTTTACGGTGCTACTAATGATGTCTTGTGTGAAAAATTTGAAAAAGTTATGCAGGACAAATTTGAGATGAGCTTGGTGGGAGAACTGAAGTACTTTCTTGGCTTTCAAATCAAACAGAGCAGCAAAGGCATTTTTATCTCTCAAACAAAGTATATAATGGAGTTACTGAGGAAATTTGGAGTGGAAGATGCAAAACCAGTGAAAACACCAATGAGTCCAACAACCAAGCTTGACAAAGATGAAAAAGGTGTTGCTGTTGATCAAAAAAAATATCGCGGTATTATCGGTTCACTTCTTTATCTTTCTGCTTCTAGACCCGATATTATGTTTTCTGTTTGTTTGTGTGCTCGTTTTCAATCTAATCCAAAAGAATCTCATTTAAAAGCCACAAAACGAATCCTGAGATATTTGATACACACACCAAATCTTGGTTTATGGTATCCATCTTGTGATAACTTTAATTTAGTTTGGTTTACCGATGCTGATTATGCTGGCTCACTCACTGATAGGAAGAGTACTAGTGGAACTTGTTTCATGCTAGGTCATTCACTTGTTTCATGGTCAAGTCATAAACAAAATAGTGTTGCTTTATCCACCACCGAGGCTGAATATATTGCTTTAGGAAGCTGTTGTGCACAGATTTTATGGATGATGCAGACTTTATCTGATTTTGGGCTTTGTTATAAACGAGTTCCTTTAAAGTGCGACAGTAAGAGTGCAATTGACTTATCAAGTAATCCTGTACATCATTCACGCACAAAACATATTGATGTGAGACACCACTTTCTTAGAGATCACATTGCTAATGAGGACATTTGTATTGAATTTATTCCAACAGAATCTCAACTTGCTGATATTTTCACAAAACCCCTTCCAGAAGATAGGTTTTGCAGATTACGATTGGATTTGGGAATAATAGAAATAAATTAATCTCTTTGCATTTTTGGGTAAATTTTCTCTTGAGATGTTCTGTTATCAATATCATTTTCTGACAAATAATCCAATCTTCAAACCATCAAAAAAAAAAAGGAACAGTTTTGTTTTGGACATTTTTTTTGATAAAATTGTGACTATGTAAGATTTCAGAATATGAGATGGCTGAAAGTTTGTCTGCAACTCTGATGTGATTGAATATTCTTTATAATATGAGTAAATTAGGAACTTTTTTCACATCCATCTCTGTCTCTACCATTCTTCTATCATCTATTGTAAAAATTATACACAAATAATTTCTCTGACCTCATTTAAAAATCCAAGTTCTGGTTATGCATGGTCTTGAGATATTTTTTTTCTTTTCATGTTGCAACTAATCCCATTTAAAAATCCAAGTTATGGTTATGCGTGGTTAGTGTGCTCTTGAATTTAAAAAAAAAATTATATGTATATATATATATATATAACTTATATATGTACATGTATCTTCATTCTCTGATTTGTGAAATGTGTTCCTATTTTATAAATTATTATGATTTTTATTTGATTGTTTGGGGTTTTCTGACTCTGATTCTGTCAAATGTTTTGTTTTCTCACTACAGTCCATATCCTTTGAAAATGTTCAGAACTGTTCATCTTTTGATGATTACAAAGGGGGAGAAGGAGTTAAGATTTTGTGTTGTTTACAGACATCTATAGATTTTATTTTGCCATTAATGCTAAGTGTTTAATTACTTTCTATTTTTTTCAACTTCTTATTTTATGTCTGTTTACAACTAATAGGAGGAGCACAAATATAGGGGGAGTTCATTTCAAACACATCCTGTCCTGTGTCATTCTCAAAAATCTTAAGTCTGTTTGTCATCATCAAAAGGGGGAGTTTGTTGAATATATGGTTGTGTTTGATGATAACAAATAGATTTTTATTGATGTGTTTGATAGTGAAATAATAAGTATTATTGCTTAATAATGCTGTACACAGAATACAGGAAACTTATGCGAGCATTTTTTTTATATATAATACTTACTTTATTTCACAAAGAATTTATATACAAATTTCTCTTGAGACACTCATTCTTTTACATGACTTTTCAACTTCTTTACAAATGAACTCAGTACAAATGTCTTTACAAATCCCTTTACATTTCACACACATCTCTCTGCTAAACATTTCTGTACTGCACACTCTTACTGTCCAAATTTCTGTTCTTCCTTGGTTGCATCATTCTCAAAACCTGCCACACAAAAGAAAATACACACAAGTACACTGGAACAAAAATAAGCACTGAACAAATAAAATTTTATAGATTTTTTGTCTCAGCTTTCTGTGTGTTTTTCTCATCATATTTTAGACTTGCACAGCCACGCCACAACCATACTGGTTTGCTGATCAGAACCAGCTGATTCTGACCAGCCTCAACTCAGTACAGTTTGACTGCTGTTTTTTTTTTTTTTTTGTGTCAGGGTCACAAGTCAAAAATCAATAGAGAAATGGAAGTGCAAACCTTTAAAACATGAAAAACAACTCAGCATGAAGAAAACAGTGTTCAACAGGCTCAAAATACAAGTGATTCAGCAAACATGTCAAAGCAGGCAACTAACGGTGGTGCAACAACAAAGATGCAAGGGGACAACTACAAGATCAAGTGTAGTGGCAATATCAAGTGTGAATCTTACAGCATGAGTTAAGATGTGTCAATACTCAAGTGACAAAATCATGTTCATCTACATGAAACAGCAAGTTCAAAATGAAGTGTTCATGCTCAGGTTTCAGGAGAAAGCATGGTGAGCAAGTACAGGGGCCAACACAACTCAGTGCAATACACAAAGTCAACTCAAGATAAAGTGGTCAAGGAAACTCAACAATGCAAACAAGTTTCAGCCCAAATAGCAAAGATCAGCTTAAACACAAGTCAAGACAGCCCAAAACATTGTGCACAGGAAAGCAGTATGCACATGTATGCAATGGTTCAAAACACAAGTGGCTCAGTGGTATAACTATAAACATGAATGAGCAAAGCCAGAACAACTCATTTTTTTTAACATGGTGAAAATGACTGTTTCAAGTGAACTTGTGCACATATATATATCATTTTTCAAAATGGTGAGACAGGAAAGCAAGTGTGCAATTCAGTATGCACAAGTTTCAAGTTCAAGCCAGGTTTCAAAGCGGACACAAAGTGGTCAAGCAAAACGTGCATGCAAGAGTACACAGCAAATTCATGAAGCAGCATAAACATGGTAGAGCACAGTGGAAAAGCAAACGAGTCAGCATGATACATATACGTACATGTTTCAGCAAGTGGCAGTATACTCAGTGATTCTTCTCGGCAATTAACCAATGGCAAAGCATGTTTGGCAAGGCAATCAAAATAGGAAAGAGATCAATCCAACTTTCGAGTAAATTTGGCAAATATTCATTGTTCGATTTCAAATCAGCATAATGGAATACAAACGTGGCAACCTCACAACAATCCAAGAAAAATGCCAAATTGTTCACACAGCAATACAAGAATGAATGCAAGTGTTTTATCATCTCACAAGTTTTGGAAAAACTTTTAAATCTTTCCTGTTTTTCAGTCAATCAAGGAATTCATGTTTGGCACAAAGTAATTTGTTTTTTTTTTCATTGAAGAATTGTTCGAAAATTTCCAGAGAATATTTTTTTTGCAAGTACATTTTAGGCAGCTTTTTTAAAAAATCAATTTCAGGCAAGTTTTTTTTGGAAATTTATCAATCAAAGAATCTGCGCAAGGGACATTTTTTAGAGAGTCATTAAAGACCGAGCAAATCAGTGGAAAATATTCACAGCAACTTGTTTAAGTTGATTCGTTCACAATCAAGACCGAGAAACAAAAGGCAACATTTTTCACGCAACGCAAATCAGGGGACAAAATCAAATAGCAAGGGGCCACAAACATTCAATCTGAGAAATCCATATCAAATTCAAGGAATGTCAAAATCAAAGCAAATAAAAAGGGGGCAAGTCTCTAATGCGAAATCAGAGAGTAAAGGTTTCTAAAACCCTATATAAACACACCATACATCATCGACAGAATTTATCGAAACACACACAGAAAAAAACCGAAACCCTAATTGCAAAAATCAGAATTGCTTACTTGATTGATCGAGAGAAAGAGCACGTCGCAAGCAGCAAATCAATTCCCAGTATTTTTAGGATTCACAAGCCAAGAAACTTCAATTTTTCAGAAACCCTAGTCACGATGGTTTTTGGGAGCCGCCATTATCAAGTAAAAGGAGAATTGCACAAATAAAAGAAAAGTGGGCCGACCTTTTGTTTACTTGACTAAGTCAGGATTGTTAAAGGGGGTGCTTTTAATTTGTTCTCCTATATTTTGAATTTCCTTTGTAATTGTTTTTAGTTTTTTTTTTTTGAGGAAAATTCTTGTTTTCTAGTTTCCTGTAAAACTAGGATAC
Organism: Allium sativum; assembly: GCA_030737875.1. Taxonomy (NCBI): domain Eukaryota; kingdom Viridiplantae; phylum Streptophyta; class Magnoliopsida; order Asparagales; family Amaryllidaceae; genus Allium; species Allium sativum. Next base: position 688,801,100 of record CM060920.1, on the reverse strand, counting down.
AGATTACTGGATAGTAGTCTGGGAAAATCTGGTCTAGAGTTCATTGACCAGTCTAGGATTTTAAGCTTAGGGTCAGACAGGAGCAGGAGTTGCAAGTTTACATGGGATTGTAAGCGAGATCTGTTTGTATCTCCTAGTAGAAATCTTAGAAAGGCAGCAGTAGGCACAGTTTGCCGAAGCTGGGTATCTTTGCGTGTGATTCTTCTTTCTGCATTTTTTTTTATCTCAGAATTTATTTTAATTCATTGTTAAAACCCTATTCACCCCCCTCTAGGGTTATTATCGATCCTACAAAGTGCTGCCAAAATCAATCTTGATCATGGCCTCCATCTCCAATCCCTAGAGCCTATGCATTCAAATTGGGTTCAAATCAAAAGGTGCAAGCTTGCTACACCAAATAGAGGCCAAATCAACGTTGCTCTGCGAGTTTCCTGACGGATCTTCATCAAAGGAGCCACCTTTCTTCGCCAAAACGATTCATGCTCCTAGTCCTCTTGCCATACTATGTAAGTTCTAGCTACTTTTGGATCAAAACGGTATTTTTAATGTTGACATGGGATAAAATGAGGCTAAACATGATTATGCGAACCTATATGAACCTTACCTTGCCTCTTGTGTTCATGTTTATGATTTTAGGCCATGTGAGTGACTTAATCATGCCTCTCATGCTATGCATAACCTAGTTTAACTTGCAAGTTTGGATCTTTATGCATGAAATGCTAGCATGAACCTTTAGGAACCACTTTACTTGTGAAACATTGGCTAAGACAAGATTTTGGGGCTTATGCATGTTTATGAACCCAAACCCCTTATGCTAACATGCAAGTTTGTGGCCAAATCCTTTATGAGATTATGCATGCTCGTGGCCAATTCCCCCTTTTTAAGTTGTGCATGTCTATGGCCAAACCCTTTTTGATAATATGCATGTTTGTGGCCGAATTCCCTTGTGACATTTTGTGTGTTTGTGGCCAAAACCCTTTTTATGACACTATGCATGTTCGAGGCCAATTCGTAGTCATAGTATTCCTACTATGTTGACTCGTCTATACTTACGTTGGAAACACGTCTTGGGGTTGGGTTAGACGAGCGTGAATATACATGAGAAACTTAACTTGAAGTTCCATGAAATATGATGTGAAACATGACTTGGGTTAAATGGGTATAACATGACAACATGTAACATTGAATATAGCATGTAAGTTAACATGTAAATATGCATAAAAACATGAGCTTGGGAATTTACCTATTAAGTTAGGTCTACCCTTTGGGAATTTACCTATTAAGTTAGGTCTACCCAAATGCTTGAAAACTTGTAACATGTTTTGAAAACATGATGAACTTAGATAATATAAGTATGGCCAACTCGAGGTTGGGTTGAGTTTGCAACGTAAAACTACCCGGAACCGACCGGCCTAACTAGTAGTTGCAAACAATAGGACCCAATGTGAGAAGTTGGTCATGTCGCGCTTAAGACCCGAGGTTAGACTAGGTTGTGGTGTAAATTTACCCGGACCCGCCCGGCTTAACTAGTAACCACAACAAGGTCTAATGTGAGAGGTTGAGGGTGCATTAATTAAATTAATGCCACATAATAGGGTTAAGTTAATTTGATTAATGAGGCTTAACCAAATATGATATGGACAAATGGGTTAAGTAATTTGATTAGGCTAATGATACTTAACAAAACATGATAAGCTTGGGCAGGTTAAGTAACTCGATTTGCCTAATGACACTTGACCATTTTTATATGACTAGTGGACGGGATTAAGTTAACCAACACTTAATCAATCCAACACGATAACGTGATAAGGTTAAGTAAATTTTCTTAATGACACTTAACCGTATAATACAGTTAATGGATGGGGTTAAGGTTAGGCTTAACTAATCTAAACATGGTAATCGGATGGGGTTAAGTTAGCCTAGACTTAATTAGTCCAACTTGGTAATTTAATGGGGTTAAGTTAAACACATAACTAATTTAACATGATGATTTGATGAGGTTAAGTGACCTATACTTAACCAATCTAACTCGTTAATTTGATGAGGTTAAGTTAATCTATACTTAATCAATCTAACGTGAAAACATAATAAGGCTAAGTCACGAACCACTTGAATACGCTTGACCTATTTGATGACAAGGTCAAGTTAAATTATATAATTAACCAATCTAAAATGATAATTAGACGAGGTTAAGTTATGGATTGCTTAATATACTTAGCCAACTTGACACATGGTTTGTTGGGTTAAGTCTTGGACTTGGATACTCAGCCAATTTTGACATGGTTTGTAGACGGGCTAAGTTATGAACTTAAGTGACACCTAACCCATTAGATAAACCCTAATTCGGAGGATTAGTTAAATAACCATAGTTAACAAGGATTATGGAAATAAGGCTAAGTGGAAACCTTAGTTAAGGGAAACTAAGTAATAATTCTTAGTCAAGGAAATTTGGACCATTTCTTAGATAGATTAGTAACCCGATACGTTAGGTCAACGTTTAAGTATACGTGTAGGAGCGGGCTATCTGATTTAGATAAAGGCTCCAGCGAACTGGGTAACGAAGCAGCGGCTTCGGGGAACGTGAGGATATTCTTGGGATCCCTCTGTGAGCTGCCAGGTCATTATACTAGGCTCACGAGAGGTTGAGGTCTGCGGTAGAAGAACCAAGAATATGCCTTGGTTGCTATGCGAGCGACCGAAAGACTGGGGTGGATAGCACTGAGTCGGCGAATACATAAGGTGCCCGAGATAGCAAGTTCGTCGATCATCTACCATCTTGAGTCAAGCGTGTACGTACGGAAAGGCAGGGAACACCCAACAGACCATAATTGCTATCTAATTATGGGTGAGGTAGGCCGTAGGATGTGGGCTGGCCGGAGTGTAGTTCTCATGCAAGATTTTCTCTTGTGTTGCCTTTCACTAGTTGAGGGAGGGGTCTCGTGGGACCATAGCCACGTGTAGAAAAGCAGATCTTAGCATCTGCATCGGCAGATAAATCTAAAGCTCCCGACCGAGTCCTGTATTTCTTGGTTTGCCCTATGACAGGACTCGGATGGCACGATGTGATACATGTGCATACAGTTATAGAAAAACGATTCACGATGAATGCGTGGGAAAAGGGGCGCGGTTGAGGGTTAGCGTAATCCCTAGTAGCCTAGGTGGTTTAACCCAAACAGAAATATGGAAGCGTGCAATAGGTAAGCGTAATCCCTAGTGGTGCTAGGTGGCGTAAGTCCTAGTAGTTCAAACGATGATTCATATGGAAGAGCCTAGCTAGAACAAGGGTGACAGTCCAAACGACTTCAAGGATAATACGACATGAGGAAGCCCGTACGAGGTACGGCAAAGGACTGAACTTACATACAGGGGAAGAAACATATGATTTGAGTAACCTATATATGCGATATTAGGTTGACATGGACCATTACACGACTTTGAGCACGGGACATTCATGGTTAACACATGACGCGGGTAGGGATACTAGTACGAGAGGTGCAGAGCAAATATACATGTTAGAACTAGGAAGAATATACATAATAGATACCGTGGGATGTTAGACGGGGTAGATACCTTGGGATAATGTACTCGATAGAAATTTGACGATGTGATACCTTGATTTATCATAACACCGTAATTTATCATGATACCTTAGTTTACCTTGCCGCAGTAGTTCAATCGGCTACCCTGGTTTATCTATCTTGTAGTTATCCTTATGTTTACTTTCAGTTTATGCATGTCATGTTACCTTTACCTGTTTTTATACTGGAAGTAGATAGGACTTACTCAGTCTTTTTGACTGACCCGTTTTGTTTCGCCTCTTTTCTTCCGTTTCCCCCCCCCCCCCAGGTTTCAGGGAGGAAACAATGCTGTTTAGTTCGGACTTCTTCTGCTTGAAGGTCATCATGGATGGCTTGGACTTCTCTTGGCTATGGCTACTTTACTGTTTTACTTGGGGAGTAATTTATTAAAAAGTCTTTATGCTTCTTTACTATTGCAAGACAGGTTTTGATGTACTCTGATGTGAAAGGCTTTAGACCTTACTTATTCATGTTATGAAAGTTTGATTTTACTTCCGCTATTTATATATGTTCTGTCTTGTGATATTTCTGTGCATGTTTACCAATAATGCCCCTCCAAAGCCAGTGCATTCCTTTGCGAGTGACCCTAGCGGAGGAGGGGTGTTACATTTGGTATCAGAGCAGAAGGTTACCAGACTGGGCAAAAGTTTTTAAAGACCTTCTGAAAATTATTTGAAAATCGTTTACAAAGAAGCATTTTTCAAGAAAATTTTCTTTTAAAAGAAAAGGGCTATTCCCCAAAGGCCATTAGCATCATCCTTGTTTCCTTGATTGAATCTCTTTTCCTTTCTTTCCTCCATCTGTAGTCACGGTGGTTTTGACTGCGACTAGTCTTTCTAGCTGCGTAAGTGTTTCCCGTACGATGGAGGTGGTTCTCGAGAGACCGTTGCAGAGTTATGCATGAAAGGATAGTAAGAACAGAGATAAAGGATACGAGCTCAGGGATAAGCAACATGTTGGTATGGCCGAGTCCTAAAGGGAGGGAGAAAGATGAACAATGAAACCCATGACGAGAGAGTACCTTTGGCATGGTGAAACGGGACGGATAGTTAAGTATCATGGAACAGGGACAAGATCATTCGGAGGGCAATAGTATTCTCTCATTTCTAGGGTACCTCAGAAGGAGGGTAACGATCTTATTAAAGGTTTAGCTTTTCTTCTCTATCATCCTGTCGGGACTTTGTTTTGATCACCGCATCTTTTAAAGTCCGCTTCGATAGTTGAGTCTCTGCACCTTAGTACTAGCATAGTAGAGGATCCCCTTTTTGTCCCAAGTCCTATTGGAAGATCGGTCCATTTACTCATGGCTTGTTTGGATTTGAGAATGTCTATATCAAGTGTTGAGCTTGGAAATAATGCTTATGTTTATAAGTTGTGGATGGATTCTAGGGATGAAGTGGTTATCTAGTAAGGGGTGCCACTCTCGGTTTTAGAAGGAGGGTAGTTAGACTCTTGGCTTGCTTTGGTAATACCCTTGAAGTATCGCGTAACCTTTTGGGTTCTGTCATGATTAGTTACTTAGAATCCCTAGATGCCTTTGTTGGAAATTAGAAACCCGATCGAATGGTGTTCGTTAATAAGACGGATGGTTCACTTCGCTTATGTATGGGTTATGGGAATTACCCTAGTAAGTGCGCATGATAACCTGATTGACATCTGTTTACTTTCAAGAGAAAGTTTTTCTACGTGGAATACCTTATGGTACAAGGTCCAGGATTCACTAGTGAATTTTGAGGGCTCGCATGGAATAATGTGTATGCAGTCCTGTTTGCGCCAAGTATTCTAGAAGGAGAATAAGTGCAAGTGGAACGAGAGGCGACGAGGAAATGAGTTCCAACTCATGTTGTGGAAATAGGAAATAAGAAGCTGCGAAATCATGAAGAAAAAGGGGCAGTCAAGGCACGATGGAACTAAGCTCAAGGTAATGCGACTCAGGAGATTGAAGACTAAATACGTGCATGATATCTCTTTTGGGAATATATCCTCGATCCCTGTTTTTCTGTTGAGCTTGCTTGTAGGCTATCTTTTATGGATATCCTCTCGGTCCTGTCTCTGTTACAAACCCCGTACGGAGTTTTTTTTTTATCTTCTTGACCCTGTTTCAGGGAATCTTAGGTAGAACCCTATGGATGTAAACATGTATTTGAAACATGTTATGGTTGATATGGTTGCAAATGGTTGCAAGTGGTTGCTCGTGGATGCGCGAATTTACATTAGATATTAGCTCGACTCGGTCACATTTCATATTGCATATGCACGAGTATTTATACTTGTTTATGGAGGAAATTGAATGTGTTACCATGTGGACGTTGCATATGGATGAATGTTTGTGCACGCATATAGTATCTATATGACTAGGGCTATTTGCATACATGTTGGATTCATGGCACTATACATATTTTGCATTAGAAAGATTATTCAGGCCTGATCATTAGCATTAGCTAAGGAACATGTGCACACACGTTTTGCATATATTCATACAGCATTAGAATCATCTAAGGACAATGGTTGCTTGTGGATGATGTTTTGAGTAGATGGATGATGGATGGTAGGATATGTTCTTCCTAACTTGGGGATTTCGGGGACGAAATCCTAAAAGGTGGGGAGAATGTAACAACCCGTATTTTTCGATAACATGTTAAAACGAGAATTAAGGCAGAATTTAATTTTAAATTCTGAATCAAGTGAAACAGGCTATGCCATTGCGTTCGTCTCGGAAAAATACGCGAAATAGAGTCCGAGTTTTCGAGAATCAGAGTCCGTATGACCAAGTTATGATCCGTCAAAGTTTTCAGGGTTTTCAAGTTTGAAAATCACCTAGGAAGTTCAAGTTTTGGGGTAGGCGGGAATTTTCCCGCCAAAGCCCATGTCGACAGGGGAGTCGACAGGGCTGTCGACACCCCTGGACCCCAAGTCGACAGGGCTGTCGACTTGGGTGTCGACTGGGTCCAAAAACACAACTTCGTGTTTTGTGGCCTGGTGCACCTGGATGCAGTCTTGGTCTGGTCTGATGGGCCTGTGACGATTTCTGTGGCCTAGATTAATCCTAGATCTAATCCTAGGGCCTAAAACTATCCTAATCTCTATAAAAAGACCATAACCTAACCTAAATCCCTAAAAATCAAACCTAGCAACTAAGTGCTGCCAAAATCAATCTTGATCATGGCCTCCATCTCCAATCCCTAGAGCCTATGCATTCAAATTGGGTTCAAATCAAAAGGTGCAAGCTTGCTACACCAAATAGAGGCCAAATCAACGTTGCTCTGCGAGTTTCATGACGGATCTTCATCAAAGGAGCCACCTTTCTTCGCCAAAACGATTCATGCTCCTAGTCCTCTTGCCATACTATGTAAGTTCTAGCTACTTTTGGATCAAAACGGTATTTTTAATGTTGACATGGGATAAAATGAGGCTAAACATGATTATGCGAACCTATATGAACCTTACCTTGCCTCTTGTGTTCATGTTTATGATTTTAGGCCATGTGAGTGACTTAATCATGCCTCTCATGCTATGCATAACCTAGTTTAACTTGCAAGTTTGGATCTTTATGCATGAAATGCTAGCATGAACCTTTAGGAACCACTTTACTTGTGAAACATTGGCTAAGACAAGATTTTGGGGCTTATGCATGTTTATGAACCCAAACCCCTTATGCTAACATGCAAGTTTGTGGCCAAATCCTTTATGAGATTATGCATGCTCGTGGCCAATTCCCCCTTTTTAAGTTGTGCATGTCTATGGCCAAACCCTTTTTGATAATATGCATGTTTGTGGCCGAATTCCCTTGTGACATTTTGTGTGTTTGTGGCCAAAACCCTTTTTATGACACTATGCATGTTCGAGGCCAATTCGTAGTCATAGTATTCCTACTATGTTGACTCGTCTATACTTACGTTGGAAACACGTCTTGGGGTTGGGTTAGACGAGCGTGAATATACATGAGAAACTTAACTTGAAGTTCCATGAAATATGATGTGAAACATGACTTGGGTTAAATGGGTATAACATGACAACATGTAACATTGAATATAGCATGTAAGTTAACATGTAAATATGCATAAAAACATGAGCTTGGGAATTTACCTATTAAGTTAGGTCTACCCTTTGGGAATTTACCTATTAAGTTAGGTCTACCCAAATGCTTGAAAACTTGTAACATGTTTTGAAAACATGATGAACTTAGATAATATAAGTATGGCCAACTCGAGGTTGGGTTGAGTTTGCAACGTAAAACTACCCGGAACCGACCGGCCTAACTAGTAGTTGCAAACAATAGGACCCAATGTGAGAAGTTGGTCATGTCGCGCTTAAGACCCGAGGTTAGACTAGGTTGTGGTGTAAATCTACCCGGACCCGCCCGGCTTAACTAGTAACCACAACAAGATCTAATGTGAGAGGTTGAGGGTGCATTAATTAAATTAATGCCACATAATAGGGTTAAGTTAATTTGATTAATGAGGCTTAACCAAATATGATATGGACAAATGGGTTAAGTAATTTGATTAGGCTAATGATACTTAACAAAACATGATAAGCTTGGGCAGGTTAAGTAACTCGATTTGCCTAATGACACTTGACCATTTTTATACGACTAGTGGACAGGATTAAGTTAACCAACACTTAATCAATCCAACACGATAACGTGATAAGGTTAAGTAAATTTTCTTAATGACACTTAACCGTATAATACAGTTAATGGATGGGGTTAAGGTTAGGCTTAACTAATCTAAACATGGTAATCGGATGGGGTTAAGTTAGCCTAGACTTAATTAGTCCAACTTGGTAATTTAATGGGGTTAAGTTAAACACATAACTAATTTAACACGATGATTTGATGAGGTTAAGTGACCTATACTTAACCAATCTAACTCGTTAATTTGATGAGGTTAAGTTAATCTATACTTAACCAATCTAACGTGAAAACATGATAAGGCTAAGTCACGAACCACTTGAATACGCTTGACCGATTTGATGACAAGGTCAAGTTAAATTATATAATTAACCAATCTAAAATGATAATTAGACGAGGTTAAGTTATGGATTGCTTAATATACTTAGCCAACTTGACACATGGTTTGTTGGGTTAAGTCTTGGACTTGGATACTCAGCCAATTTTGACATGGTTTGTAGACGGGCTAAGTTATGAACTTAAGTGACACCTAACCCATTAGATAAACCCTAATTCGGAGGATTGGGTAAATAACCATAGTTAACAAGGATTATGGAAATAAGGCTAAGTGGTAAACCTTAGTTAAGGGAAACTAAGTAATAATTCTTAGTCAAGGAAATTTGGACCATTTCTTAGATAGATTAGTAACCCGATACGTTAGGTCAACGTTTAAGTATACGTGTAGGAGCGGGCTATCTGATTTAGATAAAGGCTCCAGTGAACTGGGTAACGAAGCAGCGGCTTCGGGGAACGTGAGGATATTCTTGGGATCCCTCTGTGAGCTGCCAGGTCATTATACTAGGCTCACGAGAGGTTGAGGTCTGCGGTAGAAGAACCAAGAATATGCCTTGGTTGCTATGCGAGCGACCTAAAGACTGGGGTGGATAGCAGTGAGTCGGCGAATACATAAGGTGCCCGAGATAGCAAGTTCGTCGATCATCTACCATCTTGAGTCAAGCGTGTACGTACGGAAAGGCAGGGAACACCCAACAGACCATAATTGCTATCTAATTATGGGTGAGGTAGGCCGTAGGATGTGGGCTGGCCGGAGTGTAGTTCTCATGCAAGATTTTCTCTTGTGTTGCCTTTCTCTAGTTGAGGGAGGGGTCTCGTGGGAACATAGCCACGTGTAGAAAAGCAGACCTTAGCATCTGCATCGGCAGATAAATCTAAAGCTCCCGACCGAGTCCTGTATTTCTTGGTTTGCCCTATGACAGGACTCGGATGGCACGATGTGATACATGTGCATACAGTTATAGAAAAACGATTCACGATGAATGCGTGGGAAAAGGGGCGCGGTTGAGGGTTAGCGTAATCCCTAGTAGCCTAGGTGGTTTAACCCAAACCGAAATACGAAAGCGTGCAATAGGTAAGCGTAATCCCTAGTGGTGCTAGGTGGCGTAAGTCCTAGTAGTTCAAACGATGATTCATATGGAAGAGCCTAGCTAGAACAAGGGTGACAGTCCAAACGACTTCAAGGATAATACGACATGAGGAAGCCCGTACGAGGTACGGCAAAGGACTGAACTTACATACAGGGGAAGAAACATATGATTTGAGTAACCTATATATGCGATATTAGGTTGACATGGACCATTACACGACTTTGAGCACGGGACATTCATGGTTAACACATGACGCGGGTAGGGATACTAGTACGAGAGGTGCAGAGCAAATATACATGTTAGAACTAGGAAGAATATACATAATAGATACCGTGGGATGTTAGACGGGGTAGATACCTTGGGATAATGTACTCGATAGAAATCTGACGATGTGATACCTTGATTTATCATAACACCGTAATTTATCATGATACCTTAGTTTACCTTGCCGCAGTAGTTCAACCGGCTACCCTGGTTTATCTATCTTGTAGTTATCCTTATGTTTACTTTCAGTTTATGCATGTCATGTTACCTTTACCTGTTTTTATACTGGAAGTAGATAGGACTTACTCAGTCTTTTTGACTGACCCGTTTTGTTTCGCCTCTTTTCTTCCGTTTCCCCCCCCCCCCCAGGTTTCAGGGAGGAAACAATGCTGTTTAGTTCGGACTTCTTCTGCTTGAAGGTCATCATGGATGGCTTGGACTTCTCTTGGCTATGGCTACTTTACTGTTTTACTTGGGGAATAATTTATTAAAAAGTCTTTATGCTTCTTTACTATTGCAAGACAGGTTTTGATGTACTCTGATGTGAAAGGCTTTAGACCTTATTTATTCATGTTATGAAAGTTTGATTTTACTTCCGCTATTTATATATGTTCTGTCTTGTGATATTTCTGTGCATGTTTACCAATAATGCCCCTCCAAAGCCAGTGCATTCCTTTGCGAGTGACCCTAGCGGAGGCGGGGTGTTACAAAATGTATATTCCAAACATAATAAAGCTTAAGAAAACTTACCAAAAATAATTAGAAAAAATTATGCTAAAGAGTGTATGTGTGTGTGTGTGTATATATATATTCAAAACAATATATAATCAAATTTTAAAATAAAAATAAAAATATGGAAACTATGTTTTAAACTACAACATCAAATTATCAATATATAATAGGAATACCTCAAAATGAAGCTTTTTGAAATGTCTATATCACCCTTTGAATTTATAAAAAGAGAGTAAGGTTGCTTTCGTCAGTAAACCTTTGCACGTTTTTTCTGCTTAGTCCAAACCACGATAGCCACATACCCACTCCCACTCAGACTTCCATTCCTATTTTTTTCTTCTTCATCCTGTAACAAAACCCAAAAAAGGGAAAACCATCAATCCCTAAACTGATACACATGAATCGGCTTCTAGAGCCTGTAAGAAACAAAACCCAAAAATCAGAAAAATCATCAATACCTAAACTGGGAGGAAAACGAAGTCGATTCCTCGCCTCCGTCTCCGCCTTAATAGCTAATAAACATCTGAAGAAGAAGAGACAAGCAGCAAAATAGAGGTATAAACGTAAGTGACCTAGATTTCAAGTTCTATCCCATGCTTTTAAAGATTTCCTTTTTTTTCGTTCAACAATTCTAATATCTAATTGCCTCTTTTTGTATCTTTTTGGTAGAACATGTATCTTGGGTTAATGAAATTAGTACCATCAACTGTGTTTGAATGTATGGATACTAGGCATAGCGACGAAGATACGGGAGAGGAAATAATTACTGCTGGGCGTATATTATAATTTTGGTAATTACTGTTGCAGATTTAATGCTTTCTCTGAAACTGACAGATCATTTGTTCCAATTAGAAAATTTATAAAAAAAAATTGGAGGTATTAGAGGATGTAGTAGGATTACTAATAGAGGCAGAAGTGGTGGCAGTATTGGTGAAGCATCTAGATGAGCCTCTGGCTGCTGAAGGCAGCAAGAGATGTATAAAGTATGAAGTGAAAAATGAATGTGCTTTTGCTTTGGGCCTTCTGGCTGTTAAGGTACATCTTTGAAATGACGCATGCCATATGTTCGAGGGATATACCATGTAGTTTTGATGTTACTGTTCATGTGGTGTTGTTTTATTTGAAAATAAATTATCTAGGTGTGCAATCATACGGACAATCACCCTCTTGGTTGATTATTCAGTTTTGCAATAGCTCATTTGTTCCGAATGAATAATTTATAAATTATTTTTATTTCCTTTTTGGCGGCATTAGAGGATGTAGTAGGATTGATAGTAGAGGCGGGAGCGGTGGCAGTATTGGTGAAACATCTAGATGAGCCTCTGGCTACTGAAGGCAGCAGGAGATGTATAGAGTATGAAGTGGAAAAGGTGTGTGCTTTTGCATTGGGTCTTCTGTCTTTTAAGGTATACTAGTGTGAACCCGTGCTTCGCACACGGGTTGTAGTAATACTTTGCTTGTACAATCATTGTTCAATCTTCATTTTCTTCCTTCTTGCAATTTATTATTGAATTCAAATCAAAATTCATTTCCCCATAGAAGGTCCATATATGATTCGTGCAAACTATTATATTAGTCTTAAGATTGTTAACTAAGAGAAATGGAAAATATACAACACTGCATGCCCATGGGGACAAATTCTATTTATATAAGAATCCTCCAAAATACCACTGGTATAATGGAGTAGCATAGAAAAATATTAAATTCATATGGAGAACACATCAAAAAACAGGAGTTGATGGTAATGGCATGTATACATATTCATCAAATGTGTGTCAACATGTTGTCAACATGTATACATATCGTTTGTTGTAAGCTAAACTCACAACCTTAGGATGTTGAGAACCATGGCTGCTTTCAGTCTCCCTTAATTGCATTTTGCACGAAGACGTGCATAAAATATTTAGAAGACAATCGTTATATACTACCTCGTGGAACATAACCCCCACTTGCCAGTAGTATGTAAGTTGGGAATCATGGCTGCTTTCACTCTCCCTTAATTACATTTTGCACGAAGACCTGCATAAAGTATTTAGAAGACAATCGTATATACTACCTCGTGGAACATAACCCCCACTTGTCATGTAGTATGTTATGTACTACCTAACTTATATATAAAGCACCTAGTTTCCAGGAAAAACAAATCAAAGACGATCATTTAATTTTCATGTTCATTCACAAATTACCATTAAGCTAACCCAATCATTCTAAAATGAAATTGAAGTAAATCAATTTTAAATCATGAGTTTAAAAAAATTACTCAAATATATTTTAAGGGAGTTCAACCCAGAAATGTGTCAACCTAGTTAAATAAATTTGTTTGAGGTCTACATCAAACCTAAGGCTGAATTTGTAAATTTTAGTCTCATATAGGATAATCCCCCTGACAATAAATAATTCGAAAGCTACTTCCTCTCCATTACTTGAATTCTTTCTTATACAAATTTCGTGGGCTACAGTAATGGAATAAATCTAAGATAAAATTTTATTTTATTTTTAGCCAACCAAATCACAGAATTAGGAAATAATTTCTATTAAACTTGTAAAGCGTGAAAGTTAAGTAGTAGCAAGTAGCACCAAATGATTGATGCACTTTAAAATTAGAAAACTAAGTTTGGCACCTTCTTGTATTCCAGTTTAGCATCATGAATACGCGATAACGAAATTAGTTGATGAGCCACTTGCTTGTGTTAAAATGATAAAATTTCACAAGTTCCTTTTTATTTAGCACTGAACATTCCAAGAAAGATTAAAGGAAATCATCTGAAAAGATACTTCTACTTTCAGTCTATTCGAATCTCTACACCCCAAAAAAATAAGCAGCATGCTCTCTCATTTCTCAGATATGTAAATATGCAATGAAAAAAGTTTGTTGTTGCTAGATTTGTATGTGTTTGTTTAAGAGAATGCAACATTTACATATCTCAGTTTGAAACCAAGTTTTAAACTTAGGTCAAACCCAATCCTGAACTCAGTTTAGAACTAAGTTATAAACCCAGTTACTAAAACTGAGTTCTAAACTTAGTTTGATTTTTTAATCGAGATTAAAATTGAGTTTCTAATGGAGTTTAAGTTTGAAATTTTAACTCAGCTTGAGTTATTAACTCAGTAAAAGAAACTGAGCTTTAAACTTAGTGATTTATCAACTTCAACCTTTGTTTATCAATGTAAATTTGTAAATTGAATTTCTATCAATTGTTAGAAAGCTAACATAAACCAGGTAATCTTAGAAACCAAAGTGAACAAATTCAAGAAAATTAATTTATCATGTCTAAATATTGAAGATATACCATGGTAACTTCCACTATCATTTATTTATGCATATTAATTGTACTCTAATCTTCCTTATACTTTGGTGCTGGTTGTGTAGTTCACCAAAATATAGCAAAACATTGGCTTACATTGTTATTGAACCCTTATTTTTCGATAGAAATGCAATTAAAGCAAGAGAAAAAGGTGGCCCCAAATTTAAGTAGCATTAACTGAATTATGAGCTAGTACAAAATAAAATAAAATAATGATGGACAGTCTTCCTCTCATGCAGTAATTTCCAATCTAACATGTTACAAAGCTAATCAATGGGCTAAGAAATCTCTGCTTATCCACTTATTTAATCAACAGTGAGGCAATCGGTAGGTATAAATTTTGAAAATATCATATAAACCATGATGGAAGAATTGATTTCCTTGCAACGGATGTCGTTATATACTTTATACAAATTTATATAGAATGAGCATGCAAGTAAATTTGTAAGAGGTATAAAATTCAAATGTTAGGCTTGTAGATTGCCTTCTTAGGACCGCACTTGTTTATTCATTTCGCTTTTCTGTGTGTTGCTTAATAAATGTAGAGAAGTGAACATTTCTGTTTAGGATATTCATAATTTAGTGATATATAAAGGAAAATAGGGAAATAGATGGTGAAAGAGTAAGATGTGGCATAGTCACTATGTTAACCTTCAACCCTGATTATAAATACCTGATATACTAAACATGTAGGTTTCCGCAGAGCAATAACTTTGGAAAAAAAGATTTGCAGCTTGACAGCAACATGTTGAACTTCCTGATCAATGATTTTCAAATATATGTAAATATATGTCAAGCTGCAACATGTATGTTTACGTCAATAAAATTTTGTACTTCATAAGAAAATAGGAGAAAAGGTGGTACCAAATATATGTAACCCCTGTAGGAACTGGACATTCATTTCAGAATATTTAATTAAGAGAAGAAAAGTTAAAATGAAACGATCATATGACCACAAAAGATGTCTACAAATTGCGTTGTCCAAAGGTGGCCCAACAATTTTAAATGAGGAGAAAACTATTTCAATTAGCCTACCTATGCGGAGTAGGTATGAGTGTCAACTTTTTTGTTAAAATAAGACATTAAATTTGCAGCTGAATCTAAACTCATAATAATGACATGATCACTACGTCGTTATTGTACAATAATGTCAAATGAAAAATAAAATTAAGTTACCTTAAAATGTATGTTTATTATCCTTCTAGCTATCCAACAAATATCATATAATAATGCGCTAAATAACACAAAATATAAATTAATAATTCTGGAATGATAACTTCATAATCCAGGAATGAAAGTAACAGCTCGAATAATAAGCATAAACTTACAGGAAAAACTCAAACATAAATGTACCAAAGTTTGAAAACAGTGAAATAGGTGGAACAAAGTCAAACATGAAACAATATGGTTTTCATTGTATCCTTCACTCTAACTTCAATAACCTTTTAAGCTTTGTACCGCATTAGATCATTGGCTTTCTGTAAATCCAGTAAGCTAAATATAAATTAGATGGAAGCCACAAACTGAATTTAGAGAGTTCTTGGATGAATTCAGAGGTAACTGGGATTTGCTGTCCGATGTTTCTAATGCAAACGGATCATTTTCACTGTGCTAATTCAACTGGATTGGATAAGATGTGGATGCTTGACGCAATTGGAAGCATCTTTCGCATCAGACGTCTAAGCTCAACAGACCAAGCCTGGGTATATATAATATGAAGTAAATATTTAATGCACACCGGAATAACAAAAATCATCGCAGCTAAAAGTGTCATTTATATCTAAATATATGTGATAAACTATTGAGGCATATAAGTATTACGGAAGATACGCTTGCTGTTTCTCGAGCTACAAACTATAAATAAATCAAATTAGAGAAATACTTTACACTAGGAAGGCAATGTGGCAATGCAGATATTATGCTCGAACTCATACCAACTCACATTCAAGTCCCAAAATCGAATGAGACCTGAATTTTAATGTCATAGAAACAAAATATGAAAGTCAAACTATATATAATCTATTTATGTACAGCAAAACTACTTATTGGATACCCAAAGTATGAATCATTATGATGTAACTAACGGAGATGAAACCTGGTATGTGTTTGAAAATAAACTTACCAGTTTGATTTGACTATAATTGAAAAATAGGATAAGATGGAGGAAATAATTTCCTTTGGTTCACGGATTGCGTTTCGTCCATTTATGGTTTGATTTTCTTCTACATTGAGTAGAGCGACGGATGTAATCTTTTATTGCATGCTCCAGTAAATTTACTTTTTATTTCTTAGCGTCAACCTTAAACTTATGACTGTTAAACTAAAGCTTAAGTAGACTGTACTTTGATTAAACATTTCATGTCGTACTAAGTGGTTAATGTTTCAATATTTATTGTTGTAGTTATTTTAATGTGAAATTCCGTCAATAGACTGCATATAGTCCTGTCACTTGCATTAGTTATTCGCATGCTAATCTTCAAGAATAAATAATTGTCCTAGTCACTTAGATGAACATTTAGAAAAAATGCTTGATGTTGTGAACAATAACAAAAGAAAAGGTTTTATTCAACCCAAGGGCAGCTCAGACTGACTCGCGGATCTCTATGTAAATAAAGATGCATCACATACATCGACCCAAAATTTCAGTTTATTTGGTAGCATTATCAGCTATGTTTGGGATAAATCATTAGTGATGCCACATTGAAAAATATGTTATTCACCTACTTTTCGAGAGTTTGTACCTAAAAACATAGGTTACAATAATCCAGCATGAAAAAAGGGTCAAATATTTGTATATTACCAGCATCCATCACCAATGTAAGAAACTTTGAGTGCATGGACTACAACAAACCAAAACATAATGGCACATGCTTCTACGATAGCAGGGCTTATCTATACCATAGGTAAAATTATTCGAACACATCTAAATGTAGCTAAATAAAAGCAGTTTCTAATGGATTTATAAAATGTTGATTTTTTTCAGTTAGGGTGGAGGAAAATTTTGCCGAAAGGGGTATATATCATCCCTGTTGAATAGTTACAATCCACACAAACTATACCTTATTGCGCAAATTTGTTTTGTTATTCCATTTTTTTTCAATACACCTTGTTTTCTTATACTTTACATGCATGCATTATTTCAGTAGGAACTTTAAATTTTGATAGTTTAGTCTAAATCATTGATGCCAAATGCAAAATGTTATATTAAAAATCTATAGGTTAAAAAACGCAGCGACACTTTAACTCAATGTACACTACAACCTACTACATAACATGCTGCCTAAAATTTTAATTTATTTCAAGACTAAGATTCTGAAAGATAACGTACACACAAAATGACAGAGAAAAAGAAAATTCATGAATGGAAGATTCATAAAAGGAAAAAAAAAAACTAATCATATATTTATGAGAGTAATATCTGTATAACATAGAATGTGTAAGCAGGGAAGTGTCTGTTTGGAAATTATGTAGAAAGTACATGAAATTGACGTTGTTTTTAGTATAATATCCAAAAAAAAAAATTATTTAAGTTTCCCAAATAAATAGCAATGGAGAAAATGAGTTAATTAAGTAATGTACATTGAAGTTCATATTCGATAGGCAACGCATATTCCTTGATTGATAACCAATTTATTTCTGGAGGTTTGGTTACTCCAAATAGTGGAATAACGTTACAGGTTGTAGCATTCGGTTATTTTAACCAAATAGTGGTATCTTACTTCTAGTGCTTCAGCAAGATGTTGAGTTGCACATAGTGGGAGGTGCTCCATAGCGGATGGCCCTATGCACCCCACGCTATGATAATGGATGTCAAATTTTATCCATAAGGACAAATTTTAGTGTAAAGAGTGAAATTCAGGGGCCCACTATAATTCATCCCTTTACACTAAAATTTGTCCTTTTGAACAAAATTTTAGCCTCTTGTCCTTATGGAATAAATTATTGTTCATTTTGTCCTTCAAGGTATTTTCCTGTTCTTTCTATATATATATATATATATCTAAATTATCTAATTGCATAGTTTTATGGTACCTGTTTGAAAAATTATTCTATTCCATTAGCACACTAAATGATATTTACTCATGAGACAAATTATTTTGGTAATTAAAGTTGGTATTTATTAACCATTAAATTCCTTTGAATCATATTTTAACAGAATGTTTACTCATACCTACTGAGTTAGTCAATATTAATTCGTGAGAATCTAAATTCACTAAGAGAAATAATTACCATTACATCATATTTAAGTTCAATATGAAAATTTGACATTACTAACATTATCACTCGTATATAATATATTTTTTCCATTATGACTAACCTAATTTTCTCACAAACATAACAAAAACATTAAAATTATATACATTAAATCATAAAAAAAATTGTCTTGACATGTGAAAACAATTTCTTTGTAAATAGTTCAGCGGTGAAATTATGAAGAAGAATTGAAAGGAAAATAATAATAAACTAAAATCCAACACAAACTCCAAAGAGACAAACTAAGAAAAATTACTAAAAAATATTCAAGGGATAAGTCGGGAGGATCATGGTCACAACTACCTCTCCTTTTAGAATTCATAAACACACATTTTTCTTTTGACATGAACATCTTATAGTTTCAGCTATTTGCAGGTTAAAAGAAGAAATATGGAAATATCTTATGAAAAGCGGTATATTAATCTGTAAGCATGTCATGTTTATGTATAAAGCATTGAGAACACCATAAATTCAGAGTAAGAGAAAGGAACCAGAATCGTGAGTTCATTTATGCTCTACTATATATAGTGGCAAATTCTTTAAATACAAAAACATCCATCATTTATTGACCTACTATTATTTGAGCATATATTATATTTTATTTCCTTCTTTTGTTCAGTGATTAACATGCTTAAATGGTTAGCAGAAAGGCATACAACTGCAGGTCCATAAACAACTAGGAACAAACATTAATTAGCATAATTAAAAATTTATTGTAATCGCATTATGTTCCAATTATGTCGCACTTTTGTTTAGCAGTTAACATGATCGACATAAAGGCATAAAACTGCAGGTCCATTAATAGCTATAGGAATAGATGCTACTGGTATTATTCAAAATTTACAGTACATGTGTCCTAAACCATATACTAATGATACAATAGATAGGAACTGATATTAATGGTACAACTGCATGGCCTTTCAACAATTTAGTGCACGTGCTAGATAAATTTTCTTAAATGTTTAGTAATATCGTCAGCATATATTCTTCAATGTTCAGTATACCTAGCAGGCAAATGTAATTATTCAAAATTATATATGTAATTACAATATCCATCAGCTTCTAGCATAAAGGGAAGCAAAAAATGCAATGCAGTCTCATGTCTATATTATGTTTGTCACACAAACTCTTATTCATACATTTAGTTGAATTCAGGTCATACAAACATTGACGTTATTAAATTATGGAAAGTTTCATTTAAAAGTATTGAACATTTAGCTCATATACTTAGTAACACCAATCCTGGTTTGATTGTTTCAGCCCATTCTATTTAGGTTAATCCATATATATAGTTTTCTTGATTACGACGTGTTATGTATAAACCGAACTCTGGAGCAAAGTGCACAACTCCAGTCTCCCTATATGGTACTAAGGGTAAACATGCAATATTTATAATTTCCATTGGTGAGTTTGTAAAACCATTGTTGACGGCTAAGATGAGTAACAGATTCTATGCTTTTGCAGATCTTTCAGCTTAGACACTCAAGAAGAAGCAAGTTATTCTACCAAATATATGGAAATGTTGTTACAGCTTTACATTTTGTACATTATTGAGCATTTGATATAGTTTCCATTTTTTTTCTCTTCTTAAGGAAATTATGTAACAGGTAGAGTGTTTTAGTATGAAAATATAACTTTTGTATCAGTAAAATCAAAAGAATTTATTTTCCCTAATTCATTTAAACTTTTTAGCCATTTCGGTCAAACTTTGTTCATTGCAAGATCAGTTATTCCTTCACCTCTGATCCATTTATCATGAAAACAACTTAGACTATCTATTCATTTGTGCTTCTTTCTTGTAGTCTTCTTCTTCTTAGTTTCCATTCTCAACCTTATTTTGTCACACCCATACATCTTAAACCATTCCCGAATTTTCTGAAAATCCCTAATTTTCATATGAAAAGGGCTTGTGGCTTACTTTAATCATTGTTGGTGAGAAATTAAGAAAGCGCTATCATAGCTATATATTTTTTTGGCCTTTAATCTTTGATCATGTGTTGAAGGTTTTTTTTTTATATATTCAAATTTTATATTACCTTAATTCATTATCATCATTCATCCTAGGACATTAAAAATATAAGTATTTGCAAATTCATCAATCAAGATGGTGAATAGGGAATTTACATATACTTGTTAATAAAAAGTTCTTTGGTTTGTTTCTTTAGGCCATGTAGCTTGATGCTACTTCATTAAACATATATATATTGTTAGTTACAACGCAGTGAATTAGTTAATAATCATAGATAAGTTACTTGGAAATCTTAATTCTGAACCTGTCATTGTCAGTTTGTTTGATGTACAGTTCAAGAATAATGTAATTTCAGATATAATTTAAACACTATCATGCTATGTCGATAAATAGCCTCAAGCTTAATTCATAGTTTTATTACGTGTGAATTGAATTTATATTATAAAACACGTAATTTATTTTTTATATGGAATGTAGGTATTAAAATATATGAATTGCAAACTTAACAGCTACCAAGCCTAGGAGAATATGCTAATACAACTAATGTAAAATCCTTGTTCTCATATTTACGAACAAAAATCACATAATATTTATTCATTGTTAACATATGGAATATGATGGATCATGTCACCTACATCACCTCTTGCTCTTTAAAAATAATTTAATTTCAAACCAACTATAATATTATTGGAGTTAAACTTGTTATTTATGATACCATATGTGATTATATATATGGCAATTGTTCTAATGAACAAACTTTGCATGTACCAATTGGTTAAGTCAAAATTTAGTAGATTTTTAAATGCTATGAGACAAACATCCAAATTCGATCGCCAGTGCATTGAGCTTTAAGGTTACATTTATTCAATAATAATTCCAGTATTCTAAACAGATATAATATTGATTTAGATAGTTTAACACAGAGTAAATAGAAATTTAGTTTTAGATTATTTTAGTTAAATTTCTGCTTTATTCGCTTGAATATTAGCATTTGCAAAATAAACTAATCAAAATTATTATTAACTGTAAAATAAACTAATCAAGCTTCTTTAATATATAGGGATAAAAATATTCAACTTGCAGACAAAAGGAAAATAGAGGGAAGCTAATGGGAAAGGTAGTAAAGTTGAAATTACCTGACTATGTCGATTACGGTGCACCCTCTGCATTCGCCGATTTATACTACTCGTTTTCCAGACATCTGTGTATAGATCTTGGCCATGAATCTATGTGTGGAAGCTTTTCATTCTTTCAGGCAAACTATCAACACAATGTACTATAGAAATTAAATAAAGTCGGTTTCCTGAACAAAATATTTTAAAAAATGGCTAGCAATATGAAAAAAATTTAAATTTTGAACATGTTTTGTTAAGTACTAATTCCATTACCGAAAAATATGGATATACTATAAGTATTTTATGGAAGTCTTTATACAGAAAGGACATGCTACCTTGGCACATTCAATGAGCCAAATCCATTTAGACTGGAAGCTAAAGCAAAAGATGAATTGTTTTTGAATCGTTATGTGGATTATCCAAATAAATTATGTTGTAAATTAGTATTTAGAATTGATAAAATCATATGAAACAGTTAGCTCAAAAAAAAGTGTTTAACGTAAAAGGTAAAATGAGTATTCAGTCTTTGCTAAATATTTCTTACTTCTATATTATCGTTGTCATCGTTAACAGTATTACTAATAATTTTAGTAATGTATTCATTCTTATATTTCAAGCTATTGCAAAGACACTCTGCCTCATGCTAACAATCCTAATTTTGTTAACTCTACAGAAAAAGCAGGGTGAGTGCTAATAAAGGTTTATCTAATATTTTTTTTAAAATTCAGTTGTTAAAAATAGACGCATATGAAATGAAGAAATAAAAATAGTCGCCAGGTACAATCCAATATTTTTATTCAAATCCTTAAAATCTGACTAAAGATGCGGATATAACATATATGATATATCATATTGTATTAATGCAAAAACTAATATAAATACAAAACCAACATTCAGATTTTACAAAAAGAAATCTACAGTGAGTCTTTATACACTGAAATTAGTCCTTTAATAGAACAAAAACTTGACATTTAAGATAGTTTAACTTTGGATTTGTGAATGCTTTTAATACTGAAATTGCCTAAAAGATATAAAAGTTGAAAGTAAAGCCTATAGATTTTTTCACAGCTCATGACATCTGAATATATATTGAACAAAATCATACATATTAGATAAGAGGATTATTTATCTCACAACTCACATTAAAAATTATAAGGCCTCTATTGAAATGGCCAGGTTCATGTGATTAATGACTTTTATCAAATACTTAGACATCTTCATTCTAATGCTGACCAATATCTATGCTATATTATAATAACTATTATATTATATAAAATGCACAAGCCTAGAATCTGCAGGCTATGATGAAATCAGCCTGAGAAAACGTGAGAAAGAGATCGGAAAATAGTACTGAAGAAAGGCGACTGAGCTTCGCTCAAAGGACTGCGTTCACACTGAGACAACTTGCAACCATCAACGATCCGCCGTAGGTTTAATTTGACGCAGCCCCAACCTGATTTTCTAACTTGTTGCAACTATGGAGGAAAATGATTCAATGATTTTGTTAGTAAAATGCAAAGATAAACTATTGATATCAAAGCAAAAATGTATATATAAATTTACCATAAAGAAATGGATAAACATATTTAACTTCCTTGGCCACAAACAGCTTTCCATTTCTCTATTTTGGAATCTGGATATAAGAGAAACAAAATAAGAATAATGCTGTAATTAAAATTATATTCCATTTTTAATGTGCTTAGCAAATTATATCAAACTGTTACACGTCATATAGTATAAAGAGACTATGATTTTCTCTTGTTATGGGTAAAGATAATAGTATTCGAGTAAATGAATTAACTCTCATGTAAAAAAAAAGGCCCATAAAGCATTCATCATTCAGATAGTCTAACCAATCAATCATTCAAAGTATTCATTTTTCCATGTGTTTTATCAAAAACCATGGACAACATATCAAGAGAACAGTGATACATGCTGCCATTGTTTTTTGCTGGTTCCAAAAGGTTGATGATGCGATGGAATTCAAAATTAAATCAAGATCACCATGAATTATTTTTAGCATGGACATTCAGAGAAACCAAATTAAAAACATTTGAGAAACTTCTAATCATAATTAATCAATATTCAAAAAAATGCCAGAGAGAAAAGAGAAGATATGATTATTAAAATCTGATTCATAGCAACATTAACTATCAACCATCCAAATGCACAGAATGGTGCAAAATTTTAGATTAACATCCAACTTTATAAAAGTTAATAAATATATAATGCCGATAAACAAATAATTGAAAAATCAAAATGGATATAAAAATAAATTTTGTATAAAATTAAAGTAACAAAATATCCATTCTATGAAGAAATCAACCAAACAATGTATAATTAAACAAAAATTCAAATAGAAAAGAGTTGACATGATTCTTAAAACCTAATTCACAGCAACATCAACGATCAACCTTCCAAATGCACATGTATCCTATCATTTCGTGAAAAAAAACTCCAGCCTATAAACAAATCAGCCAAATAATGTATAATTTGTACAAAAGATCAAAGAGAAAAGACTTGACCCGATTTTTAAACCTTAATTCATAGCAATATTAACGATCAAACTTCCAAATACAAAAGATGGTGCAAGATTTTGGGTTAACATCCAAGCTCAGAACTGATAGTAAATAAAGAATGTCTAAAAGAAAGAAGAAAAAAAAGGGAAATCAATTTACCAGAAAAGCATACCAAAATGGATATGAAAAATAACAAACCTTGAATCAATACCTTAAAGGAATGTTTTTTCAAATAGCCAAGTTGATTAGGCAGAGTTACTGATATGCTAATAAGTAGAGGCAAACAAAAAATGATGCGGCGAAATGATAGAGAAGAACCGAATTCGACTGCCGATTGTAAGCCAATATTCAACTGATTCGATGGAATGATATTCAATGATTCAACTATCATAATCTTCTAGCAAACCAAGACAGCCATTTCCAATCAATACACAGGTAAAAGCATTTTCTACCCTAAGAGAATACTCAAAACAAAAGAAACAACCATCGATAATGTTTAGAAACCTAAATTTAAAACAAATAGCTAAAATTAAAAAACATTGTTATACCTACTTCGTTTTACGACCGATGTTTCCTGTCGGCTCCACGAGGAGAGGTGATTAGTGATGGTTACAGGATTAGAGTTCAGTGGACTTTTAGGAAGAAGACATAATAAATGAAGTCGAAGCTGATTTGATAGACTAATGGACGATTAGGTTTACGGTGGTCAATAGAGTAACAGAGAGAGAGAGAGAGAGAGAGAGAGAGAGAGAGAGAGAGAGAGAGAGAGAGAGAGAGAGGAATAAGGACGGAAGAAATTGAAATGGTCGAGATTACCGCAACAAATAGGCTGTGCGATTAAGCAATTTGAGATGCTTTGATGGCAGAAAAGGGGCAAGGCAAGAGGAAGGGGAACGACACGGTAGGGGGAGCAAAACGGTGGTTGAGAATGCGAATAGTAAAAATGCGAAAGATAATCCTATACGGGAAAATGTGAGGCGATTCAATAAACATTACACGTGTCACACCTACAATGACTCCTAATAGAAATTAAAAGGGGCTTGAGAGCCATCTAAAAACAACTCAGCTTTAATAGTATAGTATAGATTTTTGTCGATGTATTTTATTTCATGTACAATAACTGCTAACGTTTTGGTAAACATCTTTGAAATGGTGCATGCCATATATTCGAGGGATATATTATGTAGTTTTGTCATTACTGTCTATGTGGTGCTGTTTTATCTGAAAATCAATTGTCTAGGAGTGCAATTATACAGCTAATTACCCTTTTGGTTGGCTATTCAGTTTTACAATCAATAGACACAATCTATTTGGTCAGCATCACTATCTATTTTAGGCGTGGAAAAATAATTCAAGGATGATTTTTTTGTGGTTCAATTCGCATCTGCTTAAGAGATTCTTTGAAAAGTTCTCCTATATGCTTTTATAATTTTGTCATGCGAATATTATGTTCTTAAGAGAATTATATACAAACATTGATGAATGCACTCCAAAAAAGACGAGTAGCAACAATATGTTTGACTGCTACATTGTTTAGCAAAAACATCAATAAAATTTTCTCATCAACATATCACTCAGGCCTTTTATTCTGTGGACTATATATTTTATATGCAACTTCCATAGCACTTTCATCTCATGTAAGTTTTGTTCTTCCATTTCATTGGTGTAATCAAGTCTTCTTTTTCCATGCGCTTGCCGCTTATAACAATGTATTTTTACTACAGGGACAGTGTTTTTATCAAAGGATACAACCGTTAATTCAGAATAAAAAAGTTTATCATCTTTTATTACTGAATTTTAGTCTCATGTGGTAATTTAGTATTTATTTTTGTTATAGTTTATTTCTCCTCGGATTCCAAATTAGATTCGTACCAATATTTCCATGTACCATCTGCATATGTTGAAGCTCAAGATTAATGTTTTATATAATTTTACTTTCAGATTGACTCTAAGTGTTTTCTTCTGAGCTTTGTTACAGGAAAATTGTAATTCAACAGGTAAGATCGTATCTTCTTTAATACTGAATTTCAGTTTTAAGTGACAACTTCAGTTTTATC
Organism: Allium sativum; assembly: GCA_030737875.1. Taxonomy (NCBI): domain Eukaryota; kingdom Viridiplantae; phylum Streptophyta; class Magnoliopsida; order Asparagales; family Amaryllidaceae; genus Allium; species Allium sativum. The sequence continues at coordinate 688,775,250 of CM060920.1, read as the reverse complement.
AATATGAGCTCAAAGTTTGCAACCGATGCTCCTTTGCAATCATACGAAACTATGAGCTTATATCCTCTACATGATTTTCTAGACTAAAGGGGTTTATAATTTGTGATCTTAGATTCTAGAAACTTGAAAACACATATACCATGCATGAATCTAAGACTGAAGATTTGTTATCTCACAGTTGAGATATATGAAACATTTTTACTCTAACTATCCTTTATTTTTTGTTTTTTCATCTTATTATATGTAATATTAATTAGCTTTAGATCTTCCTTTTATTACTCCGTAGCAAATGCTGGAACCGTTGCTGCTACTAGAAGTAGAAGAGCTACCATTCAAGTCACTGAATTCATAAGGTTAATATGTAATTAGTTTGTTCACTAACTAATTGATATATAAATGGCAACAGATATGAAAGGTAGACTTGATTTATCAGTTTATATACACATGTATGAGAACATGATTTTTGGTTAGTAGTATCATATTCTTCTACTAACCTCTAATACCCCCAACAAACCCAAAACCCACCCGAGGCTTTAGAAAAAAAATACAAACATGTCCATTTTAATTAAGTTCATAATGCAATTTTCAGTTTCTTTTGGATTTCTTATCTCCCTTCATTAAATGCTAAAGACCGATAATTGCACGTGTAATATCGTAAATTAAATCATTGACCACTATTTTGGTCCTGATGAGTATATATCTAGAGTTGGTATAATTATTCTTAAGAGCCAATTGGAGAAGGTATATTTGACTTAGTAGAAATTGTAAACTGCCAATACCAGCAATTTAAGATGCAAGATGTTTGTTAGATCATGTAAGTAAAGAATAACATATCTTATTTTGAAAAGGCGTGAATTTTACTTACAAGATTGTTATACAGAAATTGTATTATTTGTCGTCTAAAAAAATCGGTGGTAACTAAAATCACCTTTGGACATAAAAAAATTGAATGATAAAATTCATAACAAAATTTTGTATAAATTATCAAGTTTAGCATTGCTCTTTTTTTGAATTAAACTATTTTTCTGCTTATATTATGTTTCTTCTACCAACTTTAGCAGTGTTATGACTGGAAATTAGAAGTATAAGGTAAGAATGTTTTAATTCTTTATATCATGCGTATATAGAATAAATTATATTTAATGTCCATGAAACATGCAGCATTGATTTGTTTTCCAGTATATTTGAAATTTATTTGATTTAGGAAAAACGATTAAACTGTTTTCTTTTTGATATGCTGCAATTTACAGCAAATCTTCTGCAAAATAAAAAGGAAAGACATTTCAATTTCCCATCACTGTAAGTTAAATTTCTAACTTCATTCATTTGCCCTTTTTTCTACGAAGTTGATGTTTATTTTTTATTTTTTTATTTTTATTTTTTATACAGCTGCCATAAATTTATTCTTACGGTTACAAATATATCAAGTATGAACAACTTCATATATTTTATCTCTTCAAAAACGCCTCAAATGGTTCAGTGGAATTTTATCTTTCCAATTGTCAATTGACTCCTAAGTCTATTCGTAGCCACATTTTATCATAGCATCCACATTTCTTCCTCGCAAGCCTAGAAATTGGAAACAAATTAGGTCAAAGATAGAAAAATTGGATAGGTTGATAACTTTAGTAAATGGTATAAACTCAATAAATATTGGGGATTAGTTATATAGTCTAAGCGATTTGAGAAAGATGGCTTAACAACCTCGAGTTAGACTATGGTAGCAGAGGGTCCTCCTAACATTTTACTCTTCTTCCCTCCTTTTCTGATTCAATATTGATACAAATGTAGCTTTTTCCTGTTCGTAGCATATGCTTCATGGTATTTTGAGTAAACCATGATTTGATTTTTTTTTTCAAATGCTAACTGCAGTGGTTTTTTACGAGTAGAAGATGGTACATGCATAGCCTGTTACATTAACAAAAGAACTTATGCAAAATAAGCTTATTGTCTGTAATGAGCATTTTAAGAAGAAGGGAATAAAGAGTGTATTGGTACTTGATGTTGAATATAAAAAATAGGTTATATATACCGTAATGTAAGGTCACATATTAATTATTATTTTTCCTCCATTTTTCCATAGTGTTGGCATATTGCAAAATCTCAATCAGGCTTGCTTTTTTTCTGAGTGTATTGGTATAAATAAAAGATTTGTTTCTTTCCTACAAAATATTTACACGAACTAAATTGTAACATTAAATTATATAGGTTGCATCCCATACTCTTTAGCATACTCTGTGCTTTGTCATCTCTCATTTTCTTTTTCCATATCTAAAATACAAATGTTGACTAAAGTTTTACGGTTGTTAATGGTAATACAGTAAATAAAAAGCATTCTAGCTAATGTAGGACATTTAGCATTGAAGGAGCCGAGGAAAGGTCGGGAAAGGCAGTGGAATAAAATAAAACTCTGAGCACCAAGGAGGATGTAAACCAAGACACAGAGATGAGAAAATCAAGGCAAAACGACGAACAGCCGAAAATACAAAAAGGGAAAGAAAGCAGCAAAAGAAAAACGCCTAAATGGGAACTTACAGCCTGTGAGTATATTTGTGTGCTAATTGAAGTAGCTTTCTGCATACATATTTACTTTGGAAATTCAAATAATGAGTGATATGTGTTTATGCTAGCTTTGCTATAAAATATTTACATGAACTAGATTTTATCAAAAAATTAATTTTACGTAGCATTTAATAAAGTTACAAAGCTAACATAATTTTTTATTTACATAGCTTTAGGTCTTGCTTTTTTCTCACGGTTTTATCTGTGTTTTTATCATACCTGCTTTGATTTTCATGCTATTTCGATATGTGAACGATGAACTTAAAATGTTCAATTATTGTCCTACTAATTGTCTACGGACGTTAATTTGCATGGGACTGGGTAGGAATCCAGATCCACCAGGGTGAATTTAGAAGGAACCCAAAGTTTCCCGTTTGTGAATCCATTTTCAAAGAAACCACTATCCTATAGCCAATTGCGAAAAGATGCACCACTGATTCAACACTTCTGTCCAATTTTCATGATATTAGATAATAAAGCTATATGAATTTTGTTTGTTCATCAGTCTTAGCATTAATGTAGGGTTGCAATTTGGTTGTATATTTTTCGAAATAATATAGCAGATAATGTACTGGGTGAAGGAAAATTTATATTTATCATATACAGGCTTTCTGACCTATGATATGTGGTGTGCAATGTGCATCTAATGACATTGTAGCTCTGTATATATGTAATGTCCCATACTTTTAGTAGTTAATATTTAATTTATTTAAAATTTTAGATGTTTGATTTGAAATATTAGAGGATTTAATATTGAATTCGTTAAAACGAAATTTAAACATTATAATTTATATATAATATAAATCGAGCTTGAAATGACATGATAGTTCGTAATATTGAGTTTTGAACTTCAATTGAATATACAGAATCCGTTTTAAGTCGGAATTCTATGAAACAAGAAATGTCAGGATCTAGTTGATTATAATTTGCATATGAAAGAGAAAAATCGAGATTTCATCGTATAGATGGTAAGATATGTCGAAATCAAAATTTAAAATAGTCGCTATGGAATTTCGTTAATAAACGACATTATTTATTTAATAAATATAAAGGAATTTCTATATATTTGGATATCGTTTTAAACAGAATTTCTGAATATTGAGTTTAAAATATATATTGGTTATTCCATTTGGATAAATACGATAATGATAATTTATTATTATTTAAATTGAATTGTTTTGGATTTAATCGATATTATAAAGGCCTTAAAAATGTTTACTTTTCAAACGAGCTCCGTCTCAACAAAACGAATTTCATTAGGACCGAAACGTTGAGACGTAGTGGTGTGTTGTGTTCGGAGCTCGTGCATGGCAGAAAAAATTTAATGGTTACCATTAAACAACGATAAACGGTAAAATTTAATACCCTATTATAATAGAATTAAATAATATGAAATTTAAGTTCTAAGCTATTAATAAAAATAGAG